>OY744482.1:366178642-367378642 GCA_963556165.1 Tipula helvola
ATCGAAAATCTGCAATTGTGCTCCGATTTCGATGGTTGATACCTCTTTCAATAGGTAATGAGACCTATAATCGCCATGCCAACGGTCATTTGGATCGCTCGAATATTTCTAAACATTTCGCAGAAAATTCCATTTTATTGAAAATCAACTGAACTATAGCCCACAAATTCAGAGCCAGAAAAATCGAAAATCTGCAATTGTGCTCCGATTTTCGATGGTTGATACCTCTTTCAATAGGTAATGAGACCTACAATCGTCATGCAAACGGTCATTTGTATCGCTTTTATATTTCTAAACATTTCGCAGAAATTCCATTTTATTGAAAATCAACTGAACTATAGCCCACAAATTCAGAGCCAGAAAAATCGAAAATCTGCAATTGTGCTCCGATTTCGATGGTTGATACCTCTTTCTATAGGTAATGAGACCTATAATCGCCATGCCAACGGTCATTTGGATCGCTCTAATATTTCTAAACATTTCGCAGAAAATTCCATTTTATTGAAAATCAACTGAACTATAGCCCACAAATTCAGAGCCAGAAAAATCGAAAATCTACAATTGTGCTCCGATTTCGATGGTTGATACCTCTTTCAATAGGTAATGAGACCTATAATCGCCATGCCAACGGTCATTTGGATCGCTCGAATATTTCTAAACATTTCGCAGAAAATTCCATTTTATTGAAAATCAACTGAACTATAGCCCACAAATTCAGAGCCAGAAAAATCGAAAATCTGCAATTGTGCTCCGATTTCGATGGTTGATACCTCTTTCAATAGGTAATGAGACCTATAATCGCCATGCCAACGGTCATTTGGATCGCTCGAATATTTCTAAACATTTCGCAGAAAATTCAATTTTATTGAAAATCAACTGAACTATAGCCCACAAATTCAGAGCCAGAAAAATCGAAAATCTACAATTGTGCTCCGATTTCGATGGTTGATACCTCTTTCAATAGGTAATGAGACCTATAATCGCCATGCCAACGGTCATTTGGATCGCTCGAATATTTCTAAACATTTCGCAGAAAATTCAATTTTATTGAAAATCAACTGAACTATAGCCCACAAATTCAGAGCCAGAAAAATCGAAAATCTGCAATTGTGCTCCGATTTCGATGGTTGATACCTCTTTCAATAGGTAATGAGACCTACAATCGTCATGCCAACGGTCATTTGGATCGCTTTTATATTTCTAAACATTTCGCAGAAAATTCCATTTTATTGAAAATCAACTGAACTATAGCCCACAAATTCAGAGCCAGAAAAATCGAAAATCTGCAATTGTGCTCCGATTTCGATGGTTGATACCTCTTTCTATAGGTAATGAGACCTATAATCGCCATGCCAACGGTCATTTGGATCGCTCTAATATTTCTAAACATTTCGCAGAAAATTCCATTTTATTGAAAATCAACTGAACTATAGCCCACAAATTCAGAGCCAGAAAAATCGAAAATCTACAATTGTGCTCCGATTCGATGGTTGATACCTCTTTCAATAGGTAATGAGACCTATAATCGCCATGCCAACGGTCATTTGGATCGCTCGAATATTTCTAAACATTTCGCAGAAAATTCCATTTTATTGAAAATTCAACTGAACTATAGCCCACAAATTCAGAGCCAGAAAAATCGAAAATCTGCAATTGTGCTCCGATTTCGATGGTTGATACCTCTTTCAATAGGTAATGAGACCTATAATCGCCATGCCAACGGTCATTTGGATCGCTCTAATATTTCTAAACATTTCGCAGAAAATTCAATTTTATTGAAAATCAACTGAACTATAGCCCACAAATTCAGAGCCAGAAAAATCAAAAATCTGCAATTGTGCTCCGATTTCGATGGTTGATACCTCTTTCAATAGGTAATGAGACCTACAATCGTCATGCCAACGGTCATTTGGATCGCTCTAATATTTCTAAACATTTCGCAGAAAATTCAATTTTATTGAAAATCAACTGAACTATAGCCCACAAATTCAGAGCCAGAAAAATCGAAAATCTGCAATTGTGCTCCGATTTCGATGGTTGATACCTCTTTCAATAGGTAATGAGACCTATAATCGCCATGCCAACGGTCATTTGGATCGCTCTAATATTTCTAAACATTTCGCAGAAAATTCCATTTTATTGAAAATCAACTGAACTATAGCCCACAAATTCAGAGCCAGAAAAATCGAAAATCTGCAATTGTGCTCCGATTTCGATGGTTGATACCTCTTTCTATAGGTAATGAGACCTATAATCGCCATGCCAACGGTCATTTGGATCGCTCGAATATTTCTGAACATTTCGCAGAAAATTCCATTTTATTGAAAATCAACTGAACTATAGCCCACAAATTCAGAGCCAGAAAAATCGAAAATCTACAATTGTGCTCCGATTTCGATGGTTGATACCTCTTTCAATAGGTAATGAGACCTATAATCGCCATGCCAACGGTCATTTGGATCGCTCGAATATTTCTAAACATTTCGCAGAAAATTCAATTTTATTGAAAATCAACTGAACTATAGCCCACAAATTCAGAGCCAGAAAAATCGAAAATCTGCAATTGTGCTCCGATTTCGAAGGTTGATACCTCTTTCAATAGGTAATGAGACCTATAATCGCCATGCCAACGGTCATTTGGATCGCTCTAATATTTCTAAACATTTCGCAGAAAATTCCATTTTATTGAAAATCAACTGAACTATAGCCCACAAATTCAGAGCCAGAAAAATCGAAAATCTGCAATTGTGCTCCGATTTCGAAGGTTGATACCTCTTTCAATAGGTAATGAGACCTATAATCGCCATGCCAACGGTCATTTGGATCGCTCGAATATTTCTAACATTTCGCAGAAAATTCCATTTTATTGAAAATCAACTGAACTATAGCCCACAAATTCAGAGCCAGAAAAATCGAAAATCTGCAATTGTGCTCCGATTTCGATGGTTGATACCTCTTTCAATAGGTAATGAGACCTATAATCGTCATGCCAACGGTCATTTGGATCGCTCTAATATTTCTAAACATTTCGCAGAAAATTCCATTTTATTGAAAATCAACTGAACTATAGCCCACAAATTCAGAGCCAGAAAAATCGAAAATCTGCAATTGTGCTCCGATTTCGAAGGTTGATACCTCTTTCAATAGGTAATGAGACCTATAATCGCCATGCCAACGGTCATTTGGATCGCTCTAATATTTCTAAACATTTCGCAGAAAATTCCATTTTATTGAAAATCAACTGAACTATAGCCCACAAATTCAGAGCCAGAAAAATCGAAAATCTGCAATTGTGCTCCGATTTCGAAGGTTGATACCTCTTTCAATAGGTAATGAGACCTATAATCGCCATGCCAACGGTCATTTGGATCGCTCTAATATTTCTAAACATTTCGCAGAAAATTCCATTTGATTGAAAATCAACTGAACTATAGCCCACAAATTCAGAGCCAGAAAAATCGAAAATCTGCAATTGTGCTCCGATTTCGATGGTTGATACCTCTTTCAATAGGTAATGAGACCTATAATCGTCATGCCAACGGTCATTTGGATCGCTCTAATATTTCTAAACATTTCGCAGAAAATTCCATTTTATTGAAAATCAACTGAACTATAGCCCACAAATTCAGAGCCAGAAAAATCGAAAATCTGCAATTGTGCTCCGATTTCGAAGGTTGATACCTCTTTCAATAGGTAATGAGACCTATAATCGCCATGCCAACGGTCATTTGGATCGCTCTAATATTTCTAAACATTTCGCAGAAAATTCCATTTTATTGAAAATCAACTGAACTATAGCCCACAAATTCAGAGCCAGAAAAATCGAAAATCTGCAATTGTGCTCCGATTTCGATGGTTGATACCTCTTTCAATAGGTAATGAGACCTATAATCGCCATGCCAACGGTCATTTGGATCGCTCGAATATTTCTAAACATTTCGCAGAAAATTCCATTTTATTGAAAATCAACTGAACTATAGCCCACAAATTCAGAGCCAGAAAAATCGAAAATCTGCAATTGTGCTCCGATTTCGATGGTTGATACCTCTTTCAATAGGTAATGAGACCTATAATCGCCATGCCAACGTCATTTGGATCGCTCGAATATTTCTAAACATTTCGCAGAAAATTCAATTTTATTGAAAATCAACTGAACTATAGCCCACAAATTCAGAGCCAGAAAAATCGAAAATCTGCAATTGTGCTCCGATTTCGATGGTTGATACCTCTTTCAATAGGAAATGAGACCTATAATCGTCATGCCAACGGTCATTTGGATCGCTCTAATATTTCTAAACATTTCGCAGGAAATTCCATTTTATTGAAAATCAACTGAACTATAGCCCACAAATTCAGAGCCAGAAAAATCGAAAATCTGCAATTGTGCTCCGATTTCGATGGTTGATACCTCTTTCAATAGGTAATGAGACCTATAATCGTCATGCCAACGGTCATTTGGATCGCTCTAATATTTCTAAACATTTCGCAGAAAATTCCATTTTATTGAAAATCAACTGAACTATAGCCCACAAATTCAGAGCCAGAAAAATCGAAAATCTGCAATTGTGCTCCGATTTCGATGGTTGATACCTCTTTCAATAGGTAATGAGACCTATAATCGTCATGCCAACGGTCATTTGGATCGCTCTAATATTTCTAAACATTTCGCAGGAAATTCCATTTTATTGAAAATCACTGAACTATAGCCCACAAATTCAGAGCCAGAAAAATCGAAAATCTGCAATTGTGCTCCGATTTCGATGGTTGATACCTCTTTCAATAGGTAATGAGACCTATAATCGTCATGCCAACGGTCATTTGGATCGCTCTAATATTTCTAAACATTTCGCAGAAAATTCCATTTTATTGAAAATCAACTGAACTATAGCCCACAAATTCAGAGCCAGAAAAATCGAAAATCTGCAACTGTGCTCCGATTTCGATGGTTGATACCTCTTTCAATAGGTAATGAGGACCTATAATCGCCATGCCAACGGTCATTTGGATCGCTCTAATATTTCTAAACATTTCGCAGAAAATTCCATTTTATTGAAAATCAACTGAACTATAGCCCACAAATTCAGAGCCAGAAAATCGAAAATCTGCAATTGTGCTCCGATTTCGAAGGTTGATACCTCTTTCAATAGGTAATGAGACCTATAATCGCCATGCCAACGGTCATTTGGATCGCTCTAATATTTCTAAACATTTCGCAGAAAATTCCATTTTATTGAAAATCAACTGAACTATAGCCCACAAATTCAGAGCCAGAAAAATCGAAAATCTGCAATTGTGCTCCGATTTCGAAGGTTGATAACTCGTTCAATAGGTAATGAGACCTATAATCGCCATGCCAACGGTCATTTGGATCGCTCGAATATTTCTAAATATTTCGCAGGAAATTCCATTTTATTGAAATCAACTGAACTATAGCCCACAAATTCAGAGCCAGAAAAATCGAAAATCTGCAATTGTGCTCCGATTTCGATGGTTGATACCTCTTTCAATAGGTAATGAGACTATAATCGTCATGCCAACGGTCATTTGGATCGCTCTAATATTTCTAAACATTTCGCAGAAATTCCATTTTATTGAAAATCAACTGAACTATAGCCCACAAATTCAGAGCCAGAAAAATCGAAAATCTGCAATTGTGCTCCGATTTCGATGGTTGATACCTCTTTCAATAGGTAATGAGACCTATAATCGTCATGCCAACGGTCATTTGGATCGCTCTAATATTTCTAAACATTTCGCAGGAAATTCCATTTTATTGAAAATCAACTGAACTATAGCCCACAAATTCAGAGCCAGAAAAATCGAAAATCTGCAATTGTGCTCCGATTTCGATGGTTGATACCTCTTTCAATAGGTAATGAGACCTATAATCGTCATGCCAACGGTCATTTGGATCGCTCTAATATTTCTAAACATTTCGCAGAAAATTCAATTTTATTGAAAATCAACTGAACTATAGCCCACAAATTCAGAGCCAGAAAAATCGAAAATCTGCAATTGTGCTCCGATTTCGATGGTTGATACCTCTTTCAATAGGTAATGAGACCTATAATCGTCATGCCAACGGTCATTTGGATCGCTCTAATATTTCTAAACATTTCGCAGGAAATTCCATTTTATTGAAAATCAACTGAACTATAGCCCACAAATTCAGAGCCAGAAAAATCGAAAATCTGCAATTGTGCTCCGATTTCGATGGTTGATACCTCTTTCAATAGGTAATGAGACCTATAATCGTCATGCCAACGGTCATTTGGATCGCTCGAATATTTCTAAACATTTCGCAGAAAATTCCATTTTATTGAAAATCAACTGAACTATAGCCCACAAATTCAGAGCCAGAAAAATCGAAAATCTGCAACTGTGCTCCGATTTCGATGGTTGATACCTCTTTCAATAGGTAATGAGACCTATAATCGTCATGCCAACGGTCATTTGGATCGCTCTAATATTTCTAAACATTTCGCAGGAAATTCCATTTTATTGAAAATCAACTGAACTATAGCCCACAAATTCAGAGCCAGAAAAATCGAAAATCTGCAATTGTGCTCCGATTTCGATGGTTGATACCTCTTTCAATAGGTAATGAGACCTATAATCGTCATGCCAACGGTCATTTGGATCGCTCTAATATTTCTAAACATTTCGCAGGAAATTCCATTTTATTGAAAATCAACTGAACTATAGCCCACAAATTCAGAGCCAGAAAAATCGAAAATCTGCAATTGTGCTCCGATTTCGATGGTTGATACCTCTTTCAATAGGTAATGAGACCTATAATCGCCATGCCAACGGTCATTTGGATCGCTCGAATATTTCTAAACATTTCGCAGAAAATTCCATTTTATTGAAAATCAACTGAACTATAGCCCACAAATTCAGAGCCAGAAAAATCGAAAATCTGCAATTGTGCTCCGATTTCGATGGTTGATACCTCTTTCAATAGGTAATGAGACCTATAATCGCCATGCCAACGGTCATTTGGATCGCTCGAATATTTCTAAACATTTCGCAGAAAATTCCATTTTATTGAAAATCAACTGAACTATAGCCCACAAATTCAGAGCCAGAAAAATCGAAAATCTGCAATTGTGCTCCGATTTCGATGGTTGATACCTCTTTCAATAGGTAATGAGACCTATAATCGTCATGCCAACGGTCATTTGGATCGCTCGAATATTTCTAAACATTTCGCAGAAAATTCCATTTTATTGAAAATCAACTGAACTATAGCCCACAAATTCAGAGCCAGAAAAATCGAAAATCTGCAATTGTGCTCCGATTTCGATGGTTGATACCTCTTTCAATAGGTAATGAGACCTATAATCGCCATGCCAACGGTCATTTGGATCGCTCGAATATTTCTAAACATTTCGCAGAAAATTCCATTTTATTGAAAATCAACTGAACTATAGCCCACAAATTCAGAGCCAGAAAAATCGAAAATCTGCAATTGTGCTCCGATTTCGATGGTTGATACCTCTTTCAATAGGTAATGAGACCTATAATCGCCATGCCAACGGTCATTTGGATCGCTCGAATATTTCTAAACATTTCGCAGAAAATTCCATTTTATTGAAAATCAACTGAACTATATCCCACAAATTCAGAGCCAGAAAAATCGAAAATCTGCAATTGTGCTCCGATTTCGATGGTTGATACCTCTTTCAATAGGTAATGAGACCTATAATCGTCATGCCAACGGTCATTTGGATCGCTCGAATATTTCTAAACATTTCGCAGAAAATTCCATTTTATTGAAAATCAACTGAACTATAGCCCACAAATTCAGAGCCAGAAAAATCGAAAATCTGCAATTGTGCTCCGATTTCGATGGTTGATACCTCTTTCAATAGGTAATGAGACCTATAATCGCCATGCCAACGGTCATTTGGATCGCTCGAATATTTCTAAACATTTCGCAGAAAATTCCATTTTATTGAAAATCAACTGAACTATAGCCCACAAATTCAGAGCCAGAAAAATCGAAAATCTGCAATTGTGCTCCGATTTCGATGGTTGATACCTCTTTCAATAGGTAATGAGACCTATAATCGCCATGCCAACGGTCATTTGGATCGCTCGAATATTTCTAAACATTTCGCAGAAAATTCCATTTTATTGAAAATCAACTGAACTATAGCCCACAAATTCAGAGCCAGAAAAATCGAAAATCTGCAATTGTGCTCCGATTTCGATGGTTGATACCTCTTTCAATAGGTAATGAGACCTATAATCGTCATGCCAACGGTCATTTGGATCGCTCTAATATTTCTAAACATTTCGCAGAAAATTCCATTTTATTGAAAATCAACTGAACTATAGCCCACAAATTCAGAGCCAGAAAAATCGAAAATCTGCAATTGTGCTCCGATTTCGATGGTTGATACCTCTTTCTATAGGTAATGAGACCTATAATCGCCATGCCAACGGTCATTTGGATCGCTCGAATATTTCTAAACATTTCGCAGAAAATTCCATTTTATTGAAAATCAACTGAACTATAGCCCACAAATTCAGAGCCAGAAAAATCGAAAATCTGCAATTGTGCTCCGATTTCGATGGTTGATACCTCTTTCAATAGGTAATGAGACCTATAATCGCCATGCCAACGGTCATTTGGATCGCTCTAATATTTCTAAACATTTCGCAGAAAATTCCATTTTATTGAAAATCAACTGAACTATAGCCCACAAATTCAGAGCCAGAAAAATCGAAAATCTGCAATTGTGCTCCGATTTCGATGGTTGATACCTCTTTCTATAGGTAATGAGACCTATAATCGCCATGCCAACGGTCATTTGGATCGCTCGAATATTTCTAAACATTTCGCAGAAAATTCCATTTTATTGAAAATCAACTGAACTATAGCCCACAAATTCAGAGCCAGAAAAATCGAAAATCTGCAATTGTGCTCCGATTTCGATGGTTGATACCTCTTTCAATAGGTAATGAGACCTATAATCGCCATGCCAACGGTCATTTGGATCGCTCGAATATTTCTAAACATTTCGCAGAAAATTCCATTTTATTGAAAATCAACTGAACTATAGCCCACAAATTCAGAGCCAGAAAAATCGAAAATCTGCAATTGTGCTCCGATTTCGATGGTTGATACCTCTTTCAATAGGTAATGAGACCTATAATCGCCATGCCAACGGTCATTTGGATCGCTCTAATATTTCTAAACATTTCGCAGAAAATTCCATTTTATTGAAAATCAACTGAACTATAGCCCACAAATTCAGAGCCAGAAAAATCGAAAATCTGCAATTGTGCTCCGATTTCGATGGTTGATACCTCTTTCAATAGGTAATGAGACCTATAATCGTCATGCCAACGGTCATTTGGATCGCTCTAATATTTCTAAACATTTCGCAGAAAATTCCATTTTATTTAAAATCAACTGAACTATAGCCCACAAATTCAGAGCCAGAAAAATCGAAAATCTGCAATTGTGCTCCGATTTCGATGGTTGATACCTCTTTCAATAGGTAATGAGACCTATAATCGCCATGCAACGGTCATTTGGATCGCTCGAATATTTCTAAACATTTTGCAGAAAATTCCATTTATTGAAAATCAACTGAACTATGTATAGCCCACAAATTCAGAGCCAGAAAAATCGAAAATCTGCAATTGTGCTCCGATTTCGATGGTTGATACCTCTTTCAATAGGTAATGAGACCTATAATCGCCATGCCAACGGTCATTTGGATCGCTCTAATATTTCTAAACATTTCGCAGAAAATTCCATTTTATTGAAAATCAACTGAACTATAGCTCACAAATTCAGAGCCAGAAAAATCGAAAATCTGCAATTGTGCTCCGATTTCGATGGTTGATACCTCTTTCAATAGTAATGAGACCTATAATCGCCATGCCAACGGTCATTTGGATCGCTCGAATATTTCTAAACATTTCGCAGAAAATTCAATTTTATTGAAAATCAACTGAACTATAGCCCACAAATTCAGAGCCAGAAAAATCGAAAATCTGCAATTGTGCTCCGATTTCGATGGTTGATACCTCTTTCAATAGGTAATGAGACCTATAATCGTTATGCCAACGGTCATTTGGATCGCTCTAATATTTCTAAACATTTCGCAGAAAATTCCATTTTATGGAAAATCAACTGAACTATAGCCCACAAATTCAGAGCCAGAAAAATCGAAAATCTGCAATTGTGCTCCGATTTCGATGGTTGATACCTCTTTCAATAGGTAATGAGACCTATAATCGTTATGCCAACGGTCATTTGGATCGCTCTAATATTTCTAAACATTTCGCAGAAAATTCCATTTATTGAAAATCAACTGAACTATAGCCTACAAATTCAGAGCCAGAAAAATCGAAAATCTGCAATTGTGCTCCGATTTCGATGGTTGATACCTCTTTCAATAGGTAATGAGACCTATAATCGCCATGCCAACGGTCATTTGGATCGCTCGAATATTTCTAAACATTTCGCAGAAAATTCAATTTTATTGAAAATCAACTGAACTATAGCCCACAAATTCAGAGCCAGAAAAATCGAAAATCTGCAATTGTGCTCCGATTTCGATGGTTTGATACTCTTTCAATAGGTAATGAGACCTATAATCGTCATGCCAACGGTCATTTGGATCGCTCTAATATTTCTAAACATTTCGCAAAAAATTCCATTTTATTGAAAATCAACTGAACTATAGCCCACAAATTCAGAGCCAGAAAAATCGAAAATCTGCAATTGTGCTCCGATTTCGATGGTTGATACCTCTTTCAATAGGTAATGAGACCTATAATCGCCATGCCAACGGTCATTTGGATCGCTCTAATATTTCTAAACATTTCGCAGGAAATTCCATTTTATTGAAAATCAACTGAACTATAGCCCACAAATTCAGAGCCAGAAAAATCGAAAATCTGCAATTGTGCTCCGATTTCGATGGTTGATACCTCTTTCAATAGGTAATGAGACCTATAATCGCCATGCCAACGGTCATTTGGATCGCTCGAATATTTCTAAACATTTCGCAGAAAATTCAATTTTATTGAAAATCAACTGAACTATAGCCCACAAATTCAGAGCCAGAAAAATCGAAAATCTGCAATTGTGCTCCGATTTCGATGGTTGATACCTCTTTCAATAGGTAATGAGACCTATAATCGCCATGCCAACGGTCATTTGGATCGCTCTAATATTTCTAAACATTTCGCAGAAAATTCCATTTTATTGAAAATCAACTGAACTATAGCCCACAAATTCAGAGCCAGAAAAATCGAAAATCTGCAATTGTGCTCCGATTTCGATGGTTGATACCTCTTTCAATAGGTAATGAGACCTATAATCGCCATGCCAACGGTCATTTGGATCGCTCTAATATTTCTAAACATTTCGCAGAAAATTCAATTTTATTGAAAATCAACTGAACTATAGCCCACAAATTCAGAGCCAGAAAAATCGAAAATCTGCAATTGTGCTCCGATTTCGATGGTTGATACCTCTTTCAATAGGTAATGAGACCTACAATCGTCATGCCAACGGTCATTTGGATCGCTCGAATATTTCTAAACATTTCGCAGAAAATTCAATTTTATTGAAAATCAACTGAACTATAGCCTACAAATTCAGAGCCAGAAAATCGAAAATCTGCAATTGTGCTCCGATTTCGATGGTTGATACCTCTTTCAATAGGTAATGAGACCTATAATCGCCATGCCAATGGTCATTTGGATCGCTCGAATATTTCTAAACATTTCGCAGAAAATTCAATTTTATTGAAAATCAACTGAACTATAGCCCACAAATTCAGAGCCAGAAAAATCGAAAATCTGCAATTGTGCTCCGATTTCGATGGTTGATACCTCTTTCAATAGGTAATGAGACCTATAATCGTCATGCCAACGGTCATTTGGATCGCTCGAATATTTCTAAACATTTCGCAGAAAATTCCATTTTATTGAAAATCAACTGAACTATAGCCCACAAATTCAGAGCCAGAAAAATCGAAAATCTGCAATTGTGCTCCGATTTCGATGGTTGATACCTCTTTCAATAGGTAATGAGACCTATAATCGCCATGCCAACGGTCATTTGGATCGCTCGAATATTTCTAAAACATTTCGCAGAAAATTCAATTTTATTGAAAATCAACTGAACTATAGCCCACAAATTCAGAGCCAGAAAAATCGAAAATCTGCAATTGTGCTCCGATTTCGATGGTTGATACCTCTTTCAATAGGTAATGAGACCTATAATCGCCATGCCAACGGTCATTTGGATCGCTCTAATATTTCTAAACATTTCGCAGAAAATTCCATTTTATTGAAAATCAACTGAACTATAGCCCACAAATTCAGAGCCAGAAAAATCGAAAATCTGCAATTGTGCTCCGATTTCGATGGTTGATACCTCTTTCAATAGGTAATGAGACCTATAATCGCCATGCCAACGGTCATTTGGATCGCTCGAATATTTCTAAACATTTCTCAGAAAATTCCATTTTATTGAAAATCAACTGAACTATAGCCCACAAATTCAGAGCCAGAAAAATCGAAAATCTGCAATTGTGCTCCGATTTCGATGGTTGATACCTCTTTCAATAGGTAATGAGACCTATAATCGCCATGCCAACGGTCATTTGGATCGCTCTAATATTTCTAAACATTTCGCAGAAAATTCCATTTTATTGAAAATCAACTGAACTATAGCCCACAAATTCAGAGCCAGAAAAATCGAAAATCTGCAATTGTGCTCCGATTTCGATGGTTGATACCTCTTTCAATAGGTAATGAGACCTATAATCGCCATGCCAACGGTCATTTGGATCGCTCTAATATTTCTAAACATTTCGCAGAAAATTCCATTTTATTGAAAATCAACTGAACTATAGCCCACAAATTCAGAGCCAGAAAAATCGAAAATCTGCAATTGTGCTCCGATTTCGATGGTTGATACCTCTTTCAATAGGTAATGAGACCTATAATCGCCATGCCAACGGTCATTTGGATCGCTCGAATATTTCTAAACATTTCGCAGAAAATTCCATTTTATTGAAAATCAACTGAACTATAGCCCACAAATTCAGAGCCAGAAAAATCGAAAATCTGCAATTGTGATCCGATTTCGATGGTTGATACCTCTTTCAATAGGTAATGAGACCTATAATCGCCATGCCAACGGTCATTTGGATCGCTCTAATATTTCTAAACATTTCGCAGAAAATTCCATTTTAATGAAAATCAACTGAACTATAGCCCACAAATTCAGAGCCAGAAAAATCGAAAATCTGCAATTGTGCTCCGATTTCGATGGTTGATACCTCTTTCAATAGGTAATGAGACCTATAATCGCCATGCCAACGGTCATTTGGATCGCTCGAATATTTCTATACATTTCGCAGAAAATTCCATTTTATTGAAAATCAACTGAACTATAGCCCACAAATTCAGAGCCAGAAAAATCGAAAATCTGCAATTGTGCTCCGATTTCGATGGTTGATACCTCTTTCAATAGGTAATGAGACCTATAATCGCCATGCCAACGGTCATTTGGATCGCTCGAATATTTCTAAACATTTCGCAGAAAATTCCATTTTATTGAAAATCAACTGAACTATAGCCCACAAATTCAGAGCCAGAAAAATCGAAAATCTGCAATTGTGCTCCGATTTCGATGGTTGATACCTCTTTCAATAGGTAATGAGACCTATAATCGCCATGCCAACGGTCATTTGGATCGCTCGAATATTTCTAAACATTTCGCAGAAAATTCAATTTTATTGAAAATCAACTGAACTATAGCCCACAAATTCAGAGCCAGAAAAATCGAAAATCTGCAATTGTGCTCCGATTTCGATGGTTGATACCTCTTTCAATAGGTAATGAGACCTACAATCGTCATGCCAACGGTCATTTGGATCGCTCTAATATTTCTAAACATTTCGCAGAAAATTCCATTTTATTGAAAATCAACTGAACTATAGCCACAAATTCAGAGCCAGAAAAATCGAAAATCTGCAATTGTGCTCCGATTTCGAAGGTTGATACCTCTTTCAATAGGTAATGAGACCTATAATCGCCATGCCAACGGTCATTTGGATCGCTCTAATATTTCTAAACATTTCGCAGAAAATTCCATTTTATTGAAAATCAACTGAACTATAGCCCACAAATTCAGAGCCAGAAAATCGAAAATCTGCAATTGTGCTCCGATTTCGATGGTTGATACCTCTTTCAATAGGTAATGAGACCTATAATCGCCATGCCAACGGTCATTTGGATCGCTCGAATATTTCTAAACATTTCGCAGAAAATTCCATTTTATTGAAAATCAACTGAACTATAGCCCACAAATTCAGAGCCAGAAAAATCGAAAATCTGCAATTGTGATCCGATTTCGATGGTTGATACCTCTTTCAATAGGTAATGAGACCTATAATCGCCATGCCAACGGTCATTTGGATCGCTCTAATATTTCTAAACATTTCGCAGAAAATTCCATTTTAATGAAAATCAACTGAACTATAGCCCACAAATTCAGAGCCAGAAAAATCGAAAATCTGCAATTGTGCTCCGATTTCGATGGTTGATACCTCTTTCAATAGGTAATGAGACCTATAATCGCCATGCCAACGGTCATTTGGATCGCTCGAATATTTCTATACATTTCGCAGAAAATTCCATTTTATTGAAAATCAACTGAACTATAGCCCACAAATTCAGAGCCAGAAAAATCGAAAATCTGCAATTGTGCTCCGATTTCGATGGTTGATACCTCTTTCAATAGGTAATGAGACCTATAATCGCCATGCCAACGGTCATTTGGATCGCTCGAATATTTCTAAACATTTCGCAGAAAATTCCATTTTATTGAAAATCAACTGAACTATAGCCCACAAATTCAGAGCCAGAAAAATCGAAAATCTGCAATTGTGCTCCGATTTCGATGGTTGATACCTCTTTCAATAGGTAATGAGACCTATAATCGCCATGCCAACGGTCATTTGGATCGCTCGAATATTTCTAAACATTTCGCAGAAAATTCAATTTTATTGAAAATCAACTGAACTATAGCCCACAAATTCAGAGCCAGAAAAATCGAAAATCTGCAATTGTGCTCCGATTTCGATGGTTGATACCTCTTTCAATAGGTAATGAGACCTACAATCGTCATGCCAACGGTCATTTGGATCGCTCTAATATTTCTAAACATTTCGCAGAAAATTCCATTTTATTGAAAATCAACTGAACTATAGCCCACAAATTCAGAGCCAGAAAAATCGAAAATCTGCAATTGTGCTCCGATTTCGAAGGTTGATACCTCTTTCAATAGGTAATGAGACCTATAATCGCCATGCCAACGGTCATTTGGATCGCTCTAATATTTCTAAACATTTCGCAGAAAATTCCATTTTATTGAAAATCAACTGAACTATAGCCCACAAATTCAGAGCCAGAAAAATCGAAAATCTGCAATTGTGCTCCGATTTCGATGGTTGATACCTCTTTCAATAGGTAATGAGACCTATAATCGCCATGCCAACGGTCATTTGGATCGCTCTAATATTTCTAAACATTTCGCAGAAAATTCCATTTTATTGAAAATCAACTGAACTATAGCCCACAAATTCAGAGCCAGAAAAATCGAAAATCTGCAATTGTGCTCCGATTTCGATGGTTGATACCTCTTTCAATAGGTAATGAGACCTATAATCGCCATGCCAACGGTCATTTGGATCGCTCTAATATTTCTAAACATTTCGCAGAAAATTCCATTTTATTGAAAATCAACTGAACTATAGCCCACAAATTCAGAGCCAGAAAAATCGAAAATCTGCAATTGTGCTCCGATTTCGATGGTTGATACCTCTTTCAATAGGTAATGAGACCTATAATCGCCATGCCAACGGTCATTTGGATCGCTCGAATATTTCTAAACATTTCGCAGAAAATTCCATTTTATTGAAAATCAACTGAACTATAGCCCACAAATTCAGAGCCAGAAAAATCGAAAATCTGCAATTGTGATCCGATTTCGATGGTTGATACCTCTTTCAATAGGTAATGAGACCTATAATCGCCATGCCAACGGTCATTTGGATCGCTCTAATATTTCTAAACATTTCGCAGAAAATTCCATTTTAATGAAAATCAACTGAACTATAGCCCACAAATTCAGAGCCAGAAAAATCGAAAATCTGCAATTGTGCTCCGATTTCGATGGTTGATACCTCTTTCAATAGGTAATGAGACCTATAATCGCCATGCCAACGGTCATTTGGATCGCTCGAATATTTCTATACATTTCGCAGAAAATTCCATTTTATTGAAATCAACTGAACTATAGCCCACAAATTCAGAGCCAGAAAAATCGAAAATCTGCAATTGTGCTCCGATTTCGATGGTTGATACCTCTTTCAATAGGTAATGAGACCTATAATCGCCATGCCAACGGTCATTTGGATCGCTCGAATATTTCTAAACATTTCGCAGAAAATTCCATTTTATTGAAAATCAACTGAACTATAGCCCACAAATTCAGAGCCAGAAAAATCGAAAATCTGCAATTGTGCTCCGATTTCGATGGTTGATACCTCTTTCAATAGGTAATGAGACCTATAATCGCCATGCCAACGGTCATTTGGATCGCTCGAATATTTCTAAACATTTCGCAGAAAATTCAATTTTATTGAAAATCAACTGAACTATAGCCCACAAATTCAGAGCCAGAAAAATCGAAAATCTGCAATTGTGCTCCGATTTCGATGGTTGATACCTCTTTCAATAGGTAATGAGACCTACAATCGTCATGCCAACGGTCATTTGGATCGCTCTAATATTTCTAAAACATTTCGCAGAAAATTCCATTTTATTGAAAATCAACTGAACTATAGCCCACAAATTCAGAGCCAGAAAAATCGAAAATCTGCAATTGTGCTCCGATTTCGAAGGTTGATACCTCTTTCAATAGGTAATGAGACCTATAATCGCCATGCCAACGGTCATTTGGATCGCTCTAATATTTCTAAACATTTCGCAGAAAATTCCATTTTATTGAAAATCAACTGAACTATAGCCCACAAATTCAGAGCCAGAAAAATCGAAAATCTGCAATTGTGCTCCGATTTCGATGGTTGATACCTCTTTCAATAGGTAATGAGACCTATAATCGCCATGCCAACGGTCATTTGGATCGCTCTAATATTTCTAAACATTTCGCAGAAAATTCCATTTTATTGAAAATCAACTGAACTATAGCCCACAAATTCAGAGCCAGAAAAATCGAAAATCTGCAATTGTGCTCCGATTTCGATGGTTGATACCTCTTTCAATAGGTAATGAGACCTATAATCGCCATGCCAACGGTCATTTGGATCGCTCGAATGTTTCTAAACATTTCGCAGAAAATTCAATTTTATTGAAAATCAACTGAACTATAGCCCACAAATTCAGAGCCAGAAAAATCGAAAATCTGCAATTGTGCTCCGATTTCGATGGTTGATACCTCTTTCAATAGGTAATGAGACCTACAATCGTCATGCCCACGGTCATTTGGATCGCTCTAATATTTCTAAACATTTCGCAGAAAATTCCATTTTATTGAAAATCAACTGAACTATAGCCCACAAATTCAGAGCCAGAAAAATCGAAAATCTGCAATTGTGCTCCGATTTCGAAGGTTGATACCTCTTTCAATAGGTAATGAGACCTATAATCGCCATGCCAACGGTCATTTGGATCGCTCTAATATTTCTAAACATTTCGCAGAAAATTCCATTTTATTGAAAATCAACTGAACTATGGCCCACAAATTCAGAGCCAGAAAAATCGAAAATCTGCAATTGTGCTCCGATTTCGAAGGTTGATACCTCTTTCAATAGGTAATGAGACCTATAATCGCCATGCCAACGGTCATTTGGATCGCTCTAATATTTCTAAACATTTCGCAGAAAATTCCATTTTATTGAAAATCAACTGAACTATAGCCCACAAATTCAGAGCCAGAAAAATCGAAAATCTGCAATTGTGCTCCGATTTCGATGGTTGATACCTCTTTCAATAGGTAATGAGACCTATAATCGCCATGCCAACGGTCATTTGGATCGCTCTAATATTTCTAAACATTTCGCAGAAAATTCCATTTTATTGAAAATCAACTGAACTATAGCCCACAAATTCAGAGCCAGAAAAATCGAAAATCTGCAATTGTGCTCCGATTTCGATGGTTGATACCTCTTTCAATAGGTAATGAGACCTATAATCGCCATGCCAACGGTCATTTGGATCGCTCGAATATTTCTAAACATTTCGCAGAAAATTCCATTTTATTGAAAATCAACTGAACTATAGCCCACAAATTCAGAGCCAGAAAAATCGAAAATCTGCAATTGTGCTCCGATTTCGATGGTTGATACCTCTTTCAATAGGTAATGAGACCTATAATCGCCATGCCAACGGTCATTTGGATCGCTCTAATATTTCTAAACATTTCGCAGAAAATTCCATTTTATTGAAAATCAACTGAACTATAGCCCACAAATTCAGAGCCAGGAAAATCGAAAATCTGCAATTGTGCTCCGATTTCGATGGTTGATACCTCTTTCAATAGGTAATGAGACCTATAATCGCCATGCCAACGGCCATTTGGATCGCTCGAATATTTCTAAACATTTCGCAGAAAATTCCATTTTATTGAAAATCAACTGAACTATAGCCCACAAATTCAGAGCCAGAAAAATCGAAAATCTGCAATTGTGCTCCGTTTTCGAAGGTTGATACCTCTTTCAATAGGTAATGAGACCTATAATCGCCATGCCAACGGTCATTTGGATCGCTCTAATATTTCTAAACATTTCGCAGAAAATTCCATTTTATTGAAAATCAACTGAACTATAGCCCACAAATTCAGAGCCAGAAAAATCGAAAATCTGCAATTGTGCTCCGATTTCGATGGTTGATACCTCTTTCAATAGGTAATGAGACCTATAATCGCCATGCCAACGGTCATTTGGATCGCTCGAATATTTCTAAACATTTCGCAGAAAATTCAATTTTATTGAAAATCAACTGAACTATAGCCCACAAATTCAGAGCCAGAAAAATCGAAAATCTGCAATTGTGCTCCGATTTCGATGGTTGATACCTCTTTCAATAGGTAATGAGACCTATAATCGCCATGCCAACGGTCATTTGGATCGCTCTAATATTTCTAAACATTTCGCAGAAAATTCCATTTTATTGAAAATCAACTGAACTATAGCCCACAAATTCAGAGCCAGAAAAATCGAAAATCTGCAATTGTGCTCCGATTTCGATGGTTGATACCTCTTTCAATAGGTAATGAGACCTACAATCGTCATGCCAACGGTCATTTGGATCGCTCGAATATTTCTAAACATTTCGCAGAAAATTCAATTTTATTGAAAATCAACTGAACTATAGCCTACAAATTCAGAGCCAGAAAAATCGAAAATCTGCAATTGTGCTCCGATTTCGAAGGTTGATACCTCTTTCAATAGGTAATGAGACCTTGAGACCTACAATCGTCATGCCAACGGTCATTTGGATCGCTCGAATATTTCTAAACATTTCGCAGAAAATTCCATTTTATTGAAAATCAACTGAACTATAGCCCACAAATTCAGAGCCAGAAAAATCGAAAATCTGCAATTGTGCTCCGATTTCGATGGTTGATACCTCTTTCAATAGGTAATGAGACCTATAATCGCCATGCCAACGGTCATTTGGATCGCTCTAATATTTCTAAACATTTCGCAGAAAATTCCATTTTATTGAAAATCAACTGAACTATAGCCCACAAATTCAGAGCCAGAAAAATCGAAAATCTGCAATTGTGCTCCGATTTCGATGGTTGATACCTCTTTCAATAGGTAATGAGACCTACAATCGTCATGCCAACGGTCATTTGGATCGCTCTAATATTTCTAAACATTTCGCAGAAAATTCCATTTTATTGAAAATCAACTGAACTATAGCCCACAAATTCAGAGCCAGAAAAATCGAAAATCTGCAATTGTGCTCCGATTTCGATGGTTGATACCTCTTTCAATAGGTAATGAGACCTATAATCGCCATGCCAACGGTCATTTGGATCGCTCTAATATTTCTAAACATTTCGCAGAAAATTCCATTTTATTGAAAATCAACTGAACTATAGCCCACAAATTCAGAGCCAGAAAAATCGAAAATCTGCAATTGTGCTCCGATTTCGATGGTTGATACCTCTTTCAATAGGTAATGAGACCTATAATCGCCATGCCAACGGTCATTTGGATCGCTCTAATATTTCTAAACATTTCGCAGAAAATTCCATTTTATTGAAAATCAACTGAACTATAGCCCACAAATTCAGAGCCAGAAAAAATCGAAAATCTGCAATTGTGCTCCGATTTCGATGGTTGATACCTCTTTCAATAGGTAATGAGACAATCGTCATGCCAACGGTCATTTGGATCGCTCTAATATTTCTAAACATTTCGCAGAAAATTCCATTTTATTGAAAATCAACTGAACTATAGCCCACAAATTCAGAGCCAGAAAAATCGAAAATCTGCAATTGTGCTCCGATTTCGATGGTTGATACCTCTTTCAATAGGTAATGAGACCTACAATCGTCATGCCAACGGTCATTTGGATCGCTCTAATATTTCTAAACATTTCGCAGAAAATTCCATTTTATTGAAAATCAACTGAACTATAGCCCACAAATTCAGAGCCAGAAAAATCGAAAATCTGCAATTGTGCTCCGATTTCGATGGTTGATACCTCTTTCAATAGGTAATGAGACCTATAATCGCCATGCCAACGGTCATTTGGATCGCTCGAATATTTCTAAACATTTCGCAGAAAATTCCATTTTATTGAAAATCAACTGAACTATAGCCCACAAATTCAGAGCCAGAAAAATCGAAAATCTGCAATTGTGCTCCGATTTCGATGGTTGATACCTCTTTCAATAGGTAATGAGACCTATAATCGCCATGCCAACGGTCATTTGGATCGCTCGAATATTTCTAAACATTTCGCAGAAAATTCCATTTTATTGAAAATCAACTGAACTATAGCCCACAAATTCAGAGCCAGAAAAATCGAAAATCTGCAATTGTGCTCCGATTTCGATGGTTGATACCTCTTTCAATAGGTAATGAGACCTACAATCGTCATGCCAACGGTCATTTGGATCGCTCGAATATTTCTAAACATTTCGCAGAAAATTCCATTTTATTGAAAATCAACTGAACTATAGCCCACAAATTCAGAGCCAGAAAAATCGAAAATCTGCAATTGTGCTCCGATTTCGATGGTTGATACCTCTTTCAATAGGTAATGAGACCTATAATCGCCATGCCAACGGTCATTTGGATCGCTCGAATATTTCTAAACATTTCGCAGAAAATTCCATTTTATTGAAAATCAACTGAACTATAGCCCACAAATTCAGAGCCAGAAAAATCGAAAATCTGCAATTGTGCTCCGATTTCGATGGTTGATACCTCTTTCAATAGGTAATGAGACCTATAATCGCATGCCAACGGTCATTTGGATCGCTCTAATATTTCTAAACATTTCGCAGAAAATTCCATTTTATTGAAAATCAACTGAACTACAGCCCACAAATTCAGAGCCAGAAAAATCGAAAATCTGCAATTGTGCTCCGATTTCGATGGTTGATACCTCTTTCAATAGGTAATGAGACCTATAATCGCCATGCCAACGGTCATTTGGATCGCTCTAATATTTCTAAACATTTCGCAGAAAATTCCATTTTATTGAAAATCAACTGAACTATAGCCCACAAATTCAGAGCCAGAAAAATCGAAAATCTGCAATTGTGCTCCGATTTCGATGGTTGATACCTCTTTCAATAGGTAATGAGACCTACAATCGTCATGCCAACGGTCATTTGGATCGCTCTAATATTTCTAAACATTTCGTAGAAAATTCCATTTTATTGAAAATCAACTGAACTATAGCCCACAAATTCAGAGCCAGAAAAATCGAAAATCTGCAATTGTGCTCCGATTTCGATGGTTGATACCTCTTTCAATAGGTAATGAGACCTACAATCGTCATGCCAACGGTCATTTGGATCGCTCTAATATTTCTAAACATTTCGCAGAAAATTCCATTTTATTGAAAATCAACTGAACTATAGCCCACAAATTCAGAGCCAGAAAAATCGAAAATCTGCAATTGTGCTCCGATTTCGATGGTTGATACCTCTTTCAATAGGTAATGAGACCTACAATCGTCATGCCAACGGTCATTTGGATCGCTCTAATATTTCTAAACATTTCGCAGAAAATTCCAGTTTATTGAAAATCAACTGAACTATAGCCCACAAATTCAGAGCCAGAAAAATCGAAAATCTGCAATTGTGCTCCGATTTCGATGGTTGATACCTCTTTCAATAGGTAATGAGACCTATAATCGCCATGCCAACGGTCATTTGGATCGCTCTAATATTTCTAAACATTTCGCAGAAAATTCAATTTTATTGAAAATCAACTGAACTATAGCCCACAAATTCAGAGCCAGAAAAATCGAAAATCTGCAATTGTGCTCCGATTTCGATGGTTGATACCTCTTTCAATAGGTAATGAGACCTATAATCGTCATGCCAACGGTCATTTGGATCGCTCTAATATTTCTAAACATTTCGCAGAAAATTCCATTTTATTGAAAATCAACTGAACTATAGCCCACAAATTCAGAGCCAGAAAAATCGAAAATCTGCAATTGTGCTCCGATTTCGATGGTTGATACCTCTTTCAATAGGTAATGAGACCTACAATCGTCATGCCAACGGTCATTTGGATCGCTCTAATATTTCTAAACATTTCGCAGAAAATTCCAGTTTATTGAAAATCAACTGAACTATAGCCCACAAATTCAGAGCCAGAAAAATCGAAAATCTGCAATTGTGCTCCGATTTCGATGGTTGATACCTCTTTCAATAGGTAATGAGACCTATAATCGCCATGCCAACGGTCATTTGGATCGCTCTAATATTTCTAAACATTTCGCAGAAAATTCCATTTTATTGAAAATCAACTGAACTATAGCCCACAAATTCAGAGCTAGAAAAATCGAAAATCTGCAATTGTGCTCCGATTTCGATGGTTGATACCTCTTTCAATAGGTAATGAGACCTATAATCGTCATGCCAACGGTCATTTGGATCGCTCTAATATTTCTAAACATTTCGCAGAAAATTCCATTTTATTGAAAATCAACTGAACTATAGCCCACAAATTCAGAGCCAGAAAAATCGAAAATCTGCAATTGTGCTCCGATTTCGATGGTTGATACCTCTTTCAATAGGTAATGAGACCTACAATCGTCATGCCAACGGTCATTTGGATCGCTCTAATATTTCTAAACATTTCGCAGAAAATTCCAGTTTATTGAAAATCAACTGAACTATAGCCCACAAATTCAGAGCCAGAAAAATCGAAAATCTGCAACTGTGCTCCGATTTCGATGGTTGATACCTCTTTCAATAGGTAATGAGACCTATAATCGCCATGCCAACGGTCATTTGGATCGCTCTAATATTTCTAAACATTTCGCAGAAAAATTCCATTTTATTGAAAATCAACTGAACTATAGCCCACAAATTCAGAGCCAGAAAAATCGAAAATCTGCAATTGTGCTCCGATTTCGATGGTTGATACCTCTTTCAATAGGTAATGAGACCTACAATCGTCATGCCAACGGTCATTTGGATCGCTCTAATATTTCTAAACATTTCGCAGAAAATTCCAGTTTATTGAAAATCAACTGAACTATAGCCCACAAATTCAGAGCCAGAAAAATCGAAAATCTGCAACTGTGCTCCGATTTCGATGGTTGATACCTCTTTCAATAGGTAATGAGACCTATAATCGCCATGCCAACGGTCATTTGGATCGCTCTAATATTTCTAAACATTTCGCAGAAAATTCCATTTTATTGAAAATCAACTGAACTATAGCCCACAAATTCAGAGCCAGAAAAATCGAAATCTGCAATTGTGCTCCGATTTCGATGGTTGATACCTCTTTCAATAGGTAATGAGACCTACAATCGTCATGCCAACGGTCATTTGGATCGCTCTAATATTTCTAAACATTTCGCAGAAAATTCCAGTTTATTGAAAATCAACTGAACTATAGCCCACAAATTCAGAGCCAGAAAAATCGAAAATCTGCAACTGTGCTCCGATTTCGATGGTTGATACCTCTTTCAATAGGTAATGAGACCTATAATCGCCATGCCAACGGTCATTTGGATCGCTCTAATATTTCTAAACATTTCGCAGAAAATTCCATTTTATTGAAAATCAACTGAACTATAGCCCACAAATTCAGAGCCAGAAAAATCGAAAATCTGCAATTGTGCTCCGATTTCGATGGTTGATACCTCTTTCAATAGGTAATGAGACCTGCAATCGTCATGCCAACGGTCATTTGGATCGCTCTAATATTTCTAAACATTTCGCAGAAAATTCCATTTTATTGAAAATCAACTGAACTATAGCCCACAAATTCAGAGCCAGAAAAATCGAAAATCTGCAATTGTGCTCCGATTTCGATGGTTGATACCTCTTTCAATAGGTAATGAGACCTACAATCGTCATGCCAACGGTCATTTGGATCGCTCTAATATTTCTAAACATTTCGCAGAAAATTCCAGTTTATTGAAAATCAACTGAACTATAGCCCACAAATTCAGAGCCAGAAAAATCGAAAATCTGCAACTGTGCTCCGATTTCGATGGTTGATACCTCTTTCAATAGGTAATGAGACCTATAATCGCCATGCCAACGGTCATTTGGATCGCTCTAATATTTCTAAACATTTCGCAGAAAATTCCATTTTATTGAAAATCAACTGAACTATAGCCCACAAATTCAGAGCCAGAAAAATCGAAAATCTGCAATTGTGCTCCGATTTCGATGGTTGATACCTCTTTCAATAGGTAATGAGACCTGCAATCGTCATGCCAACGGTCATTTGGATCGCTCTAATATTTCTAAACATTTCGCAGAAAATTCCATTTTATTGAAAATCAACTGAACTATAGCCCACAAATTCAGAGCCAGAAAAATCGAAAATCTGCAATTGTGCTCCGATTTCGATGGTTGATACCTCTTTCAATAGGTAATGAGACCTACAATCGTCATGCCAACGGTCATTTGGATCGCTCTAATATTTCTAAACATTTCGCAGAAAATTCCAGTTTATTGAAAATCAACTGAACTATAGCCCACAAATTCAGAGCCAGAAAAATCGAAAATCTGCAACTGTGCTCCGATTTCGATGGTTGATACCTCTTTCAATAGGTAATGAGACCTATAATCGCCATGCCAACGGTCATTTGGATCGCTCTAATATTTCTAAACATTTCGCAGAAAATTCCATTTTATTGAAAATCAACTGAACTATAGCCCACAAATTCAGAGCCAGAAAAATCGAAAATCTGCAATTGTGCTCCGATTTCGATGGTTGATACCTCTTTCAATAGGTAATGAGACCTGCAATCGTCATGCCAACGGTCATTTGGATCGCTCTAATATTTCTAAACATTTCGCAGAAAATTCCATTTTATTGAAAATCAACTGAACTATAGCCCACAAATTCAGAGCCAGAAAAATCGAAAATCTGCAATTGTGCTCCGATTTCGATGGTTGATACCTCTTTCAATAGGTAATGAGACCTACAATCGTCATGCCAACGGTCATTTGGATCGCTCTAATATTTCTAAACATTTCGCAGAAAATTCCAGTTTATTGAAAATCAACTGAACTATAGCCCACAAATTCAGAGCCAGAAAAATCGAAAATCTGCAACTGTGCTCCGATTTCGATGGTTGATACCTCTTTCAATAGGTAATGAGACCTATAATCGCCATGCCAACGGTCATTTGGATCGCTCTAATATTTCTAAACATTTCGCAGAAAATTCCATTTTATTGAAAATCAACTGAACTATAGCCCACAAATTCAGAGCCAGAAAAATCGAAAATCTGCAATTGTGCTCCGATTTCGATGGTTGATACCTCTTTCAATAGGTAATGAGACCTATAATCGCCATGCCAACGGTCATTTGGATCGCTCTAATATTTCTAAACATTTCGCAGAAAATTCATTTTATTGAAAATCAACTGAACTATAGCCCACAAATTCAGAGCCAGAAAAATCGAAAATCTGCAATTGTGCTCCGATTTCGATGGTTGATACCTCTTTCAATAGGTAATGAGACCTATAATCGTCATGCCAACGGTCATTTGGATCGCTCTAATATTTCTAAACATTTCGCAGAAAATTCCATTTTATTGAAAATCAACTGAACTATAGCCCACAAATTCAGAGCTAGAAAAATCGAAAATCTGCAATTGTGCTCCGATTTCGATGGTTGATACCTCTTTCAATAGGTAATGAGACCTATAATCGTCATGCCAACGGTCATTTGGATCGCTCTAATATTTCTAAACATTTCGCAGAAATTCCATTTTATTGAAAATCAACTGAACTATAGCCCACAAATTCAGAGCTAGAAAAATCGAAAATCTGCAATTGTGCTCCGATTTCGATGGTTGATACCTCTTTCAATAGGTAATGAGACCTATAATCGCCATGCCAACGGTCATTTGGATCGCTCGAATATTTCTAAACATTTCGCAGAAAATTCCATTTTATTGAAAATCAACTGAACTATAGCCCACAAATTCAGAGCCAGAAAAATCGAAAATCTGCAATTGTGCTCCGATTTCGATGGTTGATACCTCTTTCAATAGGTAATGAGACCTATAATCGCCATGCAACGGTCATTTGGATCGCTCTAATATTTCTAAACATTTCGCAGAAAATTCCATTTTATTGAAAATCAACTGAACTATAGCCCACAAATTCAGAGCCAGAAAAATCGAAAATCTGCAATTGTGCTCCGATTTCGATGGTTGATACCTCTTTCAATAGGTAATGAGACCTATAATCGCCATGCCAACGGTCATTTGGATCGCTCTAATATTTCTAAACATTTCGCAGAAAATTCCATTTTATTGAAAATCAACTGAACTATAGCCCACAAATTCAGAGCCAGAAAAATCGAAAATCTGCAATTGTGCTCCGATTTCGATGGTTGATACCTCTTTCAATAGGTAATGAGACCTATAATCGCCATGCCAACGGTCATTTGGATCGCTCTAATATTTCTAAACATTTCGCAGAAAATTCCATTTTATTGAAAATCAACTGAACTATAGCCCACAAATTCAGAGCCAGAAAAATCGAAAATCTGCAATTGTGCTCCGATTTCGATGGTTGATACCTCTTTCAATAGGTAATGAGACCTACAATCGTCATGCCAACGGTCATTTGGATCGCTCTAATATTTCTAAACATTTCGCAGAAAATTCCATTTTATTGAAAATCAACTGAACTATAGCCCACAAATTCAGAGCCAGAAAAATCGAAAATCTGCAATTGTGCTCCGATTTCGATGGTTGATACCTCTTTCAATAGGTAATGAGACCTATAATCGCCATGCCAACGGTCATTTGGATCGCTCGAATATTTCTAAACATTTCGCAGAAAATTCCATTTTATTGAAAATCAACTGAACTATAGCCCACAAATTCAGAGCCAGAAAAATCGAAAATCTGCAATTGTGCTCCGATTTCGATGGTTGATACCTCTTTCAATAGGTAATGAGACCTATAATCGCCATGCCAACGGTCATTTGGATCGCTCGAATATTTCTATACATTTCGCAGAAAATTCAATTTTATTGAAAATCAACTGAACTATAGCCCACAAATTCAGAGCCAGAAAAATCGAAAATCTGCAATTGTGCTCCGATTTCGATGGTTGATACCTCTTTCAATAGGTAATGAGACCTATAATCGCCATGCCAACGGTCATTTGGATCGCTCGAATATTTCTAAATATTTCGCAGAAAATTCCATTTTATTGAAAATCAACTGAACTATAGCCCACAAATTCAGAGCCAGAAAAATCGAAAATCTGCAATTGTGCTCCGATTTCGATGGTTGATACCTCTTTCAATAGGTAATGAGACCTGCAATCGTCATGCCAACGGTCATTTGGATCGCTCGAATATTTCTAAACATTTCGCAGAAAATTCCATTTTATTGAAAATCAACTGAACTATAGCCCACAAATTCAGAGCCAGAAAAATCGAAAATCTGCAATTGTGCTCCGATTTCGATGGTTGATACCTCTTTCAATAGGTAATGAGACCTACAATCGTCATGCCAACGGTCATTTGGATCGCTCTAATATTTCTAAACGTTTCGCAGAAAATTCCATTTTATTGAAAATCAACTGAACTATAGCCCACAAATTCAGAGCCAGAAAAATCGAAAATCTGCAATTGTGCTCCGATTTCGATGGTTGATACCTCTTTCAATAGGTAATGAGACCTATAATCGCCATGCCAACGGTCATTTGGATCGCTCTAATATTTCTAAACGTTTCGCAGAAAATTCCATTTTATTGAAAATCAACTGAACTATAGCCCACAAATTCAGAGCCAGAAAAATCGAAAATCTGCAATTGTGCTCCGATTTCGATGGTTGATACCTCTTTCAATAGGTAATGAGATCTACAATCGTCATGCCAACGGTCATTTGGATCGCTCGAATATTTCTAAACATTTCGCAGAAAATTCCATTTTATTGAAAATCAACTGAACTATAGCCCACAAATTCAGAGCCAGAAAAATCGAAAATCTGCAATTGTGCTCCGATTTCGATGGTTGATACCTCTTTCAATAGGTAATGAGACCTATAATCGCCATGCCAACGGTCATTTGGATCGCTCGAATATTTCTAAACATTTCGCAGAAAATTCCATTTTATTGAAAATCAACTGAACTATAGCCCACAAATTCAGAGCCAGAAAAATCGAAAATCTGCAATTGTGCTCCGATTTCGATGGTTGATACCTCTTTCAATAGGTAATGAGACCTATAATCGCCATGCCAACGGTCATTTGGATCGCTCGAATATTTCTATACATTTCGCAGAAAATTCAATTTTATTGAAAATCAACTGAACTATAGCCCACAAATTCAGAGCCAGAAAAATCGAAAATCTGCAATTGTGCTCCGATTTCGATGGTTGATACCTCTTTCAATAGGTAATGAGACCTATAATCGCCATGCCAACGGTCATTTGGATCGCTCGAATATTTCTAAATATTTCGCAGAAAATTCCATTTTATTGAAAATCAACTGAACTATAGCCCACAAATTCAGAGCCAGAAAAATCGAAAATCTGTAATTGTGCTCCGATTTCGATGGTTGATACCTCTTTCAATAGGTAATGAGACCTGCAATCGTCATGCCAACGGTCATTTGGATCGCTCTAATATTTCTAAACATTTCGCAGAAAATTCCATTTATTGAAAATCAACTGAACTATAGCCCACAAATTCAGAGCCAGAAAAATCGAAAATCTGCAATTGTGCTCCGATTTCGATGGTTGATACCTCTTTCAATAGGTAATGAGACCTATAATCGCCATGCCAACGGTCATTTGGATCGCTCTAATATTTCTAAACATTTCGCAGAAAATTCCATTTTATTGAAAATCAACTGAACTATAGCCCACAAATTCAGAGCCAGAAAAATCGAAAATCTGCAATTGTGCTCCGATTTCGATGGTTGATACCTCTTTCAATAGGTAATGAGACCTATAATCGCCATGCCAACGGTCATTTGGATCGCTCTAATATTTCTAAACATTTCGCAGAAAATTTAATTTTATTGAAAATCAACTGAACTATAGCCCACAAATTCAGAGCCAGAAAAATCGAAAATCTGCAATTGTGCTCCGATTTCGATGGTTGATACCTCTTTCAATAGGTAATGAGACCTACAATCGTCATGCCAACGGTCATTTGGATCGCTCGAATATTTCTAAACATTTCGGAGAAAATTCCATTTTATTGAAAATCAACTGAACTATAGCCCACAAATTCAGAGCCAGAAAAATCGAAAATCTGCAATTGTGCTCCGATTTCGATGGTTGATACCTCTTTCAATAGGTAATGAGACCTATAATCGCCATGCCAACGGTCATTTGGATCGCTCGAATATTTCTAAACATTTCGCAGAAAATTCCATTTTATTGAAAATCAACTGAACTATAGCCCACAAATTCAGAGCCAGAAAAATCGAAAATCTGCAATTGTGCTCCGATTTCGATGGTTGATACCTCTTTCAATAGGTAATGAGACCTATAATCGCCATGCCAACGGTCATTTGGATCGCTCGAATATTTCTAAACATTTCGCAGAAAATTCAATTTTATTGAAAATCAACTGAACTATAGCCCACAAATTCAGAGCCAGAAAAATCGAAAATCTGCAATTGTGCTCCGATTTCGATGGTTGATACCTCTTTCAATAGGTAATGAGGACCTATAATCGCCATGCCAACGGTCATTTGGATCGCTATAATATTTCTAAACATTTCGCAGAAAATTCCATTTTATTGAAAATCAACTGAACTATAGCCCACAAATTCAGAGCCAGAAAAATCGAAAATCTGCAATTGTGCTCCGATTTTGATGGTTGATACCTCTTTCAATAGGTAATGAGACCTACAATCGTCATGCCAACGGTCATTTGGATCGCTCTAATATTTCTAAACATTTCGCAGAAAATTCCATTTTATTGAAAATCAACTGAACTATAGCCCACAAATTCAGAGCCAGAAAAATCGAAAATCTGCAATTGTGCTCCGATTTCGATGATTGATACCTCTTTCAATAGGTAATGAGACCTATAATCGCCATGCCAACGGTCATTTGGATCGCTCTAATATTTCTAAACATTTCGCAGAAAATTCCATTTTATTGAAAATCAACTGAACTATAGCCCACAAATTCAGAGCCAGAAAAATCGAAAATCTGCAATTGTGCTCCGATTTCGATGGTTGATACCTCTTTCAATAGGTAATGAGACCTATAATCGGCATGCCAACGGTCATTTGGATCGCTCTAATATTTCTAAACATTTCGCAGAAAATTCCATTTTATTGAAAATCAACTGAACTATAGCCCACAAATTCAGAGCCAGAAAAATCGAAAATCTGCAATTGTGCTCCGATTTCGATGGTTGATACCTCTTTCAATAGGTAATGAGACCTATAATCGCCATGCCAACGGTCATTTGGATCGCTCTAATATTTCTAAACATTTCGCAGACAATTCCATTTTATTGAAAATCAACTGAACTATAGCCCACAAATTCAGAGCCAGAAAAATCGAAAATCTGCAATTGTGCTCCGATTTCGATGGTTGATACCTCTTTCAATAGGTAATGAGACCTATAATCGCCATGCCAACGGTCATTTGGATCGCTCTAATATTTTTAAACATTTCGCAGAAAATTCCATTTTATTGAAAATCAACTGAACTATAGCCCACAAATTCAGAGCCAGAAAAATCGAAAATCTGCAATTGTGCTCCGATTTCGATGGTTGATACCTCTTTCAATAGGTAATGAGACCTATAATCGCCATGCCAACGGTCATTTGGATCGCTCTAATATTTCTAAACATTTCGCAGAAAATTCAATTTTATTGAAAATCAACTGAACTATAGCCCACAAATTCAGAGCCAGAAAAATCGAAAATCTGCAATTGTGCTCCGATTTCGATGGTTGATACCTCTTTCAATAGGTAATGAGACCTATAATCGCCATGCCAACGGTCATTTGGATCGCTCGAATATTTCTAAACATTTCGCAGAAAATTCCATTTTATTGAAAATCAACTGAACTATAGCCCACAAATTCAGAGCCAGAAAAATCGAAAATCTGCAATTGTGCTCCGATTTCGATGGTTGATACCTCTTTCAATAGGTAATGAGACCTATAATCGCCATGCCAACGGTCATTTGGATCGCTCTAATATTTCTAAACATTTCGCAGAAAATTCCATTTTATTGAAAATCAACTGAACTATAGCCCACAAATTCAGAGCCAGAAAAATCGAAAATCTGCAATTGTGCTCCGATTTCGATGGTTGATACCTCTTTCAATAGGTAATGAGACCTATAATCGCCATGCCAACGGTCATTTGGATCGCTCTAATATTTCTAAACATTTCGCAGAAAATTCCATTTTATTGAAAATCAACTGAACTATAGCTCACAAATTCAGAGCCAGAAAAATCGAAAATCTGCAATTGTGCTCCGATTTCGATGGTTGATACCTCTTTCAATAGGTAATGAGACCTATAATCGCCATGCCAACGGTCATTTGGATCGCTCGAATATTTCTAAACATTTCGCAGAAAATTCAATTTTATTGAAAATCAACTGAACTATAGCCCACAAATTCAGAGCCAGAAAAATCGAAAATCTGCAATTGTGCTCCGATTTCGATGGTTGATACCTCTTTCAATAGGTAATGAGACCTATAATCGCCATGCCAACGGTCATTTGGATCGCTCTAATATTTCTAAACATTTCGCAGAAAATTCCATTTTATTGAAAATCAACTGAACTACATATGTGGCCGATTTAACTTAACTCGATATAATCTAAGAAACAAATTTGATTTTAGGTTAGATTTGTGTAGAAATTCTAGAACTCAGAATTTATTATTAAAATTATATAATGAACTTCCAATAGAATTAAAAAATGAAAAAAATTTCATAAAATTCAAACAAAAATTAGATTCTTATGTTAGAATGAAATTTAACTGATTCACGTGCTTATTTTTACTTTATTTTTATATGTAAATTAAAAATCTTGTGCAAATAGTAAATATTACTAAATAAAATAAATAAATAAAAAATATTTTGGAAAGTGTTTTATAAGACAAAATGTGACAGCTAATTCTTCAGTGCAATATTGTCATCAAGTTTGAAGAAAATTTTAATAAACATATTTAAATATCCGTTTATTCTTTAATTTTAAATAAGATTTGACAAAAATTGTGTGTTACAATAGACTTTCACTATAATTCTGATAGGTGGCAGGTTACCTAGTGTCAATTACAGCAAGATAATTGCAGTATGCATCTCACATCAGCGAAAGAACTGTGATAATTTGGGTGTGTGCGGTTTTTTCATAATAAAATTAATACTAACAAATATTTATCACAGGTTACGCTGTAAAGCTGTGATGCAACTGGATGTAGGGCTCTGCCAATACCGATTTGTAGCTCTATCGCTAAAACAGCAATGCGGGGTCACGAATATATTTACTTGAAGTTATTTTTAAAAATGTCACATCTAAAGAGCAGTTATTAGGTCCATTCAGAACAAATAAAACATTGTTTCCAAATGAGATAGGCTATAAAGTTGTGGATAGTAGAAATATTTACGTTCGGGCGCAATTAACACAACTTTAAGCACATCTTTGTCGTGAATTCCTCATTCAAAAGGAAGCATAATTATAGATATTTATGGGTCAAAAATTATAAATTATTTATTAAAACGGATGACGCAGGTAGATCTTTTCCAATTAACTCATTGGCTGATTTGGATATACTATGGAATGCAGTAGTGGAGTTTCTCACAATATATCGCCAACCCATTAATTACCGTATTCATCAATCTCAAGTTATGTTTATTTGAGAACTTTATTTTATTAAATTATTTTTTTTATTTTATTGTAGCTGCAATATTTTATTTTTGTGGCTGGAGAGGTGAAAGAGTAAAATGGATATTTTATGATCGATGTGATAAATATTTTAAACGTTGCCTATTTAGTTTGATCACTTTATTTTCTGCAAATAGTTACATTTCTTTGCCGGTTGGTTTTGCATTTAAATCGTAAGAAGTTTGCGAATTATTCTTCAATTTGATATAATACTCCTCATGGCTTAACTATCTTTCCCATTAGAAAATTGGGGTCCCGGTCGATACGGCATATTTCATTACGGAATATGAAAAAATGGCATATTTCAAAACGGCATATGGTACACTACGGCATATGATACACTATGGCATATTTCAAAACGGCATATTTCAAATCGGCATATGGTACACTACGGCATAAGGTACACTACGGCATATTTCAAAATGGCATATTTCAAAACGGCATATGGTACACTACGGAATATGGTACACGATGGCATATTTCAAAATGGCCTATGTCAAATCGGCATATGGTACACTATGGCATATGGTACACTATGGCATATGGTACACTATGGCATATTTCAAAATTGCATATTTTAAAGCGACATATGGTACGTAACGGCATAGGTTTGGCCACGTCTTACTATTTTTCAAAATACTGTTTCTAAACTCTTTTCTCCAAAATCTTGTTTTACAAAATCTTGTCACCAAAAACTTGTTTCCTTTAATATATGGATATTAGTTATTTATGGTACTAGTGAGCAAAACGAGATATTATCCACAAGGGATAAGTTTTACCATGAGCCGAGTAAAAATTCATATTATGAGTTTTTATGAGCTATTCGAAATTGCTTGTTCTCATTCCATTAATTTACATCCTACAAGAATTATTTTCGAACTAGCTTCAGTTTCTGCACTAAAAAATTTCCTGCCGGATGTAATTTTTAAGGGTTGTTTATTTCATTTTACCCAAATTATTTGGGAATCTAATTGATGATTAGATGAATTTGGCAAAGAACAAATATTTATTAAAAACCGAATCGACAAAATGAGATCTGGTGAACAATTATTTCCAAATAAAATATCTAGAAACAGAAAAAAAGCTTAAATATATCACGATAAATCGCGGCCTAAAGAGGAAATGTCTTCCCTTAACCGGCACACAAAAAATTAATATTTGAGATACAAAAAAATAATAAAACGGCACAAATTAATGAGCAACAAACAAAAATTTCTTGGCATCATAAAATAAATTTTTTGGAACAAAATATAATAATTTGGCAACATTTATAATTTTTTGGCGCTATTGGAAGGGTACACAAAAAATTATTTTTTGGCATCGAAATAAACATTTTGGGCGACAAAAATAATTAACTGGCAACAAAGTTATAAATAAATAAATTAAAAATTAAAAAAATTAAATTAGTTTTAAAATATTCTGGAAAATGGAGATCCCTAATTTAACTAAGAATTGTAGAGGCTAACGGCTTTGGTAACTCTCACGGGCACGCGGGAGGTCGCTTCGCTCCCCCCCGCTTAGTCCTCCGAGGGGCCTTAGATTTAAACTTCGAGGGACGTAGGAGCCAGGAGAGGCAAACATGTCGCACTGCGTGCCGCACGTAGGAGCGGATTATATAGAATCTATTAATGACACTGCAATATTTTATATCGATCCCCCATCAAATATTAAATAATTTGTATCGATTAAATTTAATTTTTTGTCACGAATTTTTTTTTTTTTTTTTTAATACTAAAACGTATTTTTTTCTGTTCCAAAATATTATATTTGTCGCCAATTTATTAATTTTGATGCCAATGTTTGTCGCTATGGTATTTAATAATGTCCTTCAAAAATATTTGTTTGTATTCTCATATGTGGTTCCAAAATATTATTTGTGATGCCAATTTATTATTTTTGATTCTAATGTTAGTTGCCAAATTTTTTTTCTTGTATACCCGTTTAAATTGTCCCTTATTAAAAAAATTTGTTTTTTATTAATTGAATCTGAACCTTTATCTTAATGTACATAAATGCCTGCTCATGTGAAAAATTAACTTAAAATAAGGGACTTGGGTGTGTAATCTTGCATTACAAAATATTGCATTTGCATTAAAAAATTTCGCATATAAAATTTTGCATTACAAAATATTGCAATTACAAAATCTTGCATACCAATTTTCCGTACATTTTTTTTCTCTATTGTGAGGAAAATAAATTGAAGAAAAATGACATCGACTAATTTAACTTAGAATTGTAGAGGCTAACAGCTTCGGTAACTCTCATGGGCACGCGGGAGGTCGCTGCACTCCCCCCCGCTTAACCCTCCGAGGGGCTTTAGATTTGAACTTCGGGGGACGTAGGAGCCGCGATCAGCAAACATGTCGCACTGTGTTCCGCACGTAGGAGTGGATTATATAGAATCTATTAATGACATCTACTAAAAAGCAAAATAATTACACTATTTTGTTATGCAAGATTGTGTAATTGTAAGATTTTGTAGTTGCAACATTTTGTAATTGCAACATTTTGTAGTTGCAAGATTAATAAAAAAAACAATATTTTGTTAATGCAATATTTTATATCGATCCCAGAAAAACTATTTCACTAATTAATCATTATTTCACTATAAAATAATCAAAATAATTATTTCGGAAAACAAAATTTTAAAAAACAAGATTAAACGGCAAAACAAGATTTTGTCTTGCAGGCAAATACCCCGATCCCAATGGTATATGTACAATAGAGTATAAGGTACACTACTGCATGTATGATTTGATAAATTTTAAATTTAAAACGTTTAATATTTTTAAATTCTTTTATTTAACTTACACGGGTGTGATCAAATCTTGTATTGCAAAACTTTAATGCTTAAACTTTATCAATCTTGATGAAAATTGGCACGCCTGTGTAACTTCGGTGACAATACAAGTTGGTGGTGTTCTCTAAGGGAATCCACCCTCCCCCCTCCCATCCCTTATTTTCCATCCACGCATCGGTTAAATCATCGTTTTGTCAATTTTAACATATTTATCAGATACAATGATAAAATTTGATTGTATTTCGAGGGGAGCTACCCCCGCACCTCTTATGTTCCACCCACAAATAAAAGAATTTCATAAAAAATTTATTTTTTCTTTTTCAAATTATTTTAATTTCTAAACCTGTATTTATCAAAATGTATCCATTTGAATTACAACGAAATACCATTAAGCGACAGAAATTTTTTTTAATTAAAGAAAAATTCTAATAGGTGAAGGAAAATTTAAGTAAATAAAGGATAATTCTACTAATTGAAGGATAATTCTGTTAGGTAAAAGTTTAAAGGAAAATTCGTTAAGTAAAGGAAAATTCTATTAAGAGAATGGATTTCAGCATAATCGGTTAAAAATAGTCAAGCTTCAACCTAACTGACAACAATCTAGAGTTTTATTAGAGAATTAAGAAGAAAATTCTCTGTGGTTTTACCTAAAACCCATTTTAGAACTCTATGAAAAAAGTCATTACTAAAATAATAAAAAATCCTACAATAAATGCGCTATTATCCAAATATGTTGCTAAATTTTGATGTTAGTATAAAATTAGTTCCTTCTTGAAAAATAATTTCAATGAATAAGAATAAACCGGAAGGGCCAATATACATATTTTTACTTTATAAATTAGATTTAAATAAAAATGAAAAATTATAGATATTAATAAGCACTTCCCGATTATATCTTTATTACCAATATTTTTTTTTTCCGTGTGGAGAATAAATTTAATTGCATTAAGTGAAGGAAAATTCATTAAAATGCATTAAGCGAAAAAACATTCCAATAGGTAAAGAGCAATTTTAGAAAGTACATATAGGGTAACTTTATAAGTTGATGATAAAAACCATTTTAGAATCCCATTTTCATCGTACTGTTGAGTTTCATCATAATCGGTTAAGAAATAGCCGATTTTCATTCGAATTGGCCTTATTCCAGAACTTTATCTAAAATTCATTTAAGAATCCTATTTCCATATCATATTTGTCGAATTTCATCATAATCAAATATGAAATAGCCATGTTGTATAAAAATTTCCATATCTCAGAACTTTATCTAGAAACCATTTAACAATCCCATTTCCATCACTCCTTCCAAATTTCATCATTATCGGCCAATAAATAGACAAATTCTATCAAAATTAACCATATTCCAGAACTTCTACTAAAACTCATTTTAGGATCCCATTCCCATCACACTTGTCGAATTTCATCATAATCGTTTAAGAAATACCCAAGTTCCATCATGATTGGCCATGTTCTAAAAATGCATCTAAAATTCTTTTAAGAAGACCATTTCTAACGTATATGTTGAGTTTCATCATATTCGGTTAATTAATAGGTAAGTTCCTCCCTAATTGGCCATATTACAGAACTGCGTCTAAAATCCGGTTTAGTATGTATTCCATTTTCATTGCACTTGCCAAATTTCATCATACTCGGCTAAAAAATAGCCAAGTTTTAGAAAATACCATGTTATACCATATGCCATATGAAAATATGCCATCGTGTACTTTATGCCATAGTGTACCATATGCCGTTTTAAAATATGCCATTTTGAGATATGCCATAGTGTACCTTATGCCGTAGCGTACCATATGCCGATTTGAAATAATATGCCATTTTAAAATATGCCATAGTGTACCATATGTCATATTTTCATATTCCATTTTGATATATTCCGTTTTGAAATATGCCATGTTGAACGGATTCGAGAAAATTGCATTATCTATTCTTCCTTCATTTATTGTCCATTCATTATTAAAGTTCAAAAGAATTCAGAATTCTTCAGTCAAGATGCAATGATAAAAGAAAATAGTTCATTCTTTTTCTCCATTTTGAGGCACCAATGGAATTCTTATACCGCAAAAGAATTCTGACTTATGCAATTTTAGAAGCACCTTATATAACACCAAAACTCTCCAGTCCTAGGAAAATTCCAAAACAAGATTCAGATTCACATAATTTCCCCTAAACCGAATTATTTTTTATTTTGAAACTGACACCTAAAAATCGCCCTCAGTGGTACATTGTGTAATTGGAGGGTCTCGGTTTCGATTCTCTGTGGTGGCAACAAGAATGTAGTGTTACTAGCTTTTCCTTCAAATTAAAAAAAAAAAGTTGGGTGGAGTTTACTGTGTTAGTTTGAATTTCCTAACAATTGAAAGTCAACCTAACTAAAATTTCGCTGAATTTCTGTTCATTTTAGAATGAGATCCTAAATATTGTGAAGGCTTAACCTAAACAAGTATAAGATCAGTTTCCTAAAACAAAGCTGGGAATGGAGTCAGCTTTGTCTTGAGGCACTTTTGTTTCACAATGATTTTATTAGAGTAAGAACAAGCAGCGATTACAGCAACCGGAATTAATTGATTAGAGAGGAAGAAAAGTTTATGAGCCACTAGTATGATCTATTCTTCCATTAATCCCGAAATTTACTGTTATCATATTTTTGTCACTTTTATGCAAGCCTATTTCAGTTTATAAATTAACAAATTTTAAATCGTATATTATTTGAAAAAGCATTTATTATATAAAAATTAAAAATTATAACAAAAATATTATTTGTCCTTTATTAATTAATTACCTAAGATACCTAAATCTAACAAAAATTTATTAATTAAATTTCACAATAAGGGCATATTTAATTTAGAGGGGTTTTTAATTTTGTATGGCGAAATTTCAATTTCAATATGAATTAAATTCATGACATCTAATTTTATAAAAATGCAACAATTTCGCTCAGATTTAATTCATTTTTAAAAAATTAAATATCGCGGATTTAATTCATCTTAAAAAAATACATTAAACTAGTGCGGAATAATTTCAAATTTATCGGCAAAATTAATTCATTTTCCAAATGAATTTAACTCCGCTACAAAAATTAGAAGCTTAAAATACCAATATTGTCATCCAAAGTCAATTTAATGCACCGTCTTGAAATAAATTTGAACTGAAATGTCACCATATAGCTATGCATGTATATACCTTCATGATAAAGTACTATACATCTTATTGGATTGGATAAAGGATCGAGGAGGTGAACAAATTTAAATAATCCTGCAGCGATCATGCATTTCTTCATGTCAATAACACATCATAAACAAACAAATGATATTTCAGTTACTTATTACTCGCAAACTAAAGAACCTTTCTAGTCCACCTGTTCCATAACTCATTTACTTTGCTAAACCTGGATGTCGATTACGCGTTTGTTCGGCTTCACAGAACATCACAGGACATCCTTTTACCTGTGTTTACATTATAATGCCAAATTCTTTGACTTCATTAATTTAAATGAAAATTGGTGAAACCATAATCAAACTATAATTAAATTACTAGCATCTTTCATTGTCTAAAGTTTATTTGCTGGTTACAATCACAAAATCAGGTAAGATGTTTATCTTTTGAAAATTATGGGATGGAGAATATTCTATCTATTGTTTTTAGGAGGTAGGTAAACCAAATTACCCGGGAAAATTATAACATTTTCCGGAAAATGTTCACTATTTTTAAAACATTTTTTGTTATAATTTTATTTAACGTAAAAATATGAAATTTTTAGTAGATTTTGATTTTGAGGTTAGGATCAATAGTTTTTCGGAGATGCAGCAATTTTTTCTGGGAAAATTTTGAAAGTTTTTATTTTACTTTGTCAGAAAAGTGAGGGTTTGTCGGTATTACATTGAAAAAATTGTTATGTTTAAAATCTTGCGGTTTTTAATATTTAGTTCTGTTAGAAGAAGGGATAAGAGCGATTAAAACTGTTCGACCAGAGACTGTAATGTTGTAAAAAATATAATTAATTTGTATTACTAAATAAATTTTTTATAACAATAACAAAAAATGGAAAAGTGAAAATTTACTTGAAAAATGTGATAATTTTATACTACATTTCCAGCCCGGATATTATCTTCGGTATGACAAATTAATAGATATTACTTCAATAATAAAATATAATCGTTGATTAATCCCAAGTAATTTCCTATCAACAACTAAATAATTTCCACTATACATTAACATCGGTCCAAATTACCCCCATCTACAAAAGGCGAAACGTATTAATGATTTATTAGAAAGCAACCAAGAAGTATTTTACAACTTACTATATATTCAGATCTCACGTCATAATAAAATAAAATAAATAAAGGGGTAGTGCCTGAAACAGTCAAATGATATTTGCTTGTACATAACGAAGAACGAAGTTGTCAAAGACATTAATTGAATTTCCTGGATCAAGATACAAAAAAAAATTTTGTTTTTGCTCTTTACTTTTGTTACATTACATTTAAAAAGGAAATTAATATTTCATAACTTTATGCTTTCACGGTAATATTTCCTTCCTTCCGTCTTAATAGAAATGTATATACTCACGAGGTAAAATAGAAACATACAACAACACAATTCTTTTATAATTAATTTATTTTACTTAAAAACTATTATTAAAAGTATCTTAATTATTTTCTATTATTTGTCTTTCTTTAAATTGTACAACACAATACCCAAATATATATATATATATTACGAGTATCTTGGTATGTATACAGTTTTATACATAAATACAAACACAAACGAGAGACGAACGCACAAAAGAAATGAATAATTTGTAATTTATCTTAAACACTTATTTTTTGTGTTGACACGTTTAAAAATAAATAAGAATTAAATAAAACGAAAAAAAAAAATAAATAAATTAAAACTAAGTGTAATTTATTTATATTTACGAAAAACAAAAATAAAATTAAGAAAGATTTCCGAAATAAAACAAAAAAAAAAAAAAAAATTCTAACAAACAAAACAAATAAACCAAACAAATAAACAAATAATAACAACAAAACGACAAACAATATCACAAGACATTTTTTTTTTTTTTAGTTTGTTGTGAATGTCATTATAAACGTTCTCATACATTATGTTCACGCATGCAATGAAGTCATTTGAAAATGGGAATACAATTTTTTTTGTTTTTGTGTTTTAACTAAAAACCGAAAAGAATTCCAGAGTTCTTTAAAGAAATCGCATCATAATAATGAATGAAATTATAATGATCTCGTGATGATGTCGATGATGTTCATGATAATGATGATTATAATGATTATGATGAAGCCTTTTTTTTTGTATTATTTTTATTAATGTTTGTTCTGTTTGGTCTGCGCGTTAATCGATTGGTATTAAAGGTGATGGTTATTGTTTGGAGAGATAATCTGCAACATAGTTTTATAGCTTTGTTGTCTGAGGTGCAGTATCGTATATTTTATTTATTTCATTTGGTCTAGAACTTTTTAAACTTTATATTGTACATCAGTAGTTTGGCAAGGATCATCTGTTTCGACTTCATACCATCAAGACAAATTAAAAGCGCCACTAGTATATAAGACCGTATAAGTTTAAGAAAAAAAAAAAATTATTTTGCATCATCACCCATGTCAATGTAGGTCAACCAATCATCAATTGAAGACAATTTTGTTGGGTCAAAGAATATAAACGTATTCCAACAGCAGCGTTGGTTTATGTATGTCTACAAAGAGGGTGAAAATTATTGAATTGAAATGTTGACAGATGTCAACTTGACGAGAAAAAATTTATGAATATCTGAATTCAAAATTTATACCAGTTCTAGTCAAAATTTGTCATTTCGTGTTATTCTCTGAATTCTTAAAGAATTCACCGGATGTATTAAAAAAAAGTTTATGCACCGTTCCTCGTGGCTACGCGCGAGTTAAGGCGCACCATACCATTTGCGTTATGTAAAAATAAAATTAATGTGATTAAACGTTCGTACCAAAAATGATGCAACGCTTTCAAATATAACTAGGGCTTCCAAATATCTTCACCTCAGGTATCGAATCTAAATTAAGGAAATATCCAGTAGATACCGATGTAAAAGAAATGCGATTCTCAAACCAGAGAATTTTTGTTGCCTCAAAACGAGACACCGTTATATCAACTCATCACTACAAACAGGTCGATTTTTTAAGTACATTGAAAATTCTAGAAAGCTCTCAAAAATCGAATTAACCGTAAGTATATGTAAAACTAAAGGAAATCTTATACGCGGTCATCTCGTGGTCGTCGAGTTCACCTCCATGTAAAAGGTCGAGTTCACCTCCATATAAAAACTAATCAAAAGATGAAATCCGAGGTAAGGGGATATTAAACCGGGAAGCGACGAGGCCATTCCGAAATCGGGAAAATCCCGGCTAAGTCATTTGCAAAATTAATTTGGAAATTGCACTGTCCTTACATTATTAAATTAAGTTTTTTTTTCAAACTAAAATTCAGTTACCGTTTATCGATAATCAAAATGATCTTTTAAATGAGAAACGAAACTTCCGAGGAATCTGTCACTCCCGAGATATGTACATATATATATATATATATATATATATATATATATATATATATATATATATATATATATATATATATATATATATATATATATATATATATATATATATATATATATATATATATATATATATATATATATATATATATATATATATATATATATGATATATATATATATATATATATATATATATATATATATTAGACTGACCCAAAAAAAATGCACATTTGAATTTTTCACGGGATTGTTCATGAAAACCTTTCATTACATATAAAAATAATTCCCTGAAATTTTTGTTGAAAAATATTTAAATCTAGAGGTCGCTAGTTACCGATTTATGAAAGTTATATTTCTAGTTTAATACCCCTATTTTCAAATGGACCATTCTGCAAAAATGCATACTTGATATTTGGTTTTATCATCCTATATTATATTTTGTGATCCTCTGAATACGATAGGTTAGATTATTTTGCTCTGCGGAAGAAATTTTTTGAGATTTGAGCAAAATAACCCAAAAAAACCTACAAAAATATGAAAAAATTGGCGATAAATCGCTAATATTTAACAGAAACGATTTTTTGAAAAGACGGGAAGTATAGGATTTCATACTCTATATTTGTTCGAATAATACTCAACAAATAACGTTATGTAAAATTGGAAAATTTTCGACCAAAACATAGTAAACGAAAAATAACAAATATTTTACTATACCCAATCGTATTTGCCACAATGGTTTTTTCTAAGCAGGATTTGTTGTAAATATTTTTCCTTTGAAATAAGCTGAGGGTTTCGTAATTTTTCGTAAAATGGATACTAAAATTAGTGTAAATTTAAATAATCGTAATAATTCTTCCTACTGGCTACTGTAGTCTGCATTACACAATTTTTCTGGAGTACGTCTAGTAATAATTTTCCATCATATAAACATGTGCTCTGATAGGTCATATGTCAGTGTGGACTCTGATATATACATTTGACCTAGACTGCGTATCCACCATACTAGCCTGGGCGACTTTGGAAGGTACTTGTCTGGATCTCACATTCATCAGGCACATCACCGCTGAGACCCTGCGCTTCATATCTTACTTCTCATACCATCGCCCAGTACTTAATCGTTTGCAAACAATCACTGTACACTCATTTCTTGATGCTAATAATAAAGAAATTTATTTTAACAAACCCATACATCGTGCCATTTCTCGCACCTCTTATAAACGTTATCACGGAAAACACCTACGGCCGTGTAGAAGCCACAGCCCACCTCGAATTTTATATATTATATTATGTGTTGATTGTTAAATTACACGTATTTCCTGAATAATTATTAAAACCCGTAAAATCCGGTTTTTACAATTTATAATTTCTTCCATTTTCTAAAGTTAAACTTTAAAATTATGTTGCTTAATGGGTAACAGCTGAAGTCCTGACTATAAAAATTATCCGCTTTGTGTGTTATGTTTTATTGTGTTTTCTGTCGGATTCGTCATTCAACAATAGCTTTAACATAACGTTATTTGTTGAGTATTATTCGAACAAATATAGAGTATGAAATCCTATACTTCCCGTCTTTTCAAAAAATCGTTTCTGTTAGATATTAGCGATTTATCGCCAATTTTTTCATATTTTTGTAGGTTTTTTTGGGTTATTTTGCTCATATCTCAAAAAATTTCTTCCGCAGAGCAAAATAATCTAACCTATCGTATTCAGAGGATCACAAAATATAATATAGGATGATAAAACCAAATATCAAGTATGCATTTTCGCAGAATGGTTAGTTTGAAACTAGCGACCTCTAGATTTAAATATTTTTCAATAAAAATTTCAGGGAATTATTTTTATATGTAATTAAAGGTTTTCATGAACAATCCCGTGAAAAATTCAAATGTGCGTTTTTTTTGGGTCAGTCTAATATTTATATATATATATTTATATATATATATTTATATATATATATATATATATATATATATATATATATATATGTACATATCTCGGGAGTGACAGATTCCTCGGAAGTTTCGTTTCTCATTTAAAAGATCATTTTGATTCCATATATATATATATATATATATATATATATATATTATATATATATTACATGTAGGGAACACGGGTTTATTCAATAATTGGTATTGGTAAAAACGGGATGAGAATAGTTATAATAAATTCAAAAATAGAAAAACGTAGTCTGGGATGGATTGATTCCATAAATTGGGTGCTCAACCGGGATACCCTCCAGGACAAAGTACGATTCACAATAAAGTTTTGTGTTAAGAATAAAAGCAGGTGTAATTACTAAAATTGAAGTGGAACAAATTGTAATCTACCGATGTACCCTAGTATAAAACATTTTTTATAGACAATAGAGTGACGGCGTTTTTTATGTTCCTGTTAATTCGGAAAGTACAAAGTTCACATCTTTCGGAAAACCAAACGGCCAGTATGAGTTTCTACAAATGCCCTTTGGGTTGTGTACGGCACCTGCTGTTTTCTCCGGATTTGTAAATGAAATTTTCCGGGATTTCGTTGCACAGCGCAAGATGCTGGTCCATATGGATGATTTAATTATACCATCTGAAAATGCAAAATCCAACATTGATATTAGAGAAAGTATTAAACGTCTGTAGTGAATATGGACTACTTATCAAACGGGAAAAATGTGCCTTTCTAATGAGCAAGCCGTCATCTCAGAAAACTTAAACCGAAGATGTCAAAAGCTTACAAAGTTTTTGGGGATTGACCAATTATTTTCGGAAGTTTATTGAAAATTATGCCAAAATTGGTCGCCCTTTAACAAATTTACTACGGAAAGAGGAACAATTTAAATTTTGACGTAAATGAAGAAAACGCATTTCATGAGGTGAAAGCCAAACTGTCATCACATCCGGTCTTACACATATTTAATCCGAGCCGTAACACAGAGGTTCATACGAATGCATCAAAATTTGGGTTTGGTGCAATTTTATTGCAGATGAATGATGAAAACCAATTGTACCATCCGGTATACTATTATAGTAAAAGTACAAGTAAAGCCCAAGAAAACTATGATAGTTACCATTTGGAAGTGCTAGCTATTTTTTTTTCGCTGGCGCTACATCCCATAGAGGGCCGCTTCACAATGCAGTTTCGTAATCACCTGTTGGCCGCTTCACAATGAAGTTTCGTAATCACCTTTTCTAACGGATAATGAATGATTAATTCATTGATCCTAACATTAACCAGTCGTGATTTTTTCATCACCCGCCGGGAATCGAACCCGGAACCTCCGGAGCTTAAAGCAAGCATGCTAACCACTGTGCCACCGGGGCGGCTAGCTATTGTCAGTGCTAAAAATTTCGTGTTTATTAATTCGAAATTAGTTTCAAAATAGTAACCTACTGTGCCGCATTTAAGGCTACAATGGATAAAAGGAATTTACCGCAACGTGTCGCCGGATGGGTAATGTTTTTGGAAGATTTCAACTATTCCATAGAACACAGGAATGGTTTTCGAATGAGACATTCTGATGCACTCAGTCGATATCCGATAATCGCCTATATTGAGAACGCATTAACTGAGAGAATCCGGGTTGCACAAGAGACGGATGAACAGTTAAATCAAATCAAAAAGTGCTTGGCAAAAGGACCTATTGAAAACTACAGTTTGTATAATGGATTAATATAACGAAATGGAGAAGACGGTTACAATTTGTTATGTATTCCCAGAAGAATGCAATTCGAATTAATAAAAACTACGCATGAAAGAGGCCATTTTGGATAGAAAAGACTATGGAATTGATTAGAAGAGAACATTACATCCCTGGTTTGATAGGAAAAATGCAAAAAGTAATCGAACATTTTACTCCATGTATACGATCAGAGCGGAAGTTGGGCAAAAAAGAGTGCCTCTTGAACCCAATACTAGAGGAGGATGAGCCTTTGTCAACCTATTATGTCGATCATTTAGGTCCAATGACTGCTGCCAAAAAACATTATTTTTATATTTTGGTAATTATCGACGGATTCACAAAATTTGTTTGGATGTACTCAGTAAAGACCTAGACAACAACAGACGTGATCCAGAAACTCAAAATTGAGAAAACGAACTTCGGTAACCCTCGTAGACTAATCTCAGATAGAGGTACCGCTTTTACTACAGGTGATTTTAAAACATATTGTGCAAATGCAAATATTCAACATTTGCTGATAACGATGGGAGTACCAAGGGAGAACACACAAGTCGAGAGGATACACCGAATTATCACACCTGCTTTAACAAAGATGTCCTTAATCAATCCTGAAGATTAGTACAAATTTGTTAACCAATTACGAATCGGGAGGACTTCTGCCTGAAAGAATTGATCGAAGATGGCGTGGCTGAAAGTTTAGACGAGGAACGCACAAACCTACGTAATCAAGCTGTCAGCCAAATTGAGCAGGCCCAACAGGAGAATGTACGCAAATAAGCAGACAAAATCGGCCAGAAAATATAAGCTTAATGATGTCGTCGAAATTAAAAGGACACAATTTAGCACGCACCAAAAGATTTTACCGAAATATTTAGGACTTTATAAAGTACTTAACTAAAGTACTACTTTACTGAAAGGCAACGACAGATTCAATGTAGTTATGATTGGTGATTCTCATGGTCCACGGAACACCATATCTAGCGCGGATAATATGAAGATATGGCGAACTAGCTTTAAGGAAGATGATGTAAGGTCCGACGATGATTTGAGTGATGATGATGAAAATAAACAAAGAGAATACGAAAATTATGACGCAGACATTCCTTAGCTAACTGACATCAACGGTAATGCAGAACCACAAAATTAAAGGGCTAAATTAAGACGATTTTCATAAGATGTTATTTAAGACGCCTATAATAATTAAAGACGAAAATTATCTGAATGGACAAACGGAAGTACATCGGAACGGAATTGCCGAATTTGTAGGGATTACAGCCCTTTACAGCCTTGCCCTCTACATTCTATGTTTTTAGATTATTTTATAGTTATTAGCAAACTAAAAATATTTCGTTTAAAACATTATGGAAATTTTAGTTTTGTTTTGTGGGAGAATGCGGACCAAACCCAAAATTACACAAATTATACAAATTTTGCCTCTAGGAAAAATTAGTCACAAACGAAATTGAGCATTGCATAATGTTGCATACGGCAATTTTTTGCCTTTACGGCCGAATTATATAGCCAAAAAAATGTGGCAGCAATTTCAACCAGTCAGCGCACTAAATTGTTATGCAAAGTAAGAACAAACATATAGCCTATATCAGTGCCTTTAGGCGTTGTCCATAATGCTAATTTAATTTATATGGTTAGGATATGAAATATAGAAAGAGTACTCGATCATTTAGGGTCTTCGTGTTTACGTTTTTTTTGTAAATATGCATGGTTTATTTGTTGCACTTTTATTAGGCCCCTTCTACAATCTGTTGGCCCGTGATCAAAATGTTCGACCAAAACCTGCTTAAGACTTGGGTAGCACCCTATAGCTATAAAAGTGCTATAGAATTTGGGAGTGCCCTTTTATCTATTTGGATATTTGCAGAGCATATTTCTCACAGTTTCAAGATAAACTGGACCACCCATAGTACAAAGCTTTAGGAGATTTTAGAATGCTGATTAGGAAAATTAGAAGCTAGATTTATCACTGTATAAATAGTAAAAAGGCTAAAAAAAGAATAAATTATCTAAAACCAAACCCCAGCAATAAAAATTTTAATGTTTCTATGTACAACACTTCTTCTTAACCATTCCAATTTGTCTAAATTCACCTAAATATTTTCTATGAAGCAACTCAATCAATTCCGCCTTTACCACCGCATACATGTTATACATTAATCATTAAAACTTTCCCACATGGCGATGGAATCCCATCATACCGTTTTAGCAATCAAATTAAAATACATCGTATGCAAATATGTACATACATATAACATAACAGCATAAGCATTTATAACATAAATAATATGATGATGAATTATTTTTTGTAAATTCGCTCGACTCTCGTCTTATGTACGTACGTACATACATTGTGTACAATGTACATTTTTTTGGCTCCTCTATCTTCTAATATGATTTAAAATTTAATTAATGAGATTTTTTTTTTACATAGAGAAAGAAACGAAATATTAAATTAAAATTAATTAAGATATATTATTTTGCTGACTTTACCAAATAAATTTCCGTATACATATATTACGATTTGTGTATTTTTAATATTTTAAGATAAATTTATAAAAGAAAACTTATATTTATTTTAGTATATGACCCCTATAATTGAGATAAATTTCAATTTAATAGAAATGCTAATGCGATCTAGACGAGAGGCTTTTTTATTGGGTTACTTATTCTAATTAATGTTTATTGAATGCAATGGATATCGAAATTAGCGTATGTAGGATTCATGCATATGGCGGAAATTCCGAAATATTAATTATTCAGAAACTTACTCCCATTTCTCTTCTGTTCGCGATTTCTCATAAAATTATACGCCTATATAGTAAAAAATTTGAAACGTGCTATAATTAAATATAAATCGAAACTATCAATTAAATTTAATATCCATCTTCATTTATTTTTCGCCTGTATTAAATTTCACAGATTTCATATTAATTTTTTTGTTGTATCCATAATTAAGATTTAAGAATCGTGCGCGAGATTTACAATTTTTTGTTTTTTTTTATTTGTATAACAAAGATGCAATAAGACAAAAATGCAAAACTCCAAAAAAATGTTCATCAATTTAAAATCCATAAATCTCTGAAGGTAACCAAAAGCAACATCGAAGATGGGTTTAATGAAATAACAGGATGTGCAGAAATAAAATAAATCGGTTGTATCCTCGGTTGGTCTTGTATGTTGTAATTTTAGATTTTACAAAATTTTGTCTGATAATCGTGGCAACGGGAAATTTTTTTTTCATCTAATTAGTGTTAGCATTATCTTTAGATTCCATTAATTGAGAATTTTTATGTTCAGTTATTTATTTAATAATACATTGTTAATTCAAGATAATTTGAAACCATAATAGTTATGGTTTGCTACTCAACTCACTTTGCTACTCAAAATTTATTGATTAACAATTTTTTTAAAGTTAAATTTAAAACGGATAATTCGACTTTTGAAACTTAGACATTTCTTTAAAAATGCATGCACGATTTTAAGGATTTCAAAATAATGACAGATTTCAGATTTAATTCAGATTTTGAAACTGTTAGTACTAAAGACAATAAATCAACCTTTATTGTGTTTAAACGCAAATTTTTTGAAATCGGTGTTAGACGTTTTTATTTTATTTATTTTTACTTGTACAAAACAATATAATTCATTCGCTTCTACCGATATTTTCTAACTCTAAGTTTCTTTTTTCCATAAACACCCTTTTCACCATCCCTATCGGCAATACCCTAAACTACTATATTTCAAAATTATAGCACATCATCTAAGACACATTATTTTCAAAATAATTTTTGCAACATCAGTCAAATTTGTTTGGAAAAATAAATTCCAAAATTCAAAACTAAATTTTATGCAAAATTCAGGATTTAAGATGTATTCGCAATATGAAATTTAAACTCTAAAAATTCTAAACCAAGAACAAAATTGTTGAAATTTGAATAATAAAATATAAAGGGCTGAAACCTCACGAGGTGATCAGAACTTCGGTCTTTGGTATCTTCAATGGGGATAGCATTCACCTGTGTCATAAAGTTGGTTTGACAGATTTGACAGTATTGATTTCTATTTTAACCAACATATATTTGCTTATACAACAACAGCCAAACAGGTCAAAAGCTTCTGTAATATGGGTACAGGCATCCAATTTAACACGAAAAATCGTATTCTAGAACTTTATACCGAAAGTAGCGTTTACAACCCACATGTTAAATTTCATAATAATCGGGTAAGAAATAACCAAGTTCCATCCTGCTTGACCATATTCCAGAGCTTTATCCAAAAATCATTTTAGAATTCTATTTCCAACACACATCAAATTTCATTATAATTGGTTAAGGAATAGCCAAGTTCCATCCTGCTTGGCCATATTCTAGAACTGCATCCAAAACTCATTTTAGAATCCCACTTATATTACACATGTCGAATTTCATTAAAAACGATTGAGAAATGGGCAAGTTCCATCGTACTTGGCCATATTCCAGAACCTCATCAAAAACTCACTTTAGAATCCCTACACATGTCGAATTTCATCATAATCGGTTGAGAAATGGGCAAGTCCCATCAAACTTGGGCATATTCCAGAACTTCATCCAAACAACATTTTAGAATCCCATTTCCAACATACATGTCGAATTTCAACATAATCGGTTGAGAAATGGGTAAGTTTCATCTCACTTGGCCATATTCCAGAACTTCATCCAAAACTAATTTTAGAATCCCATTTCCAACACACATTTCGAATTTCATCGTAATCGGTTGAGAAATAGTCAAGTTCCATCATACTTGGCCATATTCCAGAACTTCATCCAAAAATCATTTTAGAATCTCATTTCCAATGCACATGTCTAATTTCATCTTAATCGGTTGAAAAATAGGCAACTTCCATCATACTTCCAGTACTCACTACATCCTAATCCAACCCCAACTCAAACCCAACTCAACGTCCGGTAAATTAACCTTCAAATCAATTCCCAATTCAGTGCCCAATTCAATAATCAAACCAGCATATTATATAAAAAAATCGTAAATATTTATAAAACCAGGTATTTTGAGTCAATTCGTATGGCAGGTACCCCACCCTCTTGACGTACAGCCTCCAAAAGCTTTTTAAATCTCCGCCTTGAAAATCGGACAAGGCGTTCTCGAGATACCACTGTTACAGACATCCAGACATCCTGACATCCTGACATCCAGACGTCCAGACATCCAGACAGACGGACGGACATTTTTTTTTTTTTTGCTTTTTTAGACTTAGCGACTTTCAAAACGTCGAGAAAAGTGATTTTGGACCAACCAAATTTTTCGTCATTTTTGACAGGATTTCAATACTTTGGTCTTTTTAGACCGAAGTAAATAAGGATATGACCATTAATAGTGATTTCACATCAATCAATGTATGGAAAATTACTACTACTGCTAATTTTGTATTATAATTTAAGTGATTCAACTGAATTTTGATTAAATTTCACTCAAACTAGATTGAACAGTTTTTGTAGAATTTCATCACAGTAAAATATAAATTAACCAATTTCCACTCAAATTTCAAGAGTGTCTCCAATGTAACCCAAATTTCATTGAATATTTGTTGAACAATTTGTAAAACATTTCTCCAATTTTGAGTGAAATTTTATTGAGTGGTTTTAACCAAATTTCACTCAAATTGAAATGTTTATTATTTTTAAAATATCGTAACAGCAATAATATTAAATAAAACAGATTGTTCACGGCTTATTGCGTTTTCTGTGATTGAAAAAAAAAATTCTGGAATAAAATTGTTGAAATTTGAATAACGTTTTGTTGTCATTTGTGAGTGGAAGTTAAAAGTGATGTGAAATTAAATGTAAACTAATAAAACCATTAAAATCAGACCCTTCGTCAAATTTATCTAATAGACCTATTCAATTTAACCGTATACCAACTCAAAGTCAAGCACTTTGCTGTCACATAATCAACGTCAGGTATCGTATGATCAGGGTCAACGGTGTTCTTATTGTAAGGATAATCAGTAATCACTCTATTCTCAATTGTGCTTCAATTTAGGATCATTAAATAACCCCGCAAATGAGATTCTAATTTATCAGAAATCAAAATTTATGTACTAATTGTTTAGTTGAAAGACATCCTGTTAATCAGTGTAAAAGTGTGCCCTGTGAAATTTGTTCACTTAAATACAATAAACTCTTACATTTTAATCCAAATCATCATAAAAAAAATATTAGATATAATTCTGAAAAGGGGTAAAATTCATCAGCATCAGTTATTCTTAAAGTAAGCAAAGATATTGGAAAAATCTTGCTTGGGTTAGGATTGATTAATGCCCAATCTTCGATAGGCAACAATCATACATATAGATCACTATGGTGTGGTTCATAGTTAAATTTTATAACTCAAGGAGCTTGTCAAATGTTGAGCTTAACGAAATATATAAAATTATTTCTGGAATTGGTGGACGACAGGAAACATCAATTAAACACTTCAATTAAAGTTTACTCACAAATTTTCCTACGAGTGCCAAACTTTACAGCAACCTTGGAATTCGTGGTTATTCCTAAAATAACTAATCAGCTTCCGATCGTACCTCGGATGCAACTTGCTAACCCATTAGGGAGCAGAAATATACAATCAGCTATTTGATGGAAAAACTATCACAATATCAAGGGAACTGCCTTCATTATTTGGTAGCGTTTTTGGCTATATTGTTACTGGAAAGGTGAAGAACGTGGCCAGTTTGTTATCCATCCGTGTGTAGTACAGAAACTGTTGATGTCCAAATTAAAAAAATTTGGGAACTAGAAACCATTACTTCAAACAACTACTCCATCGAACAAACGAGATGTGTGGAACATTACAGTAAAACCTATCAACGATTACCATCTGGTCGATATTCTATAGCACTACCAGTAACATGGGAAAGGGAAATTTATTCTCAATATATTATATACGTATCTCTGGGCCATATGAGAGAAGTTAAATCGCCAGAATTGATCAAATGTCTGTATAATAAATCCCTGCTACTTGCCTCATCTCATCATTACGTTTTGAAGGAAAGCAGTCTGACCACTAAATTGAGAGTCGTCTCAATGATTGTCTACTCTAATGGTTAGTTTCACTGTGCAACAAATATTGTTGGCAATTATTCTCCGTTTCAGAAAACATATTGTGGCTTTTTCTGGCGATATTATAAAAATGTATCACCAAATACAATTGCATGAAAATCAACTGGATCTTGAACAAGTGCTCCTTATCTGGCTATTCGAACACTTAAGCAACTGTCACTAGATGAAGCTAGTCCATTGGCTTCGGAAGTTTTAGCAAATGATTTTTATGATGTCGATGTGTTAACTGGTTCGTGTGATTTAAAGGAAGCCACATTAACTATCCGGAACTCTCATCATATTTAGATTCTTCGTTTCAAGTATCTTTAATTTCAGGGCTTAATTGGAACACACTCCATGACAATTTCGAGGTGTCATTCACTAACTTCAAATTAGACAGCTCCTGTACTAAGAGAATCGTATTATGCGAAGTTTGTCAACTATTTCATCCACTCGGAATATGTGCGCCAATAACATTGGCTGCCAAACTAATTATGCAATCATTATGGGTTATTCCAAATCTTGGTTGGGATGATTCTGTCTCAGAAAAAATTATGATAAATGGTATAAAAAATTATGAAACTTAATAACATATCAGTGTCAAGATGCATCATTACTCCTCAAGCGGAATTTATTGAGTTACATGGCTTTGGAGATTCGTCTGATGCAGCATATGGGTGCGTAAATTATACCCGTATTATCGATCGGCAAGGAAACATATTCATTAAATTAGTTTGAGCTAGTCAACGATTGCTCCTCTTAAGAAATGGACAATTCTGAGATTGAAACTCTCTGCAGCTCTAGTTCTTGTCCAGATTGTTAGCATGCTACTTGAATCACTGAAGACAAAATTTCACTCAAATTACTTGTGGCCGGACTCCGAGATAACATTATTCAGAATCAAATCAGAACCTTATAAATTTACGACATTTGCTGAAAATCGGATAACTCAAATTCAAGAATTATCGTGCCAACTAAGCAGAATTCCCCATACGTTTCAAGAGGTCTAATGCCGGAAGAGTTATTCCATGAAGCTTTGTGGTGGTCAGGTCCAGCATTTTTAACTGGCGACAAGTTCGGTTGGCCCACAAACTTCAAAAGCCAATTTAGTTCCGACATACTAGATTTAGATTTACGTAAAATTGGTACCAACTTACTAAGCACTGCGGAACAGTCATTCGATATAAATCACAAATTTTCATCATTAACCAAATTATTTCGCGTAACAGCATACATTATTCGATTCATAGAGAATTTAAAATTCATTACGCACGACGGAGTGTTCTTCATGTTGGATGACGATTAAGCAATCCAACAATAAATTACAATCAAAATCATCAAATTATTTTACCAGGCAAACAAATTCTCACGAAACCTTGAGCATGAGCGTTGTTTGCATTGTGGTTCACAAGCCCTATTAAATTTATGTATGAATTATTGGATAACGGGCGGAAGAAACCTTTGTAAACAAGTTGTCTCTCAATGCATTAGATGTTTTCGCACACGGCCACAAATAATAAACCATTAATGAGTGATTTACCTAAAAATCGCGCCCTTTTCAGAGGTCGGCATTGATTTCTGTGGACCTTTCTTTGCAAAGCCAAAGGGTGGATCGAGAGTTAAAGAACGAATATATGTGTATATATTCGTATGTTTCGTAGTAAAGGCTGTTAGTTTGGATATAGTCATGGATTTGTCATCGCAAGCATTTATTTCTTGTCTTCGCCGTTTTATTGCACGTCGGGGGATCTGTTCCAAAATTTATTCCGATAATGCCACCAATTTTGTTGGTATTATTATCTACCAATAATTTCTGTGGTAACAACTTTATAGAATGGTCAACTATACCACCGAGATCTTCACATTTTGGAGGCTTATGGGAGGCCGCTGTTAAAAATGTCAAATTTCATATGAAACGTGTAATTGCAACCAACTCATTCACTTTAGAAGAATATTACACACTCCTTGTTCAGATTGAGGCTAAAGTCTTAATCCTGGCCCTCTTACCGCCATGTCAAATGATCCCTCCGATTTAACTAATCGTCTATCACGGTATCAATTTATTCAAATGAGGTTTCAAGATTTTTAGAGGCGACATCACATCGAATATCTTACTGAGTTACAGCATAGGTACAAGTGACAGCATAGGTATACAAGTGGCAAAAATCGGTAAATAACGTGAAGATTGATTCATTGGTCTTGCTTCATGAAGATAATATCACTCCAATTAATTCAGTTTTATAGGACGAATAGTTGAGGTATATCGTGGATCTGATAACCTAAAATTCATTGTTAAATCGAGCAATTGACAAAATAACCGTGCTTCCTATTGAGACTATGCTTGCCACTGATAATAATAAGTCACTCTTGTTATAACATAAATAATTATTATATATTATGAAATAATCAAGTAAATAAAGTGGCGAATATTCTCAAATGTGTACTTCAATAAAATTTATTTGAGTGTTTTTTTATGTGTTTTATTAATGAAAATTAAGCTCTTCGTATAACAGTCGTAAACAAATGAAACGAATTTCACTCAAACTAGATTAAAACTGTTTTAAACGATTTAAAAAACTAATCTAAATATTTTCGTCACTCAAATTGTGAGCCAATGTAATGCAAATTCCACTAACTCAATATTTGTTGAAACCCTAAAAGTTTATTAAAATAACCCAAATTTTAAATGTTTTAGTGAAATTTAGTTGAGATGTTTTTCAAAATTACACTCAAATTGAAATGTGCTCATATTTTCGAAATATGGTCAAAGAGCAATCAATTATTTTAGATAGAACAAATAGTTGACGCCTTCACGGCATAAATTTCGTTATTTATGGTGAATAACATTACAATTGGTGTGAAATGTAGGAAAGTTCTATACATTTAATACTCTTGCGCTAATTTTGAATTACAATTTTAGTGAATCAACCAAATTTTGATATAATTTCACTCAAACTAGACTAAAACTTGTTTGTTTTTTATGAACTTTTTACGACGTTTGAGTGAAAAATCATCGAGCAGAATTTTTTTAAAATTTCACTCAAATTCAAATGTCTATTATTTTCAAATTCTGATCAAGCTGCAATCATTTTTTTAAAGCATGTCATGATTTCATTATTAATGCTTGTATTACCAATGCAAAATTGGCCATTTCGAAAATCTGATTATTGCAGTGGAACTCTCCACATTATAGTATTCTGAAAAGAGTGTTGAAGAGAACTGTTTCTTTAAAAAGTTTGGTTTGCATAATTTCTTCGCCTTTGGTAAAATTGACAGTGCAACACTCTTAATAACTACAGTCATTCTCACGGGAATGGATCAGTTCTGTCCATCCAGCTCATATAAAATGATGGCTTGACACAACCACAAGTGCAAAATGATAGCCACATTCAAAGAATCGTTATTTTCGAAAATATTTGAAAGATAAAACGCGTGAAGGCTTAGCAGCAACCAGAGTGGCTAGAAGACAATCTATTTTCCCAAAATTAAAAGAAGGAATCATTAATTATCCATCCGTACAGAAAAAAAGATGACAACAAAGGAATCTGTCCTGATGGTATTTCAAATTATGTTCGAATTAAAAACTCTGATACCATTTTCTCAGACTTCAGGATGCCTGTAATGTAATCTTTAAAGCTACTTATGTCTTAGCTGCATTTGGAGGCGATAGCTCTCGCGTGCAAGCAAAGTAATAAGCAACTATCAGATCTAGCTTCATTCAAATCTAAATTATAGACTAAACTAGTAGTATTTAGATTAGTAAATTAAAGCGAAACCAAATTCAATTGTCAGTGTAACATATCCACGAGTTACTTCTAATCACAACATTATAATTTTACATCAGATTTCGTCGGTAACTTAAAAGCTCTTTAAATCAGAAACCTCAAAATTTTTGGCGTAAATCTGAAAGCATAAATCGTCTTATTTATTTTAATATTTAAGTTGAATTTTCAAATGAAATGTGCGGATTTCCTTTTTTTAAAAAAAATTCTGTATTTATAAGATAAAGAGATAAGCGAGAGACTTCAAACCAAATTAATTGAAGTAAATGGTTTTGATTGAAACGAAATTGTTATTGTTTTCCTGTGAATATTGTTTACGAGATAAGTGACTTTTTTTTTTGTTTTGGAAGATATTTAATAAGATTTTTGTGTATACAAAGAAAATCTCAATTCTTTCTTTATGTACACAAAAAGCTCATTAAGTACAAAAACAAATTTCTCACAGTAAATAAAATTGAATGTGAATGTCTATAAGGAAAAAAAAAGCTTTATTTCAAAAGCACAAATTTTTTTTGTCATCTTATTTATTTTAATTTTTTTGTGTGTATAAATAATCGTTAGTTATGAAATTTTCTTGGAAGCACATTAAAAGCATAAGTAAAACAAAACTAAAATTTAATTAAAAATAATTTCTAGATTTTCGTTTTCTGTTTGTTATCATTTTTATCCTACATATATAAGATGAAGAAATTTATAAATTTATAATAATTAAACGTTCCATTCATTTGCAACGAATAATTGTTAACAGTGTATATGTAATGCACCTAGTTTGTGTTAATGAAGTGTTTGTTTTTGTTGCACACTAGACAATCTTCATCAAATTCACTGTGTAATACGTTCTAAATATAATACATAATATGTATATGGCAATTGCAAATAAACATTCTTATGTATTTATCGCAAATGGAGATAAATCATCTTAAAGATGATTTTTAATATCTGTTTGTATCTTTCGTTAAAAAAAATTATAAATTTTGTGTATGCGTGTTTATGAAATATTTTTTATTTTAACGACGCGCGGGGTTAACATATTTGTTGTTTTTTTAATATCGTATAAATATCGTCTATATTACACATATACGATACAGTTTGTTTATGTGCATGGTGGACCAATAAATCATTTTGGGAAATATTCTGTTGTCATTGCTTGTATATGGTGTATGAATTATAGATTAAAAATTTTATCTTTATGGGTTTGGTGGTGTTGAACTTAAAGAATTTGTTTTTGTTGTTATAAACGATTTCGTTTTATTCATACAGAGTTAAACATTTAAATTTGCATTAAGTGGTTGGATTATGTTACATACTAAACTTAAAACCTTGAATCAGTTTAAAATAAACACATAAATTATTGGATTTGGATTGTTGTAAGAGATTAATAATTGTTATATCTTGTGTGCGTCGTGCTTTGCAGTCTAGTTCTGCAATTTTTGTTTTTGAAATTCTGACCGACTTCGATTTTGTTTGTGTTATACTTGATTTTACCGTCAAGGTGATTACATACTTCCGATGTTACGGCCGAGATTTTTTAACATCCCGATCCAAAAGATCAATATTTGCACATTCAAAAATAAAATAATATTTTATAGCATTACTTACAGGTGTATACAAAAAAAAAAATCCATTATGGCTATAACAAAATATTCACTTGCTTCTAACAATAGAAAACGTCCTTTTCAAATTTTATTTTATAATCGCAGTGAATTGAAATCCCTGACAAATATATTGGACAAAAAAAGCCCCATAAACATGTTTCCCACAGCATCACACAAAAATCTTTTACACTCTATTAATTTTCTACTAAATTTCCATTTTCAAAGTGTTTTCTTTTTCATTTTCCTCCTACACATAAACATGCCTTCGCCGAAAAAAAAAAATAAACTGATCCCTAAAAAGTTAATTTTGTGTATGTTACGAAAATGTCAAATTTAGGAGGACATTTTTTTTTTTGGCTTTCAAATATTAAGAAAAATTCCTTTCACTATACATATACGTTTGGTTCGTTTTGTTTGCTGATTAAGTTTTGGGCAACAACAACGAAAGCAAAAAATATGTAAACTGTAAAATTGAAAAGTTTTTGCTAGGCACAAACAGTACAGGAAAATATTTACTTAAGACCCCTTTCTATATAAATTAATATAACAAAAAGGATATTTAAAAATAATAAATAAGGATTTGCCCTTTATTTAATTTTTGCATATGGTTTTATTGTATTAAATCAAGGATAAAATTTATCCAAAAAAAAACATTAAATTATTGGGTAATTAAATTCCTTTAACCCTGACTTGAATACTTATACTGTGTATACGGTGTAGTGCAACGTGTATCAAGTGTTGTTTTATGTTATTAAATAGTGGCCTATGTTATAGGTTTAGCAAATGGGGTTAAAAAAAATTGGGGTTTATACACATGATATGCAGCTAAAATTCAGTTTTTAATTAAAATGTCATACTATTAAGTTTTCGGTATTTAAGGGGGATTTTAGCATAAACACAAACTATTTTTATTGTTAAAATACGTACGAAACTTATCTTAATACATTTTACTTTCTTATAAAAACCGATTTTTCAATTAAAAAAAAACATCTGCTTGGCCATTTTTTAATTAATAATAAAATATCGTAATAAAACAATAAAATTTTATGCCGATGTTATAGCAATGTATTAAAATTCGATATTAAATGTTTGGTCAAAAATGTATTTTTGGAAATTAGAGTATCGTTAAATTAACGATACTTGTCGAGTAATTTCTCAATTCTAATTTATATGTTTTTATTACATTTGGCAAAACCATAATGCGCTTAGTTATCAAAATTATGTAGTTTTCAAAATATAAATAAATGCAATCAGGTCAGATGTAATAAGAAAACGAAATGGTTTTATTGCAGAAGAAATCGAAAGAAAGTAAAATGGATTCATGTGAATTCACTAGCCTCTTGAAATATAAAAGTCAAAAATCAGAAACACGGAACTAATAAACGACCTAGACGTGGAAGGCCTCTGTTGAATGGTATGTAGACAATATGAAGAAAGTTGTCCCGAAAAGCAAGCCAATCAGCACATTGTATTTAACCCTAATTTAACCAAGGTGTGCTTTTTTGGCACAATTAATTTTTAGAATGTTACGATTTCTAAATAATTACGAGCTTTTTTATGTATTTTATTTTATATAACACTTTTCGCAAGTAGTTGGTTATAGTGCCAAACTAATTCCGTAATTTTTTTTTTTTTATATTATGTGAGTTAACCTTTCTGCTAATCGCATTTCTCTGGTATTTTGTTTAAACTGCGTAATATCACAGAAAAGAATACCAGATAGATAACTTTCATACAAGGGACATGTATATGAAATTAAAATCACACAATTTTAAAATCAGCTATTGAAGGGTTTTGTAGCGATTCACTCATAATTGCTGCATTCGTTTCATCACCACAAATTTATTACAAACACAACTTCAGGTGTACACCTCTCTATTTTAATTCCAAATTTCAAAATATATTGCAAGGCGTGCAGCTGCTGCTAGAATAGTTAATGTCTTTCGAATGATTAAGGTCTTTGCCGTGCTGTCAAAATAAAAACATTTTTTTTTGTTACCACATTCGTTCGTCATCGCTTCTTACATACAACATCATCTCGCTTTGCTAAATTTTAGCAACACTCAACGATTATTCATTATATGTATAATATATTTCATTGTGCGCTGTTTAGCCGTGAATATTTTCACCTGCCATTTGCGCGTAGAAAATAGTTTTTCCAATAATAATTCTCGGTGGCATTATTACGGTGGTGTTTGTTAGTTTTTTTAATCAAGATTAAATTTGCAATTTAAATAAAGTGTATCGGTCGCATAGTGACAAATTGTGCGACCGCCATTAATCATCGTGTTTTCATACGAACCCCATTCACATTGGAAATTTATATACCTTATATATTTATATACTTACGGGCGGTATATTTTATTGAAATTTACGTTAGACTGAGCTCTCTACATATTATATAGTAAGTGCTTCTTTCTCACCAACTGTATTTTTCTATTGTTATTTTTATTCTTATTTGTCAAAACCGAACACGGTCAACTCGGCGACGACCAACTTAGCGACGGTCAACTCGGCGACGGTCAACTCGGTGACGGTAAACTCGGCGACGTTCAACTCGGTCAATTAAAAACATACGTCTTTTAAACCCAAGATTTTGAAAAGCGGAATTTTAAAAAATATCATTTTTATATCATTTTTATTGCTTACGGCTGAGCTGACCGTCGCCGAGTTGTCCGTCACCGAGGTGGTCGTCGACTGGTTGATCGTCGTCCAATTTGTTGTCGCCTAATTTACCGTCGCCGAGTTGTCCGTCGCCGAGTTGTCCATCGCCAAGTTGTCCGTCGCCGAGTTGGTCGTCGCCGAGTGTTTCGTCGCAGAGTTGACCGTCGCCGAGTTGGTATCGCCGAGTTGGTCGTCGCCGAGTTTAGCGTCGCCGAGTTGACCGTTGCCGAGTTGACCGTCGCCGAGTTGGTTTCGCCGAGTTGTCGCGTACCGGTCGCCGTTGTGAAAATCGTGTAATGACAGACGGGCAAAAATCGTTTAATAATCTAGAATTCGCGATTATTCGGTTTGAGTCTGTCTACGGTATAATTCTAAACATATTGAGGACGCAAATTATTGAATAATATATTCAATTCGAGTGAATTTTAGTTCATAAATATTTAAGTTAAAATGACCAAATTTTCATTAGTTCTTATGGGAAATTAAAAGAAGTAATATTTACGCTCGTAATACGGTGTTTTTCTTCTAGTTATTAATATGTTACATATCACCAATTACTTGATTAAAATATTCTATGCCGCATTTATCTTATTTCAATGAAAATGCGTCTATCGAAATAGTGAATTAGCGATTTATAAAAAATTATACATATAACACTTGCATGTATAAATGAAGGTGAAAAACAGAGATCAAATTTAAATACTATACAGAATGCATTAACAAACCACATATTCAAAAATTCACGAATAGATGTACCTATAACGGAATTGAGAAAACACACAAAATACAAAAATTTTTGAATTATGATTATGCTTATTCGCAACGTGATGAATTTGAATTTCTTCGATTATGTATTTCAAAATCTTAAACACTGTATGACGCTGAAATAAAAGTAGGAACCGATTACGATAAAATTCGACACGTGCGTTGTAAATGGGACTCTAAAATGATTTTTAAATAAAGTTCTGGAATATGGCCATATATGATGGAACTTGGCTTATTCCTTAACCAATTATGATGAAATTTGATGTGCGTTGGAAATAAGATTTTAAAATAATTTTTAGATTAATTTCTGAAATATGGCCAAGTATGATGGAACTGGGATATTTCTCATCAAATTATTATAAAATTTAACAGGTGCATTGCATTGAAAGTGAAATTCTAAAATGATTTTTAGATAAAGTTCTGGAATATGGCAAAGTAGCATTTAACTTGGCTATTCCTTAACCGATTATCTTGAAATGTGACAATTGGGTTTAACGGTATTACTAAATGATTTTAAGACGAAATTCTGGAATAAATTTTGACATTTCCAACGAACACAAGGAAATGTGACCTAAGTGCTGCCACTTCCACGAACCAAATATGTAGCAGATAGAGCGAAAAATATGTAGTAAATAGATATTTTTTGTAGTAAATCAATATTAAGAGTAAAACAATTTTTTTTTCGATAGAGGTTAACTTAATCAAGACCAGTGCTGTCGTTCTGAAAAATTTAAACGGAGTACATTTCCACTTTACAAGGGAGTATTTCTAGTCAGAAGAGAGTACAATACGAAATGCATGAGTTAGACCTTAGACATAAATAATTTTTGGTATTCTATAAAAAAACGCGATTCAGCTATTACAAGAAAATTGTTTTTAGTTTTTGAGCCAAATTTTAATATTAAAAGAAAGCTGTTTTGTTTTTTGGTTTATGGCTCTTAATCATTTTACTACTAAAGCTTTAAGCTCTTAAATGTAAAAAGTATAAATGTTCAAAGATTATATCGGTTTTTTCATTTCTACCTCTCAAATATGCGATTATTTACGTAATTTCACAAAGCTAATTTTTGAGAGTTGGAAGATGGTTTGGTGTAATTTATGGAAATGTCACAACAAGACGACCTAGATTCCGCCTAGGCGCCAGGTATGCTAAAAAATAAAAAATGACAGAAATTGAAGGGAAGGCATTACGTCATTCTCACTTTATATTCAGAAATCAGAACTAATGAATATCAAAGTGATTCTGAAAGATGGTTTCTGCAGTCACCTTGGCAAGCGGGAGGGATCTATGTAAGTCTGGATTTATGCAAATTCGCCTTGGAATCATTATTATTATATTCTTTCTTTGGATATAATATAATGTGAAGCATACTTTTTATATTAAGGATGGTTTTATAATCTAAACTTTTAGCCGGACAAGGGATTTGAGAGTATTGATTCCGGAACGTGTTACACGACTGGTATTTGCTATGTTTGTGTGAGTGCCATTATGTTTTAAGTTTCAGCGGCAAATCTTCCGATTTTTAAAGAAATATCTTTTAAAGCTGTTAAAGTAATTTAGTTCGCGAATTTCATATGTTTGAATGAACATTATCTGCATTTTAACATTCCTGCAAAAGGTCCATCTTCAAGCAATCAAACCAGGTACTAGATCTACAATAGTAATAAAATAAATCCAAAAAAGCATAAAATTTATTGTTGTACGACTGGTACGTACATGAAATGAAGATCATGACTACCGAGTCTCATTTTGTGCGACCAAAATTCACTACACCATCTAAATAAACAGAAGGCCATCTGTTTATTTGGTCTATACATTTAAATTTCTCTGAAAATTTTCTGATGTTTGGTTCTATAATTTAAATTTTTGTCCTGCACAAACTGTATTACGAGGCAAATAAATAACCTCTGAAATTGCGAAAGCAACAAAAAAAATTGGTAGAATATATATAGCCTGAAATGCTATTAAAAATGTAGCAGATTGAGTTTAGTGGGTAGTGAAGTTTTAAAATGATTAAATTGTAGCATTTCTGCTACATTTGTAGTAAAGTGGCAGCACCACCTAACAATTACTTTTGGATGAGGCTGTACGAAATATGTCTATATGGCTTTTATAATATTATCCGTTGAGATTTCTGTGAATCATGCGCCATTGAGGTTGCGCAAACGTACTCTTTCAATTGCCAAATGATCGATCGAAATTATTTCCATTATAATATTGAAGTAGAGTTAGATACTTTTTCGCCAATGCTTCGCTTTGTTGAATACAGGTGGATAAAAGGTGTGCGTTTCCTTAAACCAAAAATTGCTTTGATTGGCTTGTTCTGTATTAGTTGTAGCTTTAGACTTACGGTTATGTTTTCCGAGTATTTGCTGTCATAGAGGTAAATGTTGCCATGTTTAAGGGGTTATACCCAGTTAAATGCCAAAAATGTCGTTTTTTTACAATGTTTTTCTGAAAAAGGATATTACGAGTATTTGAGAAATACAGGAAGTATCAATAAATGAAGCGGTAACTTTTAACTTTATTTCGGCATTTTTTATTTTTCAAAATATTAATTTACACTGCTCCTGTAAACGGTCTCCTGGAGGTCCTCCAAAAAAAGGTGTCTGGCGGTGAGCAAAATATCTCCGGTTTGGATTATTTGAAATAAAAAACCTAGAAGATTCTATTAGTGGATAGATAAATCTAGGTATTGATCGAATGATTAGATTTTGATTTTTGACAAAATCGTAACTTCGAAAAAAAAAATTCGATTTCCGACCAAAATTTTTTCGTTAAATTGTTTAAAAAATAGAAATAATTATCGGAAATCTTATTTCTTCGATCAATACCTGAAAAATATATCTGAGAATGTTGTGTAAAAATTTCAGACTTATCGGTTGAGCCGTTTTTGAGGAATAGTGCTCACCGATTTTTAAAACACCGTTTTGAGAAAACCCATTCAAAGTTTCAAAAGACGTTTATATTTACATCGTTAAATTTTTTTTTTCATGTGTGTATCTCGCTAATATACTCAAAATGTACATTCCGAAAATGCAATAAAAAAAAATCGATTTTTCGAAATTTCTAACTGGGTATATATAACCCCTTAAAAAAATATTGTGTGTGGCGGACACGCAGCAGAATTGAAACTACTACCGATAGTGGAGAGTCTCGGAATATAATTGTAGAATCCCATTTCCATTACAAAACTTGAATTTAAACAATAGCCAAGTTTCACCCTAATTAGCCATATTGGAGAGCTTTACACAAAAATTATTTTAGAACATCTTTTCAACTGCACATGCCAAATCCTACTAAAATTCGGTAAGAAATAGATAAGTTTAAAACAATGCACATTGGTCGAATTTCATCGTAATCGGTTAAGGAATAGGCAAGTTCCATCATTTTTGGCCATATTCCAGAACTCCATCTAAAAATTATTGTAGAGTCCCATCTACAACGCACATATGGAATTTCATCATACACCAATACCTCGCTTTACGAATAGTTTCCGAAAAATTGGGAGGAGATTGTTGACATGCACACCAATCCCTCGTTTTACGAGATTTCCCAATAGAAAGAAAATAAATTTCTATTTACGTTCAATTTTTCGGAAACTAATCATTTCGGAAAGCGGATTCGTGTAATCGGTTAAAAAGTAGGCAAGTTCCATCATATATGGCAATATTCCAGAACTTTATTTAAAAATCATTTTAGAGTCTCATTTACAACGCACGTGTCGAACTTTATCGTAATCGGTTAAGGAATAGGTAAATTCCTTCATTTTTGGCTACAAGATGGTTTTGGGAGCAAAGACAAATGAACTGAATCATTTAACTATCACCTTGGTCATTTAACCCACCTGACCCTAGAAAGTGCACTTACGCACCTATTAAATAAATATTATAAAAATGTAAATAACTGAGATTGCGATGGAGTTCCTACTTTTATTTCAGCGTCATACAGTGTTTAAGATTTTGAAATACATGAATCGAAGAAATTCAAATTCATCACGTTGCGAATAAGCATAATCATAATTCAAAAATTTTTGTATTTTGTGTGTTTTCTCAATTCCGTTATAGGTACATCCAGGGCCAATCAGAGGGTGGGCCAGCCGGGCCATACGGCACGGGCCCCCGATTTTTAGGGGCCCCCGAATTTTTTGTTACTATAGATTTCTCATTTGCGCTTGATCTTCGATAGTATTTTGTCTATATAACAAGAACAAGATGTGTGACAATTTAAAATTTGACATTGAAGAGCGTTTTATTTGCTTCGATTTATTCTCTGGAAAAACCGGAGAAGAAATTGCTGCCAGAATTCTTGAAATTTGGTCGGATATGGAATTAAATTATAATTTGTGTATTGCCCGAGCATATGATAATGGTGCAAATATGACTGGCAAGCTAAACGGTGTGAAAGCCATTCTTACGAAGCGTAATCCTAATTGTATTTTTTCCAGCTGTGGGAACTACACATTAAATCTTGTTGGAGTTGATTCAGCTGAATCGTGTAAAGAAGCTGTACAATTTTTTGGAGTTATACAACAAATGTATAATTTTTTTAGCAGTAGTCCGCGGAGATGGGAGGTTTCAAAGAAACATATCCGTATGTCTCTTCATTCGATTTCCAAAACTAGATGGTCTGCCAGAATAGATGCAGTAAAACCAATAGCCAAAAATCTATTATCTATTCGAGATGCTTTAAATGAAATGCATTCCTTTAATTTACCACCACACGCAATCGTTGAATTACACTCAATTGAGAAATATTTAAATAAATTTGAATGTGTTTTGCTTTCTATCATATGGCTCGAAATTTTGACAGATTTGCATCAGACAAATTTGGTAATTGAAGCTCGAAATGCTACACTTGATATTCAGCAAAATAATATTGAAAGTCTACTAATGAGATTTCGCAATTTAAGCGGAATGTGGAATGAAATATCTGCGAAAGCAAAAGCTAAAGCACGTGAATATGGAGTTACATGTGATTTTGCCATTAATAGAACGATACGGACACAGTCGGATGCTGAAAAATACTACAGGATAAATGTGCTAACGTAATAGTTAATTCCGTAATAGCTGGCTTACAAAGACAATTTCAATCTTTACAAAATATCTGCAATCTTTTCGGTTTTCTTTGGTCATTTTCAAATTTGACTGATGAAAAAATTGAAGCTGCAGTAAACCGTTTGCATTCAAAATACACGAGTGAGTTATCAAACGAGATACTAGATGAGGTAAAATTCCTTAAAAAAATGTATGAAGCTAATTTCTATGCAGATCCGACACCAACAAATTTATTAGAAAATATTCTCAGTAAAACTTAGCTGGTTTATTTCCGAATCTTATCATTGTCTTAAGAATATATATATTAAGTATCCTTGCATCTGTGTCTTCAGCCGAGAGGAGCTTCAGTGTTCTTAAAAGAATAAAAAAATTTCATCGCTCAACAATGGCAGAACAACGGTTAAATGAATTGGCAATGTTAAACATTAACCACGACATGGCAAGAAAAATTAATTTTGAGCAAATCATTAGAGAATTTTCTAATAATAAAGCGAGAAAAGCTTCAATCTAATAATTTCTAATAAATTCTAATAAATACTAAAATGAATTCATGTGATATAAACTTAAGATTGTTTTATTTTATTTTTATGGGGCCCCATTTTAATAATTTGGCCCAGGCCCCCTGCTAGCTCTGAAAGGCCCTGGGTACATCTATTCGTGAATTTTTGAATATGTGGTTTGTTAATGCATTCTGTATAGTATTTAAATTTGATCTCTGTTTTTCACCTTCATTTATACATGCAAGTGTTATATGTATAATTTTTTATAAATCGCTAATTCACTATTTCGATAGACGCATTTTCATTGAAATAAGATAAATGCGGCATAGAATATTTTAATCAAGTAATTGGTGATATGTAACATATTAATAACTAGAAGAAAAACACCGTATTACGGGCGTAAATATTACTTCTTTTAATTTCCCATAAGAACTAATGAAAATTTGGTCATTTTAACTTAAATATTTATGAACTAAAATTCACTCGAATTGAATATATTATTCAATAATTTGCGTCCTCAATATGTTTAGAATTATACCGTAGATAGACTCAAACCGAATAATCGCGAATTCTAGATTATTAAACGATTTTTGCCTGTCTGTCATTACACGATTTTCACAAATACCAGATTATTTCCTTTTCACAACGCAATTTCTGATAAACGGGATAAATGAAAATCGCGATTAACTTTGTGTCTGTCTACTCTACAGTAATATTGTTTGAAAAATCGTAGCAGAAAATCTCTCTACATTTTCAGGTAGGATGAGAAAAGAAAACCACCAGTTTCACTACTTTACAATCAAACAATAATATTTTTCTGTATATAGCAAAACAAATTTAAAACAAATCAGGACTGCCTTGATTTTTTTGATTGATGAGAAAGAAACACTTATATAAATATCTATAGAGCGCTCAGTCTAACGTAAATTCCAATAAACCCTTCAATAGCTGATTTTAAAATTGTATGATTTTAATTTCATTTAATGTACATGTCGCTTGTATGAAAGTTATCTATCTGGTATTCTTTTCTGTGGTAATATCTCAAATATAAAATTTTACAAAAGCACATCGATAAATTTGTTTATTCCATATGGTGCTGGAGGTGGCAAAAATTGACCGCATTGGCTGTGTATGGAAAACCAAAATTGGCAAATCTTAATTTTTGATTTATGTTATCGACCGTAACACCATTAGTATGAGTAACGGTTCAAAATATATTTTGCCGTTGGGCCATGTTGTAATTTATAAATTCTGTTCTCAGCCCAACCTAAGGGCGAAAACAGAAGATAGTCTGAATTGGTTCGTTATGTAAAAATGAATTGGGCAAATATAATTTTTGATTTAAGATATCGACTAAAGCATGATGATATGGCCGAAGGAATTCTTCAGATCCGGAATTTTTTTAATTTAATATCAGGAACTGCTTAAAGAATCAACTTTACATATCAAATCACAGGTGTAAAATTTTATTAAAGTACATCCACCTAGTTCGATCCTAGATTGGTTGTTCGTGTAAAAAAATATTAGTGAAACAATTTTTGATTAATGGTACCATAATATCAGTTGAGGTGTTCCGTAATATTTCTTGAATTTGGCTTTTATTTTATCTAAGCAATCCGTCCCCAAATGATATAACCCCAGAAATTGTTCAGAGCGTGAATATTTCGATTTTATATTAGGAACTATACCTACAGAATCGATTTAATAAAGTAGATATAAATTTCACTAAAATTTATTGACAAACGTGCATATTCCATTTGGCGCTGGAAGTGTAGAAAAGACCTGGATTGGTCATGCTTTAAAAAACAAGTTTCTCTTTAGCAAATTTTTATTTTTTTATTTATGGCTTGTACATCTTTATGTACCAAAAACCAAAGTATTATTAGCAATGTGTTGAAATATTCGTTGAATTCTGGCCATGTTTCATTTAAGAAACTCCACCCATGCCCTAAACGGAACTTTTGCAATTGTGCACCAATTCCATTGTAATTTGGTATCTGAATTAACCAACAAATTTGATGATAAATGAATTGGTTTCAGCACATCCAAATGATGAATGAAGGGGGAGCGCCCCGAAATCTTGCATTACAAAATCTTGTAAGTACAAAATCTTGCATTTTTTAAAAATCATGCAAATCAAAATCTTGCAAGTACAAAATCTTGCAAATAAAAAATCTTACAAATACAATATCTTGCATTTAAAAAATTTTGCAGTTTTAGTATCTGTAGCTGTCTTTAGTATCTAACATAATATTTATCGCGTACTCATAAAAGTTCAATATAATTAAAAAAAATAAAATAAAAAAAATTGTGCAGATAGCGATCCGGATAACTATGCGTCAAGAAATACGGCTAATATTAAAATTAAAATGGAAATTTCCATTTTCCAGAATATCTCAACATAATATTCTGGTTAAGAATATTTAATCCTGGATATTTGATTTTTGATATCTCAAGCAGAATTCTGCTGTATATTTATCATTATACAGTAGAATTTTGTCAATGCGATTTGTATCGCGCGTGAGATTCTGTAAATGTACAGGAAATTGTTATGCAAGATTTTGTAATGCAAGATTTTGTAATGCAAGATTTTGTAATGCAAGATTTTGTAATGCAAGATTTTGTAATGCAAGATTTTGTAATGCAAGATTTTGTAATGCAAGATTGTACTTGCAAGATTTTGTAATGCAAGATTTTGTAATGCAAGATTTTGTAATGCAACATTTTGTAATGCAAGATTAAGGGGCTAACCCGAATGAAGGTGGTGGCTTTTGAAACTTTTCTAGCAGAGATTTAACTACAAATCTGTTTTCTGGGTCGTCGCCAACAAACCAATTTTTTTTTTTTTTTTATCAAATACATAACAAAATTTGAGACTTTAAAACTGTCCTGGATTTTTTAAGTCGACATTTTTTGTTCAGATTTCGTTCAAGTTTAGTTGTTTTTGGCCTGGTCATCCTAATGACAACTTCCATTGGCTATCCTTTTCTGTAACTAATACCAACGCAAACCCTGAACCTAAACTACATAAGTCATTGATGAAAATATTAATAAAAATGTATCACAATAAAAATTTGCAAACATTTCGATATCTAACAAAAATAATTTCAAATGGGTTTCAGGCATGAAACATGTGACATTAAAACTACCTCCGAAATTGTTAAATTTCGTCCAAAAGCAGTGCAAAAGTGCAGAAGTTGCTGAATGAAGTCAACGACGATCCAGAACTGCTCAAACGGGTTATAACTGGTGATAAAACAGGAGCTTACGAATATGACATCGAAAGTAAGGCTCAATCGTCCCACTAAAACCTTCCCAAGGACGCAAGACCAAAAAAAGCTCGTCAAGTAGTGTAACACGAGTTCTTAGGTCGTTCGATTAATAAGGAGTATGTCCAGGAAGTTATACGCTGTTTGCGTGAAGCGATCCGAACGAAACGTCTGGATTTCTGGGGAAACAACTCATGGCCACGATAATACATCTGCTCACACTTCTCTGCTTGTTAGTTCATTTTGGGCCAAAATCGACACCGTTATGATACTGTGCACACCAAAACTTTGTAATCTTTTCGATAGCCAACAATAAACTAAGCATCAAATATGGCACAAAATGCTATGGAACGTCAGAGAAAGTGTACCATGTCTTGAAATATCATTCCTCCCATATTTTCCCCAAGGGTTATACACCTAATAATTTTACATACCCTTTTTGAAATGAGAACTTTCCTTCTCATTAAACTACCATAAAAAAGGAACTGAAAAAGTAAAACGAGTAGATTTTACCTTTTTGCTGGATGAATTCTGTAATTATTGGGCACCAAAATCCAGAAGCGTCTGTATCAAAATTCAGCGGCTTTCTGATGCTTCACGACGAGCGACGAGAATTTCTTTTATTTTGTGTTTGTCACTTCAAATGGAAGAGACAAAGTTCTATTGTGTTGTGTACATGCGTGCTTACCCAGATGATGTTAACGTTGAGCGGCGTGAAACGTTGTCTTGGTATTTTGGTAAGCTCAGACGCCAATGTATGTGTTTGATACATTGTGATGGAGAACGCATGAGTGAGCAACGGCAGTGGATTAAATAACAGGGATTACTACCCCAGGTGGCAGGATAATCTGTGGAGGGGGGGGGGGGGATCGGGGTAGCTATTACCAAACACACATCGAGAAAACTCATTCCTAATTAGCAGGAAATCTAGCAGGAACAACGAGTTACTGCTAGCAAATACGAGAAAACAAAGAACTACGGAAGAAACTAAATAACATGGAAAAAATTATTGCCAGACTGAGAAATCAAGTCAAAACTCATAAGTAACAGAATCTAAACATTGAGCTGACAGATACCAACAGATGAGAAAACAACGGAGAGTAGAACATCCCCGAGTAACCAAAAATGGTGATCACAAAATTTTAGACCAATTTGTCACAAAACGTAAGTTCCTTTTTGCCACAAAAATAGTTGACCATTTGGAACATACTTATTTATGCGGGTATTTTGTTACAAAATATATGTTCATTTTATTCCCTCCAAAAAAAAAAAAGATTTTGATCATTTTTGATTTGATGAATTTATAATTCGCTAACTCACTACGTTCTTGCCTCATACTTAATGTATGTATGTAATGTATACCTGATGAGTAGACCGAACTTTTTGTTTGTGCGAGCTTATCTGTACGAAACCACACTACCACATAGAAAACTCAAGGAAAGTTTTCATTTTTAGAGTCGAGACATTTTGTATTGACTTGAGGCTCGGGTTGAAGTACGAGGGATTTTGATATTTCTACATTTTTGGTAGATATTTTTTTTAAAATAAATAATAATAAAAATATCAAATAAACCATACAATGGAGTATTTTTTACAAAATTATTTAAGTAGGGTCATACAAAATTTTCTTACGCATAATTGCACCAATAAACCAACAAATATCCACAAAATTGTTGATAATTAGGGACATTATAAAAAAACTTTCGAATTTGTGGTTATAATTTCAACAAATATTTCAAAAATATTCCACCAAAAACCGACAAATTTGATTTACAAAATGTTCGTTTACGCGTGACAATCGGCGTCAACCCCATCAACCATTTTTCATCCATATTGTGACAACTTTTTGTCACATTTTTTTCCACCAATCACCATTTTATGTGAAATTTTTGTCGCTTTTTTGTGACACGTGGTTACTCGGGTCTGTAGCTATTGTTTGAGTAGTATTTAGTATCTTGAATTTAATTTTTTTGTTTTGTAATATACTGAAATTTGAGTCTGTTGCGTTGCGTATCTTTTTGATTTGTTTTACTGTAAATGGTTGAAAAGGATCGAACGTTTTTTGTTATTAAAATTGTTAAACGCGACGCAACGTATCCAAATTTAACTAAACATACACTAGAACACAAATAAAATGTCTGAACCCGAGGTCTGACATATCAATTCTTATGTATTTTGATGCGCTGAATACGAATCCGATGTCTGTTTTGCTCCATCACCCATCAGTTTTCCACCAAACCCCAATTTTGGGTCAAAATTGCCCAAGAAAATACCAAAATCTATTTTTTATAACGCTTACTCCAGATATATCGTTTTCAGAGTATTTTTAACCGCAAAAAAGGATTCCGTAGTTCAAATTTACTTCTGACTCTTCATTATCCTCAAAAAACACGTGTCAACTGCAAATTAACGTGTGGCTGCACACAGGGCACCTCCACGTGGTGACGGTGGGCAACGGAGTGGTCCCACTATCCAGCTAAGTTCCTGGGTTACGGCTTTCATGCCGTCATTGCAACCACACATAAAAATGTTACGATGCATGAGAGGGATACCCCAGTATCGACAGCTGGTTAGGGTAGGAAAGCGGGCCACCTTGCATTTGAGGAGTCTACGTTTACAAGAAGACATCAGTGTGATAGGGGCCCGAATGTATTTTGTTACATTTGTGGTAAATTTCAAATAGCTAAATGTCGGAAGACTGTATCTGTCTCGACTAAAAATACCTAAATATCACGAATGTTTCGGTAGAGAGGGAATAGGGAAAAAACCTCTATCGAAAGAAGAATGTTACGTTAGTAATACCGAAGTAAAAGGTTTTAATTTAAAGAGTAAATCAAATATTAAGTACGCAGATGTATGTACAATGACGAAACCTGTAAAGTCCAATTACTTCAACTCAAGTTTTTCAAACAATGAAGTAATGGAACTTTCAATAACGTAGGTGAGAGTGAAGCGTCCAGGGTCCAGCGAGGCAGAATTTTACAGTAGTGAAAATTAAACGGAGGAGAGTGAAAAAGAGTACCTATATTGCACTTAAAGAAGAGAAAGTTCTAGTACTATTCACTCAGAAAGTCAGAATGACCTCAATAATTTGATTAGGAGATATGCATTACCAAAAGATGTATCTGAAGACTTAGTTAGTGAACTGAAAAGTCGAAACTTGGTCGTCCCTGGAACAAAATCTTCAATTTATCGTGAAAGAAAAAAGGAATTTCAGAAGCATTTTACTAAAGATAAAAATACTTCATTGGTGTTGCAGAAATATACCAGCACTGATGAATGATTTAAAACCTAATATTTCCAAACCTAACGAGTGGAGACTATTCCTTGACTCCTCAAACCAGAAGTGAGCATTACAAAGATATTTTTACAAAATTGATAGAAATTTACAGGCAATTGGGATGTCTTATGAACTTAAAGCTCCAATTTTTGGATTCCCATCTTAATTACTTTCCTGACAATTTAGGCGACTATAGTGAAGAGCAAGAGGAGTGCTTCCACCGGGATGTAAGGGAAATGGAAAGGAGAAATCAGGGAAGGTGGGATGTTAACATGTTAGCGGACTATTGTTGGATGCTCAAGAGAGATGAAGAAAATCTGAGAAAAAGACGTAGAAATCCACTTCATCGATCATTCGAGAATAAGAGAGTACGTTATAAACGCAAGAAATGAAAAAAATGACATCAATAAAATTTTACTTGAACTCTTTTGATAAACTGTAACTCAATCTTGAGCAAATAAACTCAAACTACATCAAGGTCAGAGGAACTCGTTTCAGCTAAACTTTCTAAGTTAAGTTTTACTTTGTTAAGTCACACAAGCCGCAAATTTGTCTTATTTGTCTTCTATTTGTAACTTACACTCTCTGAATTTCAGTTTGCTTGTCACAGTTCAAGTGTGAGTTTTGCGTCTCGGTTTGAGTAACAGTTTTAAGTTTGATTGTCTGAATTTCAGTGTAAGTAGTATGAGCTTCATTGTCTGAGTTTCTTTAACAATAGTTTAGTCAAAAGCCATTAGTAACCAAAATAGAAAGATAAATGGAATTTTTTTGGCAATCTTAAACCAAAGTTGTGGCGTTTTTTGGGTTACTGAAGTGTCACAAGTAAATTTAGATTATGAAATCCTTTTTTGAGGTTAAAAATACTACGGGAACGATATACCTGGAGTAAACGGTACAAAAAATAGGCTTTGGTATTTTCTTCGGAAAATACATAAGAAGTGACATGTCAGACCTCGGGTTCAGATTTTTTTTTTGTGCGCCGTTGTTATTAACAGTTCCACCTAGTGATGAATAGCTAAACGTTCAAACAATTTTCGAATTTTAACTATGCTATATTTAATTCTTGTTCGTTCGTCGTTCTTTGGGCAAATCAATGCAATTGCATATTGATTTTGTTCGGTAAAAATTAACTTAATATTATGTCATTTAGTATTTAAATTTAACAAATGTTAATTAAATAGCGAATTTTGAGAGTATTGATTTAGCATTTTTACTTTAACCATGGATGTGGCGCAGGTAAACGATACTCCAGGTACTAGGAAGTTAAAAACAAGATTGACATCTATTGAGAAAGGATATTTAGAGTTTGAAACGATAACAAATAAAATAATAAATTGTCTATCGGAAGAAGAATTTGATGAAAATTATCAAATCGATATTGATATAGTTGTGATTAGGAATTTGCGCATCGGGCTAATTCGTCGACACAGCATATATTCAATTATGGATCAAAGTAGATCGAAGTATTTTTTGATTGTTGTAGTTTTGGAAAATTAAAAAGTCAATAATTAAACCAGTTCCAGTACGGATTAGAATCATATCATTTACCATTTTTGAGTACAATTTTATCCGTTGTCAAAAAATGTTACTGTGGATGTGAGGCATTTTAATACATATCTATAAATACAGTCCACAGAAAATTTTAAATATCATTCACCAACCAACCGCCACACAAAAAGTTTATTCTGAAAATTTTAATTAAATTTGAACGCAAAATTTAAATAAAACCAATCAAGTTTTAGGTTTATCAAGTTTATTTATTTATTCAATTTTTACAAGCGTCTTCTGGTTGAAAAAAACACATTTCAAACATGTTAGCATGAGCTTCTAATATATTAACAGTATTTGGTGGAGCGGTTATGATGAGTTCGGTCTGTGGCTTACGCTCGAATAAATCTAAATCCTTCAACTCATGCTCTATTGCGCAACGAATTGTATAAATAAAATTAGGGCGAATATGAATTGATGCTCCCAAATTTAAAATGCAATATTTGAAACCGGGTACATCTTTTATATTTATTTGTGTTACTTCAGCCAAGTCATGATCATGTTGACAAGAAATTGTAATGTTGGCTTTTGTATAACTCAATCCGAAAACAATTCCTCCTAGAATCAAGTCAGAAGTAACAGAAAACTTGGTTTTAAAAACTGGTTTGCCAGAATATTTCTTAAAATCATATGGCCAATGACATTTCATTCTTGGTGTAGAATTCCATATTCCCTCATCAAACTCAGCTCCGTAATTTTTCTGGCTAGCAATTATCATAAAATCACTTTTCGTTAATAACTCTGGATATTTTGTTCGAATATACTGCAATTCTTCATTGGGCATCGTTGGAAACCGGATATTTCGAATCAAATAAGCAAACTTATGACGGCATTCGGAAAATTGTATTTGGTTTTCCTTGCAATGATGTTTCATCCAACGGATGAATGCATCAAAAATATCGTATTCCGTTACGCTCTCTTCGATTTGGCCTAATTTTAATATTTCTTCTATGGTATCTGGATGCATCGATAAAAAATCATTTGAGTTTAACCACTCCTCTAAATTATACGCTACAAAATGCTTGGTAAAATGTAAACCAATTTTGTGAGTCTCCGCTACACAAAAATCTAATTTCTCGAAACGATCATATTCTTCATTCACTAGATTATTGACTAATCTCACCACGTTGTACTTTTGAGCCAATTTTAGTAGAACACGGTAATCGATTGTGGCGTCATCCACTTGATCGGTGTACATAAAGCGGATGAACTGATAAAATGTGTTATAACCCCAATCAGTAATTGGGATCAACTTTTTCTCACCTAATGTTATCTCCAACTGCTCTTGAAATACACGGCTACGTACCATTAAAATCAGTGAGTGCGCAAAAATTTTCTTGCCCTCAACCAGAAACGTGATGTCTGACAAATACTCTTTATTAAATAGCTTTTCTACAATTTCTTCCATTTTTAAGGGAACTTGGTTGATTTTATATTCCATGGTTATATTTCACTTTGCTCAAACTTGAAAACACTTTTGAACTAATTGAGATGAGAAGGCGAACTTAAATTTTTATATTTTGCTTTATCTTAACTGATGAACTGAAAAAATGTATTGATAAACATTTTATAATAAATTATGTCTTATGGTTCACCTGTACTTGAAGTATTTAATTTTATATGTGTTGTATTGTTTCTATTTTTATTTGGACTGTATCACCAAGAATGGTTTTATTTCGACGTAAATAAAAATGCCATTTTATTTTTTCATACAACTTTAAAACACGTTTTCTTCTTTACACTGTCTCATCGTTACTGGCTACCAGTGTTGCCACAAAAAATAAATTGAAATCGTCAAATTTCGAATAATGAAAACGTCCCAAAACGTCAAAACGTTGAAATCCCCTAGTAACAAAAAAAAAAACAACGAGCGAGTTCACCCTCAACTCGCAAAATATTTATGTGAAAACTTGTTCGTATAAATATCTATTAAATCATTTCAAGCCATTTCGATAAGGCTCAGAAACCCTTCCATAAAGACGGGTGTGTTCGCTCCGTATTTAAACTAAGTTACATTTTTGGTTGAAAAAGTCAAGTTATTCTACTGTTTTGAATTTGGAGGACGAACCTTACTAACATTAATTGCATTAATTGAGCTTGAGCAAAGTACAGTTCTGTTAAGTTAATCACTTAAACCTGCCATGTACGCTTTAAAATATACCATTACTCATACACAGCAATCTTTTTCAATATTCCATAGTAATAAATGGTCACAGCAAACTCGCTGAATAATGAGAAAGCGCATCGCTTTATCACTGATCAGTTTAAAATAAATTAAATAGAGCGGTTCTATTTGGGCGCACTGTTTGTCGTAAAACCATTGCAATTGGAAAGAGTAGCGCGAAACACCCCATAACCCAACTCGCCAACAGCATGAGCATTGAGCAATATTAATAAGAAAGCATACCGAACCGATTAAACAATTTTAAAATTATTATTTTATTATGTATCAATGTACATACATACATATATGTACAATTTTCACAGCTAGCTATTTCCATTTTATTTTTTTACACTACACTAGCATAATTTGTGGCCCTTTTGCTCGTATGTAATTTTCATTTTCAAAAACACTTTCTGCTGCGGGCATATAATATAGCAGATATTTTCACAACAAAACTAATTAAAGTAGGCGATTTTTTCTTGTATTCGGCTCACGATGTTTTTGAAATGCCGGATGATGTTGTATATTGCATGTGTATGCGTATATTTTGCATTGATTTTACGTTTTATTTATTTTTTGTTATTGTCGATATTCACACATACCTGCAATATTTTTTGTTCGGCACTTTTATTTCCGTAACCCGAGTTCTATACAATTTTTTACTTACTCCTGCCGCTAAAGATGTTTTCACATCAAAAAGTTTGATAGAAATCAGCTGTGCGAAATTTAAAATGCTTGATCGAAGGTTTTTTTCTATTTTACCACATAAAAGGAAACATTCACTCATGCCCGTCTCATGAAATAAATCGACAAGCGAGACACAACATGACGGAGTTAAAAATTCGTGATCTCGGCATCTAGTACAACGTTTCTTATTTTTTATTTTAGCAAAAATAAGATTTTATGCCTTTATGTTGATAATTATTTGTTCCTATACGAATTGAAAACTCCGTAGCAACTAATAATTATCAACATAAAGGGCTAAAAGCTTATTTTTGCAAAAACAAAAATAAGAAACGTTGTACTAGATGTCGACATCACGAATTTTTAACTCCGTCATGTTGTGTCTCGCTCGTCGATTTATTTCATGAGACGGGCATGAAGTTGAACTAAAATCCCAAGTATGTATAACAAAACTGAATTCATCACCTACTTTTTTCAGCAATAATGTCCGACTTATTATAAGATTTACTATGAAAGTTGGCCAATAAAATCGGAAAATGATGAAATAAAAAAAAGTTGTAAATCAAATTTCATCATTTTCCGAATTTTTTGGCCAACATTCGGAAAAAAAATTCATGTTTTCAGCTAAATGTCCGAAAAATACAAAAATTGTCGGATATAAAAATACTTGGGGTTGAATGAAATATAAAATATGTACTAGAGTATACGAATGAAAAATGAAGTAGATTCTTCGTTCAATAAGTAAATTTCTCTATAAACAAGTCATTCGGAAAGCGAATATTTTTTAGTCTTAGAATTTCTATCAAATATATTTAATGTTTTATCTTTAGTTTTTTATTAGTTTTCGAATATCGTCATTTTTGTTCTACAAGTTATTAACAAAACGTCCCATCGTATTTTATGTCGGAAAACGTCAAAATGACGATATTAACGTCAAGTTGGCAACGCTGCTGGCTACTAAACAAACAACTTCGTGCAACATATATTTTTTTTCTGTATACCAAAGACTATAAAACTTTTTTAAACATTAATACAAAATTCAACATGTGTGCAACCTTAGAGTATTAAAATATATAGAGAGAGCGTAAAAATTATAATGCATGTTAAAGAGAATATAAAAGCGTGAGCCATGAAATGCCAAAAAATGTGTTTGGTTTTTGTTTTCGCATTTCAATTTTTATGTTTACATCGGTAATTAGCGCGTTTTGTATGGATATTTAAAATTCTTGAGCATTTATAAAGTAAGTGAACGCTAGAAAATTAATTATTTTGGAATTATTATAATGTACTTTATTAATATAATGGGTGTACCGTTTTTGTATAGTGAACCAATTTAATTTTAATTGAAAATATTCCTAAAACAAATAATTTGTAGGTGCTGCTTAGAAAAAATGGTTTTGTTGTTGTTTCGTGGTTTTCATAAAAAAATGCAGTGTCGGGGAATTTTTTTTTTCTGTGGTGTTAGCATAATGCGATCCAAAATTTTAACGTGTTTAACTATTTTATTTTAGTTTGATTCTGTTTTATTACACGGTTTTTGAATGAGATATGCAAACAATTAAAATCAAATGCTATTCCAACTATTTTTCCCTGACGTCATCCTCAGTAAAACGATCACGAACTTGGTTATACATTTGCCGAACTTAATAGAAGGCGATAAAGAAGCTAGCGTGCCAAGCCAAAAAACACTAATAATCCGTTGTTGGAAAATGAAGAGGAATTCAGTTTCAGTTCTTCATCAAATTCAACTGATGTTATTTCAGAGACTGAGCAGAATGAAGATGAAACTACTGAAACGAAAAAAAAAACAGTTCAGAAGATACATCATCTGCTATAGAAAATATGAACCAGGTGTATTCAAATCGTCGTAAAAAAGTTTAAAAAAAATGAAAGTAAGTTTACTGTAAATAAGTTTGGATTTTATTAGCTGATGCTGTAATAACGTTTTTCTTTTCAGCCGAAAAAGGTTACTTTAACAAGCTCATTAAAGACCTCAACGTCGGGTGATTCATCGTCACCGAAAAAAAGATGCGCCGAAAAATGAAACTAAACTTGTTAAGATCAGCATACAAGAAACTTAAAAAACGGCAACATAGCTTGAAACAAAAAATTTCTTGCCGTAACAGGAAAATAGATAGTTTGGAAACAGTATTACAAGATCTTCGAAGCCAAAATCTCTTACAAGAAGAGCAATTTATAAATCTGCTGTCGATGTCAGAGCCCATTAAGGAAATTTAAAAAAGGCAGCTTCGTAAATCTAAAGGATTTCGCTACCGAAAAAATATCCACTTGAAATTCGAAAGTTCGCTATGAACCTCAATTTTTATTCGCCAGAAGGATATGACTACGTTCGGAAAATCTTTAGTGATTTGTTGCCTCATCCCAAAACTATTAGAGAATGGTATAAATGTGTTGAAGGAAAGGCTGGATTTACAGAGGAACCTTTCCGTACGTTGCACAGTGGGGCCGATTACCAAAAAGCTGGCCAAAATTAAAAAACAGAAACTATTTATTTAGGTTTTGTTTACGGTGAGTTGGCTTTAGTAATACCCTAACGTCTTAAAACACTCACAAGAGAGTCCAAATACCTTTACTTGCTCTAGAATTTTAGTTGCAACGTAGCTTCACTCAATCTGCAGTCGTATAAGAAACTAGTGCAAAAACATACGTAGAAGTTTAAAAATACAACCAATTTTAATCAAATAAAATGGAATCAACTCCTGGAGGTATGTAGAATATAATAATGTGGTTTAAAATATTAGTAGTTTAAACAATAAATATTAATTAAACAATGATTGTTTGTTTTTTTGAACTTATATTTAAAAAAAAGTTTTTAATATGAAAGTTATATTGTTCGGTCATCAAATGCATAAGAGGTTGCAGCTAAAAATATTACCTATAAAATAAAATAAAAATCAGCTGTGCCTAGCTGCCCCTCGATTTATTATGGACATTTTAAAATAAATAATTGTTGGTTTTACTAAATGAACAAAATGACAAAGAAATAGAAATTTCATAAAATTTAGGTTATTTGACGAATAAAGGCAGTTAATAAGGTATGAAGGGGGTGAAATTTTGTAAATGTGACTAGAGATTCGTAATCGGTGACTCAAAAACCATGAAAATGGCATGCATCTTGACTGTAATATGATATATTCGGTATTTTATGCAAAGGGATTGTCAATAAGGGATGAAGGGGTGACATTTTGTAAATATGACTAAAGATTCGAAATCAGTGACCTAAACACCCATAGAAATGACATGCGTCTTAATTGTAATGTGATATATAGGGCGTTTTACCGTATTTTTGGTAGGGTTTGTCAATAAGGGATGAAAGGGGTGAAATTTTACAAGTATGGTTAGAGATTCGTGATCAGCGACCCTAAAAACCCCCCAGTAGAGAATTTCATAATTTTGGCCAGCTTTTCGGAAATCGGCCCCACTGTGCGTTGCTACTACTTGTAGATAGAGATCAGATAAATAATCAACAGGTTTTTTGTAATGTTGTATTTGACGAAATGGGTGTTCGTAGCCAAGTAGAATGGGATGGTAAACGATCGGTAGGATGAGTAGATGAAAGTGAGGAGGTAGCGACACAGATTCTTGTGTTTATTGCTGTAGGAATCAATAAAAAATGGAAGTTACCCCTGGAATATTTTCCTATAGTTTCTTTAAATAGCGAACAAAAGCATAATTTACTATCCCTGTGCCTTCACAATCTTTACGCTACGGCGGTTAAAATAATTGGGGTAACATTTGATGGTTTTCCTGTAAACTTTTCAGTAGCAAATCTTTTAGCATGTAAAACAATTTTAAGAAAAGATACGGATTTAGAAAGTTTAGATCCCAAATTTGTCTTCAACATTGATTCTGTTGCTGAAAATTTGATTATATTGCCCGACCTATGCCATATGCTTAAATTAATTCGCAACACATTAGCTGAGAAAGGCCCTTTAGTTGACGAAAATGGTGAAGAAATTTCTAGGCATTATTTAGAAAATTTGTTGAAGTTACAAGAAACCGAGCAACTTTTTCATAAATCAACAAATGAATAAAGGTAAGACTCGCCACTGAAGCTCTAAGCAATTCCGTTGCGGATGCTCTAGGGATTTGTATGAACCAACTCAAACTACCACAATTTCAGGGATGCTTACCAACAGTCCGATTTATTAAACTAATCTATAAAGAGGTAAGGAACGAGGAAGATGCATCGTGTATAAAATATACGTCTGAGCACGCTGAATGGTTATGATAACGAACCAATTTTTACAAAATTTCCGAATAAATTGGCATTTTTTGATTTTTTTGATTTTTGAATATGACAACGTCTCACTCCAAGGGTGTCATATACGAAAAGTAAGTATTACGAACGAAAACATATTACTACAAGTTAAAATCCAAAATTTTGCCTCATTTAGAATCTGTATTGAAGCCTGATTATTGTAGATACACCAGCATTGACAGATACTAATCCTAGTATTAAACTACCATAATTAAATGTGCCAAAAACACATACATAATGTAGATGAATTATTTGATTTGCGTAAATCTATAATTTAAACGCAATCGAAATAAGGAAATTTATTAACACCATATTGTTGCATGCGGCAGGCAGCACCTGAAGATTACGAGATACAGCTTGATGAATGTTCGGAAATTATGGTTATTCGACTGATGATTGGAAAATTGGACAAATAATCCATAAAGGAGTGGGAAAAAGAGAAGTCTTCTAACGAAAAAAACAACATGGGCACAATTTTGCTAGTTTCTTGAAAAGAGATGTAAAATCTTGGAATCTGTTTCAAATTCTAATCATTATGTAACCAAACCAACTCGACTCATAAGTTAAATACAAGTCATTCAAATTCTTCTACTTGTATAATTTGCAATGGTGCTTCACATGCATATTTTAGTTGCCCTTCACTATTTATGAACTTACAATTAGTCCCAGTTGAAAGATTTAACAAAATCAAAGATATTAGGGTGGAATAAATTGCCTCAATCCGTCTCACATTGTTTCTTACTGTTCGGCCTACAGGCAGAATTCTTTCCAATTAAGACAACATTTGCCCATGCTGCAAGAAAGTTTACTCGGCTGGTTGATTTTTGGCAAGCACATTGACTGAACAGAAATACATAAATCAAAAAATGATACAATTTCACCACTTATATCAGGGATGATACAATTTCACCACTTATATCAAGGAACTCTGGAAAATTGAAAAACTTCCAACAAAACGATTTTTGTCGGTTGGTGAGGATGAGTGTTGGCAACATTTCCAAACAACGCATTATAGAGATGCTGAAGGTCAATACAATGTGTTCTTACCTCTGCGTGAATCCATTTCACTTGGTGATTGTCAATGAATTTGATCAAAATGACAAAGTCAATTATTACAATCCACATCAAATGGCAAATGGGTTTAACATATAATTCATTTTTTTTTTTGCGTTTTCAGATCAGATTTCAGCGAATTGAATGGCGTGAAAACTCGCAAGATCCCTTAAAAATATTTGAGCTAACTACGATAAATTACTTCAGCCTCGTTTTTTGGCTACGCGATCAATTAAACAATTGGCCCTCGATGAAAGTTTAAAATTCCCACTTGTGTCACAGGCATTAATTAATGATACTTATGTCGATAATATATTAACGGGCGCAGAGACATTTTCAGATGAATAAATTAACCGAAAAAGGTTGTTTCCATTTATACAAATGATACTGAATAGTAATGCGAATTAATTTCGATTCGTATAACAATAATTTTCTCTAGTTTTAATTCAAGATCTACCATGGTTCCATCTTTGTATGTTCAATTTTGAGTATTGATCCTTTGAATATATTAGGGCCTTTCCACCAAAATTTCCAGTTCATTTTGTTGATGCGGCATGATTGTATTGTGATGAGATATGTCGCCAAATAAAGTTAATCGAGTGTTGTTGTATTTCGTTAACCTTTTTTGCCACGAATGTTCTTAATTTAAACGAAGGTGTTGTGCAAAATCACGGTTGAGTCTGTCCACAATACAACTTCTTGAAAACTCAAACCTGCATATAGCTTCAATCCTTGCCGTTACTATTTTTGACAATGGAAGCGCTGCACACAGCTCTAAATGTGGCAATGTTATAATTTTTAAGGGAGCTGCTCGGAACTTACTGCACAAAACACTTTAATGGTTATGTTAAATAGTTTCCCTAAACAACATATTGTCCAAACATACACTACTTCACTAAATTACTCGGTACTTGATTAAATCATCAACCTTGCGTGAACCAGCCTTAACTATTAATCGATTCAATCTCACTTTGTGCAAGTGATATAAAAATACTTTTACAGGCAATTTGTACCAAAATTTGGCTTTGTAGTATATATGAAGGTATTAAGAGACAAAAAGAAATTTTGTTGAACTTCCAAAAAATTTAAGTGCGTCCTGTAGAAACTTATAATTTTTGGAATTTGTTAGTTCTTGATTTGGTATTCGTTTAAAGATACTTAAGGTTCCGAAATGAATCTTTACCTAAATTCTTGCTCTCCCAAATTAATTAGATTTAAAATTTTTAAATTTTAAATCTGTTAATTCTTAAGAGGATGGTCGATTACACAAGTGCATCCTCGTACGAAAACCATTTTTCTAGATTTTCAATCTGTACTGAATGATTTTTTTAACATTTTAAAATATCAACGAACTTTCATTACCTGAAAGTGCGCCTAATTTAAGTAAAGAACAACGGTTATGACCATCTCTAGTGCAATAGACATACACAATTATTGTTTACGCAAAAATACTCAAAACAATTATATGTATGTACTCGCTTAATCCACAGCTACTCAGTTGAAATGAAATAAACATAACTAAGCATGTCTATAAATTAAACATTACAACACATTTAATAAAAAAAACAATTTTAATTTTAAAAATTAAAAACATAAAAGTAATAAAATAACATCAATAAATTTGCAAAAAAAAAAAAATCGTATACAACAACATCAACAAAACCAGCACCCCGAGAACATTTCGCACACATAAAACAAAAAGTTTTCAGTAAGCTTTTTCGTATTTTACAAAAAAAAGCGAGCGCATAAAAATAATTTTATTTTTCCGTTAATGAAAATTGTTGTTTGTTAACTAACAATAAATTTTTCTACCGAAGACGAGGGGAGGTGGGTACAACAAAAAAAAATCTTATTTATTTTATTTTATTTTTACACGTACCTATACGAATGTGTTTTGTGAGAGTTTTGCTCGTTTCGCTTTTGAACACACACACACACAATAATAACATTGGATTTACCGTCTACCGCCTCGTATCACAAGTTCATTGGTCCGGGGAAATGCCAAAATATAAGAATTGAAAATTTCATCAACAAAATGTAATAATAATATTTCACTGAGTGGAAACCCCTCAAAACATTAAAAATTTGTACCATAAAAAACTATCAAATGTTTTTTTTTTAATTTTCGGAAATGCCAAACCGTAAATAGGTTGTTTTAGTATGTAAAATGTGAATGGGTGGTAAAAACTATATTCAAAACCGGTTCGCTAGATAAGCTAAAATAGTTTCCACAATACAGCAAAAAAAAAATCGTAAATCAGTGGAAATTATGTCTAACAACTTTATTAAATATCAACTCTACATAAATACATAATATATACATAATCATGCCATTAGACAATATAAACGTAAATTTCCAAAACATAAGAAAGAAATTCTCAACATTCAAGAATATATGTAAGAACCAAACCTTTTATTGTGCATAAAATTCTAAATAAGCAAATGGAAATGATAAATGGCAATAATAAGAGAGGTACGTACGGTACACGTTCACTAAAAAGAAAATATTTAAATTGAATGCAAGACACAGCAACAAAAAAGAATAATAATAATAACAATAATAATAGTATAATAATGATAGTAATAACAATAATCGTAATAATGAATTTACAACGTGCCGCTTTTTTTTTTTTTTTTAAATGTGAATATCATTAACATTTTCCATTCTTTTCCGCTACGTTTTTTTTGTGCCGTAATTTAATGTCTCAATCGTAAGAACAACGCGGCTTTGAAGCATTCGATGGGAGAGAAAAATGTATTTTATTAATTTTAATTAATTTTTTGGGACAATAATTTTTTGGGAACAGACACAAGAAGTAACAGAAAAAGTCTTTGTTACTAAAATAGAGATGGGTACGAATTTATAAATAAATAGCAACTAATTATTTATTTAGGGCATAGACAAGTGACTATTGTCTAAACAACATGTATTGCTTTGCTGCCATAATTACTTCGGTCTAAAAAGACCAAAGTATTGAAATCCTGTCAAAAATGACGAAAAATTTGGTTGGTCCAAAACCACTTTTCTCGACGTTTTGAAAGTCCCTGAGTCTGAAAATGCAAAAAAAAAAAAAATGTCCGTCCGTCTGTCTGTGTGTCTGTGTGTCTGTGTGTCTGTGTGTCTGTGTGTCTGTGTGTCTGTGTGTCTGGACCCATGGTATCTCGAGAACGGCTTGTCCGATTTGGATTTTTTTTACGCCAATCTGTTTCTATGGTCAAGGCGGAGATTTGAAAAGCTTTTGGAGACTGTACGTCAAAGGGGTGGGGTACCTGCCATACGAATTGACCCAAAATACCTGCTTTTATAAATATTTACGATTTTTTTATACATGCTTATTTGATTATTGAATTGGGAATTGATTTGAAGGTTAAATTAGGGGTCAATTTGCGCGTTGAGTTGAAGTTGAGTTGGAGTTGAGTTGGAGTTGAGTTGGGGTTGGATTTGGATGTAGTGAATAGTTAACAAACTATTTATATGATGGAACTTGCCTATTTATCAACCGATTATTATGAAATTCAATGTGTATGTTACAAATGGGATTCCAAAATGAGTTTTGGATGAAGTTCTGGAATATGGCCAAGTAGGATGGAACTTGCCCATTTCTCAACCGATTACGATGAAATTCGACATTTGTATTTGAAATGGGATTCTAAATTTTTTTTTGGATGAAGTTCTGGAATTTTAAAACGATTTCTGGATGAAGTTCTGGAATATGGCCAAGTATGATGGAACTTGTCTATTTCTCAACCGATTATTATGAAATTTAATTTGTATGTTAGAAATGGGATTCTAAAATGAATTTTGGATGAAGTTCTGGAATATGGCCAAGTATGTTGGAACTTGGCTATTTCTCAACCGATTATGATGAAATTCGACATGTGTAATGGAAATGGGATTCTAAAATTAGTGTTGTATCAGGTTCTGGAATATGGCTAAATATGATGGAACTTGCCCATTTCTCAACCGATTATGATAAAATTCGACATGTGTATTCAAATTGGGAATCTGAAATGAGTTTTGGACGAAGTTCAGGAATATGGCCAAGTATGATGGAACTTAGTTATTCCTTACCCGTTTGTTATGAAATTTGACATGCAATTTGTAAATGGGATTCTAAAATGAGTTTTTGGATAAGTTCCTGGAATATAGTCAGTTAAACGGTTAGTATTTTGTTATACTATTAGTATTAGTATAGTTTGTTATACTATTTTCGGTATAAAGTTCTAGAATACGATTTTTCGTTTTAAATTGGATGCATGTACCCATGTTATTGAAGCTTTTGACCTGTTTGTCTGTTGTTGTATAAGTAAATATAATTTGGTTAAAATAGAAATCAATAATGTCAAAACTGTCACACCAACTTTATGACATTATTGAAGATACCAAAGACCGAAGTTCTGATCACCTCGTGAGGTTTCAGCCCTTTATATTTTTCAATTGAGGAATTCGTATAACTGCGAGACAGTTTCTTTACACTAAACATAGTTTATTTCACTTGGCATTTTCACAACAGAAATGTTTTAAACAAATTAAATAAAATGTACTGTTTTTTCCATCGGCTACTTCTTAGCAACAATACGCTTTATGGCGTTAAGCAAAAGTAGATGTCACTACCGCTGTGAATGTGGATTAAGCTCTCAAATTATTAAAAATTATACGCCGAAAAAGCTTGTGAATTAAACTTTTGATAAATAAAATTATAATAAAACCATTAATTAATTTGGCCATAAAATGTTACACGCCTATTTCTTAGAAAAAAGTTTTGTTTTGACATTTAACCCACATTCACATTGCTAGTGTCACCATTTTAGTTACATAAATTAATAAAGCGTATTAATCATTTTGAAAAAATATACGATTAGGGACCTATACTACAATAATAGTCCAGTGTTTGACAGTTTTTTCCTCAGAATTCTTACGGACAAGACCGATTGACGTGAAATTTGGACAATAAGTAAGGAATGGATCAAGGAACAAAAGTTATACCTATAGTGCCGATGTGTGCTTTTACCCTGGGGGTAGATACCAGATGCCACCTCTTCTTGTGTGTGGAAATTAGTAGATGTACACAAAATAACTACAGAAACCGATAGAGGGGTGAATTCTAAGAAAAAAATGTTATATCAAGTTTTTTCGACTAACCAATATTTTTGGAGTTATTCGCGATTGAAAATGTTGATTTTCCATCTAACAAATGGAAGTTTTAGAGCGATTTTTCAAGAATAACTCTAAAACCTTACGTTTTAACAAAAAGTTATTAGATACCAAAATATATAAAATAATAAAGCGATTGGTTAATTTTTTTTTCTATAGATGCAATTCGAACCATTCCAGATTAAATAACGGAAGAACAACGAATTTTTGGAGGACAACTTGCTAGACCTTTTTTCGGTCCTAGAAGTGCTGCAAAAATGAGCTTTAGTAAAGGTCGTAACCATAAAAATTTACGGAGTTATAATAAAATTAAAATAGTTATCTCGTTTTTTCGGAGAAAAAATGAAAAAATCAGGAAAGAAACAATGGCTTAACCGCAAAAATTGAAATTAAACGTAATCCATTTACAACGTACTTTATTTAGGTACTAACAATAGGTTCTAGCAGTTGGAACGGTTTAGAATGCCTAGATTTAAAAAAAAGTTTGATACAATTTTGAAATGATTTATGAAATTTTTGAAAAAATTTCCTTTTTCACAATAACTCAAAAATTAAATAAGATACGTACTAAAAGCAAGAGTACAAAAATTAAGGTTTTTTTGCAGAAAGTGTTAGGCATTTGAGTGCTAGGACCACCTTTCCTGACCCCTTTAAACTCAAAAATATCAAAAACGAAGGGTTCAAGGAAGTTTAACTTAACAGGCCTTATAGCCCTTGAAATTCCCTGCAAAATGGTTTTTGGGGCGATTAGATATCATAAAAATTAAGGAAAACTCATGAACACGCACTGTGCTAACCAATTTCCCGCCGATTTTAGTTAAACTCAACAAATATTATTTTTCAAATTTTAATTTATGTATTTCTTCCAAATTGCTGATTATTTGTGACACGATTCATTATTTGACGTCTCTTTATATACAAAATAAGTGCGCTCTATGCGGAGAACGCATGAGTAAGTTTTATACAAAATGGTTTGCTTAATACTAATTCAATATAGATGGCAGTAACGTAAGTGAAGATACAAATTAACAAGTTTAATTACTATTACATAGATGGCGTTAATTCAAGACAATTTAGATTTAATACAACTAATACAAATTAGATGGCACTAAGCCAAGACAACTTTAGGTAATTTCAAATATTAAAAACTAGATGACATTCTTAAATAAATACAAAATTGTACATTATAACGTTCAATTATGTATTTCAGATGATCACCATTACGGTGGCCGTAACACTCAACATTTTCAATCGCGAATAACTCGTAAAATATTGAATTATCGAATAAAGTTCATATAACTTAGTATTCATCCCTCTATTGATTTCTGTGGCTATTTTGAGTGTACTAATTTCCACCTCCCAGAAAAAGTGACAGCCACCCCAGGGTAAAAGCACACATCGGCACTATATAACTATTCTTCCTTGATCCATTCCCTACTAATTGTTCTAATTTCACGTCAATCGGTATAGTCCATAAGAATTCTGAGGTAATAATCTATTTTCCCGTCAAACACTGGCCCATAAAGAAGTATAATCATAACTTTTGTATTACGTCAAAACCAACAAGCCGTTATACAAGCGGTGCTGTCCCTATAAATGTGATATAAGAATTAAAAGTACATTAAGGCACATTAGTGTTAGTGATGTCGCCGTATACAAACACGACATATAATATAACACTTACTAACACACCGTTTTATACAATAGTATGCATAGCATGGCTTGTTAAAACACAAATCAGTTTCATACATTCAATAGGCAAACAAAAAATGTTTGGTTTTGTTTTTTACGTGAATGTATTGCAAATGAAATCTTTATTACACGTCTATAACTTTGGAATCCGACTACCTAAAGATCTACCGTGTTTTTCTTATTTGATCAAGGTCTATAAGTCTGTCTTTGTTTCATGAAAATCGGATAAGTACTTTTCGAATTATTATTTGTTAACAGACATCAATAGCGGCGATATAAGTCATCTCTCTCGCTCTAGCGCTTTGCTTGAGTTGAGATGCCTAAAACCGAATTTTCAATGTGTTACAAATTGTTGGTTGGTAAATTTTAAATTATTTTATCATTTAAACTTACAAGATGTCAACAGTTTGATTTCTTTTAATTTGTAAGCTTAACAATGTTAATTTCAAACCGGCGCAAGTCTGCGGCGAAAAGAAAAACGAAAGAGTTGATACAAAATAGTCAGTAGAAGCTTGGGTCGCCTTTCGATCTTTTTCGCGCCACACAGCAACCAGTTCGATTTGGATACGTCGTAATTTATGGTGGAATTATATACCACTTGTATTTTCAATCAGAGATTAGGTAGACGTTAAAATTGATGTGCTAAAATTTTGTACATAAATAAAACGCTCATTTGCTAGAACAATGACTCGGAATCAATAATTACTATTGTTCAGGCAACATTTTTAAAATGTTAAATTGGAATGATTTTCGATAATAGTTTTAATATGGGTTAAAGTTTGTAAGCCCTAAATGTAATGACTATTTGTGAGTTGTCAATTCCATAAACCTGTGCCACATACTCGATGCTTTAGTAAACAGAGATAAGAAATCAATTTCTGCAAAATTGCGAGAAATATAGTATACTCACTATTTTTAATTAGCAGATATTTATTGCTGAATGAAAAATTTTGTGGACGATTTAAAGGAAAAATCTACTTACAATAATTTAATAAAATGATCGAGCATGAGGGATTTTACGCAAGCAATTTTGATTTAAACAAATCTGCACCGGAAATACCAGTGGAAAATATACAAAAAAAAAAGGAGTGAAATTAGAAGGTAACTCAGCCAAAATAGGTTTAGCCTGAAATGTCTTTCCAGAAGGCCATTCAAAACAAAAACTAAAATGGCATTCATGTCAAATCTTTCTTGACTGGGATTCTTTTTGGATTCCAGGAAAAATTGTTGTAAAAAGTAAAATGAATGTTATGCAAGAACTGCTATTCCAATTTTAAAATTCAAAATAATGATTTCCAGAATATTTTAAAATTCAATCTTCCTTTTTCATATTGTCTGTAATTAAGGGTATTTATCTCTTTCAATTTGGTAGTGCGGTCTTTTTATAATTGAAGATTTTCTCCATTTGTCTGGGCATTAGGTCCGTTTAAAAGTTACAAAACTAAAAGGTATAAAATGAGAGCACCCTGTATTTTTTAGTTAGGGTCGTATTTAAAAAACAGAGCTAAAAAAAAAAAATTATGCATCAAAGCTCAATAGATAGATAGCTCAATATCAATTGTAATTACGACTAAAACCATATCTCATAGTTTTACGGCCAAAACCGTACAAAATGGTTAGATTAGATGATCCTGAAGCCGATTAGGTGGGCAGTACAGATCAGAAACGTAGCAGCTTCGTGGAGGCCCAATTATGATATGCAAAAAAGACAGATTGGCAGATGATTATCATATCCCGTATTTATTACGAAAATGTTTGTTTTCAGATATTTTGCGCGTAGCATCGGCATGAGCGTATTTACAAAAATGTCAACAAATTTAACCGAATTGGCGAATTATAACGACCCGGTTCTGTTTTTTTAAATTTTTTGTTTGGTTGCCGTTGCCGTTGCCGTTACTACCAAAATACTGTTTTCAGACATTTTCAATGTCGCCTAAAATTCCACAAATGAAACTTAATTATTCAGTTGCGTTTCCCGCTGCACTTTTAGTACAATACTTCAAATACAAGTATTAACAGTGCAGTGCAACAAAAATTAATTTCTCCAATTTGGTTTATTCTGTCAAATCATTCATTCGCACCAAAATTCAACACAGTCGTTTTTAGTTTCGCTTCTGATTTCGCAAAAGAATTGACAAATTATAATTTAGAGAGGCTCCGCTCTGGCCAAATTTTTAATTAATAATTGGTCACAACAGGACATGGTGCAGAAAATCGCGAACAAAACCATTCATATTGATCACGACTTGTGCCTTGAATATTCGGTTGAAGATGGCTCTGTTAGCCAAACAATTAATGAAATTGTAACTTGTCAAGAACATGAGGAGGCAAAGATACCAAGATTGTCAAATTAATCAAAGAGGTCGAGTGTCTATTCGATGTTTTGACACCTATAATTTATATCATATGCTTGGGAATAAGGAATTTCTAAAAAGTTCCGTAAAGATTTAGATGGATGCTGGCATTGGTAATTCCCGCGGTTACATTAATGTTTCGCCTCGTTATGAAATATTTGGATCGTCTGTAGCAAATTTTTTTCCCGCTTTTCATACTATGACCGGCTGCAATTACAATCTCGGAAAAAACTCGCAAGGTGGAAAAAAGGCCATTGAAAATGTTGAAAAATTCTATACGCCACCAAGAATTTTTCGCAGATTTAGGTAGACATAATTCTGTTACCGTGAATGTATTCAACGTCTTAAAAGACGTCACGTGCAGATTATATAACAAAACAAAAAAGTAATGAGGTCGATTTGGCTAGAATAAACATTTTTACAAAAACATTTAAAATGAAAAGTGAACATGATTCTACAACTTTAAATCTGGATTTATCTTTTTACGATGTCTGCAATCTACCGCCGAGCTAAACAGAATTCGGACAGTATTTGTTGCGAACAAAATATAATGCACAAATGGAGCAAAAGCTCATACGAAAATTGTAACAGATCTAACCCCCACAAATTTCGGATTGTATGAAAACGAGGGATGTTTAGATTTTTCGTGGTTCTCCGATAACCAACTACCAGAATTGGGCGACGTTATCTTGGACGAAAAATCAACATCCAATGTGAAGCTATGCGATGTGAGCTAAATTCTTACCTTGCGATTATAAATAAAAAATTTTAATGGGAAGATATAAAATCATCAATGTATATGTGTATAAGAGTATAGTTATTAGCTGCAAAATGCAAAGGGTTGAGCTAGGCGAGCTAACTTAGCTAACGAAAACTGTATTTCTCGCTTAGCTTAGCTGAAATGTGCAACGGGCCTAACTGTGGAATTTTTATAAAGAAATGAGTGATTTTGACTAATGATATTTAATTTCCAGAAGATGACATTGAAAATCTTGGTAGTGACCTGGAGAGTGATCTGGATGATGACGATAAGATGATGAGTCAGACAATGATTAAAAACGTTCACATTTTGTCATTTTCAATTAAACAGTATTTTTTAAACTTTATTCCAGTTTACTTTTGTGCAATTTATTTTAAAAGTCTTTCAATGTCAGTTCGAGGCTTCGGGGTAAGCTCTTTATTAATAATTATCTAATAATTTGAGGGTTGTGAAATTTTTCATTGGCTTGTAATATAGACTTTGTTTCGCCTCAATATGATTTTTAATGATTTCTGAGTACCGAAAATTTGTCGGATTAGTAAGGTACTGCGTGTGTTAGTAAAATTTTTCAACATTTTATGAATAAGGTGCTCAGACTTTCTTCTGAAAAATTCTGACCCAAATTCACCTGTAAAAAAATTTTTAGATGGTTTGCTGTTTTTTTTTAATTCAATAACGAGATGAGCTGAACAGCCAATTTTTAGTTTCTGCATTTGAATCCGACAAAACAAGCTTTCGCTGCAACACTTAATTTTTGACAAACTTTCTGCATATTGACCAGCGATTGAATTATTGATCACACCCATATTATTTAACTGGAGATTAGTTTTTTTTTGTAAAACCTTTTTTAATTTTAAATTCAAAAGATTTTTTTAATGGGTATGGGACTGGTATGCAGACAAGTTAACTCATTTATTGTGGTCAATCATGTAAATTGAGTTCTACTCGTATTAAATATTCAGTCTTGTTATTAACATCAAACCGACTTATCAAAAATCTATATTTAAACTTTTCAAGATTTGTCGGACATAAAACTCAACTTTAAAATCATGTGCGGTCGCCAAAAATGTAAAAGCAAATTAATTTTACTTAAATAACCCGGCGTAATTGAGCATTTTAAGTGATTAATAGTTTATCTTAATAATTAAACCTCGTGGTCAATTACTAGTAGAATAGGGTCGCTGTAGAAATTCTACAATAGATTATATTATAATATTGTCCAAAAGAAAAAACGTTTAAATATCCGAGATATTTGCAACAAAAATATGTCAACTGAAGCCAAGTAAAATAATGCTTCTGAAGCAACTACCAAGTAAAATTAGACTCGGAAAGATATGTGAATTTTGTACCATTCTGTTTGGAATTAAGGCCGGCAAATTTTAAAATTATATGTTTCAAAACGACGTCAAGTTTAAAACAGTCTATTAAAGGACAATATATTTCAATAGCACACTTCACGAAACGACATAAAATATTTCCGAAACGTTTGATTAAAATTTTTTGAATTCATTAATATCACTTTCTCGAATTTTCATGTTATGTTCTTTCATAACAGTGTCGTACATATTATTCGGTATTTTCGAGGCTTTCGATGATGAAATTCAAATTAATAGGAATGGTTCTAAAATGATTTTAAGAAGCAGTTGAGGAATAAGGCCAATTAGAACTCAATTTGGCTTTTCTTAATCGATTTTGAAGAAACTCAATAAGTATATGTACGATGGGAATTGAATTTTAAAAGTGATTTTTACATGAAGTTTTGGAGGAAGAGGGCCAATTAGGATTGAACTTGGCTATTTCTTTACAGAGTTTAATAATACTAAAATAATAACCGCAGGAGTATTTTTATGCATTTACTTTCATTCTCTGAAGTCTATGGTTTTACCAGTACTAATGTTTTTGTATTGAGCTTCATCATGCACCATTGTCTGATTGAGAATCTGTTAGCTCTATCAAATTAATTTATTGTTCAATTAACTACTTCGAGAAATCTCGGTTTTGTGAGCTCTGATAGTATTTATTGCGCATCTAAAACTTTCATAAGAAGTTTGAAACTTTTTCCAATCTGAAGAATTTATGGAATTTAGTAATCCTTTGGCCACTAATTTCTGCACTATTTTTTCTACCCATTTCGATTGCCGTTAATTTAGCTCTTCCCTTTGTTCTTATTTTTGAATAAACCCTTTGGTATGAGGTTTTTCTTAATATTACCTTGATCCTGTTCGATTTTTATTCAATTCATCCGCTTATGATTTTAATGGATCGCACCTAAAATCTTTCGTTGCAGTCCAGTCAAACATCAAAAGAAATACTGATTCATTAAGTTTTTATCAATGACAACCGGCCTTATTAGAGTTTCGTTTTTTCGTATTTTTTAAAAGGCGGCTGCGATCTACTAGTAATAATTCCAACGGTAAGTCCGCGGACACCAATTATTGAAATTTAAACTGGTGGTACCACCCCTCATGCCAATTAGAAGAGATTCCATTTCACGACCTGAAGTTTGTAATAGCCTCAAAACGACCTCATGGTGATATCAAACATAATACCAAAAATAAAATTCTTGAAGACTGAACGAACATTCAACCCTTTGGTACTGCTGTGTGTCGCTGTGTTTTACATAAAGACACATAAGGGAAGAAATTGCAAAAACTCTTATAAAAAATTAATGTGGGCACTACCCTACTGAATCCGAATTGTTCTGCTTCGACCATAAATCATCTGTTTGGTTCCGAAAACTTAAATTACCTTGGCTCTGAAATCAGGGCATCTATTGATATCATACGGGAGGTTGTATTCATTGTGCTGTATGTTGATCAATTTTTTAAATGGCGAACTTTGATATAATTGAACTTAGAGAATTTAAACTGATTGTACTGGCTGAGACGTAATAATTTAAAGTGATAACCACGTATGGACGTAATTGAAACAATTTTTGATATAAAATACTCGTACTGCAGATTTCTATATATGTACATACATACATGTATATGTATAGCATATAAACAGGAGGCTATAATGGCCTCCGCCTACTTTCCTGGAGACTCGGAAACGATACCTCCTCTTGAAGTTAGGCGGCTCATAGCTCATTGCCAGCGCAATGGGCTGGCTTACCTAATAGGATGCGATGCAAATGCGCACCACACGGTGTGGGGCAGCACAAACATCAATAATAGGGGTGAGTACCTTTTTGAGTATATAATTACTAATAATGTAGATATTGTCAATAGGGGAAGGAAACCTACTTTCATAAATGCGATTCGGCAGGAGGTCCTAGATTTGACCCTCGCTAGTCCGCATTTTAGTCATTTTGTTAAAAATTGGCATGTGTCTGAAGAGGCCTCCTTATCGGATCACTTGCACATCAGATTCGATTTGGCGGCCGAGGCCATGCAGCGGCAGGAGATAAGAATTCCAAAACTGACCGATTGGGACTCTTATAGAGTCTCACTCGAATCAGAAATGCCCTCGGTAATGGGGAACATAGAGTCTCCAGAGGGCTTGGAATTCTGTTCAAACCAGCTGCATAATTCTATACACTCGGCTTACGAAAACAGCTGCCCAGTTAAGCGAAGAGAGTCCATTAAGTTGGTCCCTTGGTGGAACGGGGCGCTGAGTAAGCTGAGGAAAAAATCTAGAAGGTTGTTCAATAAGGCTAAACGCACCGGGGAATGGGGCGAGTATAGGATGGCCTTAACGGAATACAATCTGGAATTAAGAAGATCCAAAAGGGCTACCTGGAGAAACTTCTGTGAGGGAATTATTGAATTACCCTCTGCAGCTCGTCTCCAGAAAGTCCTTGCTAGAGATCACTCAAATGGTTTGGGGCTTCTTCAGAAGCAAAACGGGATGTTCACTGAAAACCGGAAGGAAACCCTGGAGTTACTATTAGGTACCCACTTTCCGGACTCAATAGTGGTAGGTACCCAGGAGGACCCGCATGACCCTTCAAGTGAGGTAGACTATTCACCCCACAGTAGGATCTGGAGCCTCTCTGGAAAAATGTTCACACCCAGCAAGGTGAGATGGGCTATTGGCTCTTTCAAACCGTTCAAATCTGCTGGAGGGGATGGTATCTTTCCGGCTTTACTTCAAAGAGGTATTGAGGAAATACTCCCCAGCTTGGTCCAGTTGTTTCGGGCAAGTTATGCTTTTAACTATATTCCGAAACTATGGAGGAAAGTAAATGTGGTCTTTATACCAAAGGGAGGGGGTCGTCTGGACACCCAGCCCAAGGCTTATCGGCCAATTAGCCTAACATCGTTTCTATTGAAGACGATGGAAAAAATCCTGGATAATCAAATAAGAAATGAAATCCTTGTAAATAACCCACTGCATCGGAACCAGTTTGCTTATCAAGCTGGCAAATCCACTGTGATGGCTCTTAGTGGTCTAGTCACGAAGATTGAAAGAGCGGTGGCTTTTAAGGAAATTGCCCTGTGTGCCTTTGTGGACATTGAGGGGGCATTTGACAATACCTCCTATGGTTCAATAGAGAGGGCAGCTACGGAGAAGGGGGTTCCGCCGTCTACAACTAGGTGGATCCGCTCCATGCTGAAATATCGCGATATTACAGCCACACTAGGTGGCGAGTCAGTAACCATCAGGGCCGTAAAGGGCTGTCCCCAAGGAGGTGTACTGTCTCCTCTTTTATGGTCATTGGTTATTGATAGACTGCTGGTCCTCCTGAATAGCCATGGGTTTGATGTCCAGGGCTATGCGGATGACGTGGCTATCGTGATTAGAGGCAGGTTTGATGATATCATCTCTGATCTCATGCAAAATGCACTCAACTTGATATGGCAGTGGTGTAACAACGAAGGACTTAGTGTCAATCCAAACAAAACTGTCATTGTCCCTTTTACGAGGAGGAGAAAGCTCTCGCTTGTAGCTCCCTCGTTAAACGGTACTATTGTTGCCTTTTCCAAAGAGGTTAAATATCTAGGGGTTATCCTGGATAATAAACTGAACTGGGAACAACATATACAAAAAATTCATAATAGAGCCACTAAGGCTTTTTGGGCCTGTCAGAGACTCTATGGACGTACTTGGGGACTACAACCAAAAATGATCTACTGGTCATTTCTAACAATTATTAGGCCTATGATCACTTACGCATCGTTAGTGTGGTGGCCTAAAACTCAACAAAGGACAGCGCAAACTTTATTGAATAAGGTTCAGCGTATGGCCTGCATTGGGGTTACGGGCTCAATGAAAACATGTCCGACCGCAGCAATGGAGACACTCCTAGGACTAACTCCATTGCATCTGCATGTAAAAAAGGATGCTGTTAATATGGCCCTTAAGATGCAGGCGGAGGGTAACATCAAACCAGGCAATATGGTGGGCCATCTGGAGATCCTTAAGGAGTTTCAGACAGATCCCACTATAGGAATGCCTTCCGACTGTATGCCAGCCAAACTGGATTTCCACAAACCCTTTTGTGTTAGATTACCTGACCGGGAGGAGTGGAGTACAGGGGGACCATCCTTTGAGCGAGGGTCATTGGTGTGGTATACAGATGGATCAAAAACGGAAGATGGGGCGGGGGTAGGAATACATGGGAGTGGAGTATCACTCTCGAAGTCCTTGGGTACCAATGCAACCGTCTTTCAAGCAGAAGTGCATGCTATAGAACTTTGTGCTAGGATAGGCATTTCTAAAGGCCTAAACGACGCAAAGGTTTATATCGTATCAGACAGCCAATCGGCCTTAAAGGCTCTTAGGTCTTTTACCATTGAGTCAAGGCTGGTATGGGATTGTCTGAAGGTTATTAAATCGCTGGCAAGCTCAAATAAGGTAACACTTGTTTGGGTGCCAGGGCACACTGGAATTGTGGGAAACGAGGCAGCTGATGTCCTCGCCCGCGAGGGATCTGCCTTTCCATTAATTGGACCAGAGCCCTTCTGCGGCGTCTCTAAGGGGCACCTTAGGGCAGCAGTTAAACGCTGGGAGGATGTGCAAAAGTCCTCTTACTGGCGCGGAATTCCAGGTTTGCGACAGGCGAAGGAATTTATTTCACCTTCGTCGGCCAGGGCCAAGGAATGTCTCGTACTTAGGAAACCTGAGTTGAGGCTGCTTACCGGCTTCCTCACAGGTCACATCCCCTTAAGGTATCACCTTAAGAAAATGGGCCTAAGTCCGACGGATAGATGTCGCTTCTGTGACATGGAAGCGGAATCAGCGGAACATGTTCTGTGCCATTGCCCAGCCATTTTCTGCAAAAGGTTACAACATCTAGGAGGGAGAGTAATGAGCCCGGATGGTATGCACCATATACCGGCCGTCAGTATTGTCAGGTTCATTAAGAGCCTGAATATTGACTGGACGGCTCATTAAGTAGGGTCCATGCACAAAAGATCTTTTAGGTCGCAGTGCGGGGTGGCTTGAACGCCCACATGGCCCTCAACTAATAATAATAATAATAATAGCATAAACATAATGGACACATGGCTGGATTAAATTTTCCAGAGGTCGAAAAGCAGATTGTATTACTCCAGCCGAAAATAAAAAAAACGGTAATGCAGATTGTGCTATCGCATCCGAAAGTAAAAAATATGGAAAATGTCGGAAACTTCGATTTTTCAAAATATGATCTTATACAAAATTTCCTAATGATTTTTGGAAAATCGAATTTCCCCAGATTTCCCACGAGAAACTTGAACTGAATTTTTTCCCTGCTATAGCTATTGACAAATCCAATAAAAATGATTCAACTTCAGATATACACGATAGAGGTTCATTTTATTCCAATTTTGTGAATTCTCCTGATTTTTCGATATTTTCCACGTAAGACTACTTACAAATTTTTTTATTACAATCCATGTATCCTATTTACTTCCGGCTGAACACGAGAAAATTTTTTATTTTCGGCTTGAATGTTAATAATATAATCTGCATTATCTACTTTTTACGTTCGGCTGGAAACTTTCGGCTAACTTTAACAGGGTGTGTGTATACCACATTTACTCAAAAAATTGGATCGCCCAGATATTATGTGGGAAGAGCCGAGATATTATCAGGCCTTCCTTGCTGACTGATCAACCGAGGACCATCAATTCCATATATTGTATGTCGGATTATGGATGTCGAATGGGCACATAGAGAACATTTGACAAACATTTCTTTATGTTTGTTGAGATATATCCGTAAGTTCTATAGTGAAAAGAATAATGAAAGCGTGTTATATACACTTGGGGTGTAAAACATAAACAAAGATGTCTCTCGCAAAACAGTGTTACAATTGGTTTTACACTTTCCTCATATTAGCATCTGGATCAAATATAGATACAATTCGTGTCTCTCTTGTTGGTGTAATTAGGTACACGCGTAGCGTTCTTAGATTAAGCTTAAATTAGACCACATTTTGAAATTAGGAAAACGGTACATTTCTTGGAAAATTTTAGGAATCGGCGGTGGTCTAATTTTTAGAGACAGAAAAAATTATTCTTGGCGCTGTTAAATGTTTTCTTCAGGTAGACTGAACAATTTTTTCTACATTACTGAAGGTGAATGTCCGACAAAGTTAAGAAAGTAAAGCGAATCCATAGAAATAAAAATGCCTCTAGGTTCTGACAGGTATTTAGATTTAGGAGAATATTCGCTAGGCTCGTTAACTGATAACGATTTTAGTGTTTGCTGGATTAATTTATTTGTAATTTAAGTTTTGCCTCTTCGAATTTACCCCTTTTGCATTTCAAGTTTGACCTTTTACAAATCAAATTATGCCTTTTAAATTTTTATGCGAAATAAAAGCTTAATTGTTCATAGAAGAAGCATTTTTAGAGGCCCAAGAAAAATTTTGCAGGATGGGGGAGGAGGGGCGCTCGAAATTTGTAGTTACGACACGGGTTAGAGGTAAATATCTAAAAGAAATACAGTAAGTATTATTTCTTTGCAAGTGGCCGGAATTACGTTCGGTGTTGAAGAGGTAACGAGTTATTTTAGAGTTTACTTAATCTGTGATTTATTGCGTGCTTTGACGAAACACACTAGACGTCATCAGGTCTTTAGATTTACTATGCATTTGCAAAAGTTTAACCCAGAGAAATTGTTTCCGTTCGCGATTATGATAAAAATTTGCAAATTGGTGACAGTCTTAAGACGAGCAAACCACAAAACGAAGGCAAAGAAAATATTCAAAGGTCGAACAATATCAGAGAGGATTCGAAATCATCGAATTTCGTATTAGATTTTTTGAGAATGAATGAAACATTTGTAGATGGTATGGAATATTAATAGTAGTTTAAATGCGGCATTTAGGATTATTAACAATAAAAAATTAAATGTACAACATTTATTTTATATTGGAATATCACACATCTTGTTGATATCGGTATTTATAAAGTTTATTTTCATATGTAAATCCAGAACATTTACTAACGTAAGAATTTCTATCTTTTTTTTTTATATTTGTAAGATTTTAATCAATTTTAAGCCAATCTTCGGTTTAAAAGATTTTAAATCTTACCGTGAAAAAATAAATCGACTTGATACACAAATACTATCAATACTAATTTAGTTCAATTATGAATCATGAAATTTTAAGTTTGTTTATTATCCGTAGGTTAAACTCTAAATTTTACTTACTATTATCCGTAATTTATTTTTACAATTAAAATGTGTTAATTGTTCTCGAACTTACCTGAAATTAGAAATAAAAACAAAATTATTAGTATTGGAATTCATCATCTCTCACCTCATCTATTATATACCTCAACAAAATGTGAATTTTATTTTTCAAATTTTCTCAACTACCTCATTTTCATTTTTTAATTGTTCGCTAATAGTAAAATTATCCAGACCACAACAAAACCATTTAATCATACTCTTTCTGTATTCAAATTCCATTAAATAAAGCCAATTTTATTAATTCATTCATTACATGTACTAGAAAATTCCTAAACACACACGTAACAATAACGAAATTCTCAACATAGCTATACGAATCGTGCAATAATGTAATTTAATAGTGCCATGATTGAAACATCAACAGCACACCATAAAATTAAAACACTTAGCATTCAAACAACCACACAGCAGACAATTGTCTGTGGTTTTTCATTTTACTCTCATTCTCTTTTATGTAAACGAGCACCTCAATAAATTCGTTCTCTTTTTAATTAATGTGGTTTTTCATTATTTTATAACGTATTTTGTAACGCAATTTCCATTTAATAAGTGGAGAATACAAAGAAAATGTTCTTTAGAATATTTATAGAATGAATGAAGTGGCGGGGTTGGCTTTTAGATATGTATTGTATAGACTAAATTTAAAATATTTTTTTTGGTTTCGTTCATATAATGGAAAAATATTTTGGAAAATGGATTTTCATTTAAATTTTGTTGTTTTTATTATTGTTACGAGTTGTGGAATGTATATTTCGGGTTTTGGTAAACACACACACAAACACAATTTAATGAAAGAATTATGGTTCATTTGACCTTTTACGATAGAGTATTTTTAATTTGATTTTAAAATTTTGCATTTATACCGCAACAAAATAAATCCCTAATATGATACAACCAGTTTAGTGTAATAAAATCAAAGGTAGATAACAGAGCGAAAAACCACTGTATGTACGCAAGTAAAAACAAATTTGTGTTTGCCAATTTTATATTTCTAATTATTCTAATTTTGTGTTGTTACGTTATCACAGTATGTGGTCTCGTATAAGCAGAAGTAATTAAATAAAAATAAAAAAAATAAAAATGAAAACTATTAACAACTAAAAACTAATTTTTATTTATGATTCTCTTGGCTGGATATATTTTCACAGATACGAGAATGCGAATGTACACGAAATATTTAATTTAATTTTCGATATTTTTTATTTATTTACTTATCTGTAATTCTAATTTATTATTTGCGATAAACTATTTTTTTGTAGTTTATTTGTTACAGATGTGGTGTGTGGACTTTTATATGTGATAAGGAGTGTGACATTGATTTATTTGCTTGATAGAGTCTAGAAATTTGTACAAGAAGAATTGGTTAGGATTTTTATAGTCAGATTACCCACCCATGAAAAACGTAGGCTTATTTAAAACGGTCAGTAAAATATAATTTATAAGTTGTTATTAAAGCTGTTAAAGCAAGTTTTAAACTAAGAAAACCTAAGTTATGCTTCAATCAAATTGTATTTCAAACTCAATTTTTAATTTAAGTTGCCATCAAGATTATATTCAATTACAGTTTAGAATTCATATTCTTTTATACATCGTGCTGATACCAAATAATTTTGTTGTTTTATTGAAATCATGTTTCGTATTGCAATTTTTACTAATTGCAATTAAAATTTATTTTGGAATAACAAACTTACACTTCTCGCATCATTTTTAAATTTCACTCATAATTATAACTCAATTTCTCAGTCAATTGTGTTTGAAACAAGTTTGGAACTTAGCCTATTTTGTATTCAAAATATCACAATATTTCTATATAATTGCAACCAACATTTTGGAATTCAAACTCAACCTTACTCAGAATTTTGCCCTCACTAACATAAAATTTTGCCTAAATATTATTTATACAAACTCAACTTTTAAGCCAATTACTAAATTACAGTTATGTTTTTGCTCAAGAGCAAATTACTATTCAAATTCAATTTCTACTGAACATTTTATTCAATTACTGTTTAAAATTCAAATAATTCGATACTAACTCAGATTTCTGCTCAAAATTCTGATACAAATTTAACAAATCGTTTGACTTGAACTAGAGTTTTAAATTCAACTCTAACTCAGCATTTCTAATAAAACTCAACATTTTTCTTAAATGTATTTGGAACTAAAGCTGAAGTAATTGCTGAAAAAATTTAGAATTCAAACTCAATTTTTAAATATTTTTTAATTAAATTGCATCCAAATTTTTGCTTAAACTCTCCAAACCATGTTCAAATCTTGTTTTACCTCGTTCTAAATAAAAATTTTACTCGAATAATTTTAACTAAATTTTTAAAATTCACTCAAACTATTATTAAATGCAGTCCGGATTCCAAATTTATGTTTTAAGCTGTAAGCTAGTGCATTTGCTTACATCAAATTGTAATTTAGACTCTATTTCTACTGTAAGTTCCTACTTAAGATTTTATCCAATTACACTTCTATTATAAAACAAAATGCATTAAGATTTTTGTTCGATATTTTCTAGTGGAACTAAAAAAATTTGTTGGAATCGTGTTTAGAATTTAAACTCAGTCTCATAAAGTGCTCTAAATATTTTATTAAAATTGTTTTCAAAATGTGTTTCCCAAATGCAATTATAATGCAACAATTTCTACTTAAAATTTCACTCAAATTCATTATATCTAGTTTACAATTAATTTTCTCTCTTTAAAATTTCGTTCTCTTGATCAATTTCCTCTCTGTCGAATGTAGTTGATCAATTTAGACTAGATTTCCGAACACAAACTTCGAAAACAGCTTGGAACCAAGTTTCTGACTAAAAATTTTAATTTTTTTCGAATCCAATTTGATTTTTAAACTGTAACTTAGTTACTGAAACCCACTCACATATTAAAATTCAAAGATACAATAATCAATTAGTAGAATACCTAAATATTTGATAAAACTTTAAAGTTCACTCAAAGTTTTTATTTTAATTTTTTTTTAATTTTTTGATCCAATTCAAGTTGATTTCAAAATATGTATTTTGGTTTTCCCTAACATCTCTATTGTGTATCTACTCAGTATATTTATTGTGCAATGTAATTTATATTTCTAAATTTTGTAAAATCAAAATTCAAGTTGTATCTCAATTCCTATATATAATATTTAATTTTACCATAGATTTTATTTGGTTTGGAATGCCAAAACAATTTTTTTAAAATTTAAATTCCTAATTCAAATTTCACTCAAAATTTCCTATACAAATTTCTAAACTAAATTCAAAGGAAATTTTGTTGGTTGTTTGAGACCAAATCTCGTATTGCAACCCAATTCTTACCTAATTGCAAATAAAATTTTATTTAAACCTAGTTTAGAACACCAAATTTAAACTCAAATTTTTAATCAAAACCAAGTAGAATGTCCTAACCAATTTCTAATCTAAATTTCCAAATCAATTAACCCAAGTTACACTGTACAACAATTTATACTATTAGAATTCCCTGCAAAATGTAGTTTAATTCAGAAACATTTTCTTAATTTCTATTTTAAATTTCACTCGAAATGTTGTTGGCGTCGTGGTTCGAATTGTACCTCAATTAAAATTGTATCTGTTCAAACTGAAAATTTATGGATTTTACACCGGAGGTTTTTTAAATCCATTCAATATTAAGCCAATCCCTGGTTGGAATTTTTATTCAAAGATTGGAATTCAAACTCTATTTATAACTAAATTTCTGCTGAAAACTACGATTAGCTTTTGATTCATATTAAACACAATATGTTGTTCAAATCTCAAATCAATTTAATTAGCTATTCAAGAATTTATTCTATTACATTTGGGAATTCAAATTCTCCGAGAGTGCTGAAAAATGTACCGCCGAGCTCAAAGGCATTGGTGACGATTATTATTTCGTTCGCTAAATTTTAAAAGAAACTGGTATTCAAAGAAGCTTACTTGATACTCCAGTCTCTAGAAGTCAATTTGACTGGCAATTATTTGAATACAAACAAAGGAATAAATAGATTAAGGTAAAAATGAAGTCACCAAGCAAATCGATCCATGTTGATACATTTACATCAATAATAAAAGCTCATGTAGAATATTCGGTGGAAACCAAAGTTATAACTAGCGAGACTACTAGTGAATATACTCTTACATCGTTCAAAATAGCGGTATATGAGATATCCACAATATAAATATGCCATATTCATGAACGTAAAGGCCAACGTCTTACTTAAAATTTCAAATTCAACATAATAAGCGATATTTTCAAACATCCAAATTGTTGCCATTATTTGGTGGAACTAAAGTGCCAGTTCTCCTGTAATTTGGGTCGTGTAATTGATGCAAAAAGAAACTGAATCAAGAAGTCAAGGAATACTCATCGAAAGTGAAATTTTCCAAAGTGGCAGCACAGTTGAATCAATCAATTTTTTTTCTTCGAAGAAGCTTAACACTTGTTTCAGCTAATTAAAGCAGAGGTTTACAACTTAACATTATCCACAGAGCTATCGCTGCATGGGATCGGCACTGTATATTCTTTGGAGAAGGAAGCACTGTCAATCGCTAATCTTTGGTGTTAAAAAATTTCACTAATATCTTTTTGCCCGACATGTTTTTGACGCAGTTGTTTGGGCAGAAAAATGTCTAACACTGTCCTAGCTAATATTCATTTAGTACGCTAAATTTGTTCGCGCCAATCAAATAACAAATTTCACTAAAATACATCAACAAATCTGAATGTGTGTTCAGAATTGGTAAATCTAGTTTTTGATTTATGGTATCGACCATAAAACCATTAGCATGAGTAGTACTCCAAAATATTTCTTGCCATTGGGCAATGTTTTATTTTAAAAATTCTGATTCCATTCCACCTTAAGGTCGAAAAATTTTTTAGGCCAAGAAGTAACAGGTTTTATATTAGGAACTATTTATAGGAGTTACAAAATATTTCAGGTGTAAAATCGTACTTAAATCCATCAACAAATGTGCTTGTTTCATTTGATTCAGGAAATTGATAAGTTAGTCTGAATTAGCTAAGTACGTAAAAAATAAATTTGGCAAATATCATTTTTGATTTATATGAACCAAAAATTTGAGCCGTGGTTTACTTAAGGAATCCACACAGAATCGACTAGTCGTCATAGTTTGTTCGTCGAACGCCTCGCAGTCCCTAGTTCGGTTCTCGCCGCTAACCAAAAATGTAATTGAATATGCATCGACTGGCATAATAAACATCTCGTAGAGGCGCGATAAGGGATTTTAAAGAGAGGATTTCACATCCAACTTGCCTGGATTGGTTATTTAGCTCTTATTTTATTTAAGAAATTCAACCCTAAATGATATGACCCATGGAATTCTTCAGAACATGAATAATTCAGTTTTATATTAGTAACTATTTTTAGAATCAGCTTAAAAACTCAGATATAAAATTTCGCTTCAATCCATTGACAAACGTGCAGATTGCAGTTGGTGCCTGGATTGGTTGCATACAAAAAACAAATCTCTTCTTGGTAAATCTAATTTTTTAATTTCTAGTTTGTATTAAGTATCATTTAGTAGTGTTCCACAATATTTTTTGAATTCTGGCCATGATTTAATTAACAAACTCCATTCCTGCCCTAAATGGAACTTCTTCTATTTTGCACCAATATCATTGAAATTTGATATCTGACTTAATCAACATATTTGTTGATCAATGAACTAACTAGTTGTAGTGTATCTAAAATACAACACCTATTGATAGAGGTTTTAATTATCGAAATCGGAGCACAATTGCAGATTTTCGATTTTTGGGGATCTGAATTAGTGGACTATGTTCAGTTAATTTTCAATACAACTGAATTTTCTACGAAATCTGTAGAAATATTACCCGACTATTCACCACGGAAATGCAAATGTATTCTTGAGGCTTTGAGAAATAAGAATTTTGGCGAAAAGGAAGAATCACCCCAGTTTCCAATTCGCCAAACACTTTTGGTAATTGATTAATACGTCTAGTTTAATACCTCCAGTTAAAACATCAGATCCAGCTTCAAAAGTGAAAAATTCGCGTTCAACTAATGTTCTCTAGTGGGAACAGTTCGGTTATGATAATTTGATTGTCATTCATTAAAATCAACACAGTCAAAATGAATAAAAAATGAAATCTGTTAGTGCAATAAGTTACTCGCAAGACGGAAATTGTATCGCTAGATCTTACTCCCTACCAGATACAAATCACTCGGCAGATAATGTACGGAAAGAAATTAAAATTCACATGCCAGGAATAAGGATAAAAAAGGGCAAGTCGAGAGGCGAGCAATCAAGTAAGTAAGGAGGGATTATTCAGGGAAGTAGAGCAATCACCTCTGGCAACACTAAAATTCAATAAGAAAAATATTTTGTTTAAAATCTTTTTATTCTTAAAATCCACAGCACACCTGACTCTTTCTGGGACATAATAAGTTTTCATATAGGCAAACTCCGAAATTTTAGTGCATTTGAATTTTTCACACCAAACTTTTGACATCTTGTTTTAATAGAGTCGAATAAAAATTGGGAGGTTGAAGATTAATGTCAAGGTGAGCGCAGACCAATTCAAAGAATTTGGGAATTTGTCTCTAAATAATATCGGCAGTGATATTGCGAATTGTGGAAGGTAATTTATTTTAAATTAAAATAATTAATTTCCACATATATTTTAATTCAAATTACAAAATACAAAATAGCGATTTACAATGATTGAGTAGCGAGAGAACACGACAACTGATCGGATCAATTCTGGTGTTAATTTGTGCGTAGAGGGCATTATCTGTGGCAGATAATTTATTGTAAATTATCTTCCACATAAATTTTAATTAAAATTAAAATCTATATGGCGATTTGCAAAGCTTGAGAGCACTGTAGTGGGCGAATGACTTATGTGATCGGAGCTATTCCGGTAGCCTTATCTGTTTGGAGCCATTATAGTGTCAATTTGTGCGTAAAGAACATGTGGCAGATAATTTATATTCAAGTAAAATAATTAGTTTAAACATCTTATAAACGTTATCGCGAAAAACACCTACGGCCGTGTAGACGACACAGCCCATCCCGATTTTTTTATTTTGGTATGACTGTCCAACAAAATGTAACATTTTATCAATATTGACTTCTTATTATCCAGCAAATCTTTCAACACGATAAGCTTTCCCTAATTATATTGACATACATTAATTTTTTAAAATTTGCTAATATTTGTGGAATTTAAATTTTTTTTTTATCAAGCCTATAACTTTACCATTTCAAAGAAGTATCGTAAGTTGTGACAACTGGATTCTATATTTTCATAGTAATACGACGCGACTCTACAATTGATAATTAGAAATGCACGGACATCGCGTTAATATTCAGATTTTATCAATTTTCGAAACTGTGGAAATTTTAATTTGAACTTTTCAAGTGCCGTTTGGCACCAGGTCTCCAGACAAATAAACAAAACAAAAAGTAACGATAATTAATTTGAAGATTATATTACTTAAAAAAATGTCCAAAAAACATGATAAATCAAATAACAAAAACAAGAAAAAAGGAAAAAACTTTCAAACAAAACAATTTAATAAAATTTACTCGCTCAACTTTAAAAAGCTTCATTTAAACTTTTTCACTTTTTTTTTTTTACTTAACTATTTTCATTTCAATTATTTGTTTGTAATTAAATAGTAACAAAATTGAAATTATTTTTTTTTCTTGCTATGTTTGTGTCTTGTCTTAATTTGTTGTTGTTGCTGTATTTCTTATTACAATTTAACGAAAATATAAAATAAAATAAAGTTGTATTAAAAAATACAAAACTTGAAAAAAATCAACAACAATTTTAACATTTACAAGTTCGTATGTATTAAAAATATAATTACAAAATAATTTAATTAAAATTAAATTAATTAAGTTGTGATTTTTTTTTTCGTTTTAGTATCGTGCAAAAGTTTAATTGAAATATGTTTGAAAGCCCAACAACAAATAAATTATGTGATTGTAAAGCTTGTTAAGGTCTAATAATTTGGGGTATCGTGGATTTGATCTACAGCTATAAAAACATAATAGTTCCCATCTTTCGAATGAGGGCAGAGCCCAAAAAAATCTATACAATTTTCTAAAATTGCCGTTTAACTTCATAAAAATTTCCCATTGATGCTCGAGACATAGAGTTAAAAGGTTTGCATTATTTGCACAAGTCGCATCGCATGATAAAATCACGAACGTCTTTGACCATTCCTGGCCAATAATAATAAGGTTGTATTATTTCTAATGTCTTCTTAAAACCAAATTTTGGTGCCGCATTGGGTGGTCAGTGAGATTGAGCAATATATAACTTCCAAATTGGAACATCCGAAAAGGCTTGGTTTCTCGGAAAATGAGAAGGTTTATAGTAAATTCGATTGCCACTTAATTTCATATTCTTACTGCGTGCAAAGGGTTTTCTTTTAAAACTTTAACCAAATCAAGGTATTCCGATCATCATCAAACTTGTCAGTGACTGTATCCTCAAATAATTCACATAAGGTGCCATTTTCGTTGGAAAGATCAAAGGTATTTTTCGAAAGAGCATCAGGAACTAAATTTTTCCGCCCCTCTTGTACTTAATGAGAAAATCGAATCTCTGGAGCTTTAAGCTCTAACGTGCGAGGCGCCCAGAAAGGTTTTTTGCTCCATCAATAACTTCAAACTAGCGTGATCAGTAGTGATCGTGAAAGGTAACCCCTACACGTATTCCCGAAATTTCATGACGCTTAACACCACCGCCAGACACTCCAATTCCGTAAGGCTGTAGTTGCGTTGCGCGCCGTTAAGTTTCTTTGAGAAGAAGACAATTGGACGATCATTGCCAGTAGGTCATTTTTGATAAATTACACTTCCTACACCAACTTTGGAATCATCACATTCAATAAAGAAATTCTTAGTAAAATCGAGATTGCATAACACTAGCGACAAAGACAAGGCAGATTTAAGTTTGTAAAAGGCTTGCTCTGCTTCCTCCGTTTATTTAAATTTTTGATTTTTCCTAAGAAGTCTGGTAATCGGTTCTGCTATTTCGGCATACTGACGAATGAATCGGTTAAACCAGCCGGTAACACCAAGGAACTGACGTATTTGTTTAGTGATTTTTGGGCGATTATAGTTAGTTATAGCTGACACTTTTGCCGGACCAACTTAAGGGATTCCATCAGCTACAATGTACTCTGTTTCACTTGTGACTAACAAGTCATTTAAGTAAAGGAAGATGCGGTGCTGCATCACTCGGTATCACTCGGTATCACTCGGTGCATTAAACTGCACATAGTCTGAGGCGAGTTGCACAAACCAAACGGTATAACCGTAAATTGATACAACGGTCGCCGAGGCACAGTGAACGCAATTTTGTTGCGCGATCCCTCGTCGGGCGGGATTTGCCAGAAGGTGTCTTTCAGGTTCAGACATGAAATAAATCTGGTATTGTTAAGACGCCCCAGCAATCTTTCGATGAGTGGCAGGAGTATACATCTTTCACTGTGACTTGGTTTATCTTCCGTGCAGTAAGACACAGCCTTACTTTGCCGTTTTGTTTGCGCACTCGAGTGACAGGAGAATTGCAACTCTCTTCTATTATGCCCAAGGATATAGCATTCGATCAAGTTCAGCGTATATTTCGGCTTGAACGGCGGGTGAAACTGCATAATGCTGCAGTAAAATTTACAAAAAACTAGGCAGATATTTTTGAATAAAATCACTTTTTTCACTTTATTTGAGTGAAACTTTGTTTTTAAATTTTATATTAGAATTTTAATTTGCAGTTTGCCGATTTTATTTTTAACTCCAACTTGGAAAACAATTGTACAGTAAAATAATTTAAATTATGATTTTATTATACTTTGAGTGAAATTTGGTGAAAATGTAGTGATTTGCCAATAAAATGTTAAATTTCACTTAATTTGAGTGAAACTTTGTTTTTAAATTTTATATTAGAAATATGATTTGCAGTTTACTGATTTTATTTTTAACTCCAATTTGGAAGATAATTTTACAGTAAAATAATTTAGATTACGATGTTGTTATTCTATGAGTGAAATTTGGTAAAAATGTAGTGGTTCCAATAAAATGTTAAATTTCATTTTATTTGAGTGAAACTTTGTTTTTAAATTTTATATTAGAAATTTGATTGGAAGTTTGCTGATTTTATTTTTAACTCCACCTTGTACAGTAAAATAATTTAGATTATGATGTTGTTATTCTATGAGTGAAATTTGGTAAAAATGTAGTGATGTTCCAATAAAATGTTAAATTTCATTTTATTTGAGTGAAACTTTGTATTTAAATTTTATATTAGAAATATGATTTGCAGTTTGCTGATTTTATTTTTAACTCCAACTCGGAAAACAATTTTACAGTAAAATAATTTAGATTACGATGTTGTTATTCTATGAGTGAAATTTGGTAAAAATGTAGTGATGTTCCAATAAAATGTTAAATTTCATTTTATTTGAGTGAAACTTTGTATTTAAATTTTATATTAGAAATATGATTTGCAGTTTGCTGATTTTATTTTTAACTCCAACTCGGAACACAATTTTACAGTAAAATAATTTAGATTACGATGTTGTTATTCTATGAGTGAAATTTGGTAGATATGTAGTGATGTTCCAATAAAATGTTAAATTTCATTTTATTTGAGTGAAATTTTGTTTTTAAATTTTATATTTGAAATATGATTTGCAGTTTGCTGATTTTATTTTTAACTCCAACTCGGAAAATAATTCTACAGTAAAATAATTTAAATTACCATGTTGTTATTCTATGAGTGAAATTAGGTAAAAATGTAGTGATGTTTCAATATAATGTTAAATTTCATTTTATTTGAGTGAAACTTTGTTTTTAAATTTTATATTAGAAATTTGATTTGCAGTTTGCTGATTTTATTTTTAACTCCAACTGGGAAAACAATTTTACAGTGAAATATTGTAATTAAATTAAATAATTTAATTTTATTAAATAATCTATATGATGATGTTATACTTTTAGTGAAATTTGTCAAAAATGTAGATTCCAACAAAATGTTAAATTATTTGTTATTCAAAATTTGAGTGAATGAAATTTTGCTTCTACGTTTTACTTAGGAATTTTATTGGCAATTTGCTTTTAAAATTTTATTCTCAAATGGGAGAGCGCATATTTAATGGAAAAATAATTTATGTTATGGTTTTGATATTTGATACAAAAGGAAGGTTTGATTTTAAGGGGAATGATTGAGATTTTGCATTTAATAATTTTAGAGGTTTCCGACTCAAATTCTTTTTATCAAAATTCAATTTGATGATAATCTAATTTAGATTGAGAATGATAGAATTTTTGAGTTCAGCATGCAACATTGAGTTTTTGCATATAAAAATTTTAATTTTGATGAAATTTAGTTAAAATTAGATAGAGATTTTGAAAAAAAATTAATTATTTTGAATAATTTGACTGAAACTTTACATTTACATTTTATTTTAGAAATTTGATTGGCAATTTGCTGATAAAATTTTATTTTTAACTCAAACTTGGGAAACAATTTTATAGTAAAATAATTTAGAAAATATTTTTTTTTAGAAATCATTGCTGAGTTAAAAATTCATGATTAAGTTTTGAGCATTTCAAAAATAGGCTTTGAGGGAATAAAAATATTTTTCAAACTTAGATTGAGTGAAATTTTGCTTCCAAATTTTAATAGCAATTGATTGGTAATTTTGGGACAAATTTAAACTAATATCAGCATTATTGCTAATAATTTAGCATTGTTGAGTGTAAAGGTTTTGAGATTGAGCTTTTGCGTTTAATTATTTAAATTTCAATGAAATTGGGCTAAAATAAATTTGTTCTTTTGGCTAAAATAATTTTTTTTTTCTAAAATTTTAATGAAGTTTTGTTTATAAATTGTATGTACCAATTTGATTTTAAATAGTGAATTATAGAATATGTTTTTGATTTCAGCATCGGTAGTTGAGATTTTACATAGAACAAATTTAATGTCAGTGGAATTTAGTTAACATTAAGTAGAGATTTTTGAATAAAATTAATTTTTTGGCTATAATTTGAGTGGAACTTTGCTTCTAAATTTTATTTAAGAAATTTGATTTGGAATTTGCCACTAAAATTTTATTTTAAACTCTAGCTTGGGAGAAAGTTCTTTAGTAAAATAAATTAAATTATGACTTTGCGTTTAGAAATTTTACTTTGAGTGAAATTTGGTTAAACAATGTAGTAATGATTTTTCAAAATAAAATTTAAAATTATTTTTTTGCTTGAAAGTTTGATTGAAATTTTACTGATTTAGAAATTTCATTGGCAATTTGCTTATAAAATTGTATTTTTTAACTCGCAATTGAGGTGAGGGATAATTTTATGGTAACACAATTTAAATTGTTTTTTTTAGAAAATGATAGTTTCAGTGTAATAGGCACGATTGAGACTTTGTATACAAGAATTTTAATTTCAGTGAAATTTGTTAAAGATTTTTGAATAAATAGGTGAAAGTTTTGGTATTTCCCAAGCAACATTTAATCTTTACTACTTCATAAATTTAGAAATAACATAAAATAAAAAATTGTATTTTTCCAATACGTTTAGTGATTAATAGCAATTGACTGAAATAAATTTCGATTGTTAATCAATTTTTGATCACGATTTTTATCAAAAGCTAAGGGTTAGAAATATTTTAGTACATAGTGTGGTTTTTAGCAGAATTAAAGTATTAGATTTCTGATTTTTGTCAGAAATATAGTTTTGAGTGTCGTAAATTGTCCCTCTTTCCACGAAAATTTAATTTTGAATGATGCTTGATTTATGATTCGACTAAAACTTTTTTTTGTCACTTAAAGCGTTTTAAAAATTACTTAATTATTAAATCTTACTTGATTTAACTTTAGTAATTAAAAAAAAAATCAAATAGAATTTTGTAAAACATATCCAACAAAACTGTGCAATCCGAAACCATTTAATAAACATTTAATCTATAACCAAGTTCAATAACCAATAATTCTCCAAAACCAAAATAAATCATACAACATTAAATTATAAATAAATTTGATCATCAATTACGAAACTCACACCCACGCAGCACACTTCTCTAAATATTACAAAACACTTGTACTAAATTTGAACAACATGACAGCAACATTTTAAACCCCCCGACGTTAAATTCAATTATAAAGAGCGAGATAGAGAGGAAGAAGGGCATATTGAATATGCCACCGCGCGCGTTATATGACCTAATAAATTCATCGTACATTTTATTTAATAAGTAATTTAAATTAACTTCTTATTATTTACTTAAATTGTACTTACAACATCTAAAATTAAACTTTCACCAAATATTCAACAACAAAAAAATAAACTAAATAACTTTTGACACATGTTAATTAAAGATGACAATCATCTTATAACTGATTTCAATTTTTATTTTTTTTTTAATTTCTTCATGCCCAAGATATATCTTTGTATCTCTAGTAAAGTCGTTCGTTCATATGTTTTTCTTCTTATTTATTGTTGTACATATCACAATGTCAAGTTTATAAATAATGTAATCTGATATTTTATGTGGTTGGAATATATTCGTTTTTATGTTTTTAATATTTTTCTAATCCATATTACACACTAACAACAAATAATTGGTGTAAGCACTGTACACAAACTGTATGCTTTATGCATAATAAATACCATTAGAATTAGATTGGAGACGAGTTAGTTACATATATATGTAGTATATACGGAAGGAATTTTTCGTCGATTAAATACGGTTGTCGATTATGATATTGAAAATAAATATCGTTCGTTTGGGTGAACGCGCGCGCGCGCGCCATTAAAATGACTTGTTCAATAAAAATTCGATCGTATAAAATCAGTTGACCCAGCAGGTATATAAATACATAAAATCTAACAACTTCACTCTGTATGCAATAATTTTCATAATCAGATGTGACATTTTAATTAGTCCAATAAATTATAATCTGCAGAACTGCAAGTATTCTGTATTGGACGTGCATCGTACGATTTTTTTTTTGCTTCATAAAATCGAACACACAGCTTGATAGATTTTATTTGCCTAATAGAAATATTTATTTTTATTTTACGATACCTACTAACGCATTTTATACGATAAGATGAGAAATTTAATTGAATTTCCATTATGGGTGTTGATAACAAACATTTTCTTGTCGATAAGTACCTGTATATACATTACAAGTTTTGATTTTTCAAGCAAATTAGGTTATATATCTTGTATTTTATGTAGATAACAAATCTACTTCCTCTATATCGTGTGTATTTACATTCAAATACTGGCAAAAAAGATTTTCTCGTCTACTTGAACCTGTAGCACATAGAATACATACAAAATACTCATATTTAAAATGCACCAGACTAAAAAATAAAACCCATGAAATTATAAAAAAAAAAATGCTAAGAGTTTTTCACAGTTTTTATTTTATTTAACAACTGTTTTAATACACAGAACATAAATTTGTATGATTTATAATCCGCACAGGGACGACAATTTTGTCTAATATTTTCCTACAGTCTAAGTTTTTATGTATTTCGAATTATAATTGTCCACTTTTTGACTACGATTATTTAGTATCATACTACTGGGTATTTATACATGCTACATCAATACCTATACATATAACGAGCAGATGAAAATGATATGTCAACATTAAAAACAAAACAAAAAAATTAAAATTTTAATTAATTTTTTAAAATTAAATGAGGTGTTAAGTTGAGTTTATTTTAGAAGATGAAGTTTATATTATTATATGGGGCACATACATAACTACATAGATATGGGTATCGTTTATAAACATAAACAAATGTACATGATATGATGTGTGTGGGTTGTCAAAACTAAGCAGAGACTTGTTTATTTTTGATGGGAAAAATTATCAGTTAATGAGGTGTGGAGAATTATATCAATTTTTTTGTATTTGAAATATTCTGCAATTAAAGCAATTAAACCAACACTTTTCATAAAAGTTTCATAAAATATTTGAATTGGTTGAAGTTCTGAGTAAACCAACATAATTTATAATTTAGACTCTCTACAGATTTACGAAATTTTTGAATTTTTAGTTTTTGAAAATTTAATTAATTTTTAAATTTGGTCTATCTTTAAAAACAATTTCTCCGAATTTCAATAATTAAAATTAATTTAAAGTAAGAAAGATTTACATTACTGGAACCAACTTTATTTTTGGTGACGACTTTAAGAAATTTTGTAGCTACGAGCATATTCAAGGTTTTAGAATTTTTAAAAATTTTTGAAAAATCTGAAACTGATAGAATTTTTGAAATGCATCCGTGCTTGGAATGCCGTAACCTAAATTTACAGCAGTAAATAGATCGTTACAGACCAATTCATACATTTCAGTTCTGTTAATCATACATAATTCGAATTAATTTCAATCGCAAATTTTTTGCATCAAACAAAATTCTGTTGATATTTCGTGTGCATTAGCATCCGAATCTTAGTCATGTTCTAGGCAATGGTGAAGAAAAACGATTTTTACCCTTTGACATAAGGAAAAATGAACATAAACTGAATGCCAAATAACCAAGGGAAGCAATTTGCAAATAAATTTTAAGGATCAGCCTGAGAAATTTTAACTTTTTGAAAATTTTGATACTTCAAAAAATTTAGGAAGCGAATGTCTATTCAGAATTGAACATTTTTATTCGAATTAATAAATTTGACATCATGGTCATATTTTAAAATAACGCATTATTTATAGAATTTTAAAACCATGAAATCAAGTTTCACGAATAATGTTCTTTTCATGTGATTCTTAAAAATTTGGAATAATTTGAAATGTTGAAATCATTTTTAAAATAAAACTATCCAGGATTTATTGAATTTTATAACATTTTTATTAAAAAATTTAACAAAGGTCAAGAAAGGAAATTTTCCATCGTGGAATTCGACCAATACTTTCGATTTATTTTTGAAAATTTTTATAAATATTTATAATTTTACAAAGAAATTCAAGGGAAATATTCGGTTTCAGCTAAAATCTTGATACTGAAACGTAACATATCAAAATTTGATTTGCAAATTTGACCTTTTCTGCGTTGAAATTTTAAATTGAAAATCCATAAATTTAAAAATTTCACAGTTCAAATGGAAATATAAAATTCAGAATCAACATCATGAAGTTTGGTTGCATAATTTGAAAATTCGATGAAAGGTATCCTAATTTTATTTTCATAATTCCTTACTTCGGGAAAATTTTCAATTCAGAAAGAGTTAAAAAAATTGAGGGACACATTTTTAAAATTTCACAATTCTAGAAATGTTCAATGATAGTAGTAAACATGCTAGATTTTAACAATTTTAAAAACCTTAAAAAGTTTATTCCAAAATTCAAATAGAAATTCCAATATTAATGAGCAATTCGGTTATAATTAGAAAATTAAGTTAGATTTCAATTTTAAACTTAAATTTTAGTAGAGGATTCAACATTTAATTTTTTACCTAAATCTTTTAAAATTTCTTTATTCAAATGTCAATTTTATTTTTAGTTTCATGATAACTTTGAAAATGCTCGAAGGAGAAACATTTCAAAATTCAATAAATTAGATAGGAATTTTTCAAGGTAATGCTTGTCTTGCCTACGAGGCAAGTAATCGATTTAAATTGAGGGGCTCAGAACCATAGTGGCCCAACCCACATTTAAAATTTTAACTTAACGGACAAAAAACCGGTAATTTATTATAAAACAAATATTATAATAAGTAACCTGAAAATAACTGTTTCTGGAATTGGAGGTCAGTGTAATTAGATTCCATTTCCAAGTACGTTTATGGCCGATTAAACGAAAATGTTTAAAAATGTGGGTTAGGCCACTATGGTTCAGAGCCCCTCACTTGTAAAAGAAGTTTTTAAACATTTTAATAAAGATGACAAGGAATTTTAGTAAAGGAATTTACTTTTTTTATTCTGTACAATTCGAGGTGATCGGATATGCGTGATCTTTCAAATACATACTTTAATATTTGCCATTTCACCGCATTGAAAGTACGACGCTTCAACAAAGTTTCCAAATTGTAAAATCTACTATCATCACAAAATTTTTGTTCAATCAGAGCAACTTTTCGTGCTTAAGGAATTCTCGATTAACCGCACGTTCTACCAACTGAACAATCTAATCTATTTTATTTAGATAAATTTGAATCTGATTTTACTCTACACGATAGAGTGGAAAGAAATGTGCACTAGAAAAGAATAAAGAAGCTGTAGAAGAGTGTTAAAAATCAAAATTGTCAATTATGCATCGTTCTCTAGAATTGAATGTTTCCGGGCCGTCTATGATTTCTTTTCAAAATGATAGTACTTAAAGATAATGATAAATTCTGACAGATCATCAATAGTTTAAGAGTTAAAAAACATTATTGAACATGTTTGTGGTGAAATATAGCGGGATTTACCTGAAAAGGTGGTGCAAACTTTTACCCACCCACTATTATGTTCGATTTGGCGCAGCCTTATGGAGCATAAATGAACGAAATTATTTTCAATATGAATGGTAAAGTATAACACCTCTTAAATAAAAAAATCAACGGTATGGTCCTTCAGCCAAGATCGCACACTAACAGCCCCCCGACCAATGAATTTTTTTTCGTTAATTTTTAATACATTTGGCCAGATTAGGGTTGGAAACGATAACGAAATCCTGGAAATTTATTAAAATTAACCGGTTTCAAAAAATTCTCAAAAGTTGTTTTAATGAGTTATGAATACTTTTAAAAATTATTTGCTGATTAATTCATATTCTAATTCTAATGTTTTCATTTCTTCGACACTCTTTTGTAGTATCTTCATAGCAGACAAATGACAATTCTCGCCAAACACTTCGGCAGTATTCAATAAAGTTTCCCTGCATAATTAAGCAAAAGAATTTACAAATTGGTAATGGTAAGCAATATTGTGTTCCATTACCAATAGCACATAAGGCCCTTTAGTCATACCAACTAATTAAAAAAGCATTTTAAGAATTTAGAAGGAACGCCAAGAAGAATAGCTAATTTTGACATACTGTGTGATGGGCTGTTAATGATTAAGCCGACGAGTTTCCTCCAAGGTAGTCAATTTTGTCAAAAAAAAATAGTAGCCCGCTGAATTTTTCTTCACTGAAATAATGAAATACATTTATGTCAACATCTATTATTTTTCTTAATTATGAATTGCCTCTAAATTTATTTAATTAATATTTTAATTGAGAGCTGCAATTTTGTTGAATATGAAATAAATGCGACCAACGAAAAACAAACTGGTATAATTTGATAACTTCCATCGTTGGAAAAGTATTGACATACTGAACAAAAATGATTTTTAAATTATCAGGTCAATAAATTTACGAAGTATCACATATATTTAAGCAGGATCTCCCTCACAGAATGGCCAGTTGCACGCTAACGTTGTACATATATGAAATAATCCATCACTTTTTACATATTTATTAAACGATACTATTTTTCAAAAACAATATTCGTTAACCGGTTATTTGAAAACTCAAATATTTTGCGGGCATAGCCGATTAATCTATTTGAACAAATTTCGATTAATGATTAATCGGAATTTTGTGATACCGATTAATCGATTAAAGCAAATTTTATTCACTTCTACAGTTTTAAAGAAATATTTTTATTTTTATTTCATTTGTTTGCTCAAAAATCCAATGTCAACAAAATTAAATGTTTATGGACTATTTTTCAAATTTTTGCGCATTTTTTAATCAAAAAGGGAATAGGGAATTTACAAACAAATTTCAGCTCAAAATCTCAAATTTATTGTTGACACATACAGTTTACACTTTTTTCAAGAAAATGAATGTTCGATTAATCGATTAATGTAACCGTGCCCTATTGTAAATCCTAGGCCAGATGACTGCAAGTGAATATTCTAAGATAAAAACGTTTGAAACAGAAGGATTGTTTATCAGAATATGCATAATATATTCATAAAAGATTTATTTTGTACTAAAGTTGTGCTACGTAACAACATACTGAACATACTGAATTCGTTAATCATGGGACTGTTTGATAATTCGCACGGTGCGGTGCAGTGCATACTGTTTTTCTTGTCTCCTTTGATTTATTTTCTATTGACGAAACAAAGAAACAAATGTACACTGCACCGCACCGTGGGAATTATCAAACAGACCCCGTGTTAGCATTCCGCAAAACACTGGTGCAAATTTAAATTTTATACAAAATGTACATATTGATCCAAGAACCCTCTTTACAAATGACAACTAAATTGAAATGTAACCTCGGGAGAAAACTTTTCGTTGACCGCCTGGAGGTGAATAGCGTAATGTAGTCTTGAAATGAAAAATTGAAAATTTAATCAAAAAAATCTCCACGACACGAATTTTAAAAATTTCGACTATTTTGAATTTTCGGATTTTATGGCCAAAATTCTAAATTTTTAAAGTTTAATCTAATTTATCGAATTAATAATGTAATATTGGGTTTTACAAATTTTATAAACCAAACATTGATGTGGCTATTATGAAATAACGAGTGAGCATGAACAAAAAGTGCCGTCAGAATTAAATTTGAAATTCTGGAACGCGACACCTACATAAATTCGTTTATTTTTTTGCAAATTTTTTCGCAGATTTATGTTGTAATTTTGTTAACTAGTTAGCATTTTACAAAGAAATTCGAAGGCACAATCCTAGGGGACTAATTAGCTGCACAGGCTCATCCACAAGCGGAATAAACCATCAGAATGCATCAATTAAACGCGAGTACGGTAACATGAACACGATTGATGACGAAGCAAAATCAACAACCATCATGATGCCGAGTTAAAGTTAAATGTTGACGGATTGCTGGATACTTTATCTGATTTTAATATCGCTTTAAGAAAATGTCCGAACTATCACGAAATTATTTAAATCTTCCCCTGTAAGAAACTCCATACTGCAGAATTATTTGAATTTGCCTAATTCCAATTAAGAGACTCTGTCGACTTTAGAATTAACTGTAGAAACATTTGGCCGACGAAATTCAAATTTAATTGCCAGTGTACGCATATTCTTATTTAATTCTTTTTACTGGCAAAACAATCTTCTATTCAAGTGGAATATCACGTTTATTAAAACAATGAATTGCTGAGCGAAGCAATCGAGAAGTAGTGTACCTGGTTTTTTATTTACAAAATCCTTAGAACACAGAACGGGAACGAGATTCGAATTTACCAATTTCTTAAAAAAATGGAATATTTAAATATATGCAGAACTATTTAATGATGAAATTCCGATGCCGATTGGAATTGATTTTGAATTTGCAAGTGTCTTTATTTAATGTCAGTGGTTGAGAGAAAACCTGACTATGAGACTCTACAAAAGGATATGCAAATTACAGGAGATTAATTTTTATTTTTTTTAATTCCCGGGACCATTGAAATTCCCGGGATTAACGAATTTTCAATCCCGGCTCTAGTTTCAATACAACCAATTTCATTCTCAAAATTCTAAATAAAAATTGCCTACCTGTTTTGTTGATTTCGAAGTTTCGAAGTCACAATTCAAAATTTTTAAAGTTAGCCTAATTTATCGGTTTCAATTTTGTAATAAATTAAATTAAATTTTTGATCTAATATTAGATTTCACAAATTTTATAAACAAAAGATTTGAACGTTGTTTTGGATACTTTGAAATAACGATGTACTTATGTATGTGTATAAAGAAAAATTGTCGTTAGAAAGAAAATTTCGAATTCTGGAATTAGATACCAATAAATTCGATTAATTTTTTGAAAATTTGAAAATACGCAGATTTATGTTGGAACTTTTATAAATACATAGTTAGAATTTTACAAAGAAATTGGGAGGAACATTCTGGTTGAAAAATAGAAAATTCGATAAATCCTAGGGGATTAAGTTAACTTTTTTTTATAATTCGAATGGAATTATACAATTCAGATTCAAAATCATCAGATTTAGTTTCACAATTTGAAAATGCGATAGGAGATATCCAAATATTACTTACATAATTCCTTAATTCGGGGAAATTTTCAATTCCGGAAAAAATTCAAAAAAATCGGTATATATTTTGAAAATCCAACCATTCCAACAGACATTTTCAATGAGAGTAGTAAAGATGCTAGATTTTAAAAATTTCTAAATCCTTAAAAATTATATTCTAAAATTCGAATAGAAATTTCAATATTAACCCCTAACGGTCGAATGTTTTTTTTAATACTCAGAACACAGAAAATTGGGTAAATGCCATACAATTTTCTTAACTAATTTTTTGTGGCCAAAATATTGAAATTTGTGTAAAAAATCACTGTTATATCACGTGAGATGTTAATCGCTCCTATGGTAATGTATAATTGGCAAGGAGATTGAGCACACATTTCATAGACAACCAATTTCGACATGAACCATGCTGTCACCTCACACGTGCCCTACAACCGCAACGACCAATTACTGTTGTCACGTCAGAGGTGACTTGCGACCGTTAAGGGTTAATAAACAATTCGGTTATAATTCGAACGAAAATTTTAATTTCGGATAAATTTAAAGAATAATGCGGTTTAAGACTAAAGATTAGATTTCAATTTTATACTTAGAATTTACCAGAGTCAGTTCATTTTTACAAAATTTTGGAATTTAGACAATTCGAAATATTAAAAAATTTTGAAAACTTTGCAGAAGCGCAGCATTTCAAAATTCAGAAAATTGAAAGAAGAGAGGCATTTCAAAATTCAATAAATTAGATAGGAATTAAAAAATTGTCAATTCTCAGTAAGATGTTTATGTTCCCCATTCTGAATTGAAAATTTCTATTCATGAAGTATTTTGAAAATTTTAGATTTTAAATCAACCAATTTCATTCTCGAAATTCTAAATAAAAATGTCCAATCTATTATTAAAATCCCACAATTTTAATAGACATTTTCAATGAGAGTATCAAAGATGTTAGATTTTAATAATTTCAAAATCCATAAAAAGTTTATTCGAAAATTCGAATAGAAATTTCAAAATTCATATGCAATGCGGTTTCAGAATGTAAACATTTTTTATTTAGGAAATTGGAAAAATGCTTTAAAACTAACAAATTGGATCAGGCTTCAATTTTAAACTGTCAATTTCGCAAAGGGTTCAACATTTAATTTTTCATCCAAATCTTTTAAAATTTCATAATTGTCAATTTTTACATTTAGATTGGAATTTAGACATTTCACATTATCAAAAAAATTTTGATAACTTTCAAAATGTTCAACAATTTAAAATTCAATAAATTAGATTGGAATTTTAGGTTAGAAAAGATATTAATTTGAAAATTTTAAATATTTTGATAAGACCAATTTTATTCTCAAAATGCTAGATACAAATTTCCAATTGGTTTTATTGAATACCTGCAGTAAAATTTTTTGTTTGAGTTATAGAATTTGAAAAATTTCTGATATGAGAATTTCCGAATTTTGTGGTCAAAATAAAAATAATAAAAATTTCAAAAATTTAATCAATTTTATCGATCTTTCACAATTTTGTAATAAATTTATTAGTAACATTTCAGAATTTAATATTTTCTTTCTGAAATTAAATTAAATTTTGGAACTAAATTTGGATTGTTACAATTCCTCTTTGAAATCTTAAACATTTTCAATACATTATTATTTATTACATTAAAATCTAATGACTTATCGCACATATTCTGTCATAAAAATACAAATTCTGCAATACATATCGAATTCAGACACGATATATCGAATTTTGACATCAATAACTCAAATTCTGATGTCACAAAATTAATTTCTGCCACGACTATCGAATTTTAATATGTTTTATCGAATACTGGTATGATTATCGAATACCGGCATGATATTTCGAATTTTGAAATCCATACTCAAGCTCTTACATAAATTATTGAATTCTGACATCATAAAAGCTGAATAAATTTATCGAATCTTGATATGAGATATGGAATTCTTTGATATATCATCTCAAGACTTCAGAATTCGATATATCGTCCCAAAATTCGAGATAATATGTCAGAATATTACATGATATATCCAATTCTGATATGACATCTCGAATTTTGAGATGATGTATCGAATTCATATATGGAATTCTGGTAAGAACTTCTGACAAAACATGTCGAATTTTGACCGAATATGTCCAATACGGCAAAAGTTAAAATATCGATGTGACATATAAAATTTGACTTGTGATATTTAATTCTAAAACCAAAAATTTAAATTCTGATAAAACCTATCGAATTCCGAGATAACATATCGAATTTTGAGATGATTTACGAAATTCTGAAGGCTTCATGACAGATTTATCAAATTGTAACAACCTTTCAAATTCTGGAATGCCATAACGAATATAAAAAACTCAAATTCTGGTTCGAAAAATTGAATTCTGATATAATTTATCTAATTTTCACATAATACCTTAGACAGACACAAAATTGATCGCGATTTTCATTTGAAAATGAAACGAAGTAATCTTGTCTTGTTTGTGAAAATCGTGTAATGCCAGACAGGCACAAATCCTTTAATAATATAGAATTCGCGATTATTCGGTTTGTGTCTGCCTACGGTATAACATATGCAATTCTGACATTATAAATTCATATTCCGACATGTCATATCGAATATTAACGTCGTATGTAGAATTCTGATATATAGAACTCTGACACTAAAAATTCAAATTCTGATTTCAGACATGTCGAATTTAGACAGAATTAACTCTAATTTTTACAGGACTAATCGAATTCTGGCTTGATATATCGAATTCTGAAATAACATACATAAATGCGAATTATGATACCATATATCGAATTCTAAAATTATTTATTGAGTTTTCCCTTGGTATGTCAAATTCTGACATGATATACCAAACTACATACTACAACTGAAGATCATATATCGAATTCTGATATGATTTACTAAGTTTTGCCATGACATATCGAACTCTGACATCATAAATTCAAATTCCGACTTGACATATTGAACTATGCCATGATTGATATATTTAATACATAAATTCCGATAACAACAATGTAAGTTCTGACCTGATATATCAAATTCAGACGGATACCTATATCAATTCTGACATCATACCATATATTCAAATTATGATACGACATAACGAATTCTGGTTTGATATCATGATATATTGAATTTTGACATCTGATATTTAATTTATGACATGACGTATCGAATTCTGACATGAAGTACGAATGGTACAATTTATCGGATTCTGACCATAATATCTCGAATATATTATGACATGTCGATTTCTGGCATGATATATCGAATTCTGCCATATTATATAGAGTTCTGACATCATAAATACAAATTCTGACATAAAGTACAGAATTCTTCATAATAACTCGAATTCTGGCATCAAAAATTCAAATTCTTTCATTAAAGATTTAAATTTGGATAAGACATATCGAATTCGCTTATGATTTTTCGAATCCTGATATGAAATATCTATTTTTGGCATCAACAATTTAAATTTTGACATGATATTTCGATTTCTAGCATTATTTATATTATTCTGGTATGATATATTGGCATGATGTATCGAATTCTGACATCAAAATTTCAAACTCTGAAATTTCATATTGAATTTTGGCATGATACATCGAATTCTGACATGATGTACCGAATTTTAACATCAATAACTCAAATTCAGACATTGCAAATCGAACTCTTACGTCATTTATCGGATTCTGGCATAATAATTCGAATTTGGGTATCAAAAATTCAAAATCTGACATGACTGGGATTTTGGCATAATATCTCGAATATGGCGAATTCTGGCGTGATATATCGAATTCTGACATAAGATATAGAATTCATGGAATTTTGCCATAAGATATCGAATTTTGACACCAAAGATTATAATTGTGGCATGGCATAATACTTCGAATTTTGATATGATATATCGATTTCTGGCATAATTTATAGAATGGTATTAGTAGCTTGGATATACATAATATCTCATTGGGTTGATATAACTGGCAGTTAATTTCTGCTGGTTTTGTGGCCGCACCAGTGAATGAATATATCAACTTAATTTTTATACTAAACGTTCAGCCAAGCAATCCAAGGGAAAGAACTCTATTGATTTGGACGTTTTTAGTGTGTTCGGTTAAACGAAGGATTTTGTTGACCAACCTCTCTAAAATTGATAGAAAATAAAAAATGTATTGATGTGAAATTTTTTCATAAACGGTAGCTGTATTCGAAAAAAATAAGGAAAAAAAATTGTCTGGAGAAAAAATAATCAAAGTCATTTTACGATTGAAATGACACGTTCCAAAATGACATAAGGTAAACAACTGAGAATTTCGTTTATTTAAGGACATCCATAATTTCATCGATTTTGACGACATGCCAAATCCCCGAGAAGTAAAGCATCCCTAAACTATTACTGATACATTGCTATGATCCATTGATTTTTATTTGGCATACCAAGCGTTAAGCTCCTGGTTTCGGGGTCGTCTTACGTATGGTATTTCATCACCACCGACCACGTTGGACTTACTCTTATCCCTCCAAATTATTAAGTTACAAAATGTCCTAGGTTCTGCCAAATATTTCTTAGCAAAAGCACTTCTTTTGGCTAAGTTCCGGTTGCTTAATTGTGATTTCCTTTCCATTAAAGTGAAAATGGCTTAACTATGGTGCTACAACTGTAGTTTACTATACTCTAAATGAGACTTTGATTTAAAATATAGAATCTTAAACGTCATACGTTTTTTATACATGCAATAGTACAATAATATGTCTCGCTCGTCATTACGATTCAAATCCATATTTTCTTAATATCTGCCTTTATAACAAAGTTTTTCCGAAATTTCTGATTTTCATTGATAAATATTTTTTCAAATTTCACTAAAATAAGGAAAATAATTTACTTTAAATTTTTTTTAATCGAACCTCATTGGGAATTTTATGTTTACTTTGCCTAATTTCGTGGTATTTTTCTGAAGTAAAAATTTATGCAGGACGATTCCCAGACTTAAGGCACCAAATTTTTATTTTTTTATTTTGAAACGTGAAATTTCGTTTTTAATATTTTAAAACAAATTTACAATGTTTCGATAATTTTTCTAAATTCTTGACTTTTCACTCGCAGAAATTTTAAAAATTGTGTTTTTTATTTTAAATACTGAGTTCCATTTTTGCTAAAAACAATTTATAAAGCGAACTTTGCTCGAGGAGCACACAATTTATAAACACAAACGCTGATCCTTTTATGTATAGTATGGCCCACTAAAATGTTTAGAACAGGACCCCTTTGTCACAGTATTTTACGTACTAACTTTTCAAGCTAGTTTCACAGATATAATTTTGTACTATGCCCCATAGAGCAAGTGTTCTGAATCTTAAAAATAATTCACTTTTCCATAAATAATTAATATTCCACACCAAAACCATTTAGTTATCAAACATAAAAAAAAAAAATCACAGCTCTGAATATTAAACAAATTTAAATCAGTTCAAGCATCTTCTTGAAAAATTTATCACTCTCTAGAATATAAGTCAAGAGTATGATATCGTAAAACATATTCAATTTCCGTGTTTATATAAAATTCACACCAACTATCATCAATCTACATATTTACTGAAGAATCCACCAACTACATTGAGTAGAGATGATACAAGCAAAACAACAACAACATAACGACGTAATATGATAAATGATATCGATGTGTATTAAACAAAAAACTATTATAACGTTTTTAATAAATTTTTGGAAAATATTTTGACAGATTTTCCATTTCACACCGTCATGCCATATATAATAAAATAAAATAAAAATGTCAATATGGATATGGGGGTACGTACATACTAAACTACATAATTTACATTTTTTTCTGTTTAGCTCCTCTTCATTAACTAACACTTAATAAAGAAAATATTTTTTTTTGTGTTATCTCAAACGAAAACATATCTTCTGCCAAAGTTTGTGTATCTCTTTATGTATATTAGTGAGATAAATAGAACGTTCGATGTTTATTTTTATCACGTTCTTCCCAAAAATATTATCTTAACTCATTAAGTATTTATGGTGGATAATTTGGGTTACTGTTTTTAGAACTTTTCTGTTTCTTTTTTTTTTTTGCTTTTTTGGAATTTTATTTTTGTTTTGGGGAAGGAAATTGGAGCCCCGAATACTTAATGATGTGCGTAGAGAAGGGTGATTTTTTTTCTTGTCTAATGATTCTAAGAATTCCATATTCTAATTTTAGTCAGAGTCAATTAAAGGAAATTTGTTTGTCTTAGGATCATTTTTTTAATATGTGAGGAAGTCAATTTAGAATGGGTTTTCTCAAAATACAATCAGCTTTTGTTTTGATTAATTGGCAATTAAAAGATTTTTGAAAGACAAAATGATTCACACTTAAAAAGTATCAGTCTCATTTTTTGCTGCTAGAACCAGACCGGCGCTATCTAGATTCCTATATATACCATTAAAATAAAAATTTAATTTAAAATCAAATAACAATAATTTTTCCACCAACGTTTTAAAATTTTGTTATCTGTTGTTAACCCTTTCCACTTTGCATATGAAATTTGTGGACACCGCACATATAATATAATATAATATGTAAGATGATAGATAAAAATAATATTCATTTTCATTCCAAATAGTGTTGGCGGAATTATTCTAGCAAAATTGTTCACCATCCATCGTTCTTCGTTCCTTAAAATAAAATTTATAATAAAATTCACAAGAAACACTTTGGAATATTTATCAACACTCATATAGCATCGCAACATTGTAAATAAGACAAACGAACAGGATTTTATTTATTGCACCATCATCAAATTGTATGTGTTAGCGAAGAACATATAGCGTATACGAAAGCGAAATAGGAACGTCTGTGTTTATTTCGTTCTCGTTAATGATAACCATCTACAAGTAAATTATTTATTTTTTTTTTTGGTTACGTCTTATGCATTAGAATTCTCATTTGGTGTAACTTTAACTAAAAATATGTACAACAACAACAACGATTGGGTAAAAGTTAATTTAACTTTTATTGAACACTCGATCGATAGATATAACCAAAGTTGTGTGGTTGAATATTTATGAAATTGATGATTTTCAAATGTGTGTGTGTATACTATTATGTATAATACGAAAGGGGTAATTTGAAAAATGACTTGTCCGGTATCTCTATCTAATTCGTAACACCTTTTTGAAGGAAAAGAAAATTAACTGCTGATTTAAGATAAACCACATAAGTATAAGCGAACGAATACGAATCGAAAGAGAAATTTGTAACGAATTAGCAGGAAGTTATAATCGAACGAATACTAATTACAATTTTTGTGTATTTTATCTGTCGGTAGATTGTATGCTACATTTTATTTTAGGGATTGTATTTGGCTTAATGAGGATGTTATCATGATTTATGTGGTGTGAGGTGGGCGTTAATATGTTTAACCACTCTACATTTTCTTCTTAAATATTTGAAATTAAACTAAACGTATGATCTTAATTATAATCCATCCGGACTATCCTTTCATTTCTACTTCTCTTTGTGTTTCATCATATGACTGCGTCATCCTAACCATATTATTTTTTTCAGGCCACAAAATGTCCCTGCTGAGACATGGCGATTGATCAACCTTTCATAGCTCCTCTGGAACAGTGAACTATATTTTCAGTTGTGCTTCACCTAAATCCAAATATATTTGGATTTTATTGTAAGTAAAACAGACGTCAGTGACGATATTTATCTGTTCTCGTCGCTCTAAGTGGTAAAGTGAGTAGAACTAAAAAGGTTAGAATACTAAAAAGAAACATATAGCTTTGTACGTTTTGGGAAAAGAAATCCAATGAAATGTTTCCCTACAAAACAACGTCAGAAATGCAAAGTCACGATTTCTGTTTTTTCGATGTTGTTTAATTCACGATATTCAAGAATCGAAAAATTATCAACAATTTTCAGTTTCTATAACCACCAATTCTGCAATGATGATCAGCACTGAAAATCGGCAAAGTAAAGTAGTTTAGGACGTAGCCGTCGACCTGTGACGATTGGTCAATTTGAGACTATCGGTACCAGCTTCAATATGAATCAGCATACTGCTTTTTTACAGTTTTGTGATTACGTAGCCATATACATATGAGGTGAAAGCAAAACGTTTGGCTTTGCCAAGCAGCATTTGGTTTTTCTTGCTTACATAAGTAAATGTCTGGAACATTTCGTCGATGCTATAACCTCTAAGCCCAAACTTGTCGGCAATGCTATTGGTGCGACGGAGGCCTTGTATTTGAATTTCACAATTCCGACAACATTTTATTGGCTAATGAAACAACAGAAATTTTCCGAAAATAAATTATGTACAGTGAGAATATTTTCCAAACTGCAGTATTGCTGCGATAGAAATCCTTAATGGGTACTACTAATAAGTGAAAGGTGGCTAAAAGTAATTTTCAACACATCTATAATGTGAATATGTAACTGTTTTTAGGAGTAGAGATATAATAAATATTCGTTAGAAATTGCGATGGTGGGAGGGAGCGGGGGGCGGGGGGGGGGAGGGGATATTATGTAAATCGTTACAATGTATTAACATATTATTTTACACTCCATGGGAAAATTATTGTCTCAGGAGTAGGATAGATCTATTTTGTTTTGCTATCGATTCAATTTGGATTTGGGAACTATTACTCCATTTTTCAATCAGGGATCTCAGAAATTGACCCACGCGAACGATGATGATTAAAGCAAATAAAAAAATTGAGGTGTGGCCAACGCACGACTTTCTTTTACGAACAGCAATTGAGAAACTTACTATCCAAATTTCTTGCAAACTTAAGATTTTTTTTCTCACGTTTTCTGTAAATTGTATATTTTTTGGATATTTGCAAAATACATTTTCTGATTCACGGAAGCTGGGAGCTTGGACATTTATGAGCAGAAGAAAGTGTGTTGGCCACAATACAACTTTTTTTTGTTAATTTTTGGAAACATTTTTTATTAAGTAGTTGTACCTTATGCTTTTTGAGATAGTGGTACCTTATGATTTTTAAAATATTTTCAAAATAAATTTTCTGGACCAAGGGAGTGGCCACATTCGGTTAGCCGGTTTCGAGTAAAATTCACTGGGACCTCCCAATTTATCAAAAAAGCTTAAATCTTTCAGTTCGACTGGTTAAACAATCTGGGCTGTAGAGAGGACACATATTGACATACTGACAGACGAACACCATTTCGAAACCCACTTTTTCGGACTCAGGGGATCTTTTTAAAAATGGAATCATAAAATTCAAACTGTATTCTTTTTTCCCCCCGGTTCATATATGAATTTTTATTGAAAACGCAAAAAAAACTTACGAAATTAGAAATTGTCGGGAAACAAAATCCGGACAATTAGATTCCATCTTGAGATTTTTATTTGAAAAGTTTCTTTTTAATTCCTGTTGAATTAGACAAAAGTCGGCCTTATAAAAGAAAGAAATAGGTTTCCGATGTACTATTTGACATAGATTTGATGAATGCCGAGGTAGGACGAAGGAAGAAACAATCTAAAGATGCTCACTCCATTTAGGCGGCCATGGTCACATTTTCACATATTACTTGGTTATTTTACCTTATAGGAAAAAATATTAAACCCAAAAGCTCTTATATGAGAAATTTTCTATCGATATATGATCATAGTTGGTTATTTAATTCATTAGTTTTAATTTTAAACAAAGAAATTTGAATAAAAAGCAATAGTCCAGCCGACAAAAATTGGGCTTGTGAAAGAAAGAAATTGGCCAGAAGCATTTTTTTTGTATTGTTTAATCGATGAAATTTTTTCACGTAGCTTAAGAATTTCATAGATTAAGAGTCCTGAGGACGGCCGAATGGGCAAAGAATTCAACAATACAGTTTTGCTTTTCAAACTTTACTTCTTCTTAATAAAGATTTTGCCTGGGATTTGTCGTGCAATTTAAAGTTGACTCTTAAGCTACTTACAACAAATAATGAATATTAAAAAGCGTATGGCTTGTGCTAATTTTTTTACTCATGATAATCACAGGTGACAGTCAAGCTTATAAACCGAATAACTTTAAACACTTTTTGCTCTTGAACAGCAGAAAGTATCTAGAAGCGGCAATAATTTTAAATATCAATTACTGAGTGAAATTAAATGAAAGCTTTATTGGGAATTAATAAATGTTCTAATTCAAACGGAGCTTAATAAAGTTGTTTTTGATTTTTATACGCCGTACCTGTCAACATCAAAATATACTAAATTAATTTTTCGAAAAGTGAGCTGGATATTAATGGGTTTTAAACTTTTAACGGAGCTTAATAAACTTGTTGTGAATAACTAATGAAAATATTAATATTTTAATTTCTAAATTAATTTTCCTAAAGCTTTCCGAAACTTAAACAATTTTAAACTTTAAACGGAGCATAATAAACCTGTTTTTGATTTATATGTGAATGACTTGTAAAAATATAAATATTTAAGATTTTTTCAAATCTTTTCGAATAAAAGGTTTTGTAAATTTTTAACTATAAGCCTAATATAGCTTTCTTGATTTTTCTCATTCCCATTCAAATCAAAAACAACTTTTTAAGCTTCCTGTGCAAATATGAATATTTAATTTCTAAAGCACGTCGAGTAAAAGCTTTATTGAGTGTTAATGCATGTTAAACTTTGAACGGAGCTTCTATTCAGAATTGATTTTGATTTTTATGCGAATGGCTAGTGAAAATATAAATCTTTCAAATTCGATTTTTTTTTTTTGTATACATTTTTTAATTGGGTGCAGAGCGGACTTATTAACGGTCCTAGCTCCTTGTAGCTGTCAGAGCTTCTGCACCCAACGCGCGATCCTGCAAGTTAAGATTAATAGCTACCTTAAATTTATTCATTTTGTATTCCTTCGGAAATTTGAAGTGTATTAGCTTTAGCGAATTTCGAGGTTTCGGGAGCTTCACCGTAAACCTATGTGCATTAGTTGTTCCTCTTGTTACTCTTGTTGTTGTAACGAATGGTGGTATTTTCTCGATTTGTGGAGTTCTGCAACGTCTTTACGATGCTGTAAGCTGTCTAGTTCTTTAGTAAGTCTGGGATTTCGTACTATTTTGATAGCGCGGCATTGAACCCTGTCCAATAAGTGTAGGGTGGGACCAGAATCACCTCCCCAAACTTGACAACAATACTCTATACATGGTCGGATGAAGGTTTTATGTATCTGGAGAACTTGATGCGATTTAAAAAAAAAACTTATTTTACATCATAACAGTTTTTTGTAATATTCCAGCAACTGCAAACACCGTAATAATTTTATAAAAACAAGAATTAAAAAAAATCTTTACGTTTTTGAATGACTGTTCAATTTCAAAGACGTTTTAATGAAAAATGCAAATTTAAGACCCAACCCATTATGATTTGTGACCACAAACGTATTTAGTTTCTTAAATTAATTTTTTCAGAGCTTTTTTCAATGAAAGCTTTTAATTTATCTTTATCTTTGTTCTTAATTAATTTTAAACTTGTATGTAAATAAGCTTGTTTTTGATTTTTTGTGAATAACTTGTAAATACTTAAGTTCTGAATATATTTTCCAAAGCTTTTCGATTGAAAGCTTTAATGGATCTGAGTGAGTTTTAAACTTTAAACGGAGCATAATAAAGTTGTTTATACTTATGAAAATTTATATATTTAAGTTCCTAAATTAATTTGTCCAAAGTGGTTTTATTAAAAGCTTTATTGAAACTTACAGAATTTTAAACTTTAAACGAACAAATGTAAATTGTTTTTACGTTAATAACTTGTGAAAATATGAATATTAAAGCTCGCTCCTAAATTAATATTTTCCAAGCTTTAATAGATCTTAATAAATTTAACACTTTAAACGGAGATAAAATTATATTTGATTTTTATGTGAATGACTCGAAAATGTAAATATTTAATCCCTACATTTCTTTTCCTAAAGCTTTTCGATTAAGAGCTATAATAAAACTTTGATAAATTTTAAACTTTAAATGGAGCTCAATAAAGTTGTTTTTGATATTTTTGAGAAAAGCTTGTGAATGTATATATATTTAAGTTTCTAAACTGATTTTTCCAAAGCTTTTCGATTAAAAGGTTTAATGGGGCTTAATTAATTTTAAACTTTAAATGGAGCTTAATAAAGTTGTTTTTGATTTTTATTGGAATGTCTTGTGAAAATTTAAATATTTAAGTTCGTAAGTTAATTTTCCCAAAGCTTTTCAATTAAAAACTTCTTAAATCAAGCTTAATAAATTATTTTTTTGATTTTTACGTGTCTTGCGATAATATAAATATTTAAGTTCCTAAATTCCAAAGCTTCGAACTTCATCAAAGCTAAATCAATTCCTTCAAAGCATAAGACGCAGAGTTGTTATATCAAACCAAACTGTTTTAAATACAAAGTTATGTTTGTAGTAGTATTTGCTTAAAGCTTAAATTGTTATTTTATTTTATTAAAATGACTTTTATTGGAAACATTCTTAAAAAGTAATTACCTAACTAACATAATTATTTTTACAAATAACAACGTTATTTTATATAGTAATTCTTTTTTATTTTACACAGAAATTCGAGTCACAAAGAGTGGCTAGTTTTCAAAAAATATTAGATTTTCAGCAACAACAGACTTATTTTGAATTAAATTGTCAAAGGACAATGTAGAAATTGGGGCAAAATGGAACGATTTTTAAGTTGTTTTAATGTCAAAAATTATTTTAAAAACTGTAAATTTGAAAAATAAACTAAAGAAATTATGATTAAAGGAAGACAATAATTAAAAAAAATTAATAAAATAACTAATTATGTATGTCGAAAGTTACAGAAACGTTTCTCCCATAGAATAATTCTACTGTTTCATATTTTTTCCTAAAATGCTTTACGAAAACGTAACCGCCCTAAAAGGATTAAAATAAAATTTGTTTCGATGCTTTACCAATTCGGCCGACTACAGGACTCATCGAATTCTTAATCTATGTGAAAAAATGTATCGATTAAAAGAAAAAAAACCTTTCGACCAATATATTTGCTTTATAAACCCATTCTGCTGGACTATTAATTCAATTTATATTATAATTTCAAATGCCAACTTCTCAAATTTAATACAAATCAAAAAAATTTAAATTTCTTTACATTTTAGTTAGGGTTTATTTATAAAAATTTTAGCATTATAATTAAAATTATAACTGCTGTATTTAAAGTTGGTGAATCAGTTCCAAAATATTCAAATTTGCTTATAACATCGAAATTTAGAAGTTGCAAACTCCACAAAAATGTAAAGGGGCACCTCTAAACTTGTTTTTGTAAATCTTATTATTTATCTATTTTTAACAATTGAGAAAAGATTTTACTGAACAAAAAAATTGCTTACTTGAGAACAAGCTTGTGGTGTAAGTATTGGTGTTACGCAATGCTAAAATAGCCATTACTTAGCTTTGTTCATTATCTTGAAACGAGACAATAGAAGATGTTAAACGATAATTCCTTGAAGAGTTATATCAGTTTTAAATAAAACCGAAATGGGTAAAATAGGCCCAATTTGCCTGACGAACAATAAGTTCCAAACAATTATAAAAACTCAGTTTGAAACGAATGAAATTGTTCAGAGTGTTCATAGATAACGTTCCTGAAGACAAAGAATATCAACGAGCTTCACGAGCCAAAAAAAAAGTACTGGAAAGTTATTGCGAACGATCCAAAAAATTTGTAAGACAATCAAATCGTAAGATTGCCATCAGCAAATCAAGTGTCCACGCATTTTAGGACGTTGTAAATGGAAAAGTTACATTCCAACAGTGGTACATGCTACCAATGAAGATGATCCGGACCGAAGAAAACAATTTTGCAAATTAATAGCCCACGGTTATCAGTAGTGTATTGACCACAACGGTAATAATTTTGAACATCTGCCATAGGAGGAAAGTTATACATTTTATGTAGATTCTTTAGCAATTTAAATATTAATTATATGTTAATAAAAACTAAAGTTATAATCATTCAAACTGTGTATACATTTTTTTGGGATACCCGGTATATATAGGATTTACTTCTCAAGCGTGAAAGTCTAATGAATGAAACGTTTTCGATTTTTCAAAAACTTAAGCTCGCTCAAGAATAAGGCCTTACGTTATAAAATATTAAACTTTAGATGAGAGTATAGCAGTATTTGTAATGCTACAGCAAGCCAATTTGCAAACGAAAAATGACGATTACCAAAATACAAAGTTCTTGTAAATTTAAAACAGGAATTTATTAAACCAAATAGAAATAAACGCGGGTCTCTCAGTTCTTTACGTCCACCTCACTATAACAAAGGTATTAATTAATGCAACAATTTATAAAAGGCAAATTACGTAGAAATGTTACGCGACGATTATTTGCTCTTTATAGTAAAGTAACATATAAAAATTAAAACCTTAAGTGGTACATTTTTTGTTCAGCACTTAAGGAGATTCGCCAGCTAAGTGACTGCCAAATTTAATTTTATTTCAGAGTATCGCATGCGTTTACGCAAGTAAAGTTTGTTATGATATATTTTTTCGATAATGAGGTAGGTTCCCCAAAATTTTAATATGAATTAATGCAAAATAATGGAAAAACGTATGTATATGTATGGCTAAGTATCTCTTTAATATCTATCCTTTTTAGTATAACCCGTGCTTTGTCACTGGATATAGGTGTTGGTGTCGTTTATCTCGTCCTGGAAGAGCACCACGGACATACCAGGTACTCTTACTAGTATATTCGCCTTTGGAGCGCCGCAAGAGGCGCGACGATTGTTACGAGTCAATGGTGGAAACCGGTTATTCATGTACCGCATTTATATTTAAATTCAAATATTATCCAAATATTCAAATATATACCTGCACTCCTGCAGTAAATATGTTTACTTACTGTTGTCGACATCATGAACTCAACATAGACTTCAACAAACCCGGAACTTAATGTTATTGAGGTTTCCATTCAAGATCAAAAGAAAGTGTTAGAATTATCGACAGACGTAGTGAACTAACGTGATTGTCATAAATTTTTTTTTTTTTTAATTTTTTCAATGTACACATACATCATCCCCACATTAATTGCTCAACATTTCTCAATGTAATTTAATAACATAAGAAACTGGCAAAGGATTCAACAATCGATGCTCGTGATGAACCTATATTTTATATGCCCCACAATGCCGTACTAAAACCGTCATCATCTTCAGCAAAAATTCGTGTGATCTTTGACGCGTCAGCTAAGACATTGTCGTCGAATAAATCATTTAATGACTTTATTCTAGTCATATAGATTTACTATGTCAAGCGACATATTTAAAATGTGCCGACAAATTCAAATAAACGATACACAAACGCGACTACAACGAATGCCGTGAGTTTACAACCGTAACAAACGGTACATCGTCTGCCCGGTATTTAGCGACCCGAACTTTTAATCAAATATCATTACAGCATCAAAGGTTGCAATGAAAGATTTATATGTAGATGACCTTATAACAGGTTGCAATGACAAGAGCCATAGAGTTACAAAACGAGATTATTGATGCTAAATACCAGTGGTTTTGATTTACATAAGTTTTGTGGAAACGATCCTCGACTGCTAGAATTTTTTCTATTCACGATCGTGAGGATCTAAAATTTAGCGAATTCAGTATAGGTTACACTGCTCTGCAGTAAATCATGAGTAGCACCCTTAAAAACGAAGTCGCTTCAAAGATTGGAACTGTCAGCCACTTTACTTTTATCAAAATTGACATCATCTGTCATTAAAAATTTAAATTTCCAGTTTGACGATGTAATTTTGTAGTCAGACTGTACTATCACACTGTGTTGGTTGAAGACTCCACCACGTAAGTTTAAAACTTTTCTCGCCAATAGAGTCAACGGAATTCGGTAGTTAACATAATATCTATAGCATGGATAAACGTAGATTCTGCAAACAAGCCAGCGGATCTCATAACGAGAGGTATTATCCCAAGCGATCCCCTTAATTTTCGAATTTAGTGGCATGTCCCTGAAATGCTTCAATCCAACAGTTATGCTTCATTACAACAGCAACATTAAACGATTTGGATAATTCGGTTTCTGAGGTTAAGCAAGACAAAATATTGATGCTTACAATAACCAAACCAAACGTTTTAGTGATATGATAATTCACTTGGGACCCCTTGAACAATGAATTCGCGTAATGGCTTATGTATTGCGATTTGTGAACGTTTTAAAATACAAGGCTGCTAAAAAATGGAGTAAAGCAATTGATAAAGGCGGTTCGACGTAAATGAGTCATTCTCACTGTTACACCCTTTTGTAGACAACGGAGCAACACTTGACTATAATATTAAACAACAAATTCTGCTTCCACCGAAACATAATCTGAAATTAATATTCAGACATAAACAAGAACAATTGCCACGCAGGTACACAGATGCTGCTGCCCTTTGTTCGCCAATATTATTACCCTGTATATGGCAAAACAGACGGTACGTTAGGGTAAGACCAAAAGTGTCCCAATAAAATATGGAAAACCTGCCCAATGGATGGTTTAATTCGGTTAAGATATTTCTCAACGCATACATAGGAGTAGACTTTTGCGGGCCCATTCGCTGTACAATATTGTCCATAAACAGTACGGCTTTGGCTCAAAAAATGTATCTAGCTTCTTTTGTCTGCTTATGTACTAACATCTGTACCAATCTTGTGCCAAGTCTTAACACATACTCAATTATAGCGTGTTTGAAAAAATTCATTAACCGTAAAATAAAATCGCAATATTTTTGTTCAAAGATTTTGAGCTATCAAAAAGGAAACCAGCAAAAATATTTATTTCCAACACTAACTTCATCTAAAAATGTTGTGCTTCTTTGTCATACGGTTCAGACTAATACTCATTTCTGGTGTTCACTTAAATATTTTTTTCTCGACAATATCCTCTACAGTCTACAATATATTCGCTTTCGCGAAGGAAGAATAGAGAGAAGACATTTTTTTCTAACTTCAATACTAATCAGCATCTAGTCCAGTAACTCACAATAACGTAAACTTTTTACTGATACCAGCGTTTTTTTTTTTTAAGTTAAAGTTAACCCAGCAGCTTTATGATATGACCAATTTTTACGATCAGTGTTAGTACCGGTGGCTATCGCATAAGAATTTATTTCTTTTTTTTTATATCCATTTTCACTCCTTTTGTAACCATAAAAAAACCCTTAAGGTTATCATTACTCAATTTAATTAACTTTGGTTGTATCGTAAAATAAAAATATAAATCTCGCTACAAACTTAATTAATTATTCACCGATATGGGCAATTTTTTTTCCAATTTTCCACCGCCACCACCACCACCTCCAAAAATTTTAATAAATTACACAACAAGTACAAATTGAAGTAATATTTCATACCACCGTTTACGGCGGCGAATCTGTATATCTTGTTATTATAATAATATACCATTGGTGCGGTGAGCACACTGATAAAACTAATTTTTCATTTAACCGTCAAAAAGTTTTTCATTTTTGTTATACATGTTCTCCAAAACAAGATGTTATAATAAAAAAAAAATTAAATAAACTTTGTCTTTTGAAGGAAAAAAAAATTTCGCCTCGCGCGCGCACCCACCTAAAATAACCCAAAAGTTACAAAACAAAACTTTTTTTTTTATGTTGTAACCACCATCAAATCATTTCAAATCAATCATTTAAGATACGGATTTTTACCGCAGATTTTCTATTTTTAAAACCCACAAAAGACAAATTAAAAGCGAATTTATTTCGAATTTTTTTTTAAATTTCCGATGTGTATTCCGAATATCTGGATATATACAAAAAGTATGTCTAGGCAGCAACATAATAACATTTATAGCACTTTTTTGTTAATAAAAAAAAACAGAAAACATAAAAAAATCATCAGGAGACAAAGAGCTACCCTCCGAGAGATACATATAACTCATAAAATTCTCGTTACACGTAAACGAATAAAACGTTGAGCGATCGACATGACTAATTTGTTTGACATAAAATGAAATAAATGCAATAACAACAGCAAAAAGTCGACGAGAACGTTAAAATTATATTTTGCGACAACGACGACGACGATGACAATAAAATTGATCCTTAGAGTAAAAAATGTTTACCTTTTACAGAGGTATATATGAGGACAAATAAAACTTGCTTTACTTAAAAAATTTATGGCGTGATAAAAAAAAAGAAAATGGGAAAAATTGAAAAATTGGATTACCTCCATCGGTCCCAGTCCCAAATGTCAATATGAATTTCGAACGTGGCTGATTCATATTCAATCATTTTTGTTATGTTGTGTCGTGATAAAATTATGATTTTGATATTTAAATTCAATAAAAGCTTTCTGATATTCATATCCTTGGATAATATTCGTATGTAGACTTTTCCCAGGTTCAAATATCAATCGTGTAAATATAAATTTCGACCTGAATATAAAGAAATTCCACCTAATTCCAAAAGCCAAAATAATTAACTAAATTTTAGACACGGGAATATGAGTGAGAGTAAATTAGCAGAACTAAAACAGTGTGAGATTTTTCTTGGAATGGCTACACTTCTTATAAATAACGGTTATATAGGATACAAAATATAAGAGCCAAAATTATCTCTCGGTTTCTTGCACCCCTTGGTCTGCAAAATAATTGGCAGGTTATAGGAATTTACGATAAAGAGAGAATAAGTTTTATCAGGTTGTTCTGCACCCTTACCTCTTTAGGAACAAGGCCGGATAAGTTTAGCATGAATTTCCTGCTTCCCATTTATTCGACCTAAAATAAAGTTAACTTCGCTTGTTTCTTAGGCAGAAATTCATTTTCGTTGGTGAATTTCTACTCATCGCGAATAAAATGAAAATTCAGTCTACAAAAATCTCTATACAAAATAATTGGCCTACATTTTCTTTTGGAATTAAGAGTCCATCTGTTTGGGGTCTGCGGAGTCCATTTGTTTGGTACTGTTTTCTAACAGGATTGTTGATGAATTGTTAAATTTGTCAGGATGTTCTAATAATATTTGTTATTTTTATTTATTTATTAATAAATATCAACCAGCGTGTGATTTTTAATTTCTTTATTTATTGGACTATTGGAAAATAACTGCAAACTTTACGTCAAAAGAACATTTAATCAATAGAAATGTGACAAAAACGGAAAATTCACCGACCAAACAGCGCAGTGGCTAAAGCTGTGGCGGTTGGATGAGGATGGCGAGATGCAAAAGGAATTTTTCATGAAGGTAAACGCAACTGTGACCCACTGTTGAGAGTGCAGAATTCATGGGCCGACCCACCTTTCATGTCAGTACTATAGGCTGGAATGAAGCAATGCAATGCGTAGAATGCCTATAGCCGTACGTCCTCGATTTGACTACAACGGCATAAAAGTAGGACGGTCAAATGAAATGCGAAAGAGTTGGGAGTGCCTTGAGCCCAGAAAAGTTTTTATAAATGAAAACATAAAAAAAAACAGAAAATTCCTCCTAATAAAATTTTGCTCAGTTTATTAAACTTCCAACTTTGTCACAGAATTTGAAACTGGCCTCAAAAAAATGAACAATTGATTACATAAGCCACCTTGGGTATTTTCGTAGAACACAATTTATATAGACTTCAAATTTTTGTTTAGCCCAATATTGTCAAGCTACGATGTGCACACGGTACTAATCTCTCTACACCTATAAATACCTTTCGTTAGCTAATTGAAATATTTTGGTTTCGGTCTATTCGAATAAAAGGCTTTGATTTCGATTTCATCATTGATTATTCAAGGAGGATGCCGCCCATCCACACTCTACCCTTGCTGATTCCTTGAAATGCTTACTTACAACAAATGTGGCGGAGAGGATCAAAGTAGTGAATTTTATAAAAATTTTTAGGTCAAATTTAATGTAGGACGAAGGGTCAAATTACCTAATTAAAAACCTAATCCCTCTTGTTTTTATGAAACAGCTCGGGAAAATTGGATACCTGGAAATAATTATTTGTTGTTCAAGCGGTCAATTAATTTGGTTTCAGATCCTTTAATAGGAAGTGTAGGTTTTATTCACCAAATTGAAACTTTTTCGCTTCAACTTGAACCTTTTACAAATCAAAATGAGTATTTCGTGAAAGTTTGCAGTTGAAGTCAAATCGTATGTATAAAATTGAACCAACCATGTATGGATTGATCGTAAACTCGGAATGAATGTTGTACAACTGAATCGGACGTTTTTTTTGTTGCAGAATATTGAAATTCGATATAATCATATTTGCTAAGGCATATTCCACTTAGTTTAGCATTAACAAATATAATTAAATGACCAAGAGTATGTAGATCGATCACTTTAATGTTATTCATCCTTTCAGTCCACTTATTTCTTTGCTGAAGAGAGTGAAATTATTTGACGTTAAATTGCATCCAGAAACCCTTAACTCTTTGTTGTATCTGCTGCCATCTGAGTTGGTTTTCAAAATCAATCTCTGGAATCGCCGCTATTGTCGATCCTATTAAAAAATTCACTGGGATCAGAGCTTCAATCGTTATGTCACCTTCTGATAAAGTGCACACCGGCCTCAAATTCAGGATTGCTTCTATTTAGCTTTACGTAGTGTTGACATTTTCATTTAAATAACTAAATGATACATTTTGTATACCTCGCTGAGCTGTTTCCTCGGTACAATAAAATTTGTGCTATTATCACTGAATATTTCTTTTGGCACTTTTCTGCTGGATGAAAATCATTTCATTGCTGCGATGAATACATCGCTGGTGAGGTCTGTTACAGCTTCCAAATGAACGGCCTTGGTAACCATGCATATAAATACAGTAATATAACTCTTTGAAATTGTAACCCCTCGTCATCTTTTGTTAGCTAAGAATATTGGTCCAGTAAAATCTACCCCATATGTACTAAACGGGCTCGTTTGTTCTGACTGCTGGTAAACTGCCCATTAGTTGTTTCACAGTTGCAGCTCTTTGTCGGAAACATTTTACGCATTTGGTTAGATCCTCTTCCACAAGCCCTTTACGTCTGGCTATCCAGTACTTCTGACGGACAATATAGATACCTAATGTGGACATAGGAAATTATCATTCCACTCAGGACATATAATTTTAGTAGAATGATCGGTTTTTTTTGGGTCATATTCACTCATTGATTTTTCTAATTTTCCTCCAACTCTAAAAGTTTCATTCTCATCTATGAATGGTGTAAGTGGCAAGAGATTACTTTTCATATTTAATACGCGCTTCCTGATGAATATCCATTTCAAATTAAATTCAGCGTTCTGTAATTTTTTTATTACCTGGTTGGTTGCATTTTCTAGTTCATTGATGGGAAGTGCGGTGTACATTTCCACCACTGTTGCAAATTAAATAGTTTTGATGGAAACACACCCCTGGAAGAAGCTCCAAAGTTGTCTACGCACTAAATTGCATATTTCCGAACTGCAACCAACAAATTCGCTAATAGATAAACCTTCGTCTATAGATCGACAGATACTTCTGCAGAATAAGCTCGTTTGCTTGAGTCTCAGAAACCATGTGGCTCTGCTTCGCTGCTAGGTACATATCTCTGGATATTTAACTTTTGAAATATATTGAATTCTTCGTTTTAATTGGTTTCTTATCCTCGCGTAATCATCCGGCAATCCATCATCTCAATCTAGTTTTCGCAACCACAGCGTTTGGGACATCATTTTTTGCGATTATCGTAGGAGGTGATACTCAACCTAATGGATCAAATACTTTAGATGCACCAGAAATTAACGTCATTTTATTTAATCCTTTGCGGAATTCCAATAAATCCCTAGAATGCTTGTATTTGCTTCAGTTTCTTCAATTTTCAAAACAGTTTCATGTGTGTTCGTTACATCTGCTAATAAGCTGAATGATTTTTTCTAAAACAATTTGAATATCTCGTTTAAGTTGTTTGGTCTTTCCAACAGAATCTGCTCATGTAAGTAAATCATCAACATACAAATCGTTTCTAATTACCTCAGCTATGTCTGGAGATTAGTTTTCCATATCAGATTGATGAAGCGATTTTATAGCTATAAGGAAAGCTGAAGTGACTAATCTCAATATTACTATGGTAAGCACAACATGGTTTAACGCCATTCCTATATCCAAATTGTTCGCGCAGCATTTCATCATTATACACATTTACAAGAAAACTGTAGGTCGGGAAAGTTGCTTGTGTGAGATTTGTAGCATCACATGTTAAATCGCTGCCTATAATCTCCATCCAAATATAGTGTTTGTGCTACCAGTGTTGTGTCATAATTTTCATTGCGGCCTTCTCGTAATACATTGAAAAATTTGTTAACTCCAATCTTAACGTCAATGTGGTTGGCTTTATTGTAACCGGGATCTGCAAGCTTCAAATTATTTATGTTGCCATAAGCTTTTATGTCAACGTATTGGCTTGGCAATCGAGTAGAAAATTTACAATATATAAAATCAAAACTTCAATTTCCACTTGTTGATAAATTAATTGAGGTTTTACCATTTGTTTGTGTTATATCAGATGTCTTTATGGAAATATTCACATTTTCTTTGAAACTGCAGCCGTTGCATACATCTTTCCGAAATGAAAGATGCTTGTGCCCTTGGGTCTAACAATTTAGTTTGATTATTTTCAGAGGCACATCTAAAACAAGACTTACATAAGCTTGATGATTCGGCCTCAAACAATTGAAACACATTGTTCTGCAATGAATCTTCGTCTATCTGTTACACCCAATTCTAAAAAATTCTTCTAGATATGTAAATCGTGATCGGAGCTGTTTTAATAAATTAGTTACCACATATCCCTTTTTATCATAACGTTCCTTTATTATGTCCCAAGATTTTTCGTAATTCGTATCCATAATTTCAATGTGCCTCTCATTTTCAAAGTAGCCTCGAATAAGTTCCTGAATGAAGGAAACTCGGAAAAAATTCCTGAAAATATGGGAATATTCATACGTGGTAACAGAATTGTGCTTCACCATTCCGTTTGTTGCATTCGAAAAACATTCGATTAAAGTGTGACCAATTTTATGCAGTTGAGCAACATATTGATGTAGAGATTGTTTCGGAGATAAAATGATGGATTGTTAATTATGGTCGGTCTCGGTCATTTAATTCACCACATCTAAACTTTTTTACCAAATTGAACAACTTAGTTGTAAGCGCCATTTGAAGACTAAATAATAAGAACTCGAATGGTTCTGCAGTTCTGCTTTAAATAATCTGTACCTTAATCTCATTTTACCAAAACCTCTAAATCTATTTTCCAATATCAATTATTTAAAAGATTTTTTTTTGTTGTAATTTCTGTCACGGTACCAATAAATTTACTATAGGCGCACATACTCCATGCAAGCGCTATTAAATTGCGACATGTAATTAAAACAATTAATTTACAACAAAAAACCAAAAATGCTATAAATATAATTTTTATGTTGTTTAACTTTTTTATGCAATTTCTTCATTGCATGCAATAATAATACCCCTAAGCGTTTAAGCCATTGTGTATCGATCGTAAATGTATCTACTTATATATCTCTCTATATATGTAATATAGACAAAAACTTCACTGTTTGCTACCAACCTCTTGTTAAATTTCCATTTTAGTGTTTTTTTTTTGTCTTCCTATAAATGTTATCTTAACGATTTGCGGTTTATTTTACGATTTATGTGATTTTATGTATTGATAGCGCGCGCACACAAAAAACAAAACGGAAACCATTAGAACACAATTTCTAAGACATAAAATCTGATTAATTGTTGATAACAAGCCCAGACAGCATACAAGAAAGTGTTAAAATAAATGTTTTTTAGATTTTGTTTTTGTATTTTTGGTGAGATAAAAATGGTTTGTTGAACAATTTTGTTCTGCCGCGTTTAAGTGTTTTTCTATAACTTACCGAGATAACATTTATATTTGTGTATGTGTCTATGTGTTATAAAGGAATCGAGGCTAGACTAATATATTTTATATGACCGTGTGTTACATACACTTTGGGTCTTAGGGGCCATAAAAGCATTTTTTTACTAGTTTTTCGTGTTCTTATCTTGTTCTGTATAGAGAGAGTGTGGTAATGAAATGGAAATGGATTAATTTAAAATTTTATGAGGTTTTTGGTTTTGGTATTTTGGAATACATTTGGGATATCTTGTTTCAATATTAACGGTTTAATTTAATTATACCCACGAGCTATATATTTACGATTTTTAAAAGGTTTTTACACCTTTGGACATTTTGAGTGGATTTTAAAAATTTCTTGTTTTTGTTTTTGAGCGTTAAAATGAAATTGAAAGGAACTTTGATAAGGATTTCGGTTTCTGGTTATTTTATTTCTACTACCTCTCCAGATTGATATATATTTTATGAAGATATATAGGAATAAATCAGAGTAATAAGTTTAGCAGTTCAGTCGCTATAACGTATAACCTGATGGGATGATTGAAAGATGACGTATGTTTCATCGAAACTGAATTGCAAAACTCTTAACAATTTCTCCTCTTCGTAATTAAAGAAAATTTGGAGTTGGCTGTGAGATTTTGAAAAGTTCTAAGTTGTGGAGACAAGCTTAAAGCTTTAGGCTTAAATTTGAAGTTTGGGCGTTTAAGATGATGGGCAAAAAGCACATGCCTTGTTCATCGCCAGTTTGGCAAAATGATCGATATGACCTCTCCTTAAGTAACTAAACAAGTTCCACCATTCAGCTCCTCCACTAAGAAATGGCGTTCTAAGTTCTACACTCTCGTATGCCTTCTCTTGTAACCATACAAAGTAATAATAAAGTTAAAAAATTGGGCCTATCCGACTCCTCGGATGACACTTTTCCCAGAAAGCATCCGTTAAAGGTCACCAAACCAACCATTTATATTTTACAAACATTTTCCGTTATTTTGAGCAGGCAAGGTCCTTAAAATATGTCACGGATTTTCTTAAATTTGGAGATTTCCCCCGAACCAGCCTTACTCAGTGATGACACACACAGATACCCTCTTACATTTAATACTTTATAGTTGAAAGTGTTGGTGTGATAATTCGGTTTTTTGTTTTATCTACAATTTGTATGTTATTCTCACTCATTTATGTATGTAGTGTATCCGATCACGAATATTTTCATGTAAAGTGCAAAATAAATTTATAATATTGATAACTGTCAGGCTTGTAGTACATTGTTGTTGCTTTTGAATAATATAATTATTATATACATACTTATGTTGTGTTGGATGTATATATTTTTAGGAAGGATTTTCGTTGGTTTTGTGTTGTCCTAAATGTCCTATTTTGTATGCAGTTTGTTCGTTTTTTTATTTTTTTGCTGTACAAAGCCATCGAGAACGATCGTATTGTTAAGTGATACTTCGTTGAATAAGACTAGTACGCACACGAAATATTCGCAAGTAAAAGTATTTTTGGACATGGATTGGAAACAATTTTGAGGAAGTGCGTTGACAGGATATACAATTTCAAGTTGGGGATTTGAAATTTGGAATTTGAAATTTGGAGTTTGCGGTTTGGAATTTGAAGTTTGTAATTTGAAATTTGGAACTTAAAATTTGAAATTTAGAATATGAAATTTAGAATATGAAATTTGGAATTTGAAATTTGGAATTTCAAGTTTGAAGTTTGAAATTTGGAATTTGAGATTTATGGTTTGGAATTTGGAATGTGGAATTTGTAATATGGAATTTGGAATTTGGACTTTGAAATTTATAATTTGGAATTTAAATTTGAAATATGGCATTTGAAATATAAAATTTGAAATTTGGAATATGAAATTTTAGATTTTGGAATTTGCGATTTGAAATTTGAAATTTGGCATTTGCCATTTGGAATTTGAAATTTGGAATTTGAAATTTAGAACTGGAGTTTGAAATTTGGAATTTGAAGCTTAAAATTTAAGATTTAAAATTTTGCAATTTGAAATTTGAAATTTTCAATTTGGAATTTGAGATTTGGAATTTAACATTTGAAATTTGAAATTTATAATTTGAAATTTAAATTTGAAATTTGAAATATGGAATTTGAAATATAAAATTTGAAATTTGGAATATGAAATTTTGGAATTTGCGATTTGGAATTTGAAATTTGAAGGTTAACATTTTAAATTTCGAATTTGGCATTTGGGATTTGGAATTTGTAATTTGAAATTTGTAATTTGAAATTTAGAATTTGGAGTTTGGAATTTGAAATTTGGAATTTGAAGCTTAAAATTTAAGATTTACAAGTTTGGAATTTGAAATTTGAAGTTTGAAATTTGGAATTTGAGATTTGGGGTTTGGAATTTGGAATATAAAATTTGAAATTTGGACTTTGAAATTTACAATTTGGAATTTGAGATTTGGAATTTAACATTTGAAATTTGAAATATGGAATTAGAAATATACAATTTGAAACTTGGAATATGAAATTTTAGATTTTGGAATTTGCGATTTGGAATTTGAAATTTGAAGTTTAACATTTGAAATTTAGCATTTGGAATTCGGAATTTGAAATTTGGAATTTGAAGCTTACAATTTAAGATTTAAAATTTTAGAATTTGAAATTTGAAGTTTGAAATTTGAAATTTGGCATTTGGGATTTGGAATTTGAAATTTGTAATTTTAAATTTAGAATTTGGAGTTTGGAATTTGAAATTTGGAATTTGAAGCTTAAAATTTAAGATTTAAAATTTTGAAATTTGAAATTTGAAGTTTGAAATTTGGAATTTGAGATTTGGGGTTTGGAATTTGGAATATGAAATTTGGAATTTGGACCTTGAAATTTACAATTTGAAATTTGAGATTTGAAATTTATAATTTGGAATTTAAATTTAAAATTTGAAATATGGAATTTGAAATAAAAAAATTTTACATTTGGAATATGAAATTTAAGATTTTGGAATTTGCGATTTGGAATTTGAAATTTGAAGTTTGGCATTTGGAATTTGTAATTTGAAATTTGAAATTTAGAATTTGGAGTTTGGAGTTTGAAATTTGAAATTTGGAATTTGAAGCTTAAAATTTAAGATTTAAAATTTTGGAATTTGAAATTTGAAGTTTGAAATTTGGAATTTTAGATTTGGGCTTTGGAATTTGGAATATGAAATTTGTAATTTGGACTTTGATATTTACAATTGGGAGTTTGAGATTTGGAATTTAACATTTGAAATTTGAAATTTATAATTTTGGAATTTAAATTTGAAATTTGAAATATGAAATTTTAGATTTTGGAATTTGCGATTTGGAATTTGGAATTTGAAATTTGAAGTTTAAAATTTGAAATTTGGAACTAAGCATTTGGAATTTGAAACTTGGAATTTGAAATATGGAATTTAAAATTTAAAATTTGAAATTTGGAATATGAAATTTTAGATTTTGGAATTTGCGATTTGTAATTTGAAATTTGAAGTTTAAAATTTGAAATTTGGAATTTGGCATATTGAATTTGAAATTTGGGATTTGAAGTATGAAATTCAGACAATGGATGCTGCTTTAATAAAATTTCTGGATACTTTATTAAATAGCCAACTTTCGAATTTTGAAAGTGGCCCCTTACTCTTAATAATCCGTTCTAATCAATCATTGGGAATTCATCGTTTGATTGGGTTGTTCGTCTGAAGTTGGTAAATCTTCTCTCTAAACGTTTCATGCTGAACCCACCTGATTAGCAGCTCTTCACTACTCTGCAGTTGATAACTATTTAAGTACGGTACTTTTAAAATCGTTTCTTGCAGCGTATCATGTTTGACTAATATGATCTGGTAATGTATCGTCCCATCGGATTTTTGTCAACCACAGCGACTGTACCAATATTTTGAACGTGACTGTTGCTGGAGACAACGATCCAAGCGGATCAAAAATTTTGCACCACTCTGACAGAAGTTGACAGTTGATGATGGCTCACATTACAATTGTGGGACATTGAAGGTGAACGCGTCCTCATTTGTTAACCGGCATACTCCCAATGTTTTGACGTAAACTCCAGGTTGTTTGCTCCAAGATGCAATCCTTCTCCTGATTTTCTAACGGTATTTCGCTTAACAAATCAGGGCTGTTTGGCAAACTGAGAAACTAGCATGCAATAAAGTGGTTGATAGTTTGTGAAACATTGTAACGGCTTCTGAAACATTGTCACAACCCGACAATAAATCGTCTGCATAGAAGTCGGATTTGATGGTGGTTGCCAATTTGGGGAACAACTGCTTAGCGTCTTTGCTGCCTGATGTAGTGATTTAATGGCAAGGTACGCCGAACAGGTCAGCCCATATATCATAGTTTTAAGCTTGAAGTGTTGCATCTCACTACTTGAGTCTTCCCGCCATACAATTCTTTGGTAGTTTTGTTGTTTAGTAAGCACTACCACTTGCCGATACATTTTCTCTACTTCTGCAACAAACACAACCCTATACGTACGGATGAAAGAGGGTTCGGTGACTTAGAGTTAGCATCCTTGCTAGCCATACCAGCGCTTATTGCTGGTTGATGGCAACCACTGTTGTCATCATGTAGGATTGTATGGTGTAGTAGGCTTGCATATGAAATATGTATTTGTTGATGTACAGTTTGTTGTAGAATGCCCCGCTTTCAAACAATTCATACACAATTCATGTTTTGTGATGAAGCCTTTTCGAGGATCTATGGTACATCTTTGAAATTTATAGCACTTGTGTAACGGATGTGGCTTATTACAAAACATGCACTCGACCTTTTCGGTTATTACATGCGATACCTTTTGTACACGTTTAAATCGTTTCGTGGTAATGTTGCAGCTTTCTAACGCGTCACACCTTTCATGGCACATCGATGTTGACAGATTGTAATGCTCATTGTTGTTTAGTTTTATCGCTCATTTTGTTGAGTAACAGATGCAAAATCTATGGGTCTCCAGATTGGCATTCTAGTCTAAAGCCTTTAATCCCCTAAGCAGTTCATCCGATGTTTCTGTGCTATTCTTAAGGACTTCGATGAAGCACAATGGAAATCCGGCTGATCTGAAAAGGTTTTAATTATGACCGGTTTAAATTCTGCACACCATGACTCGAGTTTCTGTAGCCTTAATTCGATTTCGTCAGTCTCTGTTTGGTCATCGATGTTGTCAACGAATATGGCCGCCTTAGTTAGAGCGACCATGTTTCTGTGCGTTTGTAGTGGTAAAGCACTGTCTTTTCTAAGATGTATTAATGGAGGAAATTTTATATGATTCCATGTGTTGTGTGACCATCTTCCTAGGGATACCTAAAAAACCTTTTTGGTCTAAATGCGTAGAGCTCTTTTTTCAGCTCCCGTTAAAAAAAAAAAATCTTTAATAAATGCAGATAAAATATTTTGAAAAATATGTTTTGTCAAAATATTCGCTAGCCTACAGAAATTTTGAAATATAGTGCTCATCAACACACTAATTTTAATTACTGCATATAAAACCTGCACACCGACCATACATATTTCATTATTACAAAATCTCATTTAACTATAAGGCCCCCCCAAACTGTATCAATTATCCGATGGTACTAAGTGTAGTTTAGTATTCTATATACTATAGATTTCGTCACATCATAACAACACTTAAAACTCATCACCATCAACATATTTCCATAGAAATATTTATTGCCTGGCGCGGCGGCATTAGTAAATATATAAATATCCCAATATTGTTTTACTTTATTTACGAGTAAATACTTATGATGCAGCGCGACGATGGATTGATTACTTTTGGTTTTGTATAACCGGCTGCCGCGTATATACATTTAAATTAGTTAGTCAATATTTACGCGGGTATCACCTGAGCCGCGTTGAATATAGGTACATATTGACCACTTTACATGCGCACAGTGGAACAGGAAGCAAATATTATTCCAAATTAAAAATAAAAAGGAAAACGTTTCATGTTCTGAAAAAACAGGATATCCATTGTTCCAAAGTTAACACAGAAATACCAAAACAAAAAACTGTGTCAAATGTCAATATTTGTTTTAACCATGAGAAAAGCGTTTAAATTATTTATGTGTGAGCGCTGCAATACATACATACAAGTTTCCATATACCATATACCACTCATACTCAAAAAGTCATTGAAAAGTTTTTTGGTTTAGTAATTTTCGTTTCGAGAAAAGTAAATAAAACATTGAACGTGATTCTGCATTAATTATAAGGACTTAAATATGGTATTCCTTCCATCTAGATGTTTATTTGGATTTCGAAGTGAAAATGAAAACAATACTCATTCCCAGTGGTTTATTGTGTGTTTTGTTTTCTTTTTATTTCTCTTCGGTCGGTTTTGATCCTAAACAAAGATGCTGTATGTAGAAAAGTTGTGTATTCATCATCATCATCATCAACGTTTTACACGGATGATGATAATAATGATCATTATGATTTCTAATTTCTGTCTTCCCTGTTTTGGTATGTATTTGTTTTACCTTTTTTTTCTCTCGTTAATACGTGCCACTTAGTAAATGATATTAATGAGTTTGAACCCTTTTCACGGTCCTATAGGGAATTAAATGTATTTTTGTGTGTTTTGTTGATTTTTGGGGTCGAAACTAATTATTAAGAGTCGCCCCTAATTTTTTATTTTTGTACAACAAATAATCAATATCCAGTTCCAAATGATCTCATATGTCCGCAACGAACAATAATATTTAATTAAATATTTTATAGACAGAAGGAGGGGGTCATTTATATTCATAATGTAAATCGCGTAATATGAGCTTTTTGACAGACAATACATATACGCGAGAAATTTGCATTCAAGTTTTATGTATCGTGCATGTATGTGTATACAATACCAATGTTTAAAAATACATTCATTTAAAACTTACGATAATAAATTATTTATCTTAATTGCAAATTAAATAAATATTTCGTTTGGCACAGGCGCCAAGTAATGAAACGTACTATATATACCTACTCATACAGATACATATACTACTTTGCAATATCAATATAAAATTTATTTATTTGATAAAAAGAATTTTCCAGGAAATTAATTAAAATTTGAAATTTATTTTTAGGCATATCATCAAAAAGAGTTTCACTACTGGATTTAGATTTGTAAATATTATCTTTAATTTCCAGTATTTCAAACAAAAAAAAAATTGTGTGTTTTTGTTTTAATTAAAAAATTTTTTGTGTTTCAATGAAGCGGCTAATTTGGGGGTTTTTCCACGCTAGATAAGTACCTCTTTAACAATCGTATTTTGTGGATAATTGTACGCGATTCCAACTGACGAGTTTCAAAAATGTATTTACGATATCTTCCCGTCTCTTTTTCGTTTCTAGTGGCCCAATATTTAATTACTCGAACATATTTGATTCAGTATTACATTTTTCCCAATTATTGTGTCAAGTTCGACTCAATAGGGTAAGAGTTGATCATACTATATATAGCCGACGTTGAAACTATTAAACTTGCCTAGTATATCTACAGAAACAGATGGGTAATGATGTGAAACATCGGCTAAAGACTCGAAAAATGCGATATCTGATCTCTTTCAAATGGGGAGGAGACCAGTCATGGAAAGAAAAATATTATCTCCAATTACTCATTTAGCTAGGAAAAAGGTTTATAATCGGAGGAGTTTTTAATGCAAAAAGATATCAACTGGGGCTCTGATTCAAACACTCATATCTGATTGATTAGACGATAGCCAGGACTTCAACTCTAATCATTCCAGTTTAAGAATTTATAAATGATGTATAGATATGAGATACGAGATAAAACTGTATCCTGTATGTATAATAGATATGAGATAATACTCTTTGAGACACTTCAATATTCGATCAAATAAACTGAATATCTAACATAATCGAAAAATCACTAGAGGAGAAAAAAGTTTGCCCAACTACATTTTGAGAACGTTGCACAGACTTTAGACACAGTTTGACATGAAGGAAGGTCAATGCGCTAAAATTCAGGAATCATACTTGCAAGATTAATTAATTTACTTCAGGATTAAGTTATATGGGATTTTTTCTGAATTGAAAGAAATCAAGGCAGGAGTACCAAAGGGTATAAGTGTATTAGGGCCTGTTTTATACATACTGTATCCTAATGACCTCTATGCAAAACAATGCAAAGAAGAGACCACACAGAAGTGACTCTCTTACTCTTACTGTTTAGCCACCTCGCACTGCGGCCTAAAAGATCTTTTGTGCTGGGACCCTGCTCAATTATACGTTCAGTCAATATTCTACTGCCGGCCGGTACGAGATACATACTATCTGGACTCATTGCTCTCCCTCCTAGATGTTTACTATAGCATTTACTTCTATGCTAGAAATAGGGTAGCATTGGGATTCAAGGACCTCGAGAGGGTAACCCCATTCCCGTATATTCCTACTTCTGCCCCGCCTACCGTTTTGATTTTACTCTTACGTGTTTAATGAATATTTTAAAACTAATTCTACTTTTTAAATCTTCCTTTTTCAAAATTCCATTTTAATTTTGAATTATTCTGGAATAGGGAGGTTTAGTTTTAAAATATTCTGGAAGAGGGAGATTCAATTTCAAAATTAAAATTTAATTTCTGGAATAAGGAATTTAATTTTATAATATTCTTGAAATAGAAAATTTACTTCTGAAATTGAAATGCATTTTCTGGTAAAGAGTAATTGGATTTTAAAATATTCTGGAAAAGGAAGATTTGATTTTAAAATTAGGATGGAATCCAGGAATACGAAAAATTTGCAGGATTTCCAATTTTAAAATAAAATCTCTTTTTTCCCGAATATTTTAAAACAAATTCTACTTTTTACAGAAATTTCGCTCCAATTTAAAAATAAAATCTTCATTTTTCACAAATTCCATCTTAATTTTAAAAATTCTGGAAAATGGAGATTTAATTTTAAAATTAGCATGGAAGTAGTTTTAAATTAAATTTATTCTGGAAAACTAAATTAAATGTCAAAAGTAAAATTTGATTTCTGGAAAAAAAAGATTTAATTCTAAAATTGGAATAATATTCCTGGAAAGGAAAGGTTTAATTTTAAAATGTTCTGTAAGAGGTAGATTTGGTTTTAAAATATTCCGGAGAAAGCGACAACTTTCAAAGTTTTAATGGAATCTTTATAAAAAGAAGAATTAATTTTAAAACATTATGGAAAAGGAAGGTCTAATTTTAAAATATTCTGGAAGAAAAAGATTCAATTTTAACGAAGATTTATTTTTAAAATCAGCATGGAAGTAGTTTTAAATTTAATTTATTCTGGAAAAGGGAGATTAAATTTTAAAATTAGAATTTCATTTCTGGAAAAAGGATTTAATTTTAATATTAAAATGGAATTTCTGGAGAAGGAAAATTTAATTTTAAAATATTCTGGAAACATGGAAAAGACAGTTTTCTACGATTCCATTCTATCCTTTCTTCCCAGAATATTTTAAAATGAAAATTTCGAGATGAAATTCTAATATACCTTTAAATTAAAATCTTTCTTTCCAGAAATTTCATTCCAATGAAAATTTTAAAATCAAATCTTACTTTCCGAGAAATTTTATTTAATTCCACATTTTCCAGAATCTTTTAAAATTTAAACTTCCCATTTTAATTTTAAATTAAATCTCTTTCTTCCATGGTATTTTAAAATTAAAGGTATTTTCTCATAATTTTAAAATTTAATCTCCCTTTAATTGAATTCTAATTTTAAAACTAAATTTCCCTTTTACCCAAAATATTTTAAAATTAGTTTTACTTTTCCTTCTTGTCAATATTTTATTTTTCTATGATATTTTTCTAGAAAGTCCATTATAATTATAAAAATTATAAAAATCTCGCTTTTGCAAACTATTTTAAAATTGAAAGTATTCCCATTCTAATTTTAAAACTAAACCTCCCTGTTCCGGCATAATTAAAAATTAAATCTTTCTTTCCCGAAAATTTTAAGATTAAAACTTCCTTTCCCACAAATTCCGTCTTAAATTTAAAATATTCTGATAAAGAAAGATTTAATTTTAATGTTAGGATACAATTTCTGGGCGATAAAGAGGAGATTTAATTTTAAATTATTCTAGAGCAGGGAAGTTTAATTTCAAAATTAGAATAGAAATATCTCCAGTTCTAAAATACTCTGGAAACGGGAAATTTTGTTATAAAATTATAATGCAATTTTTGAAAAACGGAAGATTTAATTTTAAAATATTCTGGAAGAAAAAGGGAGATTCACTGTCAAAATTAAAATTTAATTTCTGGAGAAAGGTGATTTAATTTTAAACTTTGGATTTCATTTTTGGAAAAATAAAATGAAAAAAAAAAATAAAAAAAAAAATGTTTTCCAGGATTCCATTTTAATTTTAAAATCAATTCTCCCTTTTCTAGAGTATTTCAAAATTAAATCTTCCTTTTCCAGAAATTCCAGCTTAATTTTAAAATATTCTGGGAAATTAAGATTTAAATGTCAAAAGTAGAATTTCATTTCTGGAAAAAAAGATTTAATTCTAAAATTGGAATAAAATTCCTGGAAAAGGAAGGTCTAATTTTAAAATGTTCTGCAACAGGTAGATTTGGTTTTAAAATATTTCGAAGAAAGTGACTACTTTTAAAATTCTAATGGAATCTCTGAAAAAATAAGAATTCATTTTAAAATATTCTGAATAGAATTTAATTTCTGGAAAAATAAAGATTTAATTTTAAAACATTATGGAAAATGAAGGTCTAATTTTAAAATTAAAATAAAAATATTTTAAATTTTAAAATATTCCGGAAGAAAAAGATTCAATTTTAACGAAGATTTTTATTTTAAATCAGCATGGAAGTAGTTCTAAATTTAGTTTATTCTGGAAAAGGGTGATTAAATTTTAAAATTAGAATTTTATTTCTGGAAAAAGGATTTAATTTTATCATTAAAATGGAATTTCTGGAGAAGGAAAATTTAATTTTAAAATATACTGGAAAAACAAGATTTAATTTAAAATTATACTGGAATTATGGAAAAAAAAAATTTCCACGATTCCATTCTATCCTTTCTTCCAAGAATATTTTAAAATGAAAATTTCGAGATGGAATTCCAATATACCTTTAAATTAAAATCTTCCTTTTCCAGAAATTGTGTTCTAATTTTAAAGGTAAATTTCTATTTTTCAGAAGCTCTCTTGAAATTTTTAAAATCAAATCTTACTTTACGAAAAATTCTATTTTAATGTTATAATTAAATCTCTATTTTTTAGAATATTTTAAAATTAAAACATCCCATTTTAATTTTAAATTAAATCACCTTCTTCCATGATATTTTAAAATTAAATCTGCCACTAATTGAATTCTAATTTTAAAAGTAAATTTTCCTTTTACCCAAAATATTTTAAAATTAGTTTTACTTTTACAAAAATTCTCCCCGTTCCATCATAATTTAAAGTTAAATCTTTATGTTCCCGAAAATTTTAACATTAATTATTCCTTTTCCACAAATTCCGTCTTAATTTTGAAATACTCTAGAAAATCAAGATTTAATTTTAATATTAGAATAAAATTTCTGGACGAGAAGAATTTAATTCTACAATATTCTAGAATTTAGAGATTTAATTTTAAATTATTCTGGAACAGGGGGGTTTAGTTTTAAAATTAGAATAGAAATATCTCCAATTCTAAAATACTCTGGACAAGGGAAATTCAATTTCAAAATTAATATTTAATTTCTGGAAAAAGGAGATTTAATTTTAAAATATTCTTGAAATAGAAGGTTTACTTCTGAAATTGAAATGCATTTTTCGGTAAAGGGAGATAGGATTTTAAAATTTGGATTTAATTGTTGGAAAAAAAAAGAAAATTAAAAAAATGAGAAAAAAAAAATGTTTTCCAGGATTCAATTGTAATTTTAAAACTAATTCTCTCTTTTCCAGAATATTTCAAAATGATTCCTCTTTTTACAGAAATTTCAATATACCTTAAATGTCAAATCTCCCTTTTATAGAGTATTTCAAAATTAAATCTTCCTTTTGGAGAAATTTCATTTTAATTTTAAAATTCAATTTATATTTTAAAGAATATTTTAAAAATAATTAATAGCCATTTTTCGTCTCCAGTATATGATACTGGAATCATGGAAAAGACAGTTTTCCACGATTCCATGCTATCCTTTCTTCCCAAAATATTTTAAAATGAAAATTTCGAGATGAAATCCCAATATACAGAAATTGCATTCTAATTTTAAGGGTAAATTTCTATTTTCCAGAAACTCTATTGAAAATTTGAAAATCAAATCTTACTTTCCGAGAAATTCTATTTTAATGTTATTATTAAATCTCCATTTTCCAGAATATTTTAAAATTAAAACACCCCATTTTAATTTTAAAATTAAAATTAAATCTCCCACTAAATGAAATTTAATTTTAAAACTAAATTTCCCTTTTACCCAAAATATTTTAAAATTAATTTTACTTTTCCAAAAATTCTATTCTTCTTCTCAATATTTTATTTTTCTATTTTTCCAGAAAGTCCATTATAATTTTAAAAATCGATTTTTCCCAAATATTTTAAAATTGGAAGTATTCCCATTATAATTTTAAAATTAAACCTCCCTGTTCCAGCATAATTTAAAATTAAGTCTTTCTTTCCCTGAATATTTTAAAATAAAAACTTCCTTTTCCACAAATTCCGTCTTAATTTTGAAATATTCTAGAACAGTAAGATTTAGTTTTAAAATATTCTGGAACAGGGAAATTTAGTTTTAAAATTAGAATGCACTTTTTGAAAAAGGAAGATTTAATTTTAAAATATTCTTGAAATATAAGATTTACTACTGAAATTGTAATGCATTTTCTGGTAAAGGGAGAATGAATTTTAAAATATCCTGGAAAAGGGAGATTCAATTTTAAAATTTGGATTTAATTTCTGGAAAAAAAAAAAAATTTAAAAACATGTTTCTTTGTACAGAAATTTCAATATACCTTAAAAGCCAAATCTCCCTTTTCTAGAGTATTTTAAAGGTAATCTCCACTTCTCAAAATATTTTAAATTTAAATTTTCATTTTCCAGAAATTTATTTTTTTATTTTATTTCCTTTTTCTGACAATTTTGACATTATATCTTCCTTTTCCAGAAATTTCGTTTTATTTTTGAAATATTCTGGAGAGGGAGATATAGTTTTCACAATCGAATGTAATTTCTGGAAGCGAAAAATTAATTTTAAAATTTGAATGGAAAAGGAAGATTTAATTTAAAAAATTCTGGAAAAGGAGATTTAATTTTAAAATTAAAATGGAATTTGTGGAAAAAGAAAAAATAATTTTAGAATAATATTCTCAATAGAATTTAATTTTTTGAAAAAGAGAGATTTAATTTTAAAACATTAAGGAAATGAGAGGTTCAATTTTAAATATTCTGACAAAGGGAGATTTGATTTCAAAATTATTATGGATTTTTTTTAAATTTTAAATTATTGAAGAGAAGGAAGATTGATTAAATTTCATAATTAGAATTTAATTCCTGGGAAAAGAATATTTAATTTCAAAATATTCTGGAAAATGGAGATTTAGTTTTAAAATGTTCTGGGATGTTTTATGTTAGAAATAGTGTCCAGTGTGTCATTTGTCAGAGATGTTATCTAGAGTACATTTCAACGAATTAAAGAAAAAACCATTTGGATTTTATAACAAAATACAATAGCACATCGATGTTCGAGCTTTGCTATGATAGTTTATAAACTATTATTATAACACTTCCACTAGATGCGTGAGAGGTATTAATGCATCTTCATGTTCGCGTTTTTGATTCCAAGTAGATATAGACATTGCTGACGTTTAGATCTCAGAAGTCCTTTCGTAAGGACACCCGCCGTCATGATTTCAGTTGTAATATGAATACTACACAACATACCATCTTCCAACGCATTTCTCACGAAATGATGACGAATGTCAATATGCTTAGTTCGTAAATGGAACACAGGGTTTTGGGCGAGTTTCTGTGCTCCCATGTTATCGTTGAAAACTTCCACGTTAGTCAAATCGTGAAGTTCCAATTCGTCGGAAATTTCTTCAAATAAATAGCTTATTTTATAGCTTCTGTGAGTGCCATGTATTCAACTTTGGTAGAAGATAACCCTACAGTTAGCTGCTTCTTTGATTCCCAGGATATTGGACCACTACTCAAGCTGAATACGTATCCTATATACGAACGCCTATCTATCGTATAACTTCCCCAGTCCGCATCAACAAAACCGCATAGTGATTTGGTATTTGGTTGGAATGAGATTCCAAAGTTCATGGTCCCCTCTAAACATCGGGGCACGCGCTTAGCTGCTGTTGAGACGTTCCATAAAAATTATTAAATTGTCCTAGCACGCTTACAGCGTGTGAAATATCTGGTATTGTCGAAACAGCGAGATATGACAGTGGTCCTACGAGTTCACGATATGGTAAATTTTTCTCGTCGTCCTTCCTTAGTATCCAATTGGTTTTCCAATTTCGATCTGTATGCAATGGGCGTATCTGTCAGATTCGAGTCTGCCATTCCGTATCGATCGAGAAGATCTCGCACATATCCTCGTTGATGCATTATTGTTATTTATTTTTCTTTCTGAATAAATTCTACTCCTAGGCAATGATGTTTTTTGCCCAGATCCTTGATTTCGAATTTGTGTCATAATTGTTCTTTGATATTCGTTATTTTTACTTCAGTTTCGATATAAACTGTTATTATTGTTAAATCATCGACTCCACGCATAAAATAAATGAATGGATCCGAGTTCATTTGTTTAAGATTCACATTCGATCGTCCCGCTTGACGAAGACCGTACAGTGACTTTTTTAATGAGCAAACCTTATTTCCGAATTTAATATCGTTAAGCATTTTTACTGCCGACGATTTTCTTTCCGCTAGGATGATCTATGATTTTCCACGTATCATTTTTAATGATTGATTTGAGTTCAAACGCGATTGCTTTGTGCCATTCTACGACATCATCTCCAGAGATTGCTTCATCAATTGATATTTCAGCAATGTTCCCATATTCCGTTTCTGGATTATTTGCAACTTGCATATGGCAATTCTCTTTTCGGTCGTCCTCTCTGACCAGTGAGAATTCTTCCAGGTCTCCCTCGATCTCTACGAATTACAGATTCTTCTTCCCCTGGAACAACAATAACGCAACAACAAAAATTAGGTTCCTAATATTTTTTTCTAAACTCAGAACGGTATATTCAGATCAACTCATAAAATAAAATAATGACTTCTCCGTATTCTGAATTTGTGTTTTCAGATATTTTTCACTAAATGGAAGCTTGAAAAAAACCTTGATTCAACAGTACGGCCGTATTTCATATATTTTATACAATTTACCGGCAGCCAATATTTTTCAGCTGTCTAAAAATTACTTGGTACTAAATCTCCCCTCGTTTGAAATGTCAGAAACATCAAACTAAACACCGTAATACATAATCTCTTACGATCAATTCGTACGTACGTATGTTCATTGGTGTTGTTCCATCATAATTTTAATTCCTATATACATAGGTATGTTGCTTTAAGTATGTTGTATAATTTATACTGTTCAGTAAACATGAAACTTTTTTTTTTTTTTTTTTTTGAAAACCTACATTTTAATATTTATTTTGTTAAAGTAATAAAAATAAAATTACATTTATTTATTTATATTTTTAAAAGACGTATAAAATTATTTTTATAAATTTTTATTTTTATTATTATTTCGAATGATATTGCATATGGCATCCAATCTTCTTGTTGGCATACACAGTGTATAAGGAAAGGAAAAATCGTATGATGGTGAAACCCTCAGGAGATATCATTATAAAATTGACACCACCTCATAAATTGAACACAGAAATTTTTACATACATACATAAACATATAAAAATGTAACATTATTTTATACTGCCTCATATATCTACTAATCTGTATTTGAGAACGATGCTTCTTCCACCAATTGAATTTTGTGCACGTCATTAGAAAGATTGATTGGAAATTATTGGGGAAAAATGTAATTGGAATCAAATTTCGATGTTGTAAAATATCCATATCGTTACTGGATATTTACAAAACTTGTTTCAATCGCATAAAATCGCCTTAAGAAAAACTGCACCCAATCGCCACTTTATAGTGTTTAAATGATAAATGAATTTAATTACGTTAGCATGACAAGAAGGATACGTTATGAAATTGCAGTCTGTTCATAAACAAAAAAAACTTATTTGACTTGTTACACATGAGTAATGGTTTAAGGGAATATAATGCAACGTACTTCAACCAATCAAATTGAGAACAGCAACCTCATTGTACATAGCTGGTATATGAAAACGCGAAAATATCGAAGTAAATGATTTTCTAATCAAAATAAAATTGACAAATTGATTTGTTATAAATTTTAACAACATATATAGATTTTAGTTTAGTCACGATTTTGGTATATTTACTCGCGTCCATACTTCAACCTTATATACAACAACATACAGCGCAATAAAGAAAATTGGAAAATTAAGATGTATAAAATAATAATAATAATAAAAGATTTATTTGCTGTTGTTGGATATAATGAATTTTATTTTTTTTATCCATCAATCATGATTGATTCAATTGAGTCTTTATTGTCTTGGAAATTTTTAATTTTTTTTTTTTTTTTTTGCTTTCTATCTTGCAATTTTTTTTTTTTGTAAGAAAACCAAAAATACTTGGGAAAAAATAAATTATAAAATAAATAAATCATGTTGTTTGTAAACGGTGAAATTATAGCAGGTTAACATAAAACAGCTCTTTAGAGAATGGTCTTCCCTCTTGGCGATTTGGTGCGGTTCGTTAAGCTGTTGTTTGTTTCATTCAATTCTTTTTATTTATATTTAAATGCTTTTAACTTGGATCTCAATGGCATTTTCATTTTGACCTTTAACTTTATTTATATAAAATTTATTTGGATGTATTTTCCATATTGGTAAATATTTCGATCAAATTTTAAATTTAATTAAGTCAAGCGCATTCGGAAAACATTAAACCAATTTATGTTGATGTTGGCCACCAGCCATTGTCATCAACTATGTATTCGATTCTGTGCTAAAGTAGTATATGATGAATAAAAATTCGGCATTCGCCCCAGGAATACTAACATTTTTGAGTTCTAAAATATTACTTGTTTCTAACTTTTTTGCGATCTTTTGTAACTCGCTTTCCATTTTTGTAGAAAGAAAACTGATGTTCTGCTAGACTTTTGGCTCCAGTCCACTTATTCCAAAAATCTAAAATTCGAAAAATACAATTTTTATGATTTATAAAGCTTGATGAAAACGATTTATTGTTATGAAACTACATATCTAAATCAACGTAAAGTTCAAGTACTTAACAAGTTTTAAAACATTTCTAATACTTCAAAATTTTTAGAATTTTAAAATTTTTTCGGAATTTATTTTATTATTTAATTTCCTATTTCTTTAACTCTCGGAATTTTATTGTAAACGGTAATTAAAAATTCTAGTAAACGTAAATTAGATTGTCTGTTTTTACAAATTTTAACTATGATTCATTAAAATTCTAGTAAGAAATATGGAAAAATCAACTTGTCAGTTAAATTTTAAAATGATCGTAATAGATTTCAAGTCAAATTTTAATAAAAACCAGATTATTACTAATTTCTATTAATATTTTGGTTCAATTGTAAATATTACTAGACGCCCGCCCACCCAGTAATAAATTTGTAATAAATTAACTAGAAAAATACTAGTATAATTCCTTTTCATGAAAAAAACGGATCACTAGTTAATTTATCTGAAATCAGGTCAAAATAATTGCCATATTTCTAGTAATCAGAATATTTCACCTGGATTCTAGTAAATTTTATATACATAAATATAATTTTTACTTGAATTCCAGTAAAAACTGCAGTTAAACCGTTAACCACATTTTTACATCGTTTTATCTGACCCATATTCGTCGATTAATCAGTCTATTGTTAAATTTTAAAAACGTCGGACGTGACAGTGGGAAGTGAAGTATAATAACAAAAAGTTGTATTTTTCAAATCAAAGAATAAAAATGGATGCGTTTAAATTAACTTTAATGGAGGATGAATTCATTCAAACATTAATTGGTAAGTCTGCATAGTTATTTAAAAAATAAATCGCATGTGTTTGGTCTGGAATACAAGCTGCATAGAAATCTACCGAGACAATTCTATGCCATACTAAGATCTTATTTTTCCAATAGACACTTTCGAGTGAAATATGAGGATGAATACTCTGAGCTAAAGAAAATCTTTGCCGGTGTCCCGCAGGGGAGTGTCTTAGGACCAATCCTGTATTTACTATATACAAGGGATATACCAACCACAAATCAAGGAACCATAGCCACCTTTGCAGATGACACAGCAGTTATGGCAGTTGGAAGTAATGTAGCTGATGCAACGAGCAAACTCCAGAGGATGACCAATGCGGTTTGTAACTGGACAAAGCGTTGGCGAATCAAACTTAATGAGACAAAATCCACGCATATTAACTTTACTTATTAAAAGGCTTACCACCTACCAATAGAAATTAACTCGCGACTCGTGTCATATGCAAATCCAGCTAAATAGCTTGACATGGCCCTCGATGCCAAGCTCAAGTGGAGAGAGCATGTCAACAAGAAAAAAGAAGAACTTACATAAAGTTCAGAAAATGTATTGGCCCATAGGTCTGAGGCTCGGAGCTTACAATTCAAAATAAGCTGCTGCTATATCGACAAATTTTGAAGCCGATATGAACCTACAACTCTGTAGGGTTTACAACTCTGGGGATATATCAACAGATACAGACGTTTCAAAATAAGGTTCTTCGTAGCATCGTCAATGCTCGGTGGTACTCAAGAAATGAAGACCTTCACAGGGACCTATGGATGGAATACATCAAAGATGAAATAAAAATGCATGCCGCAAAATACGAAATAAGGCTCCAGGAACATGACAACCCCTATATCCGCCATATGACGACTCCAAAGAACGAGGCCACTTGACCTAGTGAACTTACCAAATTAAAATTAGTAAATAGGTTTAATTAATTATGGGACTAACCAGTGGGTTACACCCCAACAAACGTGAATTTTACTAGAAATATAAAAAATGCTCATTACAATTTATACAAATTATAAGTAAGTGGCTCCCATAAATATATTTGTTACACTTAGAACAAGTAGTTCTAGTTTTACGATCGGTTTTGTAGCTACAAAGTAGACAACGGCCCTTGATTACTGATTTTCTCCGTTTCTCTAAAGGCTGAGATCCTTCCGAGTGATTTTGTAAACAAACACTTTGTTCGGGTTGATCATCGGTAGGTGTTTTAGTGGTAAACTTTTGCCAGCTTAATTTTAGATGAGAGTTCATATTTGAACAGGACCTCATATCAATTTGAGGTTACATTATGGCAAACGCAAGATGCTTTATAAAAAGTGACCGTTTTTTATATATCACTATTGGATTTTCGGTGAGCAACAAAATAATTCGTGCATTTATACTCGCCAAATTTAATAAAGAAAAAAATATAACTAACGGCCACCGGCGTGTATTTCGAGCCACATTATACGTAGCATATAGTTGATCGGTAGTATCAACGCCGCCTTTCGTTTTGTTGTAAAATTCGATAATCTCTGGCAAAGATTTTGGAGAATCAATAATATTCCCATTACCATGCAAGGTAGAAAGGAGTAATACACATTTATTTTTTTTTGCACGTATGATAGTATTGTCATTTTCTTTTGGTATCCAAAAATCGTGAATTTCACTACCCTTTTTTTGGCAATACAAAATGATACAGGCAATATTCTTTTGTTTTTTCGTATGGTTCCCACTAATGTAGTTTTTTTTCAATAAATCTATAGCCAGAGGATGAGTCGTAAACCTATTATCGCAAGTTATATTTCGACCAGCATTTTGAAGATGACTTGTTATACGGTTAACAATAGCTTCAGGTTTATTGCTCAAATTATATGGTCCAGCAGGTTGTTGGCCACAATAAACCTTCAACCAAGATGTATAATATGTTATTGGATCAACGGTTGAAAATATTTTAATACCGTATTTGGCCGGTTTGGTTGGTATGTATTGCCTGAACCTGTAGCGGCCACGAAAATTTTCTAATTTTTCATCGACGGTTACAAAGCATCCCACATTGTAGTTATTCTTGCAATTTTTATTAAAAATATTTAAAATTTCGTGGATTGGTGCCAGTTTATCAAATAGACGACGCTCTTCACGGGTGTTGATGTTGTCAAGTCGCAAGGAGCGGATTAAAAATTGGAATCGGCTGTAGTTCATAGTGGCCGAAAATATTTCCAAGCCAGTTCCATCCGTGGCCCACAAATCTCTCACATTAACGTGAGATGACTTGTACAAACCGCCCAGGTATAATAAACCTAACAAATTTTTGATTTCAATAGAATCTGTAGGCCGAGCATTAATATATCGATGGCTTAGTGAATATCGGCCCTAACCCACATTTCTAACATTTTTCAAGAAATGCAAAAAACGAGACTTTTGACAGATAATACAATACGCTTTAGGGCCAAACAAAACTGAATGTGGAACGTGTTTTATAGTAGACACTTTTTGTGAGAGGTGTTGTTGACTCTTCGACTGACAAAAGACAAAACACTAATGAAATATATTTTAAAATGTGGGGAAAATCCGAAATTTAATTTACATTTTGATGTGAAGTTGGTTACAATTTCGGAACATTCGATTTTTGAAACGCAATTTTAAATTGAGTCCGTTGGATTGGACCCATAGGTTAGTAATGCAGGGTTAATAATATAATTTTTGAAGTAGTTTGTCTTACGTTGTGCTAAACATTTAGCTGGTACAAATAATTTTGTTAAGGATTGCATTTCCGTCAAATTATCAGGGGTGTGCATTAATTTTAAGGGATTTTCAAGAAATGGCGTAACTAGCACTATATCCCATCGGATAATATCGTTGCTAGCTTCATGTCAAAGCATTATGAAGCGGCATTAGTTCAATTATCAAAGACACTGTTCAAGGGATTCCGATCGATGATTCACGGCTTATCTGAGCAGAGCTTCCAATCTTATGAGGATACCAAAAGATGGGTCGTTTGTGGATAGCCTTTTAAGATATGTCAATCTTTCGACGTGGAATCCACGTATTACCATAAAAATTGGTAAAAATAGTTGCTAGCGATGCGATGGGAAATATTTTGAATGACCAATTTGTAACTATTACAATAAAGTTGCATTTTTACCATAAAATACCCTTAAAATAATTTTAATAATTTTTAGATTAATGAGTTTTTTTTCGATTCAGATGAATTTCTTCATGTACAACACTAACGAAATCCTAGTTTTAATTTAAACCACTAGTACCAACAATAATCACAGCATGACCAATTTAAATTTTTTTTGAATTCAAAATTAATTCCATTTCCGAATTTGCAACCCAATCTTTCATTCGATCATAAACTTAAACTTAAAAAGTCTAATTGTATTTTTGATTTTATTTGCAATGAAAGTGAGTATGGTTTAACTTTTACTTCTTTTCGTATCTATCGAAGACATTTATTATTTGTCAAATCAAACATGATAATACTCCACTTACTGTTGTTCAGATATCAGAAATTCTGGGTACAAATACGATAGAAGCCGACAAGTTAAATGAATTAACAAATGTTGGTTCATATCAGCCAAACCATAAACACGATACAAATATATATAAACTGCCGAATAGGTCAAATTATGTGTTATTCTAACATAACAAATACCACCTTTACATAATTCCATTCTCAAAAGTTTTGATGAAATACACACAGAGACAAATGTTTATCTTCATCATATTCTAAGACAATCTTTAGATATTTCACAAATTGATCGAAAAAGTATTGAAAACGAGATAAACAATATTATTGTATAAACAGTATAAGATAATGGATTAAGAAATTGAGATTGTAAAGCCCAAAGAGTATTGTCTAGGATCTAGAATTGAAATTAGGTTATCAAACGGAGTAGAAACTAAAAAAACGTTTCAATACATTCCATTACTGGAAACATTAAAGAAAATTATAAAAAATCCTAATTTAAGAAAATTAATTGCCGCAGAAGAAGTTCAGGAACCTGTAAATATTGTTTCTTCATAAACGAGTACCAAAACATTTAAAACACACAAGCTCTTTAAAGCACTGCGAATTGTTTTATATTATGATGATATTGAAATAGCGGATCCTATTGGTTCCGAATCAGGTACTCATAAACTTGGAATGTTTTATTATATTGTAGCATTAAAAATTTTCCATTATACATTAAATCAACATTGAAAAACATATACGTGCTGGCAATAGCTTATTCTATAGACATAAAAAAATACGGGCATGAACTTAATCTGTTAGTATGTATCGCTTAATGGAGTCGAAACAATAATTTCCGAAAAGGAATCATATACAAGTCGAGGCTCATTAGTAGGTTTCACCGGCGATACATTAGCCGCTCACGAGATTTTTGGCTTTTTGAACCCTTCTTGCACATATTTTTGTAAAAGTTGCTTGATTGATAAATCTCAGCTTAAAAGCTTAGAAATGGCAAAGTTTCCTATTAAGAACTAAGTTTTTATATGATCAGCATCTAAAAAACATATCTGATAAGTTTAATGTTCCAAAAGATTTCAGTCTAAAAGAAAATTCTTTCTTAAATAGTTCTAAACATTTTCATTCGGCAGAAAACATGATCTTCGAGGTTATGAATGACTTACTTAGTACTTCATTATTTTATAATAGGGAAAGGGTGGTTCACTAGTAAATATTTAAATGAGAAAATTAATTTATTCAAATATGGTCCCACAGAAGCAAAAAATAAGCCTAGCCCAAATTTTACTCGAGCTATCCTCACATATTCCGGCAATAGAATTAAACAGAAAGCGTTACAGACATGGGTTCTGTTAAGAGCATTGTCATTTCTCATTTCATCATCAAAATAAATCTTGGAAAAAGGGCACATGGTTCTTATTACGTTACTTCTGTAAATATTACAAATATGTTTTGCTCCAATATTATAAATAGTCACGTGATAGCAGAATTAGATAGTTATACACTGCGCCAATTAAAAAACGGAACAGAAATTTTCTTCGAAAAAATACCCAGATTTGAACGCTTGTATCTTGGTGAAATAACACCTTTCAAAAAAAAATTTTTGTTTCTAGTTGAAGGAAATTTTGTTTTCTTTTCGATACTGGAAACCGTTTTATTTTATTTTGTTTTTTTATGACTTTTGAGTAAAACAAAAGGTGTCTAAAAAAAAAAATTTGCTGCTGTTTGAAACTGTAAACGAACTTGCTCGATATATCATTCAAAAATCCAAATCGGCCATTTTATAGAGAATTTAGAAACCTTGCAAAATACTAGGAAAATATCTGTGCGGCCACTCCTTGTAGAGTTATTGAAGTTTTATTCGTGGCCTTTAGTAAGGTTTTGGGCCGGTTGAGTTTTTGATGTGGTTCATTTTTTGTAATAAGTTATTTTGAAACATTTTACGATGGTTTCATATAAACCGCTGTTTGTTTCCCTAACACTCAAAAAAGTCTGACATATTTTAGTTGTCAAATAATCGTCAATTGCTTCGCAAATATTTTCTTTCTTTCTTATGAAAATTGATTGGTAGCTAAACTAATTACCCCTAGCCCAAACAAATCTCGAATACATTTAAAAACTTGGAAAAACAAGAATCCCAATTTAAAAAATTTCGCACGGCTTTCAACTAGTATTTAGAAATAATAAGAGATTGGACCAACACGTGTACAAATATTATATACATCATGAAAAATGTGATGAGCCTTATTCAAGATTTTGTGGCTAGATGTTAATTCTCCCTTGAAACGATGCAGTAAAAAATTTGGTCTTCAAAATTAAATTGTTCCACATTTCAAACCACCTCCATCCAGTTTTGAGATCTATAGACATAATAAATTGACAAATATTAAAACTCATAATTTTAAATATTCCAACTTCAAGTTAAGTATCGTTTTGAGTCCCCTAAAATACAAAATTCATTATAAATCGTGCACATAATAATTTCTATCTTTTATAAGGTGATTTGTGGCAAGACAATAAGTCCACAAGCCCATTCCATCAAACCGCTTTCGAATGAAGTACGTATCCAAGTATGAATACACAAAAAAAAAGTTTCGTGCGATTCGTCTACCACACAATTCTTATAACAACACCGAAAGATAAATAGAAATGTCTTAAGAACATAAAAAAGAAATACTGAGCACACACAAAACAAGATATTATGAGTTTCTTATTACCCGAACACTAAAAAAATAAAGTATCTAGATAAGCAACACAATCTCCTCCATAACGCAAATAAAGCACCAAACTCATAACCGCCACCACCAAACACAACACAAAAGCATCCACAAAAAAAAAAAACATCTTCAAGTTTTTCGGGAAGATAATAATAAGAAAAATGGATACAAATTTTTATTTTATGTTTGGAATTATAAAAAATTAGATAAAATTTATTTTTATTTTTTAAATGATGCAAATTAAGTTTATAAATTTGTGTTTTGTTGTGTAAAAATGTGTAAATATTTAAAAAGCTTTCGAGCTTTTTTTGTTTTGTTTTGTTTTGTTATGCTTTGTTTGCACTTAGGATATATGTACATACATACATATATTAAAGAAGTTACATAAATTACAGTTGTTTTTGGGATATAGATTTAAAAAAAAACAAAAAGTTGAGTTTTGTACTTGTTTATCGAGACATGAATGAGGAGGTTCGTCATAAAGTTTTTGGGCGCGAATGGGTGTTTCGTATCGTATGAGATTTATGAATAAAATAGGTTAATTTACAATCAAATATAATACATTGTAATTTGTGCCAGCTACTGGCCTCATATAAATAGGTCGATTAAATTACTGTGTGTGCAAATTGGGGAAAAAATTAAAACGAAGAACAAACAAAAAGTAAATACTTTTACTTTAAATTTTTATAATTTTTACTTAACACATGTGAAGATCAAGGTAGCGCTCATCTTAAAAGTAAAAGAATTGATTTAATTCGCCTACTTTTTTGAAAATTTAAGTAAAATCATTTACTTTTTTTTATTCACCACGCCAATGGGTTAAATACTTTCGATCTTATAATTAGCATTGAAATGAAAGCTGAAAACAATAAAATCTGAATTATCTGAACTTTATCCTGGATGCATTAAGGTTTAAGCCTTGAACTTATTTCAAATTGATCAACTTTTTTCAAAAATTTATCTTAATCCACAATGGATTTCTAAAACATTAAGTTTTGTTCTGACTGAAATATTCTTAAGCCTAGTCTGAAAAATAAATGCGAATGTGCGCAAATTAGGATATAATCGAAACAAGCAAATAAAATTAACCAAGGGAGTAAATCCTAAATTCAAAGTGGATTCTTATTTAAACTCAAACGTTAAGAAGTCTGAATTGATAGGTTTATAATTCAATTGGAAAGACATGCTGATTAAACACAAATTAATGAAGCTCAGATTTGGTTGGTGGCTAGGTCGTCTATTAAGAGGAGGGAGAGGAATAAAGTTGACTATTATCTGTCAGCTATGCAACCTACTAATAGGTGTGTACATTTGTTCATCTAGTGGACTGTTCTGGTCATGTTTTACGCAGCGCCGGAGTGTGGGCGGTTGTGTGTAGGGCAACCCCATCATGATTCTCCTGTGACTCTTTTATCCCCGCAGCTCGAGGGAATAAAGTAGAGAAACAAATTGAAAATAAGGATTGTGCGCTTCTAAAGCGTTACAAGCAGACTTCACGACTGGGTTATCATCGGATGAGTGGCTCATAATGGATTTTAAAAGGAATAAAACCCTCTTCTCTTTTGGGGGAGGGAGGGGAACTTATTTGTGGAAACAATGCTGAATTAAGACGTAGTAAAGGATTTGGAGAAGAATGTCATTGATAGTCCTTCGACGAATCCACACACTAAATTATGTAGAGTGGCTAAGGATCGCTGTAAAAGGAGACTAAACTCTTGGCACTGCAGCCATTGACGAACATTAAACCTCCTTCATGCGAAGTGTAGCCAGCGGAGTGCAAATCCCACTGCCAAGGTTACAATTTCAGTAGGGGGAGGGGCGGCCATCTGCTTCAAGTCAGGATGGGAAACTTGGCTGTGAAGAGGACAACCCGCGCCTTCAAAGTAGTTGTCTAGCCCATGATGACAAAAAATACTAAATGTGTCCTGCATTACGCAACTGCATCTGCTAACAAGTCAACCCTTAATCAGGAACCATCTCCAGAGCCCACCTGCAATAATCGCCAGGTTAGGATGAGGTTGGGTGGCTCATAGTTCACCGCAATCAGATAGGGTTGGATTACACCTGATTGAGTGAAAGAGCTCTTGATAAATATTTGATTACTAATAATGGGAATATTGTCAATAGAGGAAAAAAGCCTACTTTCAGAAATGCGATTGGGTTGTTTATTTAACAATGGGCATGTATCTGGAGAGGTCTCTTTATCCGACTTAGCGGCCAGAACCATGCAGAGGCACGAAATTAAAGTTCCGAAACTGATCGGTTGGGGCTTACAAATATAAATCACTTCTTGGATCAAAAATGCCTTCCATTAAGAGAAACATAGAATCCCCAGAGGAGCTAGAGTAAAGCTCAAATCAGCTGCCATATAAAACGGGGCACTGAAAAAATTTAAAAAAAAATCCAAGAAGTTATTTAACAACGGAGGCCTAATATACACACAACGGAGGCCTATAATAACGGCCTATAACAACTCCGCCTATAGGTCTATAGGCCGAATGCCTATAACAACTCCGATAACAAATATAATTTAATATAATTTAACAACGGAGGCCTAATTGTACGCACCCTATTATGATGGAATCTCAGGATCAATCTGAGGTAGCCTCACATCACACAACAGGATATGGGGGTACTGACGGCTTTCTGGAAGAATTTTTACTCACAGTAAAGTGAGACGGGTCATTGGCTCTATCAAACTGTACATGACCGCTAAAGACGATGTTGGTGTTTTCATAGCCTAACTGCAGAAGGGAAATTTTTGCAAGCCTGGTTCGGATTTTTTGGGCAAGCTATGCCTTTAACTACATTATAAATCTTTAGAGGAGAGTAAATTGTGCTCTTTATACCAAAGTAGGAGAAGTACAGACTACCCTGCCCAAGACATATCGCCCAATTAGCCTCGTTTAGTTTCTGCTGAAGACGACGGAAAAAGTTTTGGATCTCCAAATTAGATCACCATTCATTCCATGCTGAAATTTAGGAACGTTACAGTTAAATTAGATAGTGAGTCAGTAACCATTAGGGCCGTAAAAAGATGTCCTTAAGGAAGCATTTTGTTGAAGGAATCATATGTATAACTTGGATCAAAAACCAAAGCCTTTTGGGCTTGTCAGACGCTATATGGACGAACCCGGGATTTTCAATCAAAAATGGTCTACTGATCATTTTTAACAATCGTTAGACCTATGGCCACATACGCCGCGGTAATATGGTGGACTAAAGGAAAAACGAGCGCAAACCTTATTGCAAAAGGGTTAGCGCATAGCCTGACTCAGAGTTACAGGCTCCATGATAACATGCCCGACTGTAAAGGAGACACTTCTGGGAATGACACCGTTGTACTTGTATATATATTAAACAGGGAGCTACAAATAAGGCTTTAAAAATGCAGGTAGAAGGTTATTTCTTAATATTTAGCCAGGTGATATGACGGGTTATCTGTTAGAAAGTGGAGCAGGGACAGTAATATGTGGTAATGGAACTGCTATCTCGAAGTCCTTGGGTACATATGCTACTGTCTTCCAAGCAGAAACTCACAATAGCCGCATTTCTTGACGTTTGATCTGATCCAGATCAGATCATGCCTCATGAAACGACACCAAAATGCGTAAAACAAACAAACATCGAATTTCAATTTTCTGCCCCGTTTTGTTTTGAATCTTCCTCTTGATACTCGTACTGTATTCATTTATTCTTTGTCGCTTTACAAAATATTGTTCAACTATATTTTAATAGCTGAACTAATTTTTAGATCACCATTTGTGATCCGAAATCAATGTTGGATCAAATGTTGTTGTTGCTTCACATATAAATTTTGATCTGATCCGGATCACTTATGCGTCAAGAAATGCAGCTAATATAGAACTTTGCGCCTAAGTAACCATAGCTTAATTTCTAAAATATGCAACTATCTACTTTGTCTCAGACAGCCAAGCAGACTTAAAGGCTCTTCAATTCTATACCATTAAGTCAAAACTCGTATGAAACTGCCTAAATACGCTTTACTAATTGGCAATAACCCTATTACTAGCGCAAAATTCCATGGCTACGACAGGCGAAAATATTTATATCACATCCGGCAACCAGAGTCTAAGAGCTATTCTTATTTAGGAAACCGGAGTTGATGCCACTCTAAGTTGATCATGTACCCTTAAGGTATCGCCTTAAAAACATGGGCCTCGGTACGACAGCCGGATGCTGCTTCTCTGACATGGAAGTGGAATCAGCGTAACGTGTCCTGTGCCAATGTACAGCCATTTTCCGCAAACGACTGCAGCACTTAAACTGGAAAACATTGAGCCCAGATCGAGTGAAGCAGCTACCGTCCAGAAATATTTTCAGGTTCATTAGGAGCCTAAATATCCACTAAACATTTAACTAAGTAGGATACAGAGCACAGAAGAACTTTATACGTCGCAGTGCTAGGTGGCTTTAATGCCCTTTTCATTTAACACAAATAATCCTTACTTGTAATTTTTGATTAAAGCCTTGGCTTAAATTGTGGGAGTCCGATTCATCGATTAATGCTTGATTTACGTCATGATTTGCTTAGCTTTAGTGTTTACAAAAAATTCCAAAATAAAAATGTTCAAGGTGTAAATGTCAATAAAATAGGTCAGGTTATTTTGCGTGCCGATTTCGCCGTTTTATGAATCATTTTGAAAAAAAAGTTTGGCAATGTACCTTCGTGTATATAAAAAGAACGGTTTGCATCAAACCAAATAAAAGGAATTTCAAATTGTGATAAATTGTGTTGCACCCCCAAATTGTAGAAAAAATACAACTGTATGAAACTGATTCAAAATCTGCTTGTTTTTCTCGGAAAGTTGCAGTTTTGTTTGTTCACTTATGATTTACTAACTCTTAAGAGTATATTTCCACATTGAATTTTAGTCTCAAGTGCAATTCTCTCGTGACTCTTATCGGCAAATTTTCGCTAAATTGCCGATTTTCCAATTGATAGTTCTAAGCTCTATTAGAAATGAAATTGGCCTAGAATTTGAGCAAAAATTGCCCTGTAAATACTGTAATGCTTAGCCAAATTGGCAGAAAGCAACCGAAGAATTGGTTGAGTACATGATTAAAACCAAATAAATTTTACCAAATATTGTTTGAATTAAAAAGTCACAATTTAAAACAGAAGTTGGAAGCATAGAATGAGGATCATATTCAATTTACTGTTCGAAACAACGAATCATTTAATTCTTAATCAGCAGCAGTGTTATGATTTAATAACGTCAAGATATAGTGTTGATTTGTACAGACATTTTTCTTATAAGATCGGAAGTTCCGCACTGTCTATTAAAACAATCTAAAGTATTTAACGGCGAAGAATTAATATAAATTTGCGACCTTGTTACGATGTAAGAATAGCGACATCTGTCTGAGAATGGAGGCGACATATTATTTTTCTATAATTTTTTTCTCTCGAAGAAGTGAGTTCGTTTTTCGGACTTAATGTCCGTGCGTAAATATAGATGGCGTCAACGGAAAAAGAGAAAAAAAAACGAAACGTCAAAGCAATGGGATGGGCATGATGAAAAAAAACGAAACGACTTTCTTTCTGATTTGGGAGATGGTAGCGAGTGCTTGTGAAGCAAAAAAAGAAAAGAAACTCGGCGAAAAATCAACACTCAAACAACAACGATAAACAAACCAAAAAAAAATAATCAGAAATATTATAACATAGGTAATTATAATACAGTCGCCTAATACAAAACATAAATATCGAGGGAACACAGGAGAAAAGGAAACGGTGAAACGCGACGTTTTATTTTGTGCTATAATCCCATAACCAGATTCAGACGTGATACATTGTGTCGTCAATTTAAAACGGTCAAGTGAGCCAGAGTGATATATGGTATCGGCAATTTAAGTCAATCAAGTGCATTTGTAGCGGCACGGGGCCATACCTAGCTCGCTTATACGCCTCAACACTCGACGAGTTATACGGCAGAAATCATACCACGAGAGATTCGTGAACGTTTTATTCGGTTAAGTGAATTGCATCTGTAGCGGCACACCTGGGTCGGCGTAGACCCACCACGACGAGCGGCGAGATATGGCAGGAGTCATCCCCGAGGAATCGAAAGTGTTCGAAGCAAAACGAAGTTGTACAGGGATATTTCTTTTTATTTATTCTTTATGTTTATTTTTTCTGTAGCGTATTAATTACGTATTTATACCACAAGAAAAAAGTAATGAATCTGTTAATTTGTTTGTCTTCTAACCGAGCCTTCCCACGAGGGCGGGTAGGTTTTGTTTTTGTTTCTTTTTCTCCACATTTTTGATCTCGTTTCAGAAGTGCAACGAACGAGATACGGCGAGCTCACTGTACTCCACCACGTTGCGGCGGGCGTTGTTAATTTCTTTTTCATAAGCTGACAAATTGGTCAGACCCATATTGACCAGTAGGATTAAGGAAAATAAAAAAAAAATTTCGTTTATTTTTCTTTTGGTTTTTGTCTCGTTGGAAAATTGAGAATAACCGAAAAAATTGAATTTTCATTTTCTCAGATAATTAGAAAATTGATATTTCAGAATTTGAAAATCTAATATGTCTTTGGCATTAATTTAAAACTTCGAGTGAAAATCGACATTTTGTAAGATTTGTCAAAGTTGTTGTTGATTCCGGGACGAGCAAACGAAAATTCATATCAATTCATAAAGAGATATGGAGGTCACAATTGTTTGCATGCAGATGTTTAATTTAATTAAATTAAGTTCGGAGTTTTCGATTTTGGTGCTTACCTCATAAGCGGCAGAATATATCAAAAATAATGTTACAGCCTAAGATTTTTAATGTTTGAGAGGACTTGTAAAATTGTTATTCAATATCTGTTTAGTATTTTTGCATAAGCTTAAATTTATAGGAAGCATATTTATGAAGGCAAAATCCTGAATTTTCAAATTGCACTGATAACGAAAGGATCAACACCCACCCAACCAGCGGAGCGGGAAAATAAAAGTGTCTTATAAAAGCTGAACACTAATAAGGCCGCTGGAACTGACACCATTCCTGTCGAAATATTGAAAGCAGACACATCTACGAACCGCTCTTATTATTTTTTTTAATTTTAATAAGGAGAGGAATAATGAAATTGACTGCGATTTAGTAAAGAGGGTCTACTAAATTTTTCGTGTTTAGTCGCAATCAGTTTTACTAAAGTTAATCGTATAACGTATTTTATTCTATAAAGTATGAGTACCTGTAGCTGATCAGCTAAACTCGATTTGCCAAAACGCAGTGTTTCTGCGGTGTTCTGACTGGTATTTCAATTTCTGTGTAAATAATATGCTCTAGCTTGGCTTTAATTAGTTGCAATAATCGATTTTAGACTATAGTTGGTTCTTTTCGTATCGCATGTTATCCCAAACCGTGTTCAAATTATCGTTAGAAGAGTTTCTTATTGTAAATTGGTTAAAAAGAGAGATTAAGATAGATTTGAGGAAGGGATTGTAAGTTTAGCTTAAATTCAAAATTTTAAAATTATCGATTAATCGAAAATTTTACTTATGTATTGTCCTTTGTGGCGTATAATTTATGTTAGAAGATTATTCCGCGATGAAGATTCTCGAAAATTCGGTTGAGTTGGTGATAATGACTCTCACGTCAAAATGTTGACAACTGAAAAAATTAGTTTTTATCGAGTTTATCGGGAAAAATTTCTTAAATATCGTTGACTTATCGATTATTATCGAAATGTTAATTCCTAATTTGAGGTTAAGAGTGGACCCGGTAATGTTCGTGCGCTACTTCCAATTTATTGAGGACAAGATTGTTTGATTTTATTTGCTTAGTGTGTTGCTAATCCTTTTTATTTTAAATGATTTGACATGATCAAAGGCCAACACAAAAAATTTTAAAGATAATTGTTCAATATATGCCCCTAGGTATCTTACAAAAAATCGTAGTCAGAAAATTAGGGATAGGGAAAAAATTCATTAAGGTTAATTTTGTAACATTTTTCCAGAATTTTATTTAATTTAAAAAGTAAATTTAGTACTCCTTTTGAAGGTGATTACAAACAATAAGAAATAAATTCAAAATTCTAGAAAATCAAATAAAAGCTGGTCACAAAATTAGGGGCATACGAATGTTAAAAAACAATGGAATACAGACTTATAGGCTCCCTGGCTTCTTTAAGGACCAGTATGTTGTTGCCTATTTTTAGTTCCCTAGCGGACCACAGCTATCTTAAGTCCTTCTACAGATGCTCAATTGGATTGAGGTCGGTAACATCGATTTTGGAGGATATCACCCATGTAGACGTTTTTGGTCCATAATCGTTTATCCAATATAAAGGCCATATATCACTATATAAGAGGCTTGCAGAAAGCATAATATTCCCTCCCTAAATATTGCGATTTTTTTGGCCTAGGTACATACTGTTTACCATCGCAACTAACTCTGTTAATTTTTGGTTCGCTGCTCCACTAAATATTTCTCCACTTTTTAGCCATCGTCAAATTTTCAATCAGCATAGAATGGTTAAAAAGCATGAACAGTTCTAAAACCCAGAACATTTCGACTTAAAAACAAGGACAGTTTTTTAAATCTTGAAATATGTTATGTATTTGATTAAAACTAATTGCTGTACAAAATTGGATCATCCACTGGTTACAAAACAGATGTGTGGTGCAATCTCTTGTAGAATAGTTTCAAACCTGCTACCTTGTTTCATCGTCATTTAGATAACTTGCAACTAATTCATTGATCTTCAAATATGTTGGTTAAGTCAGATATCAAATTTAAATGGAATTGATGTATAATCGCAGAAGTTCCATTTGGGACAGGGGTGGAATTTGTTCAATAAAACATGCTTCGAATTCAACAAATATTGGGCGCATTACTAATGATTCTTTGGTATATAAGTACAATACAAACCATAAATCAAAAATTAGATTTGCCAAAAAAAAATTTTTTTTTGTCCCAGGCCTTTACTATATCCCCAGCACCAAATGGAACATGCACGTTAGTCATCGGATTTTAGTGAAATGTTCTATCTAATGTATTGAGCAAGTTCTTTAAATAGTTCCTAATATAAAATCGAATTATTCTTGGTTGATTTTTAACGCGCATTGACACAATAAAAAGGAACGCAATATACAAGACACTTTGTGAAATGGACATTGCAAAAAAAATAATTGAATTCATACGTGCTTGGGATCCGTTGCGTGTATTTCCACGATTAAAATTCATACAGCAGTACCGATTTCTTCTTACTAGTCCAATTTACTACTGCTACATTAATTTGTTGGCCTTTGTACTGAACTCGATTCCCAGTCAACAAATGTAGCAGTAGTAAATTGGACTAGTAAGAAGAAATCGGTACTGCTGTATGAATTTTAATCGTGGAAATACACGCAACGGATCCCAAGCAAGTTCCAGTTGTTTGTGAATAAATGCCTAAAAAGAATATTGAAGCCCTTCTGGCCAAACACCATAATAAATATCGAGCTACACAGGCAAACAGACATCGACATAGAGATTAGAAAGCGAAAGTGGATATATGTAGATTGGTCATACACTGAGAAAAATACCGAATGATGTCAAACCAAAATACCGAATGATGAAAAGGAAAGTTGGAACATGATGAGTGGAAATAACAACAGCCTCAAACAGAGTTCGATGGTCCGGTCTAGTAGGCGCCCTAAGCTGATTAAAGAACCTCTTTTTGCAAGAGATTTAGAATCAAAGTAGAAAAAGTTCACCACTTTAAAGCACTTAGTTTTGTTTTTTTTAAATAAGTTTGTGAAGCTTTTAATGAAATTTGGGACCTTATGGTTTTAGAATTCGCTGAATTTGAATATACAAAATATTTGCTAAAATGTGTGAAAAAATTTTCGGGTTGCTAGTTAAAGGTACTCAAAAACGAATATCTTAAAATGCCAGAATCAATGTGGCCGCCATAATTATAAATAATTATTCTCAAAACTGATCGCAAATCTAAGCTTACCGCATATGTAGGCACCAGGTTCTGACATTTTGAAATTTTCATTTTAAAATGTAACTGTTGATCATGAGATCGAGTATCAACTTTTCTCAGCTTAGGAGATAGAGGAAAACAACCTAATGTCAAAATGTCCCTGAACAACGCGAGGAACAATTATGCTATTAAAAATATCCAGTAAAATGACGATAAGCAATTTTTTGAGTGATTCTTTGTTAACGGACCAAATAATTAAAGAAGACACTTTTGACTGTTAATAAGCGAAGGTATCCATTAAATACCGTGACAACGTTTTTAGCGGTGAGATTTCGCATTGGTTGGTTTTCTGAAATATTCCTAGTCAAAAGAATACAATTCTAATTTACAATGTCTAAGGTAATCAATGCAACTTCCCAGACTCTTAATTGATGCTAAATAGGTATAGATGTAACAAATGGAAAATTATGCTTTCATTGATCCGCTTTGTGTGGTATGTGCTTATGGCACAAAAATCCAGAGTAGCTACAATCCAACCTATTTCCTAGGTGAGGTTAGAAATATTTTTTGGCTTACGAAACCCTAGAGATGGGAACGAATAATAATTTAAACAAAAAACTACTTAATATATTTCATGGCGGATTATTTTTGATTTGATTTTATTAAATATCGTGTAATATTCTTCAATGGCCACATTGAAAACGAAAAAAAAAAATAATTTTAATGCTCAGATCAGCATTTTATCTATTCCAGGTAATAACACAAGCACCACCAAACAAAGTAACAAAGATTTGCAAAAATAAATATTTTCATAAAACGGTATTCGCCTTTTTCCGGCACATCTTCTTTATAAATGGAATAAACAAAATTACATTCCTTAAGCTCGTTCTCGTCTGAATACATACATGAATATCGTAAATAACAAATTCAGAAAATGCACCTTGAATTTCCATTATAAAAGTAAAAGAAAATCCGACGTTTAAACGATTTTCCATTTGAATAAATCAAATACCAACATTTTTTTACGTGTTAATCCTTTCCAACATAAAATCGTTTTTCTCCTGCAAAAATCTTATATTTAGAAGGTTATATACAATATGTATAGCACAAATTCGCGTAAATATAAAAAATACTTATCGCGCGGAAAAAATCGTCTTCAAGTCTACATACATAATATTCTAGTTGCTATACCTGCGCGCGCTCAATATATTTTCAAACAAATTCAATTTAATTTTATGTCGATAATCCCAATAATTGAAAACGTTATAAAGATACAAAAAAAAAAAAGTAAAATCTGATGGTAATTGAATTTTCTATAAGCTATGTACTTACGTTTGCATACTTTACGATGTGATATTGGTTTGGTTGGGTCCCGATAAAATCCTTCTTTGCAGTAATTGCAATGTCGGCCGGTTGTCGAGTGTCTGCATTTTAAACAAACGCCACCCGAAACACGACCAGATAATTTAAATAGTTCCATATTGAAACGGCATCGACGTGCATGTCCGTTACAGTTGCATACTGAAAATATAGAAAAAATAAAAAATTTTAATTGGAAATTGAATTAAATGTTTTTCTATTTTATTTTAATTTAATAAAATAAATTGAATAGGGGTGTTTCGACACGGGGCTAAATTTATATACGCGTGATTCGAATTTGAAATTGATTTTTTTATTTTTAGGGTGGTACAAACCATTGAACATCTGTAAAATGTTTATGCTTATATTCGATACAAATTTTTGATCTATTGCTGGTATACTTTTTGCAACGTTTTTTTTTTAACTTGGCGGACATGGATTGAATTGGTGATATGAAAAGTAATTTTCTTGCCTATTATCCGTAATATTCTTTGGTCATAACTTGCCATGTTGATATGCCATCATTTGTATTTGTTATATGCGTATATGAGATTAGGAGATTTTCCGATAAAATTTCGCGAGAAGATCAAAATTTGATGATGGAAATATTTAAAATTTTATTTAAAAAATTCAATATTTTAAAATTTGACAAAATTCAAAAAGTGGGAAAAAATTAGAAATCTGTAAATTTCATTTTTAGTTTCCTTTCTTGAATTCAGAATTTATCAAACAAAACATGAGGAGATGGACTATTCAAAATTTAGAACCTAAACTCTCGAGAATTTAAAAATTTGTTTTCATTTTCTGAGTTTTAGTTGTTGCTTCGTACCACACTGGGGACTGATGTAAAGTTTGTAGATCAGTAATTTGTTATCTAGGCTGAGACAGCTGTTTCTATTTAGGAATGAGTACAGTTCTCAAAAAGAGTCAAACGTCTTCGGTCGGATTTTTTTAATATGCTCGGTAAAGCTTAGATGTTGGGCCAATGTTACCCCCAGGTACTTTACCTTCTTTACTACAACACTTTTCCCATCAACAGTAATATTCTCCGCTTTTTTAAATTTGTTGGAATAATTTTGATGTGGATAGAAAAACATGACTTGCGTTTTTGTAGTGTTTACCCTGATTTTCCATTTCGCATATTAGCTAGATTGTACGTCGAGATATTTTTGAATTCTGTGTATACACTGGTACTTGCTGTAGTTAAAGCAGAAAATCGTCGTGTCGTCGGCGTAAATTGTCTACTATGAATAGTGTATACAGCAGTGACCCCAGAACTGAGTCCTGAGGCACTCCTGCTCCGATACTGTGTATGTCCGAGCTAGCATCTTTGATAGAAACAATGAATTTTCTGCCTGATAAGTATGAAATGTGAATGTTCCTTTTTATTCGGTTAATTATTGTGCTCGTGAACAATTGTGGCATTTTCCTATGCATATTTCGAAGTCTATTGCGAATCTTACTTAATGAGATAATCTCGTCTGGTAACTGTCTGGTTTGAAATGTTACTATTGGGATTGCTTTGCTGGTGGCCATTCTAATGGCTTCCGGGAGTATCAAAACACTTTCGTCTATCTCCACACTGGACTTAATAGGAACTTCTATCCTATTTTAAATTTTACTGTATACAACAGCCTTTACATCAGTTAGTTTACATTTTTATAGTCCAGCACTTGTTTTGGGTCAACTTGCACATTGAAATTATACCTACCACGAATATTAAATACAGTTGGACGATGGTCTGAGCAGAAATCATCCATCACCACAACCTCACCTTCTATGTTGATGTTCCTGTTGATCACTAATTAACTAGGTCTATAGTCGCATTACCTCTCGTATGATCATTAAGTACAAACAATTGCAGGCTGTTTCTTTCGATGTACTTTAGGAGGTTTCTCCCATGCTGATTCGCGCCGGCATAGTTCCATAGAGCGTGGTGTGCACTAAAATCACCTGCGAGTACCAGGTTGTTACTGCCCAACTTTGATATAAAGTCAAGGACTGTTTTCGTTATCTTATATGATACTAATGAAGTATCACTCAAATTTTCCCTAACATACGCCTTTGGTTGTGAATGCCTAATTTTGTTTAAAAAGCAATGGCCGTACCATCATTCCGTAGTGTATTTGTCCGATAAATAACAGCGTTAAATAATACCAGTGAAAGTTCATGCCTTCGTGCTAAACTTACTAGACTGTTGCAATTTATTGATAGTATTTTGATTTTAGGAATTGGAATATGATGTTGAGATACATGCTTTTCTGCATTTCTCTATCTGGGACTTGTTTTAGATTGAGCAAAAACTGTGAAATATTTTTTGTTAGAGTGAAAAAGTCAACACCAAAAAAACCAACTGACTTATTGAAAAATTCATTTAGCCCGTTACTATTTGCAGCTGTCGCCTCCTCCCCTGTACCCTGGGCCATGTCTACCTTCTCCTGATCGGTTTTAGATATTCGACTGCCTGACGCTTTATCAGCAAAGCTAATACATTTACTAATATAGCTTGAATTAAAGAGCTTAGGGCGACTTTTTTTAAATTTTCATGAAAAGCTTAAAAAAGTTTCCAAATATCTTTATAAATTGAATTTGTTTTTGGGCGAACACGCTTAAAAATTCTAAGTCGATTTTGATTTCTATAAGGAGAGTTTTTGGTGCAGAATTCACGTTGGCCTTGATTCAAACTACGTCAAGCCAAAAATGACAAGTTCTAAAAGCCAATAGTAGCAAATTCTACCCAACTATTTTTTTTAGATGGTCAGATAATCTTCATTTTTATATTTGTCATTATGACCATGTAAAATTTGGATTAGATTCTAGATAAAATAAAAATTTGATCTGTATAAAAAATTCAACATTTCAAAATTTCACAAAAAATTTGGAAAAATAAATTCTTAAATTTTAATTAAACGAAATTTTTCGACTGTAAAATAATTTCAAATCTTAAAGTTATAAAATCAAATTTGAGCGTTATTCTAAACCTTCTGAATTTTAATAGATGTTCCAAATCAAATTTTAAAATTTTGTTTTAAGCAGAATTTTATTTCGTTAACGGTTGATACTTTTTACAACTTAAAATTAAATTTCGGAATTTGTTACGTCTTCGTTTTCATCTTGAATTACCCAACTCAATTAAAAATGTTTGGGGACTAATTAAAATTAAGTGAAGAAAACGAATATTTGTGAAATTTTATATGGAGTTTTAGGAATGTTTTAGACAAATTTGAATATTTTAATCAAAATTCTAAGGCAAATGGTCTACCTCATTTGTAAGCAGAGAACCGCTATCGGATGAAATAATATTGATCAAAGATTCTTTAACCTTTTTTGTTAAAATTTCATTAACAAGGCTCCAATTTTTTTGACATCCTCTCAAGAGCTTGAGACGGATCATCTAGCTTCAGAATAGACGTCCAGTCAGCCTGCTCGACAAGTTCAATTAACAATACCATATTACCTTTTTTTTTTCTATTTATAACGGTAATGTAGAGTTTCCGTCGCAAATCCCGAATTTCATCATAATCGGTTAAGGAATAGCCAAATTCGATCTTATTGGCCATATTCTGGAACTTCCACTAAAATCCGTTAAGAAATAGATAAGTTCCACTCTAACAGATCATGTTTTCCGAAAAAAGGCAGATCGAGCGAAAGTAGTAAAATGGTAAGTACATTTGCTGCAAGTCGTCACTGCAAAAGTAGAACGGCAGTACTTCACACGTTTTCCAAAAGATGGAAGCACTAATCGACACTAGTAGTAAAATTTTCACTCTTTTATCACTACGTATCATATATTTGTTTTTCCAATTTTACTTTTATTAAAATGTAAAAAAACACTCACATAGTCAAAAAACACCTTTATAAAATAAGTTGGCAGCATTATTATAAGAAAAATTATCAGTAGTAGTGATATCTATAGCGTCAAGACTGCTTTCTATAGTAGTAACAACTAGTGGCATCATCTAACAGGTCATATTTTCTAACAGATGGCACCGTTCGCGAAAGTAATATTTGCTTGACAGTTTGTCATGATCTATTAGCCATATTCCAGAATTTCATCCAAAAATCATTTTAGGTCATTTCCAACGCAAATAATAAATTTTATCATATCGCGGAAGGAATAACCAAGCTACATCCTACTTGCCCATATTCCAGAACTTTATCCAAAAAATCATTTTAGAATCCCATGTCTATCGCGAATGTCAAATTTCACTAAACTTCGTTATGAAATAGATACCTAAGTTCCATCCTAATTGGCCATACATAAAATTTGCAAAGGTTCAACTTGAAGTGTAAAACCTGTAAATGTGCAAGATATTTAAACAAATCCACTCCCAAATCCAATCCAAATATTGCTTAAGACTTAAAAGAAGAGATGAAGTTAATATATGAAAACTCCATCTTCTCTTTGAGGAACGATAATCAGGAACAAAGTTCTCATAATTTTTTTAACGGAGATGTTGATGGTTATGGTGATAGTCAATGAGGATATGATGGTATGATGGTACCATCTGATCAAATTTGACCCGGTCTGGCAACAAAAAAACACTTACATTTTTATGTATTTTTTTAATATAAATCTTTATTATCGCCTTCAAAATAGGCTCCTTTTGAGCCAATACAAGCATGCCAACGGTTAATCCATATTTCCATACACATTTTATAGGTCTCGGCCGGGATGGCCTTTAGTTCCTTCAGCAAATTTTTTTTCTTATGTCTTCAATCGATTCATGGCGCGTTCCCCGGAGTGGATATTTGTGTTTCGGAAACAGGTTAAAGTCACAAGGAGCCAAATCTGAAAGTAAAATTCAGTCACAATCAGGCTGAAATGTGACGGCGCATTATCGTGGTGAAAAATCCATGAATTGATTCAAGTAGACGCCTCAAAACGGCCAAGTAGTATGCTTTATTGACAGTTTGACCATCTAGAACGAATTCACGGTGAACCACAAGCCGGTAATCGAAGAAAGCGATGAGCATTACCTTGATTTTCGACCGACTTTGACGTGGTTTTTTCGGGGTTGGCTCATTTTTGGCGCGCCATTTGCTAGATTGTTGGGCAGTTTCGACATCATACTCATAAACCTACGTCTCGTCACCAGTAATAATTCGTTTGATGAATGTAGGGTCATCAGCTACGTTGCCAAGCATCTTTATTGTGACCTCTACTCGACGTTCTTTTTGCAAAAAATTGCAGGTCTTTCGCACTAGCCGAACGGCAACGCGTTTCATACTTAAAACATCAACTACGATTTTCGAGCACAATTTTATTCACTTTTTCGATGTTATCGTAGTTAACAGAGGTAGATCAGTGTTGTGCGTCTACACGTAATTTAATATTGTCTACATGTAAGTGTCGACAATAGCGTAGACAATAGTTTCTGATGTAGACAATGTAGCCAATGTGTAGACAATGTAGACAATGTAGAAAATTCGTAGACAATCAAATTTTTCTTGTTGTTTTTCCTATGTATAGATTTAATAACTTCTGCGAACTACGCTTATATATATTTAAAGTTCCTAAATCAACCATATAGCCAGAATTGATAACCTAGAGCAAGGAGACCAAAAATAAAACATTCTAGGTTTGCAAAAGAAGTACTATACGTAGTACTAGAAGTACTATTCTCAGGGATACGAAAAAAACGCTAAGAATAATTGTTTAGATTGTTGGTACAATTGAACTGGGTACAATTTCATAACCTCATAAATTCAGAACAGAACTTTAAAAAAATTCAATAAAGCAAATTCAGTAGTTGCAAAATAATTTGACAAATTGAGTGTAAAAGAAGAGATGGAGTTAAATGAGGAATTAGACAAATTAGTATTCGGATGAAACCTGCCCTTAAGATTGGTGGAATCGAAACATATTAAGTCATTAATTAAATAGTTAAAACCAGCTTACGCTACTAAATTTCCAGGATGAAAAGCACTATCAACGACTTTATTAGACAATGCGTATCCAAAATGCATTTCATTTGCTAAAGCCAGTATTTCTGATGAGTCAGTGCTATTAATAGATGGTTGGAAAAACAGTTCTAGTAACACATCAATGCTACATCATGACATTGACTAGCAAGCCTTCTTACAAGCTTGGTACCTAATAGGTGAAAGCGAAACAGGAGCAAGATTAGCCAAAATTTTGCTGAAATCGATAGACATTGCTAAGCAGATATACAACGCTAAAGTATATACGGTTGTTTCTGATAATGCAAGTAGGTACTGTATGGTCAAAATGGGAAAACTTTCCAACCACGTTTTATTGCATAGTACTTGCAATAGCCATACCGCCAACTTGTTGGCAAAGAACTTATTGGATATAGCAATAACAGAGATGGTGAATACATACTGTACTCAAAGAATACAAGCACCTCGATTTAAAATAACAAATTGTCATGCACGGTGGTAGTAAAGTTAAACTACCTTGTGAAACGCGATGGTGCTCATACAGAGATGCTTACCGCTCTCTAATCAAGAACTTGGAGCAGATGTAAATCGTAGCAGCTGAGCCTAAGATAAAAAAAAGTTAAACAAGACGTTGTTAAACTCTTTTTGACTATCAATTCATTGAACAGGTGAAGGAAAGTTTAGAGATGTTCGAACCAATATACCATATCATTAAAATGTGCCAATCGTCTTCATTTTAAATTGCCGGTGCGGGGAATTTGTGGCTAGATCTTAAATTACCAATTAAATTTAAATTGAATTTGAACATTCGGAAGGAAATGGCTTTGAACGAATATGCCTTGGCAGCATTTTATTTGCATCCTCATATGGATATTGGCAAACTTACAAAGGATCATTTGAAAAAAATACACAACATTTCTTTAAAAAATTGAGCGGAGCGGGGATCGAAGAATGGGATGAATTTAGATATCAAAGCACATATTCCAAATGCTCTATGAGAAAGACATAAAAAACCCATAGTTTTTTAGAACATGGCGGAAATAAAGCATCCCATTTTATCGAAAATGGCAAAGTAATTCCTTAAAATTCCGGCATCATCAGCACAAATTGAAGAAATATTATTTTCTGGCTGGGCACACCTGCATTTGCTAATACGGAATCGTCTAACTTTCGAGCGATCGAAAAAATTTTTACACGTATATTATTCCCTCAGAATTAATGATGAATTGTGTACAGATGTCGAGGAAGAATTAGAAGCAAAGTTTTCAGAAAATTTGCCAAACCAAAGAAACAAACCAAAAGGGTCTTTACGTTTAAAATTGACTAAAAGTCTAAAACTATTGACGAATATGGTACGATCTACGATGTGCTCCAGCAGACAGAAGTGAACTACGACATAAATTTGCTTTATGAAGTTACACGGGAATAGTGTCCGAGTAATTTTTATTTGTTAAAATTGTAATAATTGGGGAATCTATTTAATTCAATACGTGATTTAAAGAGTGATTTTTGTATATTTGGTGCATTTGGCACAGTTTTACCATTTTAAATAATAGGATAATGTGCTTAAACATTGCATAAATGTAATGTTAAATTCACTATAAATAAATCTTTGGGACACTAACCATTTTTGAAACTAAATTAGATCATATTTACTATGTTTTAATTGACAAATAAACATAAGTTAAACTTTAACATTTTTAAAACACTTACAGTAACACAAGACACTTAATATGAAATTTTTGTAATTTTTAAGCACAGTATTCTGGCATTTAAAATGATGAAGACTGCGCCAAATGAATCAAATATTCAAATATCACACTTTAAACTATACACGTGCATATTGAATTAATTCCACTTAAATATGAAGTTATCAAAAAATGTTGTTGCTGTGTATTGTCGCTACATTGTCGACGTCATTTTTTAATTGTCTACATACATTGTCTACACGTGTAGACAATCGTGTAATTACGCCATGTAGATTACGCGGCACAACACTGAGGTAGATGGACGACTCGCATGAGGTAAGCTTTTTACGATCTAACTGAATACTTTATCCCACTCAAACACTTTTGTTATCGATAGAGTAGACTCCCCAAAACACTTCAAGCAAACTCGTTGTTCATTTTTTTTCCATAGTAAAACTCGCCAGGCAAACTTTTCGCGTCGTACACAAATGGCTGCCAAACTCACACTAATTGATGTATTCTGCTCAAACGCCACACATGAATGTCAAAGAAGGTTGTACCAACCTAGAACAAAAAAAATTACTTCGGTCTAAAAAGACCAAAATATTGAAATCCTGTCAAAAATTACGAAAAATTTGGTTGGTCCAAAACCACTTTTCTCGACGTTTCAAAAGTCCCTGAGTCTGAAAATGCAAAAAAAAAAATGTCCGTCCGTCTGTCTGTGTGTCTGGACCCATGGTATCTCGAGAACGGCTTGTCCGATTTGGATTTTTTTTCACCAATCTGTTTCTATGGTCAAGGCGGAGATTTGAAAAGCTTTTGGAGACTGTACGTCAAGGGGGCGGGGTACCTGCCATACGAATTGACCCAAAATATCTGCTTTTATAAATATTTACGATGTTTTTATATGTGCTTATTTGATTATTGAATTGGGCATTGAATTGGGAATTGATTTGAAGGTTAAATTAGGGGTCAATTTGCGCGTTGAGTTGAAGTTGAGTTGGAGTTGAGTTGGGGTTGGATTTGGATGTAGTGAATAGTTAACAAATTTTTTATATGATTGAACTTGCCTATTTATCAAAATAATTATTATGAAATTTGACATGTGTGTTGGAAATGGGGTTCTAAAATGATTTTTGGACGAAGTTCAGGAATATGGCCAAGTATGATGGAACTTGGCTATTTCTTAACCGATTATGATGAAATTTGATATGTGCGTTGTAAATAGGATTCTAAAATGAATTTTTGGATAAATTTCTGAAATATGGTCAGTTAAACGGTTAGTAGTATCAGTTTTTTATTGATTTAAAGGCAAACCTTTCAATGTTTCGAACGATTTCTGATTATCAACTGCCGATTTCTTTAATAAATATACTATCAAATGATGATAGTAAAATTTTTCCATATGATATAACTTTCATTCAATATTATTTTGAATAGATATGGTCATCTATTTCACAACTTTACTACCAATGTGATAACGAACGTTACTAATGCGAAAAAAGTCTATTAAATATAACAACCCAAAATAATGCGAAGTATAATTCGAGAAATACTGCGTACACAATATAATAATATTTAACGTGTTTTCTGTAACTTAATCACAGTAAATCGATGTGTTCGCAAGCAAAGATTATGGTGCAGTTTAAATTTTATGTTTAATATACATATTCGGTGCTTAAAATCAATGTTTAGTGATTAAAATTAAATTAGATTGCTATAAAATTCATAAACTATTAAATTCTAAGGTAATATAGTGCTTTTAGTTTTGTTTTGGAAAAATTAATTTGTGGTTACATATAATAACTTAACTTATTGCCCTTAACTTTTGACCTCACCAAAGTAATTATCACTTTCAAATGATTTGCTTTAAATGCAAGCAAAGTTTTTGTGATATATTACAATAATTAAAACATCAGTTTAAGGTATGGCAAAATCTTACGCACAGCTCATCTTATGAATGTGCGGAAGGTTCTTGTATTGAAGAATTTCAAAACTTGAATGTTTTCAAACACCACTTGAAATACCACCTCAAAAAGCGTGAATGGAATTTCTAATTTTAGGGTGTTATTTTGTTTAAATTAAATTTTGATTAAAATGTTTAACAAACATTTGCTTGCATTTATTTGAAATAGAAAAAGGAAAATCTATTTTTCAAATAACCTAATATATGATATAAAACGTTTCAAAGCACCACCGTTTAATTTACATTCATAAACTTCTAAATGGTACGGTATATTTCCGTTTGCCGCCAGATTTCTAAAAACAGTAAATTTCGCTTTCCTAAGCGAATATTTTTAGACGCATTTTAATTTTTATTAAATTTATATTTTGAAGCCACAAATAAAATTTTGGCCTAATCTAAATTAATTATCGTTCTAATTTATAAGCGATTCATAAGCAAATGATTAAACGAACACAAATAAAACATGAACTCTGAACAAGCCGATTTTGAGTCAGATACAACACCACATGCTATTCAGTATTATATTAGCTGATTGGTCACCTAATAACAGTCTTGTGGAACCAGTTGCAACGACATCAATAAATAATCCAGCGGTTGATAGTGTTGTTTATAAAATACCACTGTGCTCTAATACATCTTCGCAAGAACATCAAAGGGCGCCAATTGTTGGGCCGGAAATAATAGGAAGAGAAACAGAAGAATTTAAAAAAATATTGCAACGGTGGAAATTTAGAGTTTCTCTTTGAAATGTTCCTAGGTACGTGCAGAAAATATCGTTTTAGATTATTTTGTAAATTATTTTGTTTTTGTTTTATGGCTGAGCCATATTTACCCTAAATAAACATTTCATTTAATTTTCGTTTAATTATACATAACATTATTCAGTGTATTTGTAAGCGAGTAACGCAAGTTAGCTTTTAAAACATTTGTTTACTTTTGACAACTTGAACTTCCATATTCTGCAATCAACTGAAAGTTTCATGCCAAAAGCTGTACAGTTTTAAGTATTTTGTATATTTTTCCAGATATAAAAATCTTTACACCTGATACCACCAGTGTCAAGGATTATGATGGACAATCCGCATTCATCGAAACAAACTTGCGTAAAATATTCAATAAAGGACTCACAAAATGCTATTTTTATTTTTGGAGTATCGGTATTGGAAGTTGAAGAGAAAATTCAAAAAATGGAAAATTTAAATATGCCGGTTCAACCATTTATAATACTTCTTGGGACACCTGTTTTAAAATATTTATGACGTTCAACTTGCAATATCCAGCAGTGTCTATTCTAGTTTGGATTTTCTTACAAAAATATTTTTACGGTTTTGAAACCGATTTTGATAAAGCTCACCCCAATATAAATCTTATAATTAAAAAACTATCAGATACAAATTAAAATTAGTGACGTACAGTAATTTATTTTTAATGTACGTAGCTAAGAAAGCTTTTTTTTAATTTTTAATTTAGTTAATTAGTCAATAGAATTTGTGATAATACTTTAATAATTTAGTTTTTTTATCTTTAAAATAAAGAAATATAAATTTAATTGCTCGTCCGTTTTATTTATTTAATTTTGAGGAAAGTTCAAAAATGCATTGCAATCCTATTGATGGTCTACTGTCTAAATGATAAATATTATTAATAGTACTACTACTAGTAGGATTACCATTTACCATCAAAAACTAATCAATTCTACTATCATATTCCACTATCAACCATCCATATGAAAAATATGTTCTATCTATGTTAAAATTGTGCAAAAAATTCTATCTTTGCGAGAAAACATTCTATCTCAATGAGGAAACAATCTATTTGTAAGAAAAAGATTCTATCTATTGGAAGAGCATTCTATCTATGTGAAGCAACATTCTCTCTGGATGATAAATATTCTATCTGTGTGACGTAACATTCTATTTATGTGAAGAACTATTCTATCTATATGATTGATGTAGTAAAATGTGTTCCTGATAATTTATAAAAGCTTGCCAATATGATATTAGGCCCGATTCTGCCTTCCAAAATTTTATGTTATGTTATGTTATTTTTGTTTTTTCAATACAAATTCATATAGGAAGCGGGGAAATAAAATAACATAACATGAATTTTATCGTTCCAGAATCGGGCCCAATATATGATGAACGGAATTTAATAGTAAATTCTATTATATTATCAGAATTTGCGATCGGTTGATTATTAATAGTATTTTTCTTACTGTGATTGTATTTTTTTCAATGAGAATGCATTTTTTTCTCAGTGTATAAGACAAATAGGTGAATGCAAATTATGAAAATATTCTAAAAACGTTAAATGTTTGATTTATCAATTCCTTCATTGGAAGCTCGCTTTTATTGGTAACACAACCACAAAAAAAAAGTTTTTGACCCAGAAGGCAGACCCACCTATACATGTATTTTGATGCGCTGAATCCGAATTTCAGCATACAATTTGTTTTTATCCTGTCAATTTCCCGTTATTACCCCCATTTTACCCCTATATGCGGGTTGAAAATTCATTCTTAGTAAAAATTTGAAATGTCACGCTATTCTTATGAATTTTGATGCGCTGGGATCCAAAATGATAATGAAAAAATTCTCCAACCAGCCAATTGAACGCTGTCGCCCCATTTCACCTCCATTTGGGGGTAGATATGTATATAAGAAGTACGTATGATATAATTCATTGGATTTTTGATAAAGGGTCTATCACATGACTATGAATATTTTTTCTCTTTCTGTCTTTTTATCGTCGATTTCTCTATTTAACGTATTTCTTTTTACTGTGATATTACGTTCTCTTAGTTTCAAAAGATCTACGTAACGGCAATCTACTTTATATTAGAATCAAGAATATATTATTGGGGGTTAATCAAACATGTTCATTTCATGGAGTTTATGATTATTTCTTCCTCTTTAACCTTGTAATTAAAACTCTTCATTGTATTCCAACAATGAAAATTCTATGTTTTTGCGACCAGGGCACCTCCACGTGGTGAAGGCGGGCAACGGAAGTTTCCAGCAAAGTTTCTGGGTAAACTTTTAAAGCCTTCATGGCAAAAACAGGTAAGGATTTTACGATCCAGGATCTCGGAAGCCTAGTATCGGAGGCTGTCCAGTGTGACAAAGCGGGCCTGCAGGCGTCGTCATCATGCAACCGCAGCTCTTCAGTAGTTGGTGGCTTGGCTACTTTTGAGTATAATGCGACAAGTTTACCAATAGTAAGGTGCATCGAGTTGATCCACAATACACAACTCGCCATTCATGCAATGGTACGAAAACTTGTTTCTGCTTTGTGTGCGGTCTAACGAATTTAAGAAATGTCGGAGACCTTTTACTAACAATTTGAAAATATCTATAGGGAATGCTACAGTGTTCAGAAAAGTATTAAAGTTGCTCCTTATAGACCAGATATAATTTGTAATTATTGCAAGACTAGAAACCGTGAACATCTACGGATCTTAAAACCAGTGAAATGGTTCAACCAGTGGAAGAAAAAATTGTTTAAATCGGATATAAAATACGCAAGCGTTCATTCTGTCCTTCAAGCAGTATTCTCGAATATAATGACTGCGAAAGAACAATTAAGAATCACAGAATTTGGAATGGATGTAGAGGTTACAGAAGATGAAGCAGCACAAATAAAAAAAAATTAAAAGATGGAAAAATGTGTACAAATACATCTGAAAATATTGGTGATGTAGAAGAAATGGAAGTTGATTATAACAATGAACAGAATGAGACTAGCAATGACGAGCATGAAATTTCTGAAGAGGAATCTGAAAGTGGGGGTAAGGATACCAACCAAAATGAAGCTTCAGTGCGTAAAATTCCTCAAACATTTTCACAAGAAACCTTGACGACCTTGTCCGAGATTTAGGATTACCCAAAGATGGTTCAGAACTCCTCGCATCGAAATTGAAGAATAAAAATGTACTTTCAAAAGAGGTAAAAGTTACAGCCTATCGAAAGCGAGAAGAACCGCTACTGAAATTTTTCGAAAATGATGAAGATTTGACATATTGCTCAAATATTGAACGTCTGATGAATCAACTAAAACCGAATGTTTATGAAGATAAGTAATGGAGATTGTTTATAGATGTTTCAACAAAAAGCCTTAAAGCGGTACTGCTCCATAACATAAACAAATATACTCCAGTACCTGTAGCTCACTTCAAATTCTTGAAGGAAGACTACGGGAACTTCAAATTAATTCTTAAAAAAATAAAATATAGACCATAACTGGTTTTTGTGTAGGGACTTGAAGGTCCTAGGGATGCTTCTGGGTCAGCAATCTGGCTTTACAAAGCTTCCGTGCTTCAAGTGCAAACGGGATAGCAGAGGTAGAGCACAACATTATGTATGAGCAGAAGGTATGGCCCGCGAGAGAAGAATTTGAAGTTGGAAAAGACAACGTAATTGCTAAATCATTAGTTGGTGCTTCAAAGCTCTAGATAGAGATGGGAAGTGCTTAAAGTACATCGGAGACAAGTTCCCTAAGCTTTTTGCAGCGAAAATAGATGCAGGAGTTTTTGATGATCCACAAATCAGGACCTTGATGAGGGACAAAATTGTTGTCACGAAAATGTATACTAAGGAAAAAAATGCATGGCTGAGCTACAAGTACTGTATGTTTGCGAACACTTTTTGGGAGAGTCCCGATTACAAGGTTGAAGTGGGATGTCTTATGAATTACAAATTTCATCTTCTTGATTCACATATGAAACTTACCAGTAAATTTAGGAGATTTAGGTGAGAAGCATGGAGAACGATTTCATCAGGACATAAAGGAGATGGAGGAGAGATATCAAGGGCGATGGAATTCTCACATGATGGCTGAAAGGGTCAAAGGGTAAAAGTAGATTGCCTTTACGTAGACCTTTTGAAACTAAGAGAACGCGATATCACAGTAAAAAGAAATATGATAAAAAGACAGAAAGAGAAAAAATACTCATATTCATGTGATAGACCGTTTATCAAAAATCCACTGAATAATATCATATGTACTGCTTATATACATATCTACTCCCAAATGGAGGTGAAATGGGGCGACAGCATTCAATTGGCTAGTTGGAGAATTTTTTCATTATCATTTTGAATCCCAGCGCATTAAAATACATAAGAATAGCGTGACATTTCAAATTTTTACTAAGAATGAATTTTCAACCCGCATATAGGGGTAAAATCAAAATACATAGAGGTAGGGGGGTCTATCTTCTGGCTCGAAAACTGTTTTTTTTTTTTGTGTGATTGTGTAAACGCTGTACAGGGAAGGTTCTTACTTGAATGCTCTTGATAGAGTTAATCGTCAATTCATTGCTTAAAACTAAATGTCACGTGTTAATGTTGAAATCTTAAATTTTATAAACGAAATATATTTGAAGTGATGGTATTTAAGTGGTTAACTTTTTTAGCTTATAACAGTTAACCGTGACCTCTAATTAATATAATTTATTTTAATTTGTATGCAAATTACTCCTATACGTTTTAACTGATCATCATTGCTCGTCCCATTTTTAATATCCAACATGAAGATATAACACTAAACAATTGCAAGAGGATTGCAATACGATATTTATGGAGTTGCACTCAAAACAAAACCGGCAAACAAAACATTAAATTTTAATTTAGTGCTACATTAATGAGTATGTATGTACGTACATACATGTATACAAAAATGGCAGTAAAAGCAAAAAAATGCAGAACATTAATATAAATTACTAAAATGGGTATTGTTATCTTAAAGATTTCTTTAACTTTTGTTTTTTCCAATTTGACACAACAAAAATCTCGCGCAGATCAAAATTTTTATTTTTTATAACTTCGCCGATTTTTATTTTATATCTCATGAAATAGCATCGCGTACAATTTTGATTGGAATATGTATATAGTATACCTACATATGTACACCTATAAACAAATTCATTAGGTAATAAAAATAAACATTAATTTATTTAAATTTAATTATATTAATTGAGTTTTGTATGCGCGCCATAAAACATAAAATTTAATTGAGAGAGTTATGTAAATTGCCGTTTGATATAAAGCCAGGTGTTCTGTGCTCCTCTTTCGTGCCCCCCTTCGTAAACTTTATTCCAAAATTTAAATTATTTTATGTTATCCTCTTAAAAGCTTAGCACAATACCGAGTGTATTAAAATATCAAAAGGTATAACGGAATTCGCCGAATTGCTACTGCAGCATCTTTTGTCAGCATCATCATCATTATTATCATCTTGGAAGAAGATGAGTGATATTTCTTTTTTTATTTTTATAAAATAACATTTTAAAATGAAATTGAATGACCTGTAATGTGTGAAGTAATAAAATTTAATACCCTTTGAGATATGAGTTGCAAAGATTCTAGAGATTTGAAGGAAATAAAAGTGATAGGATGGTTTTGCTTTTTTTATGTGTTGTGCTCTTGGGATTGATTTATTGAAATGATCGTTCGTTTCGTTTGTCTCAAGGTTGGTGAAGGTTATTTTGTGATTTAATTTATCAGACGATGGCTGATTGAATTCCCAGATAAAATGCACAAATATTATACTAAAATTCAGTCTTATTAGTTTACCAGCAAACATGTTATTGATTTCGCGTTTTTTTTTTGTTATCGTGTAACGGTGGAAATGAAAAATGTATGTAGGTATACAGCTTAATTTTTTACACAATATTATTGTACTGTTCGAGTTCATTCTCATGATGTTCACCCGAAAGTTGAAGAAAAGGTTAAACAAACGTAATTAATTTGAAAAAGAAAAATTCTTGTTTCACCATCAAGAAGTATAAGGTATTAAGTTAAACTCGCTGAAAGTAGGATATGAGTACTACAGTAGTGATAAATGTTATAAATGATATTATATAATGTGGCAAATTAAAAATTGATCTGTGCCGGTGACTTCAAATTAGTTACTTGTACGATTTATTATTTAGTTATTAAAGGTTTCCGTTTCCCTGGTTTCATTTTGCCCCATATCGTTCAAACCTCCCGTTGGAGCAAAATATCGTGCAAGCCTCTTGTTAAAGAAAACTTTCATTCGGATTGCTTTCGTAAATTGCTGATCGGTTTGACTGGCAGACCAAGACCGGCCGTGAATTTTATTATGAGCCAAATCATTCAAGCCTCCCGTTGGCGCAAAATATCGTTCGGATTGCTTGCGAAACTTGCGAAATGTGGTCAACATTGACATTGTGATATTTGAAAGATGCCCAAATAGTTTCCATAGCAAAATTTTAGACTAAAATATATAAAAGAATAATTCAATTTAAGGTGACATTAACTATATTTGTTTCTCCTCGGGTCAGTAAAATTTTTGTCTACAATGAGAGGAGATCAAGAAAATGAGAGAATTTAGGCGAAATGAAAGTGTGGAACAGGCTGCAACACGCCGTGAAGGAAATAGCAGAAGAATGGTTTCACAAAGAGAAGAGGAAAAAGACCAGCAGTGTACTACGTGGCGAGAACTTGATCGAAACCGAGCAGACACCAGAAGAAAACCCAAAGGAAATTATTTGGCCACTCTAATTACGATAGAGACGACAATTCCAGAGGAATTTAAATGTGAATTAATGGACCAGACATGCATCACCTGCGCAGCCAAGTTTTTTAAATTGGAAAGAAATACGCATAATTTTTACAACAAGTGCTGCCATAATGGAAAAGTCGCCTTGCCTGAGCTGGGCCTAGTGCCCAGATCTATTTCAAAATTTGCTTACAACCGATACAGCAGAGGCTAAAAACTTCAAAGATAATATCCGAAGTTATAATAGTTCACTGGGTTTTATCTCAATGGTTGCAAAAGTATAAATGCCTGTCGGTACATGCTGTCAGTTCACTCAATCCTACTGACAAGGATCCCTGTTACGGCCAGCTATACATTCTGGATGCTTCCGAAGCTGTCGATGAGCAAGTTGGGAACAATCCAAAGTGTCTACCAGATTTGCTATTGAAGCTAGATACTATCATTCGAGAAATAAACCCCCACGCACAAGCATACAGAAATTTGGCTGAAGTTGAAACAGAAGAAGTCGAAAAAGCTGAACTAGAAGGGAGAGAAGCCCGTGAGGTTCGTATGTATTTTAAAAGCGACGCAAGCAAGGACCAAAGACGTTACAACGCACCCACTGGGAATGGTAACTAGGATATCGTAGCAGTTTTCGTTGGAGACAATGAGCTTTCCACTTCTTTTCCCAAATGGTGAAACAGGGTCGACTATAAATATGGAACATGGAGGAGCGAGAACAAATATAACGGCTCAGGTGACGGCTCTGCAATCCTACACCTATAGGTAATAAAAATTGAAACCTAAGATATTTGAAACTGAATTCAGCAAGCGATTTTACCAATTATCAGATTAGCCATTCGTGATGGCTTTAGCTTGCTCCATAGCAGTGGCAAATTGTTTCAGCAATATGTGGTGAATGCCCTACTGCAACGTTGAAGCAATGAGTGGACTCTTACTCAGAGTGGATCTATATCAAGGGCTGTTGGATCACATTCAAACAAGAGCAATGGACGAAAATGTCAAGCCAGGGAATTTGGTCATACTCCCATCATCGTTCAATGGTGGTTCTAGAGCTCAGCAACAACGGTACCAAGACTCAATGGCCATAGTGAGGTAGTTTGGTAAACCAGATTTGTTCACCACGATGACTTGTAATCCACTATGGGATGAAATTACCAAAAGCATCGAACCATATCAACTATCAACTAGCACAAAACCGGCCAGATGTCGTCAGAACAACAGCTATAGAACTTGGACTCCTTAAAGACGATTCGGAATGCGAAAGAAGTTTCGACGACGCCTTCCTATTTGCAATGCCAGTCCAAATCAGAAATTTATATGCTATAATATGTGTCTTTTGCCAACCAAAAAATCATATTGCCCTGTGGGAAAAGTTCAAAAATTTTATGATAGAGGATTTCCAATTTGCAATGGACGAGGAAAAAGCTACAGATAACGCTTTACATAATGTCGAATGTTTTATGAAGCACGGTCTTAATTTGGAAAAAATAGGATTACCAAGCTACAATAAATGAAAATGTTGTTGCCGTGTGGGAATTGTTGAATGTTGAAGCCGAAAAGAAGCTAGGGGAAGACTGATACAGCAAATTAACTGACACTCAGAGGAAGATAATCGATACCATTTTGAAGGCTAGTAAAGGGACTGAGACCGAAACTGTGTTCTTTCTTGAAGGTTAACATTTTTATGGGGCACAATTTTGATGACGACAATTGTGATCGAGATAATCCTTTGATTTTGATTTTAGGACCAGCAGGATCTGGAAAAACATTTATATTACAACACCTTGTATCACATCTTGAAAGGAAACGGTGACTGCTTCGTCCGATCTCAGTGAATGAGACGTCCGTTTGCCGAATCAAGGGAAACTCTTTGGAAGCAAAGAAAATTCGGAATGCTAAACTTATAATCTGGGATGAGGCACCCATGATGCCGTTACAATTCTTTCGCACCGTGAACACATTTCCGCAGGATCTAACGGAGCAGGAAAAAATCTTCGATGGAAAAATTTGCGTCTTTGGAGGAGATTTCAGACAGTTGCTACCCATTATACCACGAGAATCGCGAGGTTTGATCGTCTCCAGCTGCTTGAATCAGAAGGCAAACCTTTGGAGTGAATTCAAAGTATATCGACTGAAATAAAACATGCGGACAGGTCCAAATGAAAATGAATTTTGTTCATGGCTGCTGAAATTGAAAAATGAGGATCTAGGGGATATCGTTGAGATTCCGTCAAGATGCTACATTAAAAACGGGGATCCAGACCAAGATTTGTATGGAGATATGATTCATTCTGATGAAAGTTCAGATTTCGGAAAAGCAATTTTATGTTCCACCAATCAAGAGGCATTGGAATTGAACGAAAAATTTTGGAGATCTTGAACGAAAATTGTGAGGAATACAGGAGCATTGACAGCACAAAAGAGGCTGATGAATTTGGACAATATCCGATGGAATTCCTGAATAGCTTAACACCCATGGGTATGCCACCTCATCATCGTAGACTGAACATTGGAGCGGTTATAATGCTTCTACGCAATTTAAACACCAAACTTGGACTTTGCGACGGCACCAGATTGGCAGTTATACGAATGATGGTTTTTAGTTTAGAGGCCAAAGTTATTACTGAAGGAAAATTCGTGGGGACCACAGTTTTTATTTCACAAATTTGCCTTTCGCCATCTGATGCGAACCTTCCTTTTCAGCTTCGAAGGAAGCAGTTCCCGGTCAGACTGTCATATGCGATGACCATTAATAAGGCCCGGAGCCAGACGTTTAATCAGATATGTTTGAATATCCCCAACTTTATGTTGAATTTACGAGAGTCCGTACCTTTGACGCCGTCAAAGGTGAGAGGTATACTAAAAATCAAGTAGTTTATCAAGAAGTATTATTGTAAATATGTTTTCACGCATAGAAGACAATAAATTATGTAGCTTTATTTTGTTATCAAATTGTCGTTGGTTATATTTAATAAAAATCTAATGAGATCTTCATGCAATTAAATTTGTGTTTTTCCGGATTTTTTGTTAAGTAAATGGAGAGTATCCTCACATTAATATGATACATACAGAGGATTTATTAACAGGTATTTTCAATTTATTCAAAATGTATTTATAATTTTTTAACAGGTATTTTCAATTCTTTCGACCCAATCGGATTTTCCATACTTTCGACCATTTGACCCCTTCGGCCTTTCGATACTCGCCCTTCAACCCATTCGGACTTTATACATTCGACTTTACGACCTATTCGGCCATTACACATTTTACCTTTCGATACAATCTGCCCTACGACATTCAGCCTTACGAACGACATTCGGCACATTCCGAGAGTCGAAATGGGGTCATGTTTTTAATAGGACACCCTGTATGTCCTTCTAGATTTGAAGTATCCCACAAATTTGGGAAAGAGTTTTATTTACTTACGGTAGAATAGTCGACTTTAGAAGCTTTACTAATTTATATTTACTAGCAGCTCGTGCCGGTAAGAGTGGTGGACTTCCAATATACAAAAGGCCGTTAACTTAGTTACCCTTTTCAGTCCTAAAAAATAGAGAGAGGGTTAGGTCCGAGACCTATATTTTATGAAATTAATAAATAGATCATGGCCTTTAAAAATAGGTCATGGACCACAAATTGATCTGACTGTTAGGCTCACGATGACGGGGAACTCATGAAATAAGGTCTTAATTATTAATTTGTTATGGCCTTAGTGCAGGTTACAAACCTGCCGGAACTCTAAAAGCATTTTTGTTGCCTACAGAGCTATGTGGATATGCTAATAAGATTAATAAATCTCGGTACGTTTTAAAGGTATTTAATTTGTTGCAGTCCCAGGATCGATTCTCGGTGGTGACAAGAATAAATTTGTTACGATTGGGTGTTATGTACGTGAATGTAGTGTTACAAGCTTTGCAAAAATCTGAAAAAATTGGTTACCTTTGTTGCTCATCAAACGACGAGTGTATTTTAATTGGTATTGTTCCATTGTTGTGGATATCACACTGTAATTCGTTTAGCTCCTCTTCAAATTAGAGAAATCGTTTGTTGTTTTCCAGTAACTCTCCACGAGCCGCCCAACGACAGGCCTTCAATTTTTTCGACATTTTGGTTTATCACCATCAACGTAATATAGAGGGGATTTTACAACAAACACTAAATTAATCCTTTTCTTTTACTCCGTTTTATTACAACTGTCAGTTTGTATGACAAAATGGAAAAGTAAACACTATGAACAGAGGAGGAAACAGCGAAGCGAGTACTAAACACAAATTTTAAATTTTTAGGACGATATAACCATAATCTGTATAATTTTTCATATTTGAATAAAGACCCGTTTTAACAGAAACAGTTAAATCATTTTTTTGCTCTTTTAATCATTTATTTATCATTTAATCATAATTTGAATAAATTTTAAAAATTCATAAAATTCTATAAATTCTATTAAACCTAGAAATTAAACCTATAAACTGTACAAATTCTAAAAACTTAAAATTAATTTTATGAATTCTATAAATTCCATAAATGCTAAAAATTTTATGAACTCTGTAAAATCTCAAAATTCAGTAAGTTAGTTTTTGATTCCTTGAGTTCTATAAATTGTGTCAACTCTGTCAGTTCTCTAATTCTACAAACTCAAATTTAACTTATTCTGAAAATGCCACAATTTCTATTAATTTCATAAATTCTTTAAATTCTACAAATTTTGTAAATTCAACAAATTCGATAAATTCTATGAATTCTTTATTTTATTTTTTTTTGTTAATCAGAATAAAATCGATGCCGGCGCGATACACGAGTATGTGAGTACAGCGAATAATTAAATTTTTTTTTAATTCTCGATTTTGACAATAATAACGCTATATAACCGCAACCTGAGTGCCATTTTTCAAATTTGAATAGAAAGTTACAAATCGCATCCCAAATATTGTGAGAATGGTACAAATAGTAAAGTGGCTTCAGCATGTCTCTTTCCATTTTTTTAACATTTACATATATAAATTTATTCAGGTCGTTTACTTTATTAGTTTTAGCTCAAATTAAGTGTTTTCAACCTGTCACCGTATCAAAATATTTGATAATCTCTATAAATGGCGAACAAAAGACACACCCCATAATAATTACAAAACTATCTAAAACTGTGCTTTACAAGCACAATATGCAAGCCAATTTCTAAACAAAAGTCCCATCACACCAACAAAAAAAAAAAAACTTTTGTTGTCAAGCGCAATTATTTCTACAGATATCGATCTCAATTCAGTTTTATGATAGCATGAATAAGAAATTTGTTTTTTATCGCGCGCGCCATCGAATAAATTGTGCAAAATAATTTCACGATTTAAATTGAAAATTTTAGCGTCTTGCTCATAAAATTTAAATTACAGTTTTTGTTGTTTTGTTTACAATTTTTGGTGATTGATTAATTAATTTAAAAACCGTAAAAGGTTATTTTATCAATTAATCAATGGCGGAATATAGCGGATTGGTGTGTATAAGAAATTTCTTTTAATTTTTGTTTCTTTTTAACATTTCTTAATTTAGAAAACAATACGGAATGAAATGGATCTTTTATTGTTGTATACACAATGAAATGTATACCAAAATTGTATTAAATCTTATAAGAGAGATAGATAATTTTTTCAAATTTTAATGATTTAATTTAAATCGTGCAAATAATTATAAACGAGCTCTGAATATTATGTACATATGTTACAAGAGTTAGTTGGCTGGAAATTCCTTTCAAAAAGCATTAATATATCGAAACAATATATTCGTAATAAAAAATTACAACTCAGCTTTAGGCTAACAAGAGGCATGCAGTTAATTTAATTTATTGAAAATAATTAAAAATGTTAAAAATAATAAAAAATACAAAATTGGTTTGTTAATTTTAATTTTAGTTTTTTTATAAATAATATAGTTCATACAATTTTATGATGGTTCCAATACATTTTATAGAACAACTGCTCTATTATTTGCACGAAGTATTGAGAGTAATTGTGGGTCTCGACTTTTAAGGTGTTTGTGGTATATATACCATGTTTCCATGTACCGAGTTCAAATAGGTTTATGTTTCGTTGAGTTGAAAACATGGCGGCGCTAACCTGTACCGTTTCCATGAACAGAGTTAGGGTTTACAGATAAAAAAAATATTTCGATAGAATACAAAAATAAAATTGCATGTTGAACAAAACCAAATTTTTTATTTCGCTGTGGTATATCGTCATTACGTTGACAACGACATTTTTGTGTATTTTATAAATTATTTTGAGGAAATATAATTAATAATATGCGAAGCGCCATGTTTAATTTTAAAAAATCTTTGACAGATAGAATCTAACTCAAACGAACAAGATTCGTCGAGTTTATTTGGATTTAACGAAACTCTACCCTAATATGCGTTTCCATGCACATAAACCGAGTTGAACCTAGGTTAACTCTATCATGGAAACATGGTATATTGTCTTGCAAAATTATATATTCAATAGTTTGCGAAAGTTTTTAATTTTTGTTTGGCGAGTTATCTCAAATTCAGAAAATTAATATGGGAGCTCCTTGACTCAGTGGTTTCTCCTACATTTACTTTCTCTGTTTTACTGAAAAAAATTAGGTTGGGATTCAAAGGGTTATTCTAAAATTTAAAAAAATTCAAATATGACCTAAAATTCGACTGCGGAATTGCTTTTTGACGCAAACTTTCGAAGAGGGAGGAGGGGGAGAAGGGATGCAGTTCGGCGTGGTATTTTACTGAATTCATAACTTAACAACTCGGTGTAATATTTTGTATGAGATATTAGAAGTAAAATTTCAAGTAAGAGATAGATTAATTCTGGAATTACTATTAGAATTAGGAATTATTATTAGATTAAAATATAATCTTTGATAATTTTGAATGTAAATGATTTATACTCTAAGCCCACAGTACTAACGATTTTCGATCAGATATTATTGACAGCCGCCCCGGTGGCACAGTGGTTAGCATGCTTGCTTTAAGCACCGGAGGTCCCGGGTTCGATTCCCGGCGTGTGATGAAAAAATCACGGCTGGTTAATGCTGGATTAATGAATTAATCATTCATAATCCGTTAAAAAATGATTACGAAACTTCATCTTGAAGCGGCCAAATCCCTCTATGGGATGTAGCGCCAGCGAATTAAAGAAAAATTATTGACAGCTTATTTGAAATCGTATTTTAAATGAGGAGCTTTTGGAGCGCAACCTAAATGTAAATTTACATTTTTTCATATCAATATCTCTTCAAGCTCTATAGATCCAAAAATTGTAATGGGCCTTCGGAATTGGGATTGGAACTAATCGAATTGCGTTTTCCAAGGGTTAGGAAATTTTAGAAAATTGTAAAAATCATTACATTATCATTTTATAAAAATTTTTTAAATTTGGTATTCTTCGTTCGAATCTAGATTCTGAAATTTTCCGAATTCCAGAGCTACGTACTGAAATGACTAACCAAAATTCTTAAATTTCAACATTGCCACATTTAATATTTAGTTTTTGTTGTCAAATTTGCAAAATACCAAAAATATTCTCAACATTTAAAAGTTTTTCTCTACAACTCTTTTGGTGGTTTGGCATCTATTGGAGAGAGGGGGACTAAAGTAGAGTAGATTAATCTAACTTCCAGTAGGGTGCGCACCACGTGAGCTATTCTGGTCATGTGTCAGGCGGAAGCGTGATGGGTACAGTTGTGTTAGGAGTAACCTGGTTACAATTCGCAAGTGTACGTGGTGCCTCCTCGTGGCAACCACTGGTAACTCAGCCAGTTAGCACAGGCTAAAGTACCGCGTTAAAGGGGCCCACCAATTAAAACCATTCATTGAATAAAATCTGCGTTTTTTATTTTTTGCTCAACAGGTTATGGGCCCAGAAACGGTAGTTAGTATTCGGTAAAAGAATAATTATATATAAAGTATATAAAGGTTATCTTTGATTTACTAAACCTAAAAAAAAAATATACAGTTTTTTTTTTAACAGGGGCTTAGTATTTTTTTTTTAAATTATAAATATAGTGAATTAAAGACAAAATATTAATAATTCCAGTATATTTAAAAGTGAAGTGAAACTATAACAAAATTTTTATTATTATGGAATCAGATTGGATGGTTTGGAAATTCCAAGTTAAAATTTTACTGTTGGATAGTGAATTGTTTGATGTAGTAACGGGTGATTCCAAACAGCCGCAAGCTACTGATAAAGAAAATTTAAACAAATGGATTAAATTGGATAGAAAAGCAAAAAAAATTTAGGAACCGTTGGTTCATATACTAAACTGCGTTACATCTCATGAAATGTGGACAAAGTTGCATGGAATATACGAGCTAAAATCAAACACTAGCATACATTTTTTACAGCAAGAATTCTACTCTTTCTCGAAAGATTCCGGAGACAATATGGCAAACCATATTGCAAAATTGAAAAAACCTTGTACAGCAACTAAAGGAAATGGGTGAGAATATATCCGATTCAATGGTAATTACCAAAATACTGTTAACACTTCCTAGGGAATACAGTAATTTTTATACGGCTTGGGAATCAACTGAAGAAAAACAGCGTACGTTAGCCAACTTAACGACAAGGTTAATGATTGAAGAATCCCGTTTATCGTTGACAGATAAAGTTGAACCTAATGGTGAAGCATTGGTTGCTAAGTATAGCAATAAATTCAACAAAAGCAAGAAAAATGGAAGGTGTTTTAAATGCAAAGAAAAGGGACATTGGAAAAATAATTGTCCACTACTTAATCAAGAATCAAAATTAAAATTTCAAAAATTACTACAGTATCTCCTAGTGATGTTGATGATTGGTATCTCGATTCTGGAGCCAGTGACCATATGACGTTTAACAAAAGGTGGCTTTATGATTATGAGGAGTACTGTGAACCCAAACATGTTAGAATTGGAAATGGCGAAACAATTAAGGCGTATGGAAGAGGAAAAATCGACATTTTAGTGTTTAACAATCGTACTTGGAAAGAAAAATTCTTATCAGAAGTACTTTATGTTCCAGACATAAAGCTGAATCTGTTCTCCCAAGGTCAAACTTTGGATAAAGGTTACGAGCTTCAATCAAATAAAGAACAATGTGAATTGATCAAGGATGGCAGTATCGTAGCAGTGGGAGTTCGAACAGCTAAGCTGTTCAAAATGCTTTTTAAAGTCATTTTGCCCGATGTCACGGCTAGCGTAGACAATTATTCAAGTGTAACGGTTAAAAAATAAACGTGAAGATTGTGGCATAAACGTCTAGCCCATGAAAATATAAATCAGGTGAGAAGTTTTTTAAAGAAAATGAACATTGATTTTTTTGATGAAGATTTCACTTGTGATGATTGTACAATTGGGAAGCAGCATAGGTCATCTTTTCCTTTATCACTAAACCGGTCAACACGATGTGGTGAAATAATCCATAGTGATGTATGTGGCCCAATGCAGGAAGCATCTTACGGTGGCTCAAAGTATTTCATTTTATTTAAGGATGATTTTTCAAGTTTCCGCATGGTCTACTTTATAAAGAATAAATCGGAGGTTAGCCAATGTTTAAAAAATTTTGCAAAACTAATTAAGAAAGATACAGATTGTGAAATAAAAATATTGAGAATAGATAACGGATCTGAATATATAAATAATGACCTTCAGGCTTGGCTAAATGAAAATGGCATTCGACATCAGAGGTCAGTGCCTTATACTCCTGAGCAAAACGGAAGAGCAGAGCGAGATATGCGTACAATAGTGGAGGCTTCAAGAACGATGATACATTTTAAAAATTTATCATTGAACCTATGGGCTGAAGCAGTATTTTTAATAGAACAGGTCCAAGTCCAGTGGACGGTAAGACACCGTACGAATTGTGGGTTAACAAAGTACCAAATTGTGATAATTTCAAAGAATTTGGTTCGGAAGTATACATTCACGTGCCGAAGCAGAATCGAAGGAAATGGGATAAGAAATCTGACATAGGAATTTTTGTCGGGTATAGTGAGAGTAGTAAAGCATTTAGAGTATGGAACTGTAATAGCAACAAAATACAAGTGTCATGTGATGTCAAATTCAAAGAACTGTCTGATGAAATTTATGTGACTGCTGATAGCGGGATCTTGTTCAGTTACCTTTTGGCCAAAAAACCATACAAAATCGCTGGGTTTATAAGGTTAAATTACAAAAGAATAGAATAGTCGATAGATACAAGGCGAGACTAGTGGTGAAAGGATATAGCCAAAGGTATGGTGTCGATTTTAGAGAAACGTTTAGTCCAGTTGCCAGATTTTCATCAATCAGAGTTGTATTAGCCATATCAGCTTATGAAAATCTTATCATCAAACAATTTGACATCAAAACGGCTTTCTTACATGGCGATTTATCCGAAGATATTTATATGCAGCAGCCGGAAGGATATGACGATAATTCGGGAAGAGTATGCAAATTCTTAATAAGTCTGTATGATCTTAAACAGGCATCTCGGTGTTGGAATCTAAAGTTCACTAATTTTTTGCATAAGTTTGGGCTAGTTCCAACGAAAGCTGATCCCTGCATATTTATGTATAAAAATGGTAGTGATAAAATCATATTGGCGCTATACATCGATGACGGATTAATTGCTGCAAATGATGAAAACTTGATAACACCGTTAATACAATACTTACGAATTGATTTTGAAATAACATATGGAGATACAGAATATTTCCTTGGGATGGAGATTACAAAGTTGGGAAATGGATCAATTTTCTTGCATCAGAACAACTATGCTATGAAGGTTCTAATGCAAGATTGTAATCCAGTGTCAACTCCAGCTGATTCCGGACAAATAAAATAACAACTAAACCTGATGGAGTCTTATGTATGTAGCTGTTGCGACAAGACCAGATGTGGCGTATGCGGTTAGTCATGTTAGCCGTTTTATGGAAAATCCAACTGCAACTGATTATAAAGCTGTCAAAAGGATCCTGAAATACATCAAAGGAACTCCAAATTATGGTATAACTTTTAAAATCTAATCAAATAGTGGTTTGTTTACTCTCTTATAGTGATGCCGATTATGCTGGTGACCAACTAACACGAAGGTCTACCACCGGATATTTATTCATGCTAGGCTCTAGTACGATTAGTTGGTGCTCAGAAAGACAGAAGTATGTTGCACTTTCAACAACAGAGTCAGAGTATGTGGCGGCATCACAATCTGTGAAAGAGATGTTATGGTTAAAACGGTTCTTAGATGATTTACAAGTTGATTTTGAAAACAGTCCTGTTCTTCATATGGATAACCAAAGCGCTATAAAGTTGGTAAAGAATCCTGAATTTCACAAAAGGTCTAAGCATATAGACGTAAGATATCACTTCATTCGCGAACAGTATGAAGAAGGTGCATTCAGTATTACTTAAGTATCTACGAAAAATCAGCTGGGTGACATCTTTACGAAAGCACTATGTAAACAAAATTTTGAAAATTTGCGTGAAAAACTTAATGTGTGTAATTTAAAATAATTTTGTTTTTGGTTTACTTAATTTTCTTTTGAATTGTATAATTTTTTTTTATTTAAGTAGGAGTATTAAAATTGCAAATAAAAAAAATTTTACTTATTGCACACCCGGTTCTTTCGTTAAGTTTTTTTTTTGCATACTAATTACACACACACATTCAGATTTCTTTTTATATATGATCAGTGTAACCATATCGTTTTAGTTAGTTCAAATAAAACCATTCATTGAATAAAATCTGCGTTTTTTATTTTTTGCTCAACAAAATTCTTGACAAAAACCCTAATCTACGGTGAAACAGGATATGCCGATGGATGAATGGCGGATAGGTTAATCAGTCCGGACAAGTATGCGGACTTTGGATTTCAGACACCTTCCAGTTTGATTTAGCTATAGGAATATACGGGAGTGGGATTGCCCTGTCGAAGTCCTTGGGTTCCAATGCTGCCGTCTTCCTAGCAGAAGTACATGCTATATTTAACATCTAGGCGGGAGAGCAATGAAATGAGCCCAGATAGTATGTATCGCGTACTCGCCAGCACTATAATCAGGTTGATTAAGAGCCTGAATATTGACTGGACGGATGATTAAGCAGGGTTCAAGCACAAAAGATCATGTTCCGAAGAGTTCACACAAATTAAAATTGACATTTGAAAAGATTTAAAATTCGAAAAAATTGTATTCCAAAAATTTACAAATTCGAAATTTGCTAAAATATACAAACATGTTGTAATCAAAATCGAGTTAGAATTTTAAATAGAACTCCCAAAAAAATCAAATTCTATTCACAATGAGTTTTAGACCTTGCGTTTTAATTCTGATTGAAGCTTCAAATTTTCACCAAAAGATACCTGGAAAAAATTCGTTACCGAAGCTTGTTTATAAATTCTTGAATATGAATACAAATGTTTATTAAATCCAAAAAATGTTTGTTTCATTATTAATAACAAACCGTCGATCGATTCTGATTTTAATCAAAAATTCGGAATTCTAAAGATTTAACTCATTCTTTAACTCATTTAAAATTTTGAATATTCTAATATATTAAACAATTAAATATTGGTCTCTCCTCATCATTAGAATCTTTTTGGAACAGAATTTCACCCAGCCCTTCGATGCTCGCATCACACCAAATATAGAAATGACTCTTATAATCTGGATTAACAAACAGTGGTACAGTGGATAACAAGTTTTTTATTCTTCCAAAGGCTTCTTTGGCTTCTGCGGTCCAGACAAATTTCAGATTCTTTTTTAATAAAAGCGGTGCGATTACCTGGGCGAAGTTGGGAATAAAGCGTCTGTACCATCCTGCCAAACCTAGCAAGTGTCTAATCTGTTTAACAGACTTAGGAGCTGGAAAACTTATAATTGCTTCGACTTTTGCTGGGTCGGTACAGAGAACATCCTCACCAACCACATATTCCAGGTACCGGATTTCCTTCATACAGATGTGACTTTTTTCAACGTTGATAGTTAACCCAGCTCTAGCTATATGACGAATGAGATGATTTTCAAAAGTAGGAGACGCGACTAAAAGATCAACCAGATAGACAAAGATCTGTTCTTCCAACGGAATTTTCCAGAAGGCATCCTTTAAATCAAGGCTTGATATGTATCTGGTGTCTTTTAGCCGTGCAATAATGCCATCAATAAATGGCAAGATATATGAATCTTTTACTGTCACTTGAATCAAGGCAGAGACGAGAAATTGATGTGGAAACCACTTAACCGCTTAACTGGTAAAGCGGTTCTCACATCATTTTTGTGTTCGTGAAGACTCGTGGATCCCAAGCCAAGAAATAGTTTAATTATGTTCAGCAAACTCAGCTGATCCTCTATTGAAAACTTGTGCATTTTTTCATTGGTGTCCTCATGAAGATTTAGTTCATCTAACATGATTGGTGTAATACTAAAATAATCCCAGAAATTAATGCCCAAGTGAAGTTTGCCTTGAAGAGATGGACAGATGTAAAATCTAACAAATTTGGTTTTCTTGCGGAATTGAATTGGTAAACTAACGTAGCAAATAATATGATTTGAAGTGCCATCTGCATTTTTACTGAAGATTTTATTTGATGATATTTTGTAAGTGTTTGATGATATTTTGAATGTCTTTCAAAAATTGGGGTGAGTCTCTCCCAAGAATGCTTATGATACTTATACCACTGTCTAGCAGGCCAGTTAAAGTTTTTACAAAAATATTTATTTTTATATGTGGCCTAATGTCAAGTTCAGACAAAGGTTGACGCAATGTGGTTGAGGCACATTCTTAATAAATACGCTTCTTTGCTCTGAAATATTTCCTAGTGCTAGCAGAAAAGTGTTTACTTTTATATGTACAAGTGTTACTTATTGTATTGACAAAATAGGATAAAGTGTCATATCCGGTGGAATTAGGTAAGTATAATTATATTGATTGATGAAGCTACTTTTTCATCTCCGGTCCTTTTTTTTGCCTGGGGATGTATAAGTGGGTCGAACTTTGCAGTCAGTTCTGAAAAAGTTCGATCTGAGATTTTCCGTATTGGTTTTACTGCAGTTTACGCAATTATATTTTTTGTATTATCTTTACCGCACCTGAAACAGAATACGTGTGACAAATCCTGTGAACAATCCTAATAGTAGTGAACTATGTCAGGCTTGCTTAGCCTATTACGTAGTCTGTTGTTATGTATTTCTACATCTAGTATGAAGCTTTGATTTTTTATCACGCCCGTTTTGTACCCTTCGATATATGTATCGCCGGTTATCGGCTTCTTCTTCGCGACCAGTAAACTATTAGATTAAAGCTTCTTTAATTTGTTCCCAATTAGCGTAAGGATGGCCTCTCACAAAGTTCCATAGGAATGTGTCAGCGTCTCCTGAAACATAACCAAATATAAAACTGTCATGAGTGTCATACTTATACCCGCAAGGCCTAACAAATATCTCAAAACGGAATATGAATTCGCCAACGTTACTATTTTTCGAGAGTCGTTGTCTAATATGGTTTTATTTAAAGACTCGATAACTTGATCAAATTCTGACAGTGGTTCGGAATAATTTGGTGGAAATTCCTGGAAATTTTTTTTGAAGTTGTCCGCACTTCTCCAATGTTGATTATGTAAATTAATGAACCTTTGTCCAAGCCTTTGTCTAAAATCGTTCACAGCATTGAATTGTGTATTTAATGTTAAAAAAATAAAAATGTTGAAGGTACTAAACATGCCATGATGATAATTCGATAATTAGATTTCTATAGTGTTTTAAATAAATATCGTATTATTGTAAGATGCCTACTGGAAATGTCTTTGACCATTGAATTTCAGAGGCAAAATGTATACATAAAGCAGAACGATTTATGACCCAAAGAGTGTGATTTATGTGCAACTATATTTACAGATAATTTACAGTATTGTCGCTAGCTACAACCATCATTATCATTGATTTACTAGTTGTGTGAAAATAAATCTCCACTATCAATCCATCATTGGGTCGAAAAATATCTAAAACTTTACGAAATGTATGCATATCAATTTTCTTTTGAGTTGTGTCTTGTGTGTGTGCAGCAAAGTAGTTTACGGTTGTGATATGAATCGCTCTCTCTCTGTTATGAAAATTATTCTTTATTTATTTCTTTTGTATGTTAAATAAAAATAAAAAATAAGATTTTTACTGGTGATATTAATGACAGTTAAAATTATAACTTTTTTTTATTTATTTGTCGGTATGTTATATCGCGCACATAATGTATCTTATGGTAAGATAATATTGTTGTGTGTTGTATATATATTTTCGGAGGCTTACATGTGCACACACATAAGCCGTGTGTATATACATATATCTTGGATACATAATATAATTTCAGAAGTCATTTGGAACACAAAATACAATTTACTGACTGACATTATGTATCGCGTCGAAAATTTACACGATTTTTGTTTCATTTGGATATAAATTTGTTTTTTATTTATTTTTATCTTAATTTGTGGCGCGGGAAATATCGCAGAACACAGAGATGATGATAATCCGATATTCTGAATATTTTTTTTTTTTTTGTGTATTTAAATTGCATATGCTGCCTGTTTTCATTGTGTAAGAGAGTGGCTGGTGATTTAACGCGGAGATTAGCTCTGTTGATTTATCTTACATGCACGGTTTTCAACACTTCACAATTTTGTTTTTGATTTGATTTGAGTTAGAGTCGAAATTGCATGGGAAAATTTTTAAAATCTCCCATTTACTAAATTGCTGCAGCCGAAACTCATTATTTTATGTTAATATGTAAACATTTTTTTTTTTTGTAATTAAAATAAACAAAAATTGTAATATTATTGATACACACATATTATCGATACTATTTATATATTTATTTTATTTAAATTTTTATATCGAAAAATATCAACATAAAATTTAAAATAATGTCCACCGTGATGGGAACCTCCTCCTAGGCAATTTATGAAAAAAAAATCAACATTATTGACCAACCAACAAGTGGAATTATAATGTTTGAAAATGTATGTGGTATCGGTGTGAGGTGTTGTAATATGCTGCAGTATGGTGAGGATGAGATGTCAACATGTATTGGGTTTAAATGCCAAAATATTTATTTTCATATTTTATTTTTATGTATATAAAGCAAATTGAGATATTTTGTTTTAATTGAAATGATAATTTGGGATCACATCTGGGGATTTTCCAATTTTAATGAGAATTTATGGTGATTATTGTCTGTAGTAGTGAAAGTATATTAGCATCATACGGTATATTAAATTTAATGTTTATGATTGAATGCAAGTTAAAATGCTGTATGTATAATATTATATTAGTATTGCAGTTTGTATTAGAGTTTCCGAGGATTACGATGATTGTTCAAAATTTGTGGTAAAGAGCCGAAAATTACCTTCAGCTGAGTTCAAAGGATGACACTACTCGGCCGAATTCAAGCAGAAAAAAATCGCAAATTTCTGAGGACGTGCGAAAATATTTTACATTTTCGAAAATTTTCCGATATTTTTTGAGATTTTTCCTAATTATTTAAAATTTTGAATATTACTCGATGTTCCCCTTTTAGTCGACAATATTTGAGATTAAGCTGGATTATTAATAATTTTTATGGTCATTTAGGTATCTGATTTTTATACTCTTTCGCAAGCAATGGAGGATTTGTCATATCATGCTAATGATTGAAAATAAGGTTTAATGCTTAAGGCTTAAATAAGGTTTGGCTTACGAAGTATGTCACCAATATAAAAAAAAGACAGATAATTTTACCCCATATTATTCAGGAAAGCATATCTTTTGAGTTTGACGTTTCAGAAATTTCAGATCATTTTTGATTTCATTGCACCGTAGATGTCTTCAGGTGGCCAAACAAAGTATTCTAGCGATCAATTTGGCAAGAAGCGCAGGACACAACTCGAGTCGAGGAAGGGTGGTATTATTATTGATATGAGCTACACCCGATTTTGAGTCTAACAAATGAATACAGAAACCAGATGAAGAGAATAGGGGATTTCTGAATTAAATAAGAATTCATAAGTATACGATTCTTGTTTGAATCTTACATTCATTTCATTGGAACTATTTAGCTTAAAAGAAAAAGCAGATTGACTTATTTGACTGCCAAATTGTTACGCCAATCTAATATTAAAAGGTTGATATTTCTTTTCGACATAATTAGCAAATAAGAATATGTCTACAAAGTAAATACATAAATGACAAAAATCAAGATAATAAATGCAGTAATAAACATAGAAGTGAAATTACAAGTTTATTGTCAACAAATATCAAAAGGCTAAACAAAAATATTCTGTGAATTTGAACCTAGAGGTTTTGCCAATTGGCGACATAAGTACATAATGATGTAACTAAGAGAAACCTCAGTATCAAAAAACACTTGCCTTATTTTTGCGGATCGTCACGGACTTATAACTTCTTTTAGTACCATATCGTTCTAAACAACAATGATTAAATAAAAAATTCATAGTGGATTTGATCCTAGAGATTTTGCACTCATACAATGGTAACATACACAGAATTTTAAATTTAACCTGCTTTCAGTTGGAACGATATCGCAAAAATAACGGAGCTGTTTTTTGATACTGATAGATCTAGTTACTGTATTTATGCGTATGTTGCCAATTAGCAAAATTTTTACGATAAAATTCACCGATTTTTAGATTTAACCAGTTTTTGTTAAGAGGTAATTTCTAATGCTGAGGCAGCTTCTAGTTACTTCTTATGTACGTGGCCAATTGGCAAAATCTCTAGGATCAGAACCATATAAATTTGTATTTAACCAATTTTTGTTAGGACCGATATGTCATCAAACAAATTTGTAAGCCCCTGACGATACGCAAAAATAAGGGAGGTATTTTCGATGTTGGGGTGGGTGGCTTCTGTTTGTGACATTTTATGTATTGCGTCATGTAAAATCTTTTGAATAAACTCCTTTCATAATAGTTTTCGTCTTACACAGGTAATTTACTAAAACATCTTCAATGAAAATGTTTTGTAAATTCATTAGTAAAATTTTCTCGTTGCCCAACCGCAACATGAAGTTTTTGCGAAATGTTCTGCTAAATATTTTAGTATGAAGTCGGACATCACAAGCAAGCCATTCGATCAAAGTGTTTTACAATTTTTGGCACGACGCGGCGTTTTTTTTTTGCCACCTGGGCGGGCCGCTGAATAATGTTGATTCTAGTGGGATCTAGTGTATCAACCGGGATCTAGTGTATCAACTATCCTGGGTAATGAATGGGTAGCTGTCCTTTTTCTTTTGCAGAAAACAATATTTTAACAACATGGAGCAGAAGAACGATTGATTTGCTACTTTAGCAGAATCCTATCCAGGTAAAAAAGATTTCCACAAATACCTATATGGTCAATAATTTCTAATTCGGACGGACTACACTGCTTTTAAATGGCTAATGCAGTTCAAAGAACCAGAAGGATAGGTGGCGCGATGGATAGAACGACTGCAGAGCTACACCTTCAAAGAAATGTAGAGTGCACTGTAAGGCAGATAGTCTATTATGGAGTCCTTGTGCACCATGATGTGGAAAATGCAGCAAAATTAAGGAAAAGAAAGGCAACAGTAGAATTAACCGGATTGGCGTAGAGGTGCCGGAAGGAAAGGACAAAAACGAGATATCCGAGACTTCACCAGTGCAGTGGGACTAATTGAAGATAGAGAATGGTGTGCTGAAACCAGCTTGGAAAAGTGTAGGCAAAACTATGCAAAAACAGGCCGTATTACCAAAATGCAAAATTCCGGTAGTGTTAATGGAACTTTGGCCAAAGTGACGGAACGTTTCTACTGGGTCAACTGCCGCAATTATGTTGAAGATTGGTGCAAAAAGTGTCACACTTGCGCAGCTAGCAAAAGACCAGCGAGACGAACCCGAAGCAGAATGCAGCAGTACAACGTAGAAGCTACATTTGAACAAGTGGCTATACATATCGCTGGGCTGTTTCCGCGATTCAAATCAATGTCGTAATTTCGAGTCAAATGTATTCCAGGAAATGTGCAAAGTGCTCAGTATTGAAAAGACAAGGACAACACCGCTCAAAATCAGGAGAACTGGGATCGGCATATCCCCCTGTTTATGACGGCATATCGTAGTGTAGTACACGATACCACCGGGATTTAGCTATCAACAGTCTTCTTTGAAAAGGAAGTGCGGTTGCCGTGCGATATTGAGTTTGGGGACCAGGGCCCCTGTCACGATTTCGGCGGCGAGTAAAAAATTTCGATATTTTCTTTTCGACCCAGTTCAACATTTTTATTATGAATTCCGCTTTTGAAAGGCTGTAAATTCAATCATTTAACGTTATGAACGCACTCATGTCAGCTTACTTGATGTTTGTTAGTGTACGCGGCATTTTGTGACTAGTTTTGGTTTTAGTTCAATTAAATATTTTTAACCTTTTTCAAACGATTTCTTAAGTAAAAATGTATCACTTTTCAACCGAATTACCACAAAATACAACAATCGAGTGACCGGACATAATCCTCAACATAAATCAATCGGAAAATTGTCCGCCTTATTTTTGTGGCCGGTATTTTTCTCGCTATCGAATAGATGGCGATAAAGTATCTTGTTTTGTGATAGCAAATTCACGATATCGTGTAAAAATCCTTTCGCAGCGGAAATTATGATAGGGCCCCAGGATTAACTCCCAAAGGAGCCGAAAACTACGTAAGCGACCTCAGAAACAGAATGGCTGAGATCCATGAGCATGTTCGAAGGAATATCAAGCTGAATAGCGACCGATCAAAGGCTCGTTACGACCTAAGAGCGAACGACAAAGTGTATGACGAAGGAGATTTAGTATGTTCTCACGTCGATAGGCTTAAGGAGACCCAAATAATGTTTCTATTCGGGACGAACAGAATTAAGGAGGGAGTAGTGTGACAATTATGACTATCATACAACGAGTTCAGGTTATGAACAGCAACAGCTCAGAAGGTTGTAACGGAGTATGAACATAAAGGTCGATGGGTCGATGCTCGTTGTAGGCCATGTTTTTATTACAATTATTTATTATGGACATCGAGACATGTTTATACACTAACGAACAAATTCATAATGTTCCAGTAAAAACAAGGACGTCCGAGATGTAGCGTACAAAGGAAGGCGTGGTTTAGTGATTGAAGAATAAAATAAACAACGACACAATTAGATCCACATCGCCCGTGATGAATGATGATGATTATGACAAACCATAAACGATCCAGATACCCAAGAATGAAGATGATTTATGACACGCAATAAAGGAAATTTCGAGAGCAGTGTCAAACTGGTATATAAACACGAACGATGACAAGCATATGAGAAAATAAGAGAAAACCAACTTAATGCCAAGGCCAACAAATCAGTTAAAACATACACATTTGATAGAGGCGGAAACGAAATTGATTCATGTTAATTTCAACACCTATTGAATACATCAAGTGATGTTAAACATTGTACAGCGATTCATGTGCTGGACAAAATAAAAATTCATTAATCACTATAATGTTTCATAAGTACTAATTCAAACCATTTCACATTTTGAGAAAAAATTTGTCGTTCCGGGTCCCATCCATTTAATTTTGTTTGATTCGTAAATTCAAATTACTTCGCCACCGAGGTATCTATCAAGGGACAGACTTTTTAACTTTTTGGGATTGTTAAAAGAAAAGTTTCTGTGAAGAACAAATAATGCGGAGGGTAATAATAATTACTAATTACTTTATGTTTTATTGATTCTTGCTTCTTCTACGAAATTGATGAAATTGAGTATAAAATACTTTAAGTCGGGACACGAACTTTAAGGTGCTTAATATTGACCGACAAGTTGTAAATTCAATACATAAATTTAGAAAGTGATGCGGTTTGCCGGATGACGCCCCGATTGATTTGTATAGGTTAAACAAACAATTCTGTGGATCTAATCCTTGAAATTTTGCCAATTGGCCACATACATAATGAAGTAACTAGAAGCTATCCCAGTATAAAACAACACCTCCCTCATTTTTGCGGTTCCTTTTGATGCTGGGATAACTTTTAGTTACTTCATTATATTATCTAGGATCAGTTCCACAGAATTTTTTATTTAAGCAATATTTGTTGGGAACCATATTTCATCAAACTCAGTTGTATGCTTTTGATGATCCGCAGAAATAAGGGAGGTATTTGTTGATGCTGGGATAACTTTAAGTTACTTCTATATGTATGTGGCCAATTGCCAAAATCTCTAGGATGAAAACTGTTTTATTAATCTAGTTTTGATTGGGAACAATATGACATCAAACGAAGTTACACGCCCCTGACGATCCGCCGAAATAAAAGAGGTATTTATTGATACTGGAAGATCTTCCAGTTAATAATTTTTTAATGTTGCCAATTGGCAACATCTCTAGGATCAGATTCACCGATTTTTACATTTAGCCAATTTTTATTAGGAATGGATAAGAGGAATTTCATTTATTCACACAATAATTATTTCTCCCGGTTGGTTCATTCAACATACCTTTTGCCACTCTCTTCTTGTCAGAACACCATTTTCTTAGCAATATTCCAACAGCTTGTAAAATTTTTGAACTCGACTTTCGTCGTTTGAAACGGCTTTGTTAACAACAGAATCTTCGTCTTTATTTTACTCATACCTTGAATGTTTGAATATTAAACCACCTCAAAAAGTAGATATAAATCTAGCGAAAATCTTCTTCTCGTCAGCTTACCAAAGTCGGTTCAGCAATATATTCAAGTTTGGACGCATCTAAGCTACTGAAAACCACCCATTAAAGTTAATGATTGTGCAAAAATACACGACCTTGCTTGGCCTAGTCTAAATTGACGCACAGGTTACAAATTAAAAGATGATTAAACGCCTTTCAGCGTGTCTGCTCTTCAACAGGAATGTAATCTAGGTATCTGATTCATTGAATTGTATTTGGAATGCTAAATGTGAAATATCGAATTTGAGGGCTGGTTGATTGTTAGATATTTCCCTGAGTATTTGCTACTAGTTGGCGGCAATATTTTTTAAATACTTGGAATTTAGCTCATCAAATCATAAAATCCATTAATAAAAATAAGAAGATCGTTAATGGAATATTGCGCTAATCTGAATTTGTCAACCGAAAAGACTGTAATATGCAGAGCCTATAGTGGCGGTAAGTAAGTACTTGTATTTTTACGTAAACCAAGGCTGGAAAATAAAAGCGTCTTCTTTTCTTTGTTTTTTTCTTAATGTTGTAAGAAGGAGGAGAACATTAAAAACATCATTTATCAACATTACATTATCCACATTGTTTATGTACATTGAGTTAAACAATTTGTGACCAGATTTATAGTGTACAATGTACATACATACATATTTACTTATATCCGTTGTACTTTCTCCGGCTTATCATTAAATTTAATTTAAATAAATCGTTTCATTTTCCGATCAAGTGAAGTTTCAACAACAACTCTAACTAAAATATGAATTCAACATTTAATTGATGACTGTATTGTGTACATGAAACTATAGTACAGTCACTATTTTCTTGTGCTACATAGATTTTGATTAAATTAAATTTACGATTAGAAAAACAAAGAGATGGATATGAAAAATTGTTGGATGTCATAAAAATATTATAAATGGATATTTGTCCGCTTAAATTGTATACAATTCATAATAAATCAATTTTTGTATATTAATTTCAAAAATTCGATATGGAAGCGCGTCCTTGAGACAAAAACCACATTTTAACAAAATAAATCCGGTCCACATAAATCATTTGATGTACCTAAATATACATGTAGGTAGATATTATGTATATCTATAAACAGCAATTAGCTGTGATGAGTAATTATCAACATATCAAAACGGAAAAAAAAATATAAAACTACAAACAAAATTTCCAGTGCCTGGAACCATCGTAGGTGGTAATAAACGAACTACAGAAATTTATCGCTTAAAGTGCAGCAACGCGCGAGCTCGACAATAAAAAATTCTGTATACAATAATCTAAATTTGGAATGCAGATACACAAACATATAGTCGATACATGCACTTTAAAGTAAATATCACCGGGACGTGATAATCATTTAACACTTTTTCTTGAAGATGAGTTGTTTTTTTCTTTTTTTTTGTTGGATTTCTGCATCTTAAATTATTTTAACGCGCAGCACAGTTAATTTTATTTCTTCTGATGGTGGTGTTATATTTATTCGTCTTAAACATTTTTTTTTTTTTTAATTATTTTCGTTTTGGTTTCTTTAAATGATTGTTTGTTACATTAATTAGTTGATGATGGATTTAATGGTCTAAAGAGATTGTGCTGTGTTCTTTCGGAAATGTTTTATAGTTTCGAATTTAGAAAAATTAAAACAATCGGCCTGGAAAAACTGATAACTCTAAATGAAAATACTTTGAAAAAACTGGAACCATCTCAGTGAGTGGTAACTACAAGTGATCAAAACTTTTATAAACATAAAACTCAACACCAATGAACAAATCGGGCGAGCAAATATAATATTTGATCAAATGTTGATAAAGTTTGATTTGTAGCATGTAGAACTGGTAATTCGAGGACTTCAAAAATTTATGAGAACTACCTATATAAAAACCCAATAATATGCAAATAATTGTTTGGCACCGCATTCTAAATAAATGTTGCTGTAATTGGGGAATTCCTGTAAGCTTTTCGCAAATCCAAATATATAATTAAATTGTAGGATAAATGAGTCATCTCAACACACTTCAGAGGTAAAAACTACACGAGTAACGCAAAACACTGGTCGATGGTGTTAGGCCAGATTCTTCGACAAAGTCAGTGATCACTTAAGTCATCTAGTTATTGAAGGGCTCAGTACCATCAAAATCGCTTGCCATCAGACGTTGTCACTAATGTTGCACTATCTCAGATATTCTAATTGAACCGAATATTATGACTTACATAAGTCAATTGATTTATTTAATAGTTATCGAGTTGTGGAAACGATCCTAAAACAATGAATGATTCTTGGGTGCGTTAAACTTACTTGGAGTTTTACTCTGTTGGATTATCTGCCGATTGTTTCTGGTGCAAACCTTTTTATTTCCATTAGTGGTTTCTTATGGCTATCGAAAATTCGTTGAAAATAAGAAATTTTGCACTATCGAGAATTTTCCTCATTCCATACAAATGCTGTTTGAGGAGACTCTAGGAAGGCGAACCGGTACCAGTAAGTTATGTTATGTTAGACAACTTTTCAAATCATCAGAGAGTTGCTAACCAGTTATATGAATTTTGTGGAGCAATTCATTAGATAAAGTCTTATTCACCAAATGTAAAACTTTTTCAAATCGAGTGAAGCCAATTCTAGAAGTACCTATCTAACAATAAAGTTAAGTTTAAACAGGATGATTTATGATTTAAGATCCGTTTTGGAATCGCTGTTCGAAAAATTAATGATTTGTGATTCATGGCCAGTTGGATCTTTCAGCAACGAATTTAAATCAAGTCAAAAAGTACATATGCAGAGCCTAAAAGAACACAAATTATAAACAACAAAATTAATGCAATATTTTTGCCGATAGAATATCCAAAGATTAAACATAATAAAATATGTATAATCTCAAAAGAAATTAATTTATATTTGATGAAAAAAATTTACAAAATATTCCTTAAAACAAGAAATTTAAAAAATTATATTTCTAAAAATAAAAAAAAAATAAACCAAAAAACTCGGCCCTTCGACCCATTCGGCCGTTCGACCCATTCGGCCCTTCGACATTCGGCCCTTTGAAATTCGGCCCTTCGTCCTCATTCCGAAAATTTGTATTCGTCAAGTTGTAAATTCATACAATCCTCTAAGTGAAAAGTAAACAATTTTTTTATAGTGAATGCTCTGTTACACTTTCGAAGTTTTTGAGCGGTATCACGAAAGATATGTTTTTCAAACTTAATGATGCTAGGCTTTTTGATCGTAATATTATTTATCGTGAAGTTGAGTGTGATCTACAATGGACAGTGTTTCAGACATCATTTCAACGCTCCCTGCCGCAGGACAAAATTCACTACCTTCAAAGATACATTAGTAAAAAGGAACACATCATCATCAGAGCTACGTATGAAGCAATTTTCCGGGAGTTTAACGGTGGGTGACGATAAACAATCAGTTTTTTATAGAAGATTAAACTCAAAAAGTGGCTCACACTATCAGCAGTTAATGTGGAATTATTGAAGTCGATTTGCTTGCAGAATTTACCAACGGATTTACAACCATTTTCGGCGACATGGTCTGAAAGGGATCGAAAAACAGTGTCAAATCGCAGATCAAATTTGGAAAATGCAATCCTGAAATACCAACAAATTTGTAAACGTTATCCAATCAGGTTCTAATAATTTTAATCCCAAAACCATTGTGGTGATCCAGCAGACGATGAATTAATCGGGCGAATTGCAGCATTGGGAACACAACTAGCCCAACGCGATAATCGGTCACGTTCACGCCAACGATATTATCATTCTGGTATAAATTCGGATAGATCAAATAGTCGGCGTAGGCAAATTTCAAACGGGTATTGTTACTATCATCATTACTTTGCTGAGCGAGGCCGCAAATGTCGTAAACTTTATAAATAGGACTATCCAAACTGATTTAGTAAGCAACAAAAGACAGCGAGAATACCAGGAAGATCATTCAAAAAACGTAACAGATCACCGTGTACCAGCGGTTACACCGTGTCCATCATTAAGCATAAGTTTGATAATTGCCAACCAAGCAATTTTATTTTATACGCAGCTAATCATTCGGAAATTAAATCATACGGTCGCAAAGTAGTTCGTGTAACGGTTTACGTAGGAATTTCGATTGGAAATTCATTCTGGCAGATACCAACACATCAATAATTAGCGCTGATTTTTTAAAACATTATAGATTATTAATCTACATTAAAAATCAAAAACTTATAGATTCTCTAACATTCGTATCGTCAAATGGAAATATTTCGGAAGTTTCCACAGGAATTACAACAATCTCTTCAACCAAGTGTCGGATAGCAAGTTTACTGGGAATTTTCATAAAGATAACTGTCGAAAAATATGGCATAAATGATACAAAATACGGTGTATCTCATTGTATAGAAACAACAAGTCCTTCATGTTTTGCCCGAGCCCGCCGTCTGGATTCTAAAAAATACAAAATAGCCAAAGAAGAAATAGATAGGAAATTGTTGAAATAGTAATAGTAATTGAGGTAGCCCATTACATTTAGTACGCTATAGAAAAATGGGGAATAGAGGCCATGCGGTGACTAAGGTGCTCTAACGCTTAAACCAAGCCGGATTTATACAGTATTCCATATTTATCCGATTTCACTCACCAACTAAATTTGGATGCAAATATTTTTCTACAATCGATTTATGGACAGGATTAGATTTTTGCTTTTGGCGAAGAAGAACATTTACAACATTTGAAATGCCAGAGAATGCTGAACTTGTTTGCAATGCCAGTAAATCCGTATTCGGGAGTTAAGCAGGCAAAAGAAAAAGTAGAAATTATCAAACAAATTCCAAAGCCAGAAACTGTAGTAGAACTGCGATGCTATCTCGGCATATTGAATTTCTATCGCAAACTTCTTCATGCAGCTGAAGAACAGGCAATTCTCAACAATCAACTTATTGGTTCAAAGAAGTTACAACCAATTTACAAAATTCATTTTTAAGAACTAATTAAATTATTAGAATAAATCACAAGCCCAAATTATTTTAAACACCAAGATAAAATTCGGGAGCACTTCGAATTGGCAACAATAACACTCCCCCCCCCCCACTCGAAAACGCAAAGTAAAGTGCCAGAAGACCCCATTAGATTCTTGTTAAATACGATCAACTAAAATTTGATAGCAAAAGGATGTTACATAATTTATTGAAGAGGACCAATGCTAAGCGGATTTGGGGATTTTTTTTTATTTTAGTATGTGAATAACTATTAAAAACATAAATTTTTGAAAAGCGTTCTAATTTCTATTAATATTAGAATTTTAATATATCATAAAGGTTGGGGGTTTGGGGTAGCACTCCAAATCCTCCAAGGTATCCAACGTCTTAAAATAACTTTTCAAAAATGCACGATTGATTTTATTTTGGGGATTTTTTTTGTTTGTCAAATCTAGGGTAATCCGATAAATTCTGCCTGGGATACCATCATATTTCCGAACGAAAAAATTCCCCAAAAAATACAGAACAAAGTGTCCCATCGAAATGGTTGACCCCATTAAATTTTTGTTAACCACAATATAAAAACGTTTTGAAGATTGACAAGGGTCATTTTGGTTTTTCTGGTGCATTTCTTAAGAAACAAGCGGAATTCTTTATTTATACAAATATCTAACGCGAGTGCGAGTAAAAAAGATGAAATTATCAAGTCGAGAAATGTTGTGAAATCCATATATGAAGGTTACTCTTTTAACGCGTTTGAATACAGACATTTTCTTGAATTGAACAATCGGGGACTGCTTGCCTTTATACAGCACACCAGCCGTAAAATTTATGTAAGAATTGGGCAAAATTCAAACTCATTTCGTATTAAAAGTGTTGTGCAATTTTATACTTTAATAGTTTTTTTTAACTTACAAATTTTAAAGTGAAAAGTGGTAAAAATCTTATTTCTTTGGGGAACTTTAGCATAACAAAAAATTCGGAAGTCGTTCATATCTTTCGGTTTTTCTATAGATATCAATAATGTCACCCGTTCACCCAGAGAACTAAGCGTTTGCGACAACCGAATCAATTGCCCTACCGAATTATTCGGTCCTGTATACATTTTAATTAAACTTTACGACAACCTCTTTTTATTGTTTATCAGAACTGAAAAAGAAGTTGTAACTAACCGTTTTTAGTTAGCCTAAAGGAATTAGCTTGTATGAAGAACGAAATATACTGTATTACAACCGACCATTGGTTGAGCTTATCGATCATTCGGTTGAATTAATCGAATATTCGTTTAGGAATATTACAAATTATAGTTGTCGTGATCACTGATCGATTGTAATAACAGACTTGGTTATTAAAACAACTTTCTTTGCACGGTTAGTGCAATACTATTTCGGTTACTACATAATCAGAAGTAGTTGACACAACCGCATTAATTTGTTTTCTCCAACCGAATAGGATTGTTGCCATTCCATTTAACCAAATTAGTTTTATTAAGAAAAAAGTAGAAATATCCTCCCCCCCCACCCTTTATTTTACCACAGAGTCAATATAAATGTATCGTCTCTCAAAAATGAGAACCCTCCTTTACTTGAGTTCAATTATAGTGGTAGTTCGGTTTCGTACTCAAAAGTACAACCTACTTATCAAGTATCAACGACCGAACTACAAAAATATAATTCTCGCTTAATACCTTAAGTGGCAAGCAGAACGTACTGACTTAGCGAATTATATTCGCGTGTGTATTTATGCCAACATGAAATTCGTTTATCATGATTGCGGTAGAGTTTGTCACAAACGCAATTCGTTTGGACTAATCGATAAGGTAGTTGTCCCGACACCAATTCGGTCATCGCAACTAGATTAAGATAAAATTTCATATAAATCGAAAACTACATATAAAAAAAATGAGAAACAATAATTGTATATCATAGTTTCATTGAAATTCCTTTAGATTTTTTTACAATTCGTCATAAAAAAATTGTTTTTGAAACGCAAGAAAACTATTGCGTTTGTTCGGGGAATCAAAAAATCGCTTGTAAATGTCAATAAAAGTTTTCCAGGATACTTTGATTTACACAAATTGTTTGCTATTTTTGTTATATGCAGTTTTCGATCCACCATTGATTAGGTGTCAGTATATCGCGTACATTATAAAACAATTTATATTATTCATGTGGTGTTCCTGTTTACAAAATAACCACAAATCATTTTGTAATTTTTTCAAATAATGAATCTACCCTCTCCTCATATAACACCCTCTTCATTTTGTATTATTTAAACATGACATATTCTAAATACGATTATAATATTTAGTTGTAGCAACGGAATTCCAAAATAAATAATTCCACTTTGATATTTTCGTACAACGACAGAATGATATGATTACATTGAACTACAATATTGTTCTCGCAACAGCATTCGTCAGTTAGTTTTGTTCGCAGTTGTCACAAAAGCATCGCTTAATTGGTGTAACAAAATTACGTTTGTGGCAACTGAAACGAGGTTGATACTTTAAAAACTATTAGGGTCATTCGGTTCTGACAACGAATATCTAGGAAATTAGCATCAACGGAGTTGAAGATTTGGAAGCGAAGTTGTTGCAACTATCTGTGCATTAGTGGCTACCGTAGTTTGTTTGTACCAATCTCAAGTCAATTGGTGCTACCGAAATTATGTTGTAGCAACTACAATTCGTTCATCGCAATGGAAAGTATTTTCTCGCAACCTCATGCCAACGAATCATTTCTCTCAGTGGTTTTAAGAATAAACAGACAATAATTGATTTCTTTATAACTAGTCGCCCGGGGTTTAATTCAGCTGCCTTCACATTTCCTGTAGGCTTAAGTGACGACAGGGGTTTTTGCTCTCGGTTGAGCTTGAAATAATTAAAAATAACGCGTGCAGCTATTAATATATTTAATAAGCAAAGTTTCATCGCTGAAATTATTTCTGGTTTATGTGAGTACTAGTTACAAATCTGTTAAGGAACTTATTGATTATTTTATATTTAATATGGACAAGCATTCTATGGACAAGTATTCTTTGCCGCCCCGGTGGCACAGTTGTTAGCATGCTTGCTTTAAGCCCCGGAGGTCCCGGGTTCGATTCCCGGCGGGTGATGAAAAAATCACGGCTGGTTAATGTAGGATCAATGAACTAATCACTCATTATCCGTTAAAAAAAATGATTACGAAACTTCAATATGAAGCGGCCAAATCCCTCTATGGGATGTAGCGCCAGCGAAAAAAAAAAAAAAAACTGTGGCGGGTTTGGTACGTAATCCCAATTACAAAATCCCAAATTTAAACTCTCAAATTTAAAATCCTAAAATAAAAACGCCATAATTACAAAATCCAAAACTACAAAATCCTAAATTATGAAATCCCGTTGTTAAGAAAAATATTCGAATATTAATTTTAATAAAAATTCTTTTACCAATTTATTGTACATTTAATTTAGGTTGTAGACTAAATGCTCGGGTTTACCTTCCAAATAAAATGTCACAAAAAAGCAAAATAACTTGAATTCGTTTCAGCAAAATCAAAGAGCCAGCAAATAATGATGAAATCGACATACCGCTTCCCTTACGTTTTCTCAAAAGTGAGCTTTATATTCTCGCAAAGGTGCAAAATGAAAAAAATAATTACTCTGGGAATCATAACTGGTTTAAAAGTATTGGCTGAGTGTTCCTGCTGGTTAATGGATGAAACTTTTTATATAGTACCAACTATTATGACCCAGCTTTTTAGCATTCATGGAAAAATCGAAAAGGAAGCCGTACTCTTATGCCCGGTTTCACAAAAAAATATTCATCCTCTGGTTAAATAATATTTCCTCCCTTTCTTCTTTTATAAATTTACGTTTTGTTTCATAATACAAATTCTTTGCAAGTTGATTATATATTTTTTATACATACAAATATTTAGCCTTCATCTAAATATTTAGCTCGACGAAATTGGGTAGTTAAATATTTAGATCTCCAGTTAAAATATTCATGCAAACAAAGAAATAAAATTAGCATGCGCTGAATTTGTATTATGAAATAAATCGTAATTTAATAAACGAAGAAAAGGAGAAAATATTATTTAACTAGAGATTTCCTATTTTTTTGTGAAACCGGGCATTAGTGTTTTATTTGATAACGAAAAGGAGTCACAACTCTCTGATTTCTTTTATGAATTGTTCATATGTATATCAAGCGAACATAATATTCATTTGAATCCACAAAGAATCATGCAGCTCTAACAAAAAAACACGTTATGAACCCTAGTATTAGGTCTGTCGAAAACATAGTAAAAGGCAATTTCCTCCTACTTCAAACAGCGTCGAAGCATGGCACCGTCGAAAGATCTGGTTAATTTTGTGTGGATCTACCATACAAAAGAAAAAAACGACATCGAGGTGTACTATTCGTTCACTATTATAATAACCAACTTAAGTGACAATTCGTTACAATTCACTCCAAGTGAATTTTGAAAGTTTTTGAAGCGGATTCAAAGCTCAAAATACGATGCAGGGTATTACATTTAAGACCATCAATTTTAATAAAAAATTTGAATTACAATTTTTTTTTACTAAACATTAGTGAAATCGGTTTGATCGGTTATTTATTATATCATTTAATGCTAATTAACGGTAAGATTGTAACGTATCAGTAGCTGCTTACACTCTTAACATTTGCGCTAGAGTCACTGATAAACGAATCTTTGTATTTTGAAGCGTTTTATTGTTATGCTTACGAATACATACACCAAATGTAAAATTCCCCAACATTTTTTTTGTATGACAATTTCCGTCAACTGCACATCAATTACGCAATTAATAATAATAATTTTGTGAACAAATTCATTTCAACAAAATTCCAATCTCATTCATTATCCACACATATTATGATTCAAGAAAAACAAACAAAAAAAAATCCATTTTCCCTTCTTACATTATGTACACGCATTCATAATGTAACATTACGATGCATCTTACAATAAATTCAAAAATAGAATTACACAAAATTCTTCTTCATATTTCGACGACTTCTTCTTCATTTTTAATCTTAGATATTATAATTTCTTTACCATAAAGAAGATATCATCAAATTAGGAAAGATAAAATTTATGATCTCTCAAAAAAAAAAAAAAATTTAAAACATTAAGCGCAGAATTTTATTTATGCGCGCTAATTGTCCACGCGCGGTAGTGTTCTATTTACTGCCATATGCAAAAAAAAAAAATGTTTTATAATTTGAAGACATATTTTGCAAACTCACGATTTTTGAAGAAAAATGTGTATGGATGCCTTAATGTGTTAATAGATTTAGAATGCTTTATGATTATTGTGTATGGTACGCGAGTAGTTCATGTTCTTCACGTTTAATGTAAAAAAAAAAAAAATCATTCGAGCATATACGCGCATTACAACGTTGTTATTGGGATATACACATTAATCTTATTATTTTTAGAGAGACGACGACGATATGTATGTACAATGTTTAAGACAAGTGATGTTTGAGGAATTAAGAATAATTTGTTGTTGTTATTTTAACTTGCTTTTAGGTCTCTAAGCTATGACTGAGATGATATTATTCTATTTTATGATTTTGTTTAGAAAATATTATGATTTGTTTTGATTTCATCTTTTTACATTTTATCTATTTAAATTATTTCATTTTATTTTTTCTTCTTAAGATGCTGGTTTCTTTCTGTCATTCTTAATGTTTATGATTTTTATGACGACGATGAATTTAAATAGGATTTTTTTTTTTTTTGATTTGTGTGAAACTGATGGTTGGTTGTTGTCTTTAGATATAGTTATAGACTTTTTATGTTCATTCTGCGGTAGTCGGTTGTATCGATTTACATTAATGTTGGGAAAATGATGTATTTTAATTGGTGCAGTTGACAGGTTTCATATACATACTTAGGTAAAATGTGGGTGGCGGAAAATCGCTAGTATTAACGAAAGTGATGTAAAAAATATTATAAAATGCGGTAATACAGAATTTTAAATATATAGAGACTTTCCACACAAGATTTTGTTAAATACAAAAAATAAAGGCAATTAGCTAATCTTGATTGGGTCATTTAGTAAAAGCTCGTGTACAAGTTAAATTAATTTTATTTAACAAGACCGATTTTTTTTTTTTTGCCCATAAGCCAAACCTTCAACTGCAACATTAAACTTATTATTTTCAACAAAACTGTCAGTAGTTGGAAATAAATCGCGCATTCAAAATCAAATTTCAATTTTAAATAATGTTACCTCCTTGACACAAGCTAAATAAATAATAAAAATAAAGATATTACCAAATTACATACATAATATATCTGGCAATAAGATTTACCTTCAATTTTATTTTATTTTATATATTTATACAATACAATAAATATAATTTTATATTAAAAGAGAGAGATAAGTTTCAATTCACATGGGAAAATTAATTTCCGTTCAATTTCAGCAGTAACAAAAAAATGATTTCGATTTTATTCTTCTCCTGCTGTTGTTATTGTATAATATTGATTGTCATCTCAATTGACTTAATAATTTTTTTTTTTTTTTACATCTTATCTTTTAAACATCTTCTTGTAAATAAATAGTGTACTTGGAAAAGTATTTTGTATTTTATATCGAAATAACATTTATGAGATTTGTTTCATACAAACAAATACATACGATTTAAGCAAATAACATTTTATAAATGAAGAAATCAATCCTTTTGGATGCAATTTTTATAAATAAATATAATTTTACTGGAAAATCGTAATAAATTATTATAGAAACTAATAATAATAGTTATAACAATATCACGGTATTGTAATTTATGAGGATTGATTCTATTGTCTTTCAAATAATATTGCATCAACCCATTATAAAAAATCGCGGAAATCATGGAATCGTCTCTCAAAGCAAATGAAATGTTTCAGTCACACGAATCATTGATAGTCGGTAAATCACTTTTTGTTGTTCTATAACTTTATGATTTATGGGTTCAAAAGGTGTTTGGGAATATGAAATTGACACTTCTTGGGGAGTTTATAATTTACATATAAATCATATTCTCATAAAGGGACATAAATTTATTGTCTCACAGCATTGTTATTTTAAAATATGACTGATTGATGGATAAATAAGATCACGGATTCGAATAAAATATCTAGGGAAAAAATTAAAATTTTTCAAAAAAATGAAACCTGGTTTCAACATTCGAAGAAACACGAATTTGATAATTTTCAGAAGGTTTACATTATTAGATAAATAAAATTGTAAAACATATGCTTAATTTGTTTTCCCAGTTAAAAGTGAAATCTCAAACTCAGAATTTTAAAAATTGGGCCAGTCTTCTATATAAAATAATTGCACCAAATTGTTTATAACTTAATAATAAAACGGGCAGCAAAATTATATTTACAACAGAAATTTAAACCAAAAATAGGTGGGGTATGTATTACCACAAAGTGTTGTGCAAACTTAAGATACTATCCTATTTCGCGGATGAGCACTACTGCTTGTGCTTTGGTGAACTCGAAAGCGGGCAACAGCATACGAAGTGAATACAGTTGTTCCTCTTCAAGACGGTGCTCGCACATATAATCCCTACCCTCGCCAAGCGATCGAGATGATCTTTAAAACAGACATGTTCCGTAAAAATTCCGACCCAGGATTTTTAGCTGGCCATTTATTAAAGATAACGCAAATTTGGTAACCTCCGATTTAAATCACTAATAAAGTGCTTCGCCTTACGGTAACCAGATACCTTCTTTTCACAACGGCACCCATAAGACCGTAACTCTGTTGTATGAATACAGACGTTTACAATCCTAAATTTGATAAATTTGGGAAAGGTCAAGGAAAATTCAATTCAAACAACTAACTTTCCAATTCAAAGCAAGAGCCGTCTAAAAGAAGACGAGAAATCCGATAAATTTTTAAGAAATTGCTACGAGCACCATAAATCTCTCGATGGATAAAACCATCGAAAACAACGAGTTTATTAAAAGCTCTTCTACACTGCCAAAATATGGAAGTAGCTGTTTCGAATTTGGAAAGTGATACGGAACTATTGTCAACTTTTCCTGTATTCAAACAATAGTATATTGTGTAACGTGTAGGAAAAACGATATATTCCCGGACGAGTATGGAAGTTGCTGGGACGAGGCGTCAGCCGAGTTCCAGCAACCATAAGAGTCCGGGAATTATAGTTTTTCCACGAGTTGCACATACGATTTTTTCTCTAATCGGCAGTATATCAGATTATACATTTTATTCATTATATTCTTTAAAATACGCAAAATTTTCCAATTTATATTTTCAATAGATTTCACTATCAAAGTTACCTTAGAATTATAACAATCGCGTGCGATTATACATTATATCATGTATTTCTTAAAAACAGATGATAATCAGTACTAGAAAGTATTCTCTGCCTAGGCAAGAAATACTTTCCAGTACTGTTTTTAGTAAGTTGCCTAGCAACGATGTAGTGTCGTGGAATACTTCATTTTGCTGACAGATAACAAACCAGAAAACTGCCGTATTTTATCCGATTTGAGAAAAAACTATTTTCCTGTATTCTTGAAACTTCTTGGGTCGGAAAATTTGTTTATTGTTTTGAGTTTAGCATAGATTAGGGCGAATTTTGATGAACTCTCCAGTGCAAGTCTATGATTCAAATAGCTGCAATCGGCCAATTTCCATGACATCATATGAGATTTTCCGAAAATATTTCGTGAATTTTCCATATACCAAATCACATGGGGCCGCTGGAAATTGTATCTCAAAACCTAAACCACATATTCCGGTCCGAGTAGTTCATATGACATAGAAGTATTTTTGTTTTAATTGGGTTCATAAATAAATCCAAAACCGAAAAATAAAATAAAATTCTTAATAACTGGGATGGGATAGAAAAAATATTTTACTTTCGTTTCGTATTGATACATACCTACTCGTAAATAAAAAAAGCTGGGATACGACGAAATTGTAATGGGCAGTTGCATGGAAACCATAATTCGATCACAAATTCAGGCAATATCAACAACATCAGAGAAAACTAACGTACCCAATGTACCCAGTCCAGGTATACAATCACAACTTAGGGATTTTTGAAAAATTTCAAAGCAACTATTTTAAGTGAGGTTTCCACAGTAATGACTACTCACAGCAGATCTCGAAGCCCAGGGAAAGATCAATTACACAGCAGAAATCGCTTAGCACAACCGCGTGATAAAAGTTAACGAAAAGATGAATGTTATTATCATCGGAGGTTTGGCAAACTTGTGACCAAGTATGTTACAGGATGCAGATTTCATGAAAATTTCATGACAAGGTCTGTATACATGGACCCATAAAACTAAACGTCCCACTACATTTGACGACGTGTTCAGAAGATGGGAATCCGAGTCGCCTAACAATTTTTGAGAGCAACTCAAAGAAAAAAATGTTAATAGATACAGGTGCTGATGTTCTGTCATTCCACGCAATTTTACTTGGACTTTTATAGTGGCAGATGTTTCCACACCAATAATCGGAGCAGACATTTTAAAAAGTCTCGGATTATTAGTGGATATACAGAAAAGAAGGAATGTTCAACCATTAACTTCTCTATTTAGGGTTGGTTCATTAACAACGTCTCAAGCTTTAAATTTATCTTTAGTAGACAAATCGGACACATATATGGATATCTTAAAATTACTTAAAAGAATTGAGAGCATCAGCAGAGCCATTAGACTTGTCAACGATAAAACACAATGTTATGCAAAATACGAAGACTACCACCAGATAAACTCGAGATTGCAAGAAATCATTTTAAGGACAATATGGCACAAGGAATTTTATACCTTCAGCAGCAAAGGATAAGACAATACTCAACAGTTATTTATAAGGCTAAAAGAAAAATAGTAACGTGCAAATCATTTGGTCGGTTTTGATGCTTGGAAAGCTAAATTATGTCAAGCCATAAGTCTCGCACATCCACTAACATCAGCGTGCCTATCAATCATGGTTGATGCTCAAATAAAATAATAAATAAATAAATAAATTTCAGCAAAATTTAGACAAGGCATCACCGAGGCAAAGGCGACAGCTGGGCTTATTAAGTCAGTTCACCACAGACATACAACACGTATCTGGCATCGATAATGTAGTAGCAGATACATTATCATGGATTAAGCAAATATTTGGCCACGAAAGCATAAATTACAAAGAAGTTTAGGTGAGGAATTAGCCGAAATTCTTCAAAATGCAAATTCAACGCTCAAGTTCGAACAAGTATCAATGACATTTAACACTCAAAAACCATTTATTGCGAACAATCAACAGGGAAACATACACCTTTTATACCAAAGGAATATTTCCTAAGAAAATATTTGGGACATTTCATAATTTATCGCATCCAGATACACAAGCAACTATCAAATTTTTAACGAAACTATGGTAGTTTGGCCATCCATTCAAAAAGACACACAAAATATGTCAAACGCATGTATAGTATGTCAACGAGCAAAGATCAGTCGGCATACAAAAACGCCAGACTAATTTTTAATGCAACCAACGAAAAATTCGCGGAAGTACATTTTGACATCATTGGACCTCTCCCAATATCTAATGGGTAACGATACTAAGATTCGTTGTGTACCACATTTTATCGTTACAGATCAAGGTACACAATTTGAACCATCTTTATTCCAGAAATTATCCAAATTATTAGGATTTGAACGAAAGCGCACAACAAGTTATAATCCAAAATGTAACGGAATGATCGAGCGTTGGCACTGTACTTTGAAGGCCACAATTATATGTCATCTCATAACGGTTCTACCGAATTACGACCAGAAATAGATACTAGGCACAATACAGATATAATCTTTTCGTTAGTCCAGCATTAGAAAATTGTACATACGTTTTTCTACGAACGGATGCGTTAAGAAAATATCCGTAACCTCCATACACAGGACCACATGCAGTAATAATTTGATAAATTTTTTTTAATCAGATTGAATAACAAAAAACTAAGAGCATCATTGGATCGATTAAAACCATGTTTTACTGAACAATGTGAAGATGATAGTGTTACAACTAGGAATATCACCGTGGATGTATTAATACAAAGCAGGAAGTCATAGCGGATCCACTAAATATTATTCCAAGAAAAAAATTCACACTTGCACCTAATCTAATTTACAACACAACGAGAGCTGGACGCATGATCAAAACATCATCTCGTTTCCTACAAGATGAATAAAACTATTTCGTAAAATTTTGGTACCGGAAAATTTTACTAGGGGTGTGGTGTGTGGCGTTCATCTCAAAATTCCAAAAATAACAAAACAAAAAAATGACATTTTAATTATTTTTCTATTTGACAATATTAATGTCAATGATATTGTGGAAGAGTATATTAAAAGATATAAAAAGAGTGTGCGTTATTTTCTGTTGGCTGACGCACACGCATTTGCTATTAAAGGCGACGTTTTCATTCCACTTAGAGAGCTCTTCAGGTTTAAAACTTAGTTAGTTTAGATCAAAGAGTATCATCATCCTTGTCAATAAATATTCAAACACTCCGTAATATTATGTAGCTTAACATTAATTTGCCATTTCAATGCATGCCATCGACATAATATCTCATAATTCCAATTTATTACCTCAAAAATCACCTTTTGTATTTGCATATTTGTATAATGTATAGCTATATACATAGTTTAGTAACAAAATTATACAAAATATTCAAAATAATAAGTGATGTCATGCATTTATTAATAAATCAAGTCTAATGAACTCGGCACGTACAATATTTATGGGCAAATGCTGGATTAGAGCTTATAGCTCACTAATAACCAAAACCATAAAAATATTGTATCATAACCTTTATAATTTATCTCTCATTCACCAAACCGATATGTATCTCTATATAGGTATGTAAAACACGTAAAAGGAACCCCAACAACCGCCAAAAAAAACCAAACTCATTGCATGCTTTTAACATAATTTATTTATGTATTTTGCGTGCTTAAACCTTAAATAAATAAAAACGTAAAAAATTAAAATTAAATAAATAACAAAAATAAAACAAAAAAGTTAATAATTATTATTTAGCTTTCTTCACGTTATTGTTGTTGTTGATGGGTTTATGTATTCCCAGCACAACACAACACAGGCATAAAAAAATAATGAGCTTAAATACAAAAGTTAATTTGAAGCTTTTTGTGCGAATTTTGTAGTCTTATTTCGATACACACACAAACACATATAGAAGCTGTTTTGTTATATTCCAAACAAATTGTCTTGATGTTTTTGTACGGTTTAAAGACGGAATCTCCAATTTATGTCTTTCAAAGTTATTTCGCGAAATTGGTAGATATTCACGTTTTTTGTGCGATTAATTCCAAAGAATTTATTTTATTTCGATGATCTTTCAAGGTCGCTGCTAAAACATTTTTTTTTTATCTTAACATTTACAGACATCCAACCAAAAATATATAAAAGGCACACCAGAAGAGAGACAAGAAAATCAATAAGTTATTTTGTGTTTGCCTTAGTTGTGATATTTTTGTTTGGTCGTCGCGAAATTTTGTTGTTTTGGTTATCGGTTTTTTTTTTGGTCTGCATGGATTACGAAAAGATTAAACGGAAAATGATTAAGAATTTCGAATTTTTTATTTTTTTATTAATTAATATGATCAAAGGAAATATAAAATTTGGTCGGCTTTCAAATAAAATCAAAGTGTATTTTGTATATACCTAGTTTGGCGAAAAACAAATATCAAACGAATTTTTCCAGGTGAAGCGGACTTCTGGCGTGCGTAATTTATCTGCCTACCAACAAAAAGAAGTACCCGAAAAAAGTTGTAAATATTTATGTTCGTGTAGGATGGAAAATAAGGTGAAATGAAAATACTGAAAAAGAATTGCGTCTGTGACGATTGATCGAATCAACATGTTTTGTGCATAATCATCTTCAATTGGTTCCACATGTAAAGCAAAATAGCCAAGCTATAAAGAAAACTACATGTAAACGTTTTTAATGAGATTTTTAAATTTGTTTAATGAGTCAATTATGGTAATTCATAAATAAGCATATAAGCAGAAATAAATGATGAATTTATTTATATTATACGACATTAAGATATACATAAGACGTGCGTTTATACACGGGATTGAATAAATTATATAGTACATATTGTTGAAATGCGGGATCACCAGTACGAAGACATTGTAAATGACAATTTGTATTTACACAATGCGAAATGTTAAACGCACGCAATTCGCAAATTAAAAATAATTGTATGCAATTTATGTTAGAATTCTTTAATGTTCGTGTTGAAAACTGGCTTTAATATTATACAACATTTTATTTCGTGTACCATTTACCAATGTTTCAATTTAATAATTAAACGATAGAAATAAATCTCAGAGAGATAGATTTTGTACTCCACTATTTTCCATTTTAATAGAAATAAGTTTAGATAAAACCTCATGCCAACAAGATGAGATTTCTTCAAAATATTTGAACCCCAACTCAATTTAAACTTAATTTAGTTAGAATCAAATTTCAACCCTCTACTCAACTCCATGCTCAACTGCCAACTCGGCCCCAAATTAACCCCAATCTAACCCTTCCGAACTCTAACTCAACCCTAACCCAACCCTAATGAATCCCAACTCGATTAAAAATTATGTGTTTATGAACTCAACTCAATCGTACCTCATACTCTAAATCGACCACCACTTCAATCTTCAACCTAAAACCAAACTCAACGTCCATGGCAATTCTAAAATTAACACGACTCGAAAAATTGCATTCGGACACGAACTCAACTCAAAACAACTCAAGCTAACTTCCAAGTCAACCATCAAAACAACCCCAAATAATTTCAGCTCCACCCTAGTCCAACTCCAACCAAACCTTAACTCGACCTGCAACCCAGCTCTCAAATCAACCCCAAACTCATGTCCAACTCAATATGATCTTAAAAACCAAAAGCGTGCTTGAATGCAACTATGTAAAGTACAAATCAATCTCGAGCTGAACTGATCACTGATCACACTATCAACCCACAAATGGAACCCAATCCAAATTTCAACTCAACCACACACTCAATGCCTAACTCAATCCGCAAGCCGGCATATATAAAACTTGATCAATGTGATAATATCGCACCGCACGTGTTTTTCGGTCAATTCGTATGGCAGGTATAAAAGGTACCCTCTCCTCTTGATTTACAGCTTCAAAAAAAATTTCAATTCTCAGTCTTGGCCATAAAAACAGATTAGCAAACAAATTTCAAATCGGACAAGACATTCTCGAGATAAGGCCTCCAGACATCCAGACAAGCGGCCGAATTTTTTTGTTGCTTTTCGAACTCAGGAACATTCAAAACGTCGATAAAACCGGCTTTGGACGAACAAAATGTTTGATCATTTTGATAGGATTTTGGTCCTTTTCGACCGAAATAACAGCAATAGTCGGTGACCCTCCGAAATCTCTTTTACTAATTACTTGGGTTCCAGAGTCTCCTGAGAAGCATGGGTGATACTAACATCCGTGTCATGAATCGAAATGTTTCGACTAATAGATGGAAGGTTGCAAGTTACAAGCGGAAGGCTAATTGCCTTTTATTGTGCACAAAATTAACCAAAAGTTGTTCGATTTCATGATTACTGGATCCGGATTATCACTTCAGTATGTCGTTGAGAGGATCTGAATTAGTGTCATCTGCCGGTGAGCGGTTATTTATATTAGTTTGTGCTCTATGTTTATCTGTCTGTCCATCATATCGTAATACAAAATTAACTGATTGGCATTCATTTTCTCTCGCACTTGTTTCTTTAATCGATCCACTTAGTTTACGAAACAAAAAACCCAGAACAAACCTTTTTGGTGTTCTGATCTGCAGAAATTAAGGTAGGCGGCACAAAATGGCTAAAAACGAAATTAAGATCTGCTCACAGAACTTTAAGGATAAACTCTTGTGACGAAGTTAATAGCCTTTCATTAATAGACGGCTAAACACAATGCTAATTGTTGACTTGATATTCTTCACCTTCCTAATGGAGGGGTAACCTCACAAATCAATTGTTCCAATTCTTCTGTGCATTGCCTTTGGTTCTGTTCCGCATTTGTGGAGCAGAAAAAGAGTTGTTTTTACTCCAAAAACTGGCAGGCCAGATTTCACTGACTTTAAGGCGATTTGGCTTATTAGTATAATGTCTATTTTCTTGGATACTTCAGGAGCTTTCTTATTCGTCCAAAGTGCCAAGGGTCACCCCAAATGGGTGTATAATCGCCTCTGTTATGGCTCCTGATTATTACTGGGTTACTCATCAAATAACAAAATTGTGGTTTTATCGCTCAAAGTTATGCTGATGACCAAGTTTTAACCATTTCTGATAAGCATATAAATTTCTTATTGGAATAAACATATCATTCTCTGGCACACTGAGAAAAAGTTGCATGCCAATCAGTCTAAAGACTACGTTAAATACTTTGGTGTTATCTTGTTCTTTAATTTTTTTTTCAATGTAGTATGGTATTTAGGAAATCTATTATAAATCATTGGTCCTACCTGTGTTATCTTACGCGTCTGAGGATTACAGGACTACAGTTAACCTAAAATCCTTAATAACCTAGCTAAATAGTTTTCAGGGTATTGCTTGTGGGGCTGCGATGGTAGTTATATCCTCGCACCCAATTCTTGCTGTGGAGACCTATCTGTTTCTGTCCCATTTACATTCCTTACTCCTGGGTACTGCTGGTTCTGCTGCATTACGTTTAAAAACTATTGGGCCGTGGAGCTCATTTGTATCAGAAATCAACATAGTTAATAATGAATATTAATCAATTGCCCATCAATTTATGCAAATGAAAGGTGAAGATCGGCCTAGTCTTGATGGTAACTGTCCCCAAAAATGAGTATTTATTAGATTTTGACTTGTTTCGCAGTTGCCTCCATTAATCATCCAAAATGAATTATTTTCGAGGTATAGACAAATTACTAACAGACATTACAATCCAGCCGTAACATTCTAAAATTGAAAGAGCTATGATTTTTTAAACTTTTATATTTGCAACATCTCTATCAAATATCTTCAAAGCTACTAAAAATATTTCCCAATTACTTGTAAAAAACACTATACATAAGTCCTTAAAAAGAAGCTAAAAACTCTCAACATCCATTTATCAAAATTGGCGTTTCAACCAGGGAATTGTTAATTTTAAATGCTAGTGGATGGGCTGAAGAGATTTAAAAATTCCTAGATTGGTAGACTGTCAACTGATTTCTAGACTGTTATCTAGTTTGTTAACAGCAGTTGGTTTAGTCAGTCGACCTCATTAGTGCACGCCGATTTTTACGAAATTATTGAACAAAGAGATTGGACACGTTCATAGAAAGGAGCATAACTGGTGGAGAACCAGTCAACAGGCGTCTGAATGGAGTGGCAAAAATGAGCCGAAAACGAAAAAAAAACACTCCAAAGCTGCCCGAAAAGCCGCCCGAAAGTCCAGGTGATGCTAGTTGTTTTCTTCAATATTCGCGGCCCGATGCATCAAGAGTTCATTTCGGAGGGACTGACGGTAATTAAGGCGTTTTATTTGAGTGAATTCCATATTCGCCCGATTTAGCACCGTGTGAGTTTTTCCTGTTTTCCAGACTAAAAGTACTACTCCGTGGAACCCGTTTTAACCCATAACCGTTGAAACCATAAAACAAAATTCTGCACGCGAACTGAAGGCCCTCTCGGAAGGTGCCTATAAAAAATGGTTAGATGAGTAGAAAAACGCTGGCAATGGGAAATACGTTGAGGGTGGCAAAATAAATTTGTATGACTACGCTTAAAACTTGTGTTTTATTTAACAATTCCCGGTACTTTTATGACAGATATTTAGCTGCAGCAGCTGCAGAAAATACAGTTTGAGAAGGAAGTGGAATAATTGAAACCGATATGTTAATCAAGCCGTAAAAATCTTGCCATGCAGTTGAAATTATATTGGGTGTAGCTTTGTGGTATTTCGATAAAAATGAGACATTTAAAGCTATTTTTCGGATATCATATGACATATTTGTGAAGCAAGCCCGAAGCTGATCGATTTTCAATGAAATTCGTTATGCTGGGATCTTTAGATGGTGATGTACAGCAACCAGTTTTCATACAACCAGTATACGTCCCTTCGGGAATGAAATCAATGTTCTTGCAGTCCAACTACTGTTTGAAAATTTCCCTTCAAGGAATCCGCTACATCACGAACGCTAGTTGTTCCATATCTCATCATATTTCAAGTCGTTAGGGCAAACGACAACTTTAATAAAACCATTTCAAGCTTTTCGATAGGCGTAATTCATTTTTACTATTATTTCATTCATGGTAAGGCAACCTTAAAAAACCATTGCTTCAATTTCATCACAAGGATGTCCTTAGGCAATGGGGTTCTTTTCCCAAAAGTATAAAACGAAAATCAGTCGAAAGTGCCTTGATATTCAGCAACGCCCACTTATCATTTAATCTGGACGCATTCACTGTATTTCCCACTAAGGAATTTCGTTAAATTTGTACGTCGATTGGGGACGAGAAATACGTCCCACAGCTTGCTAGAACAGTGACTGAAAGGGAACGACGGCCGCATCCCAGAAGCTCCGTTTTGTGACTTACCATAAAACGTTTCTCGATAATTTTATTACAGCAGTTCTGAATCATCGTGTGGGGTTCAAATTATACGTGGACATCGAGCAGCGGATGTTAGTTCCATTATATCATATAGAGCGGATGTTAATTCCACCAGCATCAACAAGAAATAATGGTTAAAACAGTGAAGGCTTCCCTGAAGAAACAACCTCATACGGTACTGAACATAGATTTGATTTTGGTCAAGTAAACATTTTAGAGGGCGAAAAATTCTACAAGAATCTATTCTCATCAATCAAGAATTTTTAGTTAACAATGACACGAGCGACCTAAGCAAATTTATTCTGTTAATATTTTGTGTACTGTTGACTCAATTTCTGAATTAAAGTGTGGAAATCCTTATAGCATCTAAATACCAAAATCCTCAAAAGTATAATAAACTAATAATATTTCGATTACAGTGACCAGTTTCGAACAAACAAATAATTTTGAAAGTTTTGGGTGATCTGTATCACAAAATGCTTGTAAATCCTGTAAAGATTTTTATATTTTGTTTTGATTTATTGGCGGTAAACCCGATAAACTTGTTTGTTTGATACAAAAAAAGTTTTCTTTAATTTCGGTATAAAAGGCGAAACTACTGAACCGATCTGAAATAGATTCCAGCATTGTGTTAACAAAGGACCGATAATATTTCATCTATTGTATAGACTAGAGTTACAGATGAACGAATAGAAAATTTGCCGATGTAGCCCTCTAATCATAAACCATGCGACAGGGAACTGATTTTTTCGTTTGTATTTGGTTTAAGGTATTTTAGGAGTCATAGTTTTTTGGGAAATGGCGCTGAAAAAACAGGTGGACCTTATTGGCTGACCCTGTAGTATATAGTCCCGAGGCGATATCTATAACCAGGTTTAACTGTAAAAAAGAATTCATTCAGTTCAATTTTCTTGTGTGAAATCTGATAAAATTCGATTTTTCAAAAATCATTCGAAAATTCGTATAAAATCTGCCTTTAGAGTGTTATGTCTGGAGGCGGATCACATTGATGTGATTTGTCAATAGACACCGTTGCAGAATAATTTACATAGTTCAATGAAAATTTTTAATTTTTCCTTTTGCTTATTTGATTTAATTTAATTTTTTTTATTTTCTATATTCCCGCGTTTATTTTAAAAAAAAAACCCAATTGGCCTTTTTTGGAGATGGATTGCTTAGATGTAATTTGGCATTGGGCAAAATTAAATTTTCCCCAGATTTCCTATGGGAAATGTGAACTGAAATATTCTGCAGTAACAGCAATATGACAAATCATATTATCAATTCCACTGAATTCCACTGGAAAGTAGGAATTCAACCAGCACATAGTGCATTGCACCAATGAGCAGATGAGACAACAAAAGCCGCAATATCTAAGTAGTATACCAAATGACTAATAATGTAAGGATGTGGAACTCGGTACACAGAAGATTTGAAAAAAACTCCTATTATTTGTGAACAAATGTCTAAGGCGGTTTATAAAACGCTTCTAGCCATAATTCATCACTAATAAAAATCTTCTGCGACAAATGAAACTAAAAAAAAACAAGATTGCAAATAGAAAGCACCATATAGTGGAAATGGATTGGGCACACAGCAAAAGTCATCATGAGAAAGTGACCTAACAATATAACCAAACTGCCTTAATCCTGGAATCCACAAGAAAAGAAGAAACTATTCAGGCTAGTAATGATTTGGAAAATAATGGTGCGAGCCGGAGCGAAACGGGCCCTCACATACAAAGTACCAAATAGAGTTCGATGGTCTAGCATTCGCCCTTAAAACATTTAATTTCATCTAAAAAGTGCACTACACTAAAGACCGCCGATTTCCCATTTTTTAAAGTTAAGATTTACATTATCACAATATCAGATGAGAAGTCTCTCAAAGGAGTAAAGACTTTCCAAGTTAGGACAATTGACAAGGAGCAGTCCCCATGCAGGTGTAGTTCTTTCTATTGCGATGAACATTCTAAATAAAACTCATCGAAAAGCTGATATTACAACTTTCCAGGAAATTTCGAAAGTTAGATAAAGCATTTTACAAAAAGTGTCTCGATGTCTCGAATAATTCATTTACTGTTTGTCAAAAATCTCAAGAACATCAAATTATGAAGTGGAATAATTCGTCTGGAATGCCTGCGGGTAAATTGTATAAATTTACGTTTTATTCGAGGAATTCCAACAAAGTTTCACAATTTTTTTAGGACAAATCAAATAAACCTTCATCTACAGGTATTTTACGTGGAAAGATAATTTAATCTTTACGTTGAAGCAAAATGTAGTAAGTACCTAGATTTTTAGCACACATCAAAAATAAAGGTAAAATTGAGAAAACCTACTTTAATTGGTCCACAGGCTCATCAGTCATCATATTTTTTGTCGCATCTTACCTGAAAATAAACAAAAGAAAATTATTAAAAACATGCCGCCAATCACTTAATTAACGCGTGCAAATTTTATTCAAGTCACATGTGAAATCGATGCGATATCAATACAAACTGTAAACAATCACTCAACACAAAACACGGATGACACAGACAGAAAGTAAAAAACAAAAACTACAAAAATTCCGTTTTCATCTCAATTGCATGAAAGGAAATTGAACTTTAAAATTGTGATATGAGAGTATAAAAGAAAATACGCGACTCAATAAATGTCAGATTACATTAACCCTTTGTTGTGTCGGGCCCATCAATTATGATACAATGTAATAACATAAAAATTCAATTGTATAAATCGGCAACAGTAAAGGGTTATGGCGCCAAACAAAAATTTGTATATCTACTGTATGCTGTGTGTGCTTTTGTTGTTTTTATGATTTCTTAATCTTATTCTTATTATAACAGTTTTTTTGGTTTTTTTATATAAAATTTATATCCTTAATTTTGTCTTAATTTAATTATTTATTTGCTTTCGGTTTTTTATTTTTTTTATTTCTTACTCAATATAAATTGAAATAATGAGTTTGCAGAGTATGTATGTATGTATATGTATGTGTTTACAATAGAATTAGATACATTTTAGAGGAAAGACAATCATGTTAACAGACAGAATAAGAAGAAGAGACCAATCTTAATTAAAAATACATTTAAAATTTTGTGCGCGGCCTTCATATTGGCTATGGGCTAAATACATACATAGTCAAGAACATCCGTTTATAATTAATTCACGATTACTATTGGTCATTTTACCAGGAAGCACAGTAATTCTAAAAAATTAGTTAATTAAAGATTATACACAGATGAGATTGATTGGAACAAACTTATATTATGTACGTTTGCATGTGTGACATTTAATAATTTCAGCATAAAGTAACATTAATTTGGCATTCATATATTCTAGAAAATATTTTAATCCCTTCCTGTGTGGGGATTAAGCGCAAAATTTATTATAACAAAATTTGTAATTTGGGAATTAAGTAGTCATAAATTTTCTTTGTATGTATGACTATGACAAATTATTTCTTTGTGAATGTGGATACGGGATTTTTTAGTGTGTTCCACAAAATTAGTTGTGGTGCGATTTTGAGTTTAGTTCGAAAGTCTATCTGGTTGAACGTATTAAAAAAAATTATTAGTGTAATTTGGTATTAAAATAAATTAAAATTTCAATTTCAGTTTCAAAATTACATGATAATTCTGAGAAAGAATCGAAATGATCATTTCAAAATGGCTCGGCTGAGCCAATTCTAAAACCAGGTTTTAAAAAACTTAAAAAAGTAAACAATGCCAGGTACTAGATAATAGAGTCCCTTAGTATACACTGACACGGGAAATATTCATGCCCCCGAATTGTTGGGTGCCCGATTTTTATTGAAGCATTGGAAGATGATACATTGTTTAGAGCGATGGCAATTGGCAAACCGGTTTCTAAAATCGTCCAGGAGGCAAACAATAGAGCCCCTCTGAACTGCAGAACACTGCGTTCCAACCAGGGGTCAAAAATTTACCGCCGGGCGGTTGGATGGAATTTCCATCCGACACATCCAGTTTAATTTTGTCGGACGGACATGCATAAACACTAAATCGGATTGGCCGCCCGACCAAATCGGATCGTCCGTAGCGCTATTTAAGTTCGATTAGCTTGACCAACCCACTTATACACATGACAGAAAATTTGCACCTAAAATTTAGGTAATACATCCAGAGCTACTTCGATTATCTTAAACGAAATTGATAACGTTAAACTGTATTCTACACTACACTTTGTTTCATTAAATTATTTTGTCCGTTAAATCGCTTTTCCATATCTATATACTGATAAATCTACGTAGACAGTGGCTATGATAGTTCTTCACTGAAATTAATTAATTATTTATTTTATAATTTAATTTATATTCTCCAGATTTTTTTGATCTTTTCCCTTATCTACACAATCCATACAAATAAACAGTAACACTGTTGAGAAGACGCAACACCAATCGACCGTTCGTCGAAGAAATGTATCTTATTACTTTCGTATAAAACAAAATCAAAAGAAAAAATTAATTCATTGTTGAGGTAGAATTTTACAATTTAAACTTTTTGTTGTTGTAAATATTTAATTTAGAAACAAAACTGTTTAACATACTCGTACCTACATATTACATATTATAAAACGTACATGAATTTAGGTTATTTGTTATCTCTATATACACAGCACTAGCTGCTAGGTAGCATTGATCATATATTGACAGTAATGGTATGAATTGGGTGGGTCATTTCAAGCGCGGAACTACTATAATACTATCTGCATATTTTATCATATCAAACATCGGATTTTTTGTGTAATTTAAATATTTGTTTTATGCTAAATTGAAAATCGATTTTTTTTATTTTGGTGTCTATCTTGTTTATGAAAGATTCATTGGTAATACGAGATAGTTAGTTAGGTAGTGATAGTTGTAATTTCGAGAGTAAAGAAAATAAAAAAAAATAAACGTTTATAATTAGTTTGTTTAGTCTAAATTTTAAAACGTTTAATTGGCAAAAAAAAAGTTAATTAAATAAATTTTAACTCGTGTTTTGCTTTTAATTGATCATTAAAATTTTGTTTAGACTGACTACTTGTCATTATTTGAGTTAAATATTTATTGTATTCTCGTGTATAGTTAAGATGTCGTGTGAATTTATTGGCAGTATTTTAATTTGTTTGTGGTATGTAAGATCAGTATTTATCTTTATTTGATCAAGACAAGATGGCAAAAATTGTTTATGTGGACGAACTTCTAGTCCTCGGCTTAATCATATTTGTGATCAAATTTAATATCTTCTTGAGAAGATCAACAAAACCGGGGAATAACCGGAATAATACTGATATTTATATTTTTGGTAACTTCTTTAGGAAAATGAATCGTAAATATCGCACAGAGCAAGAATTTATTGATATTTTTAGCACGTGAGATTCTCATTTGGAAGATTTTGTTGATATGGAAGGAAATGAAATAGAAACGGTCCAAAAATAATGAAATAAAAGAGGAAAACGCATATGAAGAAATATTAGAACTGGACTTAGAGCAAGAAGCATAGATTGTTTAGACGAAGATGTTTTGACTGCCCAAGTTATTGCTACAGGAATGGATGAGAATGAAATTATTCTAAAAATATAATTGCTAACATGGAAAACGTTCAGTACACAAAAAAGGAAAACATCAAATGGTGCCGGTCACAATTTCAACCACTAATTTCGGAATTTGCTCCAAGTGTCGAGCCACATGAAATTCCACACCAAGGGAGTTTCTTGGCATATTTCAGGAATTACTTGCCAAACAAAATTTTACAAGAAATGTTTTTTTTCCAAAGTTTCTTTTATACACATCGAAAATGAAACAGTTATTTGTACTACAAATAGCAATAGACTGATTCAAACTTCCCAGAATAAGATCGTATTTTGATAAAGCTCTTGAGTTTACATTATTTAGAGGTTTTATGACGAGCGTTCGATTTTTTCAACTACGAAATAACCTGCAACTAATAATTCAGAGATGCCTAAAATTGCGCAGACCAATTTTATAAAGTTCGTCCATATATTGAATCAATTCGAATTTATTTATTATCTTCAGAAATAAATAAACCGTCAGTACGCAAATTATTCCTTTCAAAAGCAAGCTCTCTATAAAACAATATTTGAAAGGAAAGCCTGACCGTTGGGGAATTAAAGTCTACGTGCTTTGTGGAAAATCAGGAAGGCCGCACAGTTTTTTCCTGTACCAAGGGGCTGAGTCAGTAGGGCATCCAATTTCGGAATACCGGCCCATATTTTCGTTTCAATTTAGTTTCAACTTAATTTTATGAAATTTTTGTACTATAAAATAGTGAAACTGCACTAAAGTGACCACTCAAGAGTTACAGAAATTTCGATCACTTTATGGAGGTGGTTAGTTTAAGGAATATAGCAGTCCAATAATTTGAAAATTAAATGTCTTGTCTGACAGAAAAATTTTCTTCAATTGTAACAAATTTTTTGTAACAATTGAAGGGCAGTTAATCTCATAAATTTCTTTAGTTCTTAAAAATGCCTTAAATTTGATAAATTCTATAAATCTTAAAAATCTAATAAATGCTCTAAATTTGACAATTTACTAATTAAATTCTATAAATTTTATAAATTCTACGAATAAATAAATTCAGTAACTTCTTTTAATTTTCTTTTAAAATCTCATAAATTCTTTAGTTCTTAGAAAATTGTAACTGCGATAAATTCTATAAATTTTATAAGTTCTTCAAAGATCCATCAATTCTATAAATTATAAAATCTCGACAAATTTTATAATTTTTTATATTTTATAGGTTCAATGAGTTCAATTGAGCTTAGTAATAGAAGATCAGAATCAATTCAAGCTACTTCAGGAGTACCACAAGGCTCTCATGTTGGTCCTTGGATCTTCATAATTTTCATCAATGACGTTACTGAAGTAATACAACATTCTAAGGTATTAATGTTTGTAGATGATCTCAAAATCTTTAAAACAGTAGAAATCGGCGATACCCATAAGCTACAAGGGGACATCGACAATCTAGCGAAATGATGTGAGTCTAACTTCCTCAGTCTCAACATCAACAAGTTTAAGAGTTTATCGTTCTATCGGAAAGTTAACCCTGTTACACTATCAAATAAATGGCGTACTTTTACAAAAAGTATTCGAGATTAAAGACCTAGGGGTTACTTTCGTTGAAAACATGTGCTTTACTAAGCATATTGAACAATGCGTTGCTAGAGCCAATTCCATGCTTGGTTTTATTAAGCGTTGGACTGGGGATATTCATGACCTCGAGACAACCAAGATCCTGTATTATGCCTACGTGAGATCTCAACTTGAATACGCTGTCAACATCTGGTGTCCTTTTTACGACGAACCTATCAGAAAAATCGAGAGTGTCCAAAAAAAGTTTATACGGTATATAACGTGTAAAGACGGATGGGATTACGACCATGACTTACCGCACCACGTTAACCTGAAGCGATTACCATCATATGCTACTGGATGCAAAACCTATCAAATGACAACATTGACAAATAGACGAGAGCTTTTAAAGTGTTCGTTTATTGGAAATATTTTACTTGATCAAATCGATGCACCGTCCATGCTGGAATCAATTAAAATAAAGGCACCGAATAGGAATTTAAGAGATCATGAGTTCCTTCATCTGAATAAACACAGAACAAACTATGGTGACAATGAACCGGTAAACATGATGTCGAAGAGTTTTAATAAAATCAACCATTTGTTCGACTTTTACTTCAGTAAAAACAGCTTTAAACGTAGGTTGAAGCAACATTTTGCTCCAACCTAAAAATATTTTTATGTCAATTTTTATTCTTTATTTTTGTTTAATTTAATTTTTTTATTCTACCCGGTTCAATATATTATAAATTCAAGTAAAATTTGTAGACTTTTCTCTGTATAAATAAATAAATAATAAATTCTACAAACTCTTTAATTTTTATAAATTTCACAATTTCAATAAATTCTTTGAATTCTATATATCGAATAAATTCTGTAATATAAATTTTATTATTTCTATAAAACCTAAAAATTCAGTAGGTTTGGTTAGGTTTGTTATAATGGCACATAATGTATCCCTTTCACCCTTTACTGGAACTATTTAGAGCTATTTCGATAGTGTAGAACAAACCAATTTCGGGATCCGCCAGGTTGTCCATCTTGAGCTTACCTAGGTATTTATGCTGCTAGTTTGTACTTTTGCGTGCTAATGCCGGATATGAGCAGAGGAAGTGAACCATGGTCCCTTCCTTCTCCTCGGCCAACATATTCTTTGACATATGCTTACTGTAAGAAAAGGGGCCATCACATCACTGGTTGCTTTAAGATAAAAAACGCAAATTCTCGACAAGATATGTATAGAATACAGGCAACATTACACCCTCACAGTAACGTAACAACAAACTCTAGTCCCCAGGAAAACTGGAACGAATTCGTAAGTCGTCAGGGCACTCCATTCCTAGTTCAAATCCAAAAATAAGTGAGAGCTCTAAAAATAACCAATTTTTAAAATCCATATTTGATGAATGTACCATAGATCAACATGACGAAAAAATATATGTTCCTTTGAGTTTAGATAATGGCAAGCCAGATCTCTTATATTTTCTTTTTGACTTTGCCGCTGATATAAGCGTTATAATCCAATCTTGTGTATTAGAAGGGTCAACATACTATCCTGAACAAAAATGTCAAATAAGAAGTGTTACAAATGGAGTAGCGGAAACGTTAGGCTTGCTTCACTCAAACATAGTATTTACCTGATATTTTACTCTTGCCCATAATTTCCAGATTGTTGGTAGTTTATTCTCAATTCCTGGTAGCGGGATACATTTTATAATTGTGCAAACGATTTTGCAGAGAAGGCCTTATCTATTCCGAATCAAGGTTCAATCATCATATTAGAATTAATTTCATCATCATTCAAGTTCTCAGTTCCGCCAAGAAGTGATAAAGTTTCAAGTATTATTGCTAATATTGATAATGACTCAGAGTACATACATATGTTTATCCAAAGAAACCGCTTCTGCTGTGTTCATTGGGAATTCAATAGTACATCCTCACAATAATATTGTAACGCTAAATGTCGTAAATACCAATGAATATGAATGAATGTTAGATGAAGAGTCCAAACCGAAAACCGCTTTCAGCACAAGTGAAGGACACTTTTAGTTTAACCGCATCCCATTTTGTCTTAAAGGAGCGCCAGCTCCGTTTCAACAGTTGATGAATAAGGTGTTATCGGTATTAAATGGATTAAAGTGTCTAGTTTACGTAGACGACGTGGTCATATACGGGTAAATTCTTTTAGATCACAACCGAAAATTGTCGGAAGTTTCAATTTTTTTTCGAAAGAACAACCTAAAATTAAATCCGTTTAAGTGTCAGTTCCTTAGGCGTGAATTGGTTTATCTCGGGCATGTAGTTGGACCCGATGGTGTCAAACCAGATCCTGGCAAAATTGATGCAGTCATGAACTACCCCGAACCAAAGACTCCAAAAGATATTACGGCTTTTCTCGGTTTGATAGGTTATTACAGGCGCTTAATTAAAATGGCGCAGCATTTAACTAACCGTTTAAAAAAGGATACTAATTTCGTTTGGACAGCTTTTTACGAAGAAGCGGTGACCTATCCGAAACCTCCAATATTACAGTTTCCGGATTTTGAACGCCAATTCCTAATCACAACGGATGCTAGTAATATTGCCATAGGTTCTGTATTGTCGCAACGTTACGACTTTGGCGAGCTTCCAGTAGCGTTCGCCGGCAGAACCCTTACAAAAGCTGAAAAAAATTACTCTGTGATATAGAAAAAGCTTTTAGTCGTATGGTCCATAAAACATTTTATGCCTTATGTATTCGGTAATAAATTTCAACTTGTGACCCATCTAATCTATTTTCTCGTCTTATGAGGTCGCGCCTGAAACTTGAGGAGTACGATTTCCAAGCCGTCCATAAGGCTGGTGCATTGAACAAATATGCTGATGCTCTCAGTCGAATTTGTCTTGAAAATAAGTCTTCTTGGGACCTATCCGAAACAGTCGACAATGCAAACTCTAATCATTCCTTAATAGCAGACCAAAATCAGACTTTAAGTACATCGTTATCTTGTAGTCAAATATAATCTTGCCCAATGTCAATCCAATACAAACAATAAAATGCAGTGACTCGTTCTCAAACGAAAAATTACGAAACCACTACAGAATCAAAGGTTAGTCAAACTTATATTGCTGAACCGCAAGAAAACAATCACCAACCTGAGGATATGAACCCCCAAGTTGAACAAGAACCAAACTCATCAAAACAGCTCATCAATAATACAGAGCTAATAAGGGAAATAAAGGATCCACGAATGTTGAGTCTTATCGAGAAATTTGTAAGATTGTGTGAATTTTGTCAGCGTCATAAGGTCAGTGCTCTAACTAAGGTTCCGATGAAAATTTCACGGCTAAATGCCCATTTGAAAAAAAAAAATTGTTTAGATATTGTTGGACCTTTGATTCCGAGTTACTCGGGAAATAAGTATATTCTGACATTGCAGGATGACATGACGAAGTATTCAATTGCCATTCCTAATCAGGAAGCGCAAACTATAGCTCAGGCTTTCATCTCACATTTCATTTGTATTTACGGTTGCCATCTTTAAATTCTTACAGATCAGGGCGCTAATTTTATGAGTTTGTTATTTCAGAACTGTTGTAAATTATTAAAAATAACAAAACTCAAAACCACCGCATATCATCTTCAAACCAACGGAGCGTTAGAAAGATCTCACCGTACACTAATGGAATATCTGCGACATTTTATAGATGAATATGGTATGGATTGGGATACATGGATGACCACTGATTTTATGTCGTACGAGCTCATTTTCGGATATAGACCAAGGTTACCGTCGGCATTCTATACAGATCCGCAAGTACTTTATAATTATGATGACTACGTCGCCGATTTTAAACATAGTTGCCAATATCCTACTCCACTGCAAGAGAAAATATATTACAGTCAAAACATAAATCAAAAAGTTATTATGATCGAAACGCGAGTGAACCAAACTTTAAATCTGGGATGAACATTTTAGATGCATAACATCTTTCTTATGGAGGACCGTGTTATGTATCACCAATTACTATTAATTTTAATGTTACACACAGTACTCTTCTGGCACTGTAGTCTAACGATCCGATGCCTAACTAAGTTAGATTAGGTACGAACAAGCAGTCGAGATATAACACCAGAACGTTGCACATCAAATTAAAAAAACAAATAAATAATAAATGTAAATTATAATAATTAATTAAAATACAACGAACAAATGGTTTTTTACTTATTAAAATCCGCAAAAATTGCAACTCCTTAACAATTTTGTTGATTCTATTAGTTCTATAAATTTTGCTAACTTAACATGTTTTTTTATTTTTTTCTAAAATTCCCCAATTTTTATAATTACTGTAAATTCTTTGAATTCTGCAAATTTTATAAAATCGATGAATTCTTTAAATTTCATTCTTTCAAATTCTTTAAACTCTGTAAATTTCACAATTTTACCCAAAATTTATTTTTCTACTCACTGCTACTGCGATTCAGTACCTACCTTTCGTACAATTGACCATAAATAATTGAAATAAAGGTTTTCCTGTTTTTCTCATTAAACCTAATGCATCGTTTAGGCTAGAATTTTGGTGGCGATTTTTCTCGCGGTTAAATATGCTATTTTAGCCTCGAAGGGCACTTCCATCTTCCCAAAATTCAAGTCCCTTTCGAAAGGCAGAGAAAAGCAATCTGACGATGGAAAAACGTTTTTTTTGTAAACTAAAGTTTTGTAGATACAATTTCGCATCGTGAACGTAAAATTTTTTCTGTTTTCGAATAAATTATAAATTAAAGTATACAATCAATTAGTTCTTATTTTCGATAAATTCACATGAGAATAGCCCAATTAGTGCATTATCAACATCAACATTGGTGACAGTGATATGTGCATAATTTTAATTGGTGTTATTTATTTGGATAACGAGAAAATTATACAGTATATCGAACGATTGTTGTTTCTTGGTTGAATATTTAAAGAAAACTACGAGTTGCAGTTGTTTAATTCGATACCAGAATAAAATTCACAGCAATTATAATTTTTTTTTTGTATTTGTCGTGTCGATTACTGGAATTGGTCGAGTTTCCATTGAAATTCCATGCGTTATTTGATTAATTTGAAGCTGTAAGCACAGCAGTACACAGTACAAGCAGTGTAAAACAGAAAGCAGAAAAACAACGAAAAATCAAAAATCAATTGTTATTCAAGCCGACATGCTATTGAATTTCGAGACTCTTCGATTTTATTGTCACTCGTAATACAACTAGTGCTCAATTATTATCGATAATTTTTTACGAGTTAAAACCGCGCTGAAAATTCAACGAGTGCGCAGCACGAGTTGAATTATCTGCGTCGGTTTTAACGAGTAAAAAATTATTGATCATTAATTGCAGCACGTGTTGTATTTAGTAAGAGAATACAACTTTCCCGTCAGCGATTGAATCACAATTCATCCATTTGTGTCATGTTGTATGCAAATTATTTGACAAGCTTTTGTTTGCATGTCTTTTCCTTTGATGTGTGTATAAAAAATTCAATCATAATAAAAAAAATTGAAATACAATTACAAATTTGAGATAATTGTTTAGGATTTTCTTGTTGCTATGGTGAAAATTGAAAAACTATCGCGTTGCTATGGTGAAAATTGTAAAACTATCGCGTTACCATGGTGAAAATTGTAAAACTACCGCTATAATAACGTGTTGTTGTTTGTATTTTGCATGGCAATCTAAATACTATTGCTGTAATAATCGCTTTTTCGTAAAATTTTCCATGGCATATTTTGTGAAAGTTGTATTCTCTAATAATTAATTTTGAATAACGGGACGAGTACCAACAAATTTTGAAGGCGTGATCAACGGATTGTACGGATTATTATTTTCAACAGAACGAGTCAGCTAAAGGTCATCTAATCATCTGGTGTTTGCAAGTGGTAATCAATTCGAAGAAAATTTAATTTCTTACCAAAGATTATCGAAAATTATCGGAAGACTTTTTTATCCTAAAAGTATGTATAGTTATTTATTTATGAATACAAATAATTTGACAGATGATAATAAGTTTGAAGACGCAGAAATACAAAAGCATATAATTTGTCATTGAAAACAAGGAGAATTGTGAAGCATTTCGACGAAATCGAGATAAATGTAAGTAGTGATCCAATTTCATTTCCAAACGATAATTTAAATCCGGTATCTAACGGTAATACTGAAAAAAAATTAATAAGTACCGATAATTCTTGTGAACAATCAGATTATTTTGAAAAATCAAATCGTACTATCCTTACTCTTGAGTCAATTGAATTTTCAATTATTACAATTTCTAGTAACGATAGTTCTCTAAATGAAAGTTCTTCCTCAATACAAAATGAGTCAATAAACTTTCTAAATAATTCTAATAAAAAAAGTGGGTCCGGGAATCAAGTCGAGGATAAATTATCATCGAATATTTCGCGTGATTGTAAAAATTTTGTTGATCCTAAACATTTGTATGACAAGAGTATATTAACAATGTCATTTACTGTGGATCAAATGCTCAAAATAATTCCTGAATTCGACGGTAACTCGTCGGAATTAAATCGATTTCTCTCAAATATTAAACTTTGTCACGATGCTGGTAAGGAAGAAGAACACAAATCGTTTGCTATTAGATTAGCTATAACTAAATTACCAAAAAGGCAAAGCGTATAATTACACAAGTTTACAAACATTTACAAGTTACGTTGATTTCGAAACAGCTTTAAAAAAGCAATTCGGCGAACAGCGTTCATTAAACGCACCAACAGCTCTGCGATCATTCCAAGAAGATTTGAAGGAACCTATTAAACTGATTGTAAAGTCACGTTTCAGTAATTATATCGATTGTATGAATAAAGCAATCGAAGAACAAATACTTCACAATTCTGCAAATGACACAAGCCAATATAAAATTATTCGTTGCCAACTTTGTCGAAAAATAGGTCATCAAGCCGACAACTGTTTTAGTTTACCTGAAAATCGTACATTTAGTGAAAACCAAGCGCAATTAAATAATTTTTCAAATACCAATTCATCCGGTAATTCGAAATCGAATAATTCATTTCAATGGTCATAGATAGTAAACTGAATTGGTCAGCCCATATAAATAGTTTATGTAGTAAAATTTATGGGATTCTAAGTAAATTGTGGGATACAGCGAGATTTTTATCTATTGATGTTAAATGTCATATTATTCGTACTCTAGTAGGACCCCTTATTTCATATTGTGCACCTCTATTTTTAGAATGTTCCAAAAAATCTTTTAAAAAGCTAAATGTTGCATTCAACTCCTGTACCAGATATATAAATCTAAAGAAATCCAGTCTGGTTTGTTTATTGGAAATACTATCACAAGCATTTCTGATTCAAAAGCCCAAATTTGTCTAATGAATACAAATAATTATCCAATTAAAGTTTCTACTTTTGATTTTGAAGCTAAAAATATTACTAAGTTCGATGTCTTATCTAATCCTAAAACCCAAATTTATGTCAATGATCGCCTTAACGTTATCGAAAAGTCAATCAAAGTAGAAAATCTAAATTTTGAAGAAAAATCTTCAATCTTGAAAATATGTCGTGAATTTAACGATATTTTCTACCTTCCTGGTGATAGTCTATCAATCATCAGCGCTGCCGAATATTCAATTCCTTTATTAGCTAATTCAAACGTAATCAATGTTAAGCCTTATCGCCTACCATTTTCTGCAAAAGAAGAAATTAACAAGCAAATCGATAAGATGCTGAAAGATGGAACAATTAAACACTGTAAAAGTGGATGGAATTCTCCTCTTCTTGTGGTTCCTAAGAAATCATCAGCGGATGGCCATAAGAAATTTAGAGTTGTCGTGGATTTCCGTCGTCTTAACGAGATCACATTAAGCGAAATGTACCCACTGCCTAATATAGTCGATATATTGGACCAGTTAAGGGGAAGCTAATTATTTTTCGACGTTAGATCTTACTGATGGATATCATCAAGTACCAATGAATCTAGTAGCAGATAAATTTAAAACCGCGTTTAGTACAAACGCAGGACATTTTCACTTTAATCGCATGCCGTTTGGTTTAAAAGGTGCACCATGTACATTTCAACGACTTATGAACAATGTTCTGTCAGAACTTACTGGGTTAAAATGTTTTGTGTACATGGATGATGTTGTTGTGTACGGATATGATCTGGACGATCACAATAAAAAATTAATTGATGTGTTTAATAGATTTCGACAATATAGTCTCAAATTAAATCTTGACAAATGTAACTTTTACGCCGCGAGATAGTATATCTCGGACATATCATTACCCCAAAATTTATGCCTTCTGACGAGTCAAAAACTAATGAAATCATATATTTTCTTATTCCTAAAACCGTTAAAGACGTAAGGGCATTTCTTGGATTGTATGGATATTACAGAAGATTTATAAATAATTTTTCTAAACTCGCAGAATCTTTAATTGCATTAACTAGAAAAAATATGTCGTTTATTTGGGATGCATTTTGACGAATCTTTTCGAATTTTAAAAGAACATCTAATTAGTCCTCCGATTTTGTAATATTCGGACTTCTCCAAAGAATTTATTATTACTACAGATGCCAGTGACATTTCTTTAGGAGCAGTATTATCACAGAAAAAAGAAGATAATGATTTACCGATTGGATACACTAGTCGCGTTCTCAATAAAGCCGATCGAAACTACAACTAAAATTATAAATTAAAGTATACAATCAATTAGTTTTTATTTTCGATAAATTCACATGAAAATAACCCAATTACATTATCAACATCAACACAACGTTCCCACAATGAACATTCTGGGGTGACAATTTTCTACCATCACTTTCGTTTCATTTTCGATTGTGTTTTGTGATTTTGTCTCTTATAACAAGAACAAAATTGAACTCTATTACGCTTTTCCAATTATGATTTTTCTAAAGCTATCTCAGCTAGCTCAAATAAAACAACATTCTATTTCTACTTTCATTCATCACTCTTTATCACAAACAATTTTGTTTGCGATATTTTATCGTTACAATTTTGTTCTTGTTACAAGAGACAAAACACAATCGAAAACGAATTGAAACTGATGGTAGAACATGTCACCCCGGGGCTAAGGGAACTTCCCAAAGTAGCCTCTCAATAGGGTAAGACAACAACATATTTTTAGGTACATGATAATATTCCAAAATTATGTTAACTTAGTGTCCTGTTAAATCGATAAAATGCAGAAGTTCTTCCATAAAACCTCAATGCATTGTAAAAACATTTTTATTAATCAAGTCATCTATTTATTGATCACTGGCAGTCAACTGTAAAATATTTATGTATACACAACACCCTGTTGTTATATGGTTGGTGTACAAACTAATTTACATCATGTTTGTAGTTTTATGTTCTTCGTTTTATTTTCTTCGAGATAGTACATGGTTTATACGGAATAGTTTTATTATTCTAACAACTTAAGAACACACGATAAATCTATCATCAAAATTCAAAATCAATTTGGTTTTTGTGTTTGATGTAGAGCTCTAAACATTGAAAATATAAAATAACATGAAATGAAAATTTTTTACATACTCCGCATATGTATATGAAAGGAATTTAATTCTAAGTTTCAAAAAACTAATCGTCATCGATATCATATAGATGAGGGACATACATGTAGATACAACTGGGAAGATGTGGTGCACCACAGATTTTTTAATTTTTTTGGAAAGTTTCCAAGATGTTGTAAAAAAAAATGAAATCAAATAAAATAATAGTCTTTAATTGATTGAAATTTGTTATACACACACACACACACACACTCTTACAACAAAAAAAGAGATCATCACGACATAAAATTGCTTGTAAAATTAATTGCGGTTTTATTTTTTAATGGTGCGACATATTACACAGACAAAAAATTGGCACTTTTAAATCGACGTAAAAGTTATTTATGGGTTGGAAAAAGAAAAAGAAAATCGAATTACATATAATTTATTAGTCAACAAGTATGTTATTTGTGCATAATGTCTTTTTGATTATTGATGGCATATAATAATAAATTTCGTTGGTCCGGACAATTAACCAACACGAGAATTGAAAATGTTTCTTATTTTTTTGGGAATATTCTTTTAATACTGTGGTAATATTTTTACTTCACTTACTTGACCTATAGAAGCTTAATACAAACCTTATAAAAATTTTTTGATAATAAAGGTGTTCCGAGTATTACCTGGTTCTCAAAACGTCTGCGGTATTTATGCTTACAATTGTATAGTTAAAATAATATCTCGTTGAAAATTTCTATTCCTTCATTCTCGAGTAAAACAACAACAAAAAATGAATTTGTTGTTGTATTTACTCGGGAATGACAGGATAGGAATTTTCAGCGAGATATTATTTTGACTATACGTTACTATAATGAAACTTGACCAAAAATCAGAGCTTTACTTGTATAGCATCTCACAGCTTGTAATACTGAAAGTTTGGCCGGCCATTAATTTGACTGCAAATAAGGCTTACATTTCAATAAATTACTAGCCTGCAATTTGCTGTAGCAGTCTTTCGACTATTCACCTTTCTATAATCATTCTAATCATATTTGCAACCAAAAACCATATATTGCAATAGAAATCACGAACGTTAGAATCAAAAACGATCTATTCCAAATTTGGCGAGGAATTTTGGTAAACGTTATAATCAGTTGCTCACAATAGAAACAAGTCTTTCGTGTATATATCCTTTCGTGAATAAAGTCACCCTATGTTACGGACCTTCCTTGGAAAAGACAATTAAACGTCCATTGAATTGTTTGATCAAAGTAATTTTAACTTTTAGTAATCTGAAGGTACAAAAGGAAATGTTTACCAGAAATGCCAAACTGTAAACACAGTGAATTAGTGAGTTTAAGTGCAATCTAAAGCACTGCAAAATTGTAAAGCCTCAGGGAAGCAACCGCAGTCTAAAAGAATGTCCTCATAAAGCTTTTTCAGTCAACTACTACATTCGGACCCATTCTAGAAAATTAATAAATGTTTGTCTAAATACGTATTTAGGTTACAAAAAATCGTATATTTCGATACGGGTAAAATTCCGTCAAAACATCGAGGAGGGCATAAAATAACGAAGTATGAGGATAAAAAATAGGCCGTTATTAATTGTTAGATCAAGCTGCATATTATAGTTGTCAGCTTTACTTATATTTCTTTGGAAAGATTGTTGGAAACAGGCATTCATCGTTAACCCCAAATAATGCAGTTTTATATTATTGGACCGAGAAGTGCCAGGCTAAAGGAGTAATCGAAATAGCGTCTGCGGTGTAGCATAGATATGCCACACAGCGTTAAACGAAATACATACAGTTCGTTTAATGGCCGATGAATGCGGCGGACAAAATAAAATCTCTTTTATGGTTGGAATGTGCGATACTGGTTGTTTAAAAAAGCACCACGAAACTTGTTAAATATTGAGTTGGTTTTCCAGTGCCATGTGCCTGGCCATTCGTACAAAGAATCCGAAAAAACGGAACCATAATTGATGATTACCTTGATATTTATAAGGAAAGTGGAACAACTGTTAACCAATTTCACAATACAAATAAGTAAAATCCTTATACCACCATCGAACTGGTATTTTAAGTTCAAAGAATCTAAACAGTTCATTCTAGCGGCACAATTGTTGAACTTTGGATCGAAACCGAATATTAAACGAGGGGATAATCTTAGAACTATGAGCCTAACAAGACTGAATAATATTGTGAAAATAAAAGAAGCTAAAATTCAGGATGTTGATAAACTAGCTGATAAATGGTTGGTTTAAATTTTTATAAAAATGTGATAGATCCTAATCTGCTTTACTTAGATGCATATCATGATGAATTAGATATTCTTAGAATTTAAGTTTGAATTTTAATTTGGATCAATTGAATTAATAATATTTTAATTCGTGACTTGTGATTTTTATAGAATTGAAGATTTTATAACATTTTAAATGGTATATTAATAAGGAGATATCCGGTGGGAGAAAACAAAAGTCTGAGTATAAAGGCTAACGTTTTTTGCTAACGAGCAACATCGTTACAAGGCAAGAATTGTGTATAAATGTAATTAACCAAGAGTTCTAAAAACTTAGTGGTATATGGCAGATACACGTTTGGCCATCTATTCCATACTTTTATAGACCATTACCCTAACATAGAGATATATAAGTGGTGACCTCGACGTGATGTGTACAAGCGCGTATTCAATGCGCGGCAAGCGTACTTGTTATGCAATCGTGAATAGCCAAACGCAAGAAACCAAGAAGCAGCCTCCCAAATTAGGTCCTACCAGGTAGCCAAGAAGTCCATCACGAGAGAGGAAAAGTTACCGCAATTCCAGCATTTTTTCGAAGAATATCGCTAAAAAAAATTTTTTTTGTGTTATAAAATAAAAAAAATTTAATTCGCGAAAACCATTTCCTCGGCTCAATATATTTGACATTACGTGCACTCTTTTCAGTTTTTGACCATTTTTCTTTTTGTTTGACTATGCACTTGTGTTGTAGGCCCAACTAACACACTGGATAAGCCGAATACCTCGACTCCGATAGAAGGTTCGGGCGCAAGTACTATAGGGGTGAGGTTATTCAAATAACCTAGTGGCACACGTGGCGTTTAGACCACATCTACCGCAACGTTCGGGGCGTTACAATAGTCAGGGTGTTATACTTTAGGTTGCATGACACTTTTGCGGATCTAATAATACGTGAGAAAGTGGCTTATCCTTAAACACTATTTAAACAAGAAGTTAGTTAAAATTCTTGGTGAGTCTAATAATAGATAGGCGAGTGCCTATCAACAAGAAATGTGCCATAAGTCCTACCAGCTCATACTGCTTGCCTATCAACACGGAATGAACCATGCATTCCAGAGTCACATTCAAATTATGATGACGAAATTCAAAATGATATTCCTTCATAAGTTCAGATTAATTGTGTTCCAAAATTAAATGAACCAATAATAATAAACTATGAACCCAATACTCAAAATTTTCCTTATCAAAATATTATTCCATGTGATGTTCAAAATAATACTCAAAACATGCATTCTCAACATAATCTACCAACATAAACATACTGTTTTTTCCAACCAAATTCCAGTGAACATTGAAAATTTCAAAAAGAATTTTTTGTAAAAGATTTTGGCCATGCTTGTGCGACATTTGCGATAGACTGTGGTTTAAAAAAGATTTTATAAATTCAATATTGGAAGTTGTTTCGTTATTAATAAAAATTTTCAAAACAATGCTTAGAAATGCTAACGTAGCATAGAGGTGAAAATATGCTCAAATTGCTTAACAATAATTAGAAGGAATTGTGTTCCACCACTTTCGGTATATTATGAATTTAAATATCCTCACTTTCCGGAAAATCTTAAAATCTTTCCATTAGATTTGGTAACAGAAAGACTTTTATCTCTATTCATGCAAATTCGAAGACTTCGGCATATTCACAGTCAATTTAGAATCTATGGGCAGGTGATAAATGTTCCAATAAAAGTAAATACATCATCAAGAGAAGGAAAATACACAAATTCCAGCTACGTTTACGGTATAGTTAACAACACAAAAATAAAAGCCTTTTTGCGATACTTGAAAGATACGCTCTTTATACTTCTTATGGTATAATAGTTGATGATACAGATGAGACATTTCAGAACGAATACCAATTGACGAAGTCTTAATAGCCGGCAACAAACGAATTGCTAAGAATTGCTCCTGGAGAAGATAATGTTCCCATTAGTCTATTATTCGATGAACATGCAGATGAATTATCTTTTCCGCGAATATACTTGTCACACCTTTTATGATGGTAACAAGTGAACTTAGACGATCTGACAGACGAGGGGTTACACTTCACCATTTGTTATACTTGGCCTTGAAAATAATGAGAATAAAAATACGAGATTTGCTTTCTATTGCGTTCAAACATGTTGGAAAAGGTACCACTATCACTAAAGAGCATTATATAGAATCAGAAAATTACATACAAGGCTGTATTGAAAGTAATCATTTGGCTTTTCTACGCACGGTCCCGAATTCAGTATATTATTGGTCAGAAAGAAAAAAGGACCTGTTTGCAATGATTAGACAATATGGTAAGCAAACAGATTCTTTTACAATAATTGGTAACAAAATAGGATGGCCCAAATTGCACAATTATTGCATAGTGTAAAAATTAATTCTGAAAATTCGGTTGAAGATGCAACTGCATTACATTTCATAGAAAAGAGTATACTTAATGAAGACGCAGTTATTTGTGCTCTATATTTCAACAAGTTGGTCAGTGTTCTCATGAAAATACTGCAATCAAAAAGATTTAGACCTTTCAAGAAATATAGAATTTTGTGTTATTTCCAAAATGCAGATTTGAAGCTCCTTTTATGCCAATTAAGACAACAATAATTTTGACACCGATGAAAGACACCGAAGTTGGATTTAAAAGGAAAAAAGCAAAATATAATGCTCTCAGAAAAAACGAGATGAACCGAGAGTAATACGTTATCGCAATTATGATATGGCAACTGATTTCAACGAATATAAGAGAGAAATGGTAGCTTTGCAAATTCCACTTCGTCAAGGCAGAAATTCTACAGAAGAGAAAAAAGTTTTAATCCAATATAGACATCCGCAAAGAAATTCCAGATGATAATGTAGAAATAAGAGATGTCCTAATTAAAACCCATTTCAAGAATTATACAATGACCCAAATGCCGAGATCAATGATGATTTTCTACTTGCAATGCTTAATAAACTTGGAGCTTCAGCTAAACAGAAATAAACTATTATGTCTTATAATGATTTTTATGATCTTATGCGCCGAGCCTATGATGAACAGCGACGAAATTCTATTGCATACAATGCACCACCTGAAATCTATAGATGAGCCAATGCGAGTACCATTGCTCATATATTTAACTGGACCTGCTGGTAATGGCAATACTCTTGTAACAAAAGGAATGATGGAAATATACAATAGATTTTCAGATATTGATGGAATTTTCAGTAATTACTGGTTTGTTTACGAAAGATTTTGAAGAACTAGATGTTATACTCATCGGGGATTTGCGACAATTACCTCCAGTAAAGGCCACGCCAATCTTCAAGCAAATTAAAAGGAAAATGGCTGGTGAAACACCTTGGCGAACATTTAAAAAAATTTGAATTGAAGCAAGTAATGAGACAAGAAGAGAGTCAGTTTGTCGACATTTTAACGAAGTTTGGAAATGGAAATATTTTAACGCAAGAAGAAATACAAGTAACAGAATTAGGATTTATCACAAAAGAAGAAACTCAATTAGTATGTCCTGAAGGAGTTAGACTTACATTTACAAACGCAGCGGTAAATGAGTATAATCATTCCATTTTAAACTGTGTAGACGATAAAATAATATCTTTGGCATCGGATGTTTTCGTTGGTTGTCATAATGCTGAGCAAGAAAATTTCGTTATGCGGAAGTTGTATAAAATGAGAACTAAAGGCAGATTCATAGTTGGGTTTCGTTGGTTCGTTCATTCGTTCTGAAATTTGTTATAAAGCCCATGAGGCAGATAAAACAATTTTTATTCGAAAATTTGATGATTTGTACAAAAGAAGGTTCTGAAATCTCGATAAAAGCTTTGGCGAAAAATTTGACGATGTACGTATGATATTAAGTGTAGACTTCAATATTAACACTGCCGATGATAAAAATCTACCATTTATTGAATTTTTGAATGAAGCACTTAGTTTAACTATGTCCAATGATCGAAAACTCAACACTCCAAAATATAAAACGACGATTGATACGGTTTTTACAAGATATTTACATAAATTCCAATCAAACATTTTTTGTTTCTTAATTCAGTTACCATAAGCCTATTGTATCCTTTTTTGAAGGTAGTTTGGCGTCTGTTGGGGGGGGGGGCAAAGTTGAGTAGATTAAGTAGATTAATCTACCAGATCCGTGATCTTCCAGTAGGGTGCGTCACGTGAGCTGTTCTGGTCATGTATTAGGCAGCTGCGTGTGCGTGATGGGTACAATTGTGTAAGGAGTAACCTGATCACAATTCCCAAGTGTACGTCATGTTTCCTCGGGGCAACCACTGGTAACTGATAGCATTAGGCAGAATGTGGCATTTTGGGACAGGCTAAAGTACGGCGCTAAAGAGAAAACCTTGACAAAAAACCGTAATCTAAGGTGGAACAGCATATGCCGAAAAATGAATGACTGACAGGATAATCAGTTCAAAGTATGCGGACTCTGGATACCAGGCACCCTCCAGTTTTATTTAGCTTTCCTGTAGTAAAGCTGGATGACCTACAGGTGACTTTCCATTCCCAGCAACTCGTAAGAGTAAAATCAAAACGGAAGTCGTGGCGGGGCTAGGAATATACGGGAGTGGGACTGCCCTCTCGAAGTCCTTGCTAACCAATGCTACCGTATTTCTAGTAGAAGTACTTGCTACAATAGACATCTAGGAGGGAGAGTACTGAGTCCAGATAGTATGTATAACGTACCAACTGGCAGTATTATCAGGTTAACTAAGAGCCTGAATAATGACTGGATGGATAATTAAGCAAGGCTTAGATGAGGGCTTTGTATTTGTATTTGGAAGCACAAAACATCTTAACATTCATAATTAAGCAGGGCTTGGAGCACAAAAGATCTTTTAGGTCGCAGTGCGAGGTGGCTAAACGCCCACACGGACCTACAACACTAATTCTAATTCTAATTTACAGTTTTAAGTTTTCACTTCTGCCGGCAGTCCCCAATGACTGCCTATTTTTTTTATTTTATTTAATATTTTATGCTTTATAGTTTTTCTGTAAATCTTAAATTATTTGATAAATATGTAACTTCCTGTTGGCCTATTTTCAGGAAATTCACTGAGATCTCACAATTTATGAAAAAAGTTTAAATATGAAGTTTCAGTTCGACTATGGTTAAACACCCAGCTAGACAGACAAAATCGCAATGGTCGAAAAAGTTGATGATTACTGAGTAAGTAAAATGGAGTAGCGTAAAATAAAAAAGGGTTTGAACTGCTGCCACTTGATGCATCGGGTCTGGCCGCCATAGTTTGATTATAATATTTTATTTTGCAGATTTGCCGTGGGGTGTAGACCTTCAAGTTTTTATGAAACACTTAATTCTCGAAATATTTTACTCTAAAACATCACAAGTCCGTCCAACCGCATGTGATATCTCATCAATTTGCACCGTGTGTCTAACACAAAATATTTTTTGTTTGTTTGTTATATTTATAAAAATCAGCAATAGATTAAAATTAGACTTTTATTTGTTTATTTATATATTTTGAAAATGTTTTTATTTATTTATAAATTTTTGTTATTTTGTAATTATGACAGTATTTTGAATCACTGCCAAATTATATTAAAAAATGTTTTTTGGTTTGTTGTTGTCTGTAATGCAAATTGTGTCTGGGCCTTTAAGAGCGCTGTTGTTATTGTAAAAGTATTTTTGGTCGATATTGGAAAAAATAATTCGATATTAAATAATTTGATTGGAGGTTATTAAACCAATTTTATTGTATACAACGTTGCCAATTATTCAAATACACTTTCATATCTCTGTTATGTATGTATGTTGTACTTCAAAATTCATTTCTACAATTCGATTCACATGTAATTAATTTATTAAATTAAATTTTGTTTCATAATTGATGATGATTTTCTAAAAGTCGACAACAACAGCAACAAAATTAAATTTTCTCATCTTAAATTAATTGAAAAATTTATTTTCGAGACATTAATTAAGCATTTGAATGAAATGATATAATTTTTATTATTCCCAATTGTTGTTGTTGTGTGTAGATTTAATTGCCGAAGTAAAAGGCAATATGTTGTGATTTCATTAAATTTGTGTCTAACACTCTCATATCTTCTATCTTCTTGTACAATGATTATAAATATTTACATTATATGATGGTGTACTGAATGTACAAATGGGTTAAAAAACATTTCATGTACAGAAACTGTATCAAATTTCACAAAAAAAAATTAAACCGAGAAACATATACATATAAATGTATGTAGAGTAGCATTGTGGTTATTATGAGTTTTATTCAATTTTTTTTTTTTGGTTTTGAAAGTGATACATAAACGTAAGTGACTGGGCTGAAAGCGAACGGAATACACAACTTCACTAATTAAGAATGATCAATATAACATTACCGCGCGCATCATCTCTTGTACATATATACTTGTCATTAATAATTTTGTTTTGATTTGTAAGTCGTTAATGACTTTGTGATGATGCATTCTCATCGTAGAGATTTTAAAGAAATAACAAATCAAGTCGTAAAATCAACAACACGAAAATCATTAAATAAACAAAACGCGCCGAAATCTAATATTTTGTTGTTGTTATATTTTTCAAGCGTATAGCATCGCCGTCGTCGTCGTCGTCGTCCGCCAGAAGATATTCAATCCATATACGTATACGTATCCAGATATCCTCTTTACTTATTTTTATTTTACAGATCTTTTGAAGCTCGCAGCTTGACTGTTTAATATAAAATTTTGTATCTTCTCTAAAATTACACTTATCTCTTCTTGTGCCTTAATGATGGATAAGAGTTTTTTTTTATTGCTCGTTCGCTGTTGTTGTTGTTGGTGCTCATAGTAATTATGAATTGGTGCGCGGCGCGATGATCATGTCAAGATCATTAGAGCTGTGAATTTGAAGAAATATTTTGAGTAAGACAAATCTGTGTATATAGAACCCGTTTAAAATATTTTTTTGTTTGTTTTTGGTTTAGGTTGATCGTGAACATATAAATACGATCTTTGTAAAAGAAGAAAGCCTAATTTGTTAAGTACTTACAAAAAATTAATTAGGAATAGCTTACCATCAAATCTTGTTACTCGTTGTTGTAATTTCGTTAATTGAAGCAAATGAGCAGAGATTATCATTTTATTATTTATTCTTTTTTGATTATTGAATTGGATTGGACTGAATGAATTTTCAATGTTTCAAATCCAATTTGTTGGCAAAGTGAATTTATAAACTGCCAGAAGATTGTATAACGCGGTTCAATACGAATCTCTACTCTAAAAATACCAGGCTTGGCTGGATAATAGGTGGGTGTGTAATACCAATTCAACTCGAAGGTGGTGTTAGAGAGGTTCTAATTAATTTGCACCTAAAACGATTTTAGAAGACTAAAGAGGTTAACAGGATTTTTCTTCCATACACGGAGGTGGAAGAATTTTGTATACAACCCTACAGGCTTACAGTCCAACGATGTGATGATGACAAGTACATATTTATTTGCCCACCACGGCATTCTAAGAGAGAAAAGCACGACTATTAAATTGAGAGTAGTATATGATGGGTCAGCAAAAACCCCAAATGGAATATTGCTAAACGATGAGTTGGCGGTGGGTCCTACGACGCAGTTAAGTTTAATGGAGAAACTCCATAGCTTTCAGAAGAGCGTAACAACAAATTATTTGGAGGAAAATCGCTTAGATACCCTTAAAAAATACGGAGCGGCTTTTGCTTCATCCGTAGCTACGCAAGCATTGATGCAACTCGCATCAGATTACAAGGAAGACTATCACAACGCAGCTAAAGTGATGAAATAAGACTTTTATGTTATTGATCTGTTGTGTGTAATGTTATTGAAGCTGTTCATTTCGTACTTAGAGCCGTACAACAAAATGTTTTCGGGACAGAGATAGATGTTAGTTGTAAAGAATTAAGCAATAAATCAAAACTAATATCTTTGTTTCCATTTGTAGATAGAACTGATTTACTGAGAGTAGGAGGGAGATTATAAAATGTAGATGGATTATATGAAGTAAAACATTCAATAATTTTACCTGCTAAGCTCCGTGTTACAACGTTAATTATAAAGGTCGAGCATTTGAAGTACCTGCATGTGGGTCCAGCCTTATAACTTCTATAATCAAGCTACGATATCATGTCCTTAGAGGGTAGGACGAAATATGTCAAATAATCGGAAGGTGTATTAATTACTGTAGACTAAAGGCACATCAATAAAAGCAATTAATGGATCAGCTGCCGACTTGTCGAGTCTGAAGGCATTTTATTATTTACGTGACATTTTATTCTTCCAGTTTCTCAGCCAAGTTTCACCTAAAGCGGATGCTGGGAGAAACTCTACTTACATACGAGGTGATATCGACATTGCTGACTCAAGTAGAAGTCATCTTCTATTCAATGCCTCTTTGTGTGTTGTCGAAAGATGGAAACTTACGCCAAATAATTTTCATTGTTTTAATTAACTTACCAAGCATCACGCTCGTACTCGTCCAACATTTCTCGTAAATGTTCATCGTCTTCATCATCAAATACCCCTGCTTCAAATTGGTCTGCTTCATTTTCGGTGTTGTTCCATTTCAAAACTTCGGTATACACCACATTGCGAGTAAACACGTCTTCAGATGCATCAATTAGGCGTCCTTGATAGGAGGAGTCACATATTTTTATCTTTACATCGCAAGATTTTTTAACCGTTGAAAATCCTACATATAGTTAGCCCTACTCGGATAAATAAATGCCGACTTTGTCCAAACTTTGTCTTTTAAGCTAAGTTTTTCAAAATAAATCCAAGACTTGCACTTTTGAATACATTTTTCCACGATTGCAGACATTGTCTAAAATCCTCTCTAAACAGAATTGCCTTTCCACCACAAGGTAAATCGTTTTGCATTATTTCCTTAAATAATCTGTCCACAGTGTTGATAGCATAATATGAGGCCATTGCGTATTCGTCAATGATGAACAGCTCAGTTCTTCTTATATAGGCTGCCTCATTAGAATTTGTCTTTATATTCGACACACGGTTGGCTGCAATTCCGGACGATGCTGCCGGCAAGACTATCTCTCGTTTCCGAAGAAAGTAAGGGATTAATGAAGTGTAGAGATAAGTCTTGCCCTATCTCCAGGTCCGTCCTAGAAAAAACAGTTTGTGCAAGCTACAGTGCTTTCTACAGCCTCAATAATTTTGTCCAAAGCACGCCTTTGTTGAGTATTCAACGTTTTACGCATTTTTTGAGCCCGTTGATGGTGTTCCTAGGGATTCGGTACCATTGTATCAATGTTGGGCAAGTTATTTTTTACTTCAGGCATGTTGAAGTCCTTCAAGTCGAGTGATAATAACACAAGCATGTCCCATAAAAATCTTACATTCGAGGGTTTCCCAATGCACAAATTATGCAAATACTTGCCTCATTTGATATGGCATTGCAAAAACATGCCCGCCATCGAGTGTATCCCGCCACACTAAATCAACCAGCAACAATCCTTTGGCTTTGGGAGCTTCCTTAAAAGTTGAACAAACAACAATGCCGCCTTCTGTGGCGTATGCCCTCAAGTCTTCGTAGCAAGTTATCCCACTTTTATGACAGAGTAGCAGTCTAAGATAATATCTTTCAGAATCCTTGAGACTCACCGTATACATTCTTTCAATTGCCTTATCGAACCCCATTTTTCGAACTTAACATCGATTTTTCATCATGTGTCGTGTTACTATACTTCGTACAGTCTCGTTGATTTATTTCGATCAATAATTTCAGTTTTCACGATATTGTCAATGTCCTGTTCTGTATTGAACTTATCGTTGGGATCTAAAATAACCAAAATGTAAGCTTGAGGCACTCCTCGCTTCTGAAATTCGATAACATGAATTTTGGCAATTACCCGCCCAACCAAAAATTTGTTCTTATCACAGATATCGGGCAGCAGGCTTTTTAACTTAAAATTAATAACAAAGGCAACGAAGTCTGGTCGATGTTCTGCCTTTTGCCAACGTTTAAAGTTCTCCGTAATCTCCTCCTCTCTAAATTTCCATTTTGGGTTGCACGTTATTTTGTTATTAATAAATCCGGCTTCCCAAACTTCGTCACGATAGCCATAGCATCTTGGGCCCCCCTGAAAGGTACTCGGCAAAATTATTGCTTTTCCAAATTTTCCAAGCGTTTTCAGTTTCATTGTTCACATGATCCATTAATCCCTTGTAATTTTCAGCAAACAGAGTTAGCCTCGTCGAATGCATCCACAATATATTGCTGAGTCAACTTACCGCTATTAAGTATGGGATTGAATTGCTTGCGCCGAGATAGACGATGTGAAAAATACTCCCTAATAGTAACCCTCTTCCTAGAATTTTTAGTCAGGGGATTTCTGCCAGTATGAAATCTGGCAATGTCTGGATGCCACCTCGTTGGCCAAAAGAAAAGAAAATGGGATAAGTCATGGGATTCAAATCTAGATTCAATATATCGATTCGTTTCAAATTTGCATTCGGATTATTAGGACCATACCGTAAATGCAAAATTATGTCTCTGTCAAAAAGTGGTTCTCCATCCTCACTTTGAAAGACGACTGAGGCGTCGTTGGACACGGGCACATTGTAACGCCTACGATCTTTATTCTTATCACTCGTTATTGCAAGCATAATCTAGGGAATTTGTATTCCAGCATGCTCGGCTGCAATAATTGCTTGCTGTTCTACATTATTTGCCCCAACAGTCTCATCAAACGTTTCGTACACTCTTTGTTTTCTGGCAAGGACATTCTCTGTACAGCAGCATCACATGGTTCCAAAATGTAAATTTGTGCAAATTTTCTTGGTAAACCTTCTGGAGGATGCAAGGTGCCAAGTGCCAGCTAAACGAATAACTTGACCACTAATTCGAAAACAATACGGCACCTGACCCTTTTCACAGCATCGGGTAAACATATCTCTGTCGTTCCCCGTTCGTTCTCCAGCAAAGTTGAGTGAAAAGCATTTTGAGCAAAGTATGTCCATTTTACCAAGATAGACCTCTGGAACGGTTGACTCATCGGATTCGCGATTTCTTGCAATTGTTTAGAAAGCCACAGATTTACTAACTTCTTGCAGTCTTAGCTCTTCACCATTCCTTTCAAATCGGACTTTACGTTCACCGGGTGCTTCTTGTTCACGCCGAGAACGATATCGAGCTGCATTACCTTCAAGTCGGACCAAATTCTCTCCGGGAGCTTCGTTCAGCCGCTGAGAACGGTGCTTAGATGCGTCACTTTGAAATCGTGAAAGATGTACTTCTGGAGTCTCGTTCTCTCTCGTGCCAAATTTTTTTTCGAGAGTCTCATTATCCCGCTGAGAACGTTGTCTTACAGCTTTACTGCTGAGACGTGCCAAATTGTCATCGGGAGTTTTATTTTCTCGCTGAAAGCGGTGTCCAACTGTATCAATTTCAAGGCGCGCTATGTTAGCTCACGTGTTCGCCTGACTCAGTTCGAAAATCGTTTGTACTACAGAGACAGACAGACATCGGGGCTAATATTTCTAAACTTCTTAATTGTAACAAAACAAATTATTGGAACTATTATAAACGAAATAATGGTTTTTATTTCAATTAACAATTAAAAAAATAACGTAGCTGGTGGAAAACATTGACAATCTAAACAACAGGAAGTTTGCATATTTTTGACACAACTCGTTTGTACCACACAGACAAGCAGACAGATAGACATCGGGCCTGTATAATATTAATAGATTTTTATTAATTCCAAAAATTCAAAGTAATAGTTTCGGCCACACTTCAAACCATAATTATTCTGATCAAATTGGTGCAATGCATTTAACCCTGAACCGAATTTAGCTAATTGGGTTTAGCCTTAGAAAGGCTAGAAAACTTAAAATTAAGGAAACCTGTAACAATAAACTTAAAGCAAATTCACAAAATAAATTTCAATCCTAAAAATATTGAAGCTGGTTAATATTTTAGAATTCTGTAAATAATGAAAGTATTGTAAGAGAATTTAATCCAGTTTCGAACTTAGGAGCTTATGATTATGAGAACAATCAATCTTCTCATCAGGCCGCGGCGACTGAACTGTTTGTACTACAATTTTCATTCTATATACACAAAATGTACTGTGCATGTTGTATTAGCGAATTATATTAATACAACCAAATTCTATAATTTTTTGTTTCTTCGTCACATTCACACAGCACTATTCCTGTGTAAGCAAATTTTTAATAATTTTCTTTTTATACGACGAAGAAATAGAAAATTGTAAGATAATTTTGTTGTATTTGTATAATTCGCTAATACAACCTGCACAGTACATTTTGTATATATAGAATGAAAATTGTGATACAGTCAGTTCAGTCGCCGCGGCCTGATGAGAATATTGAATTTTTCATAATCATAATTGATTCTCTTACAATTTTCGGATAGTAGCTTGTAAACCTGTTGGCTGTCGTGGATTGTTGAATGATTATTTCTCGTGTAAATATAATACTAATATGCTTCTACGTCATGTTAATCTGTAAAAAACATTAAAATGATCTTTAGGATCGCTTGCATATTTGATGATTACACAAATTAAATAATTATTTAATTCAGGTTAGAATGGAGTAGAAAAAGAAAATTATTAAACATTTCATAATATTCTGAAAATTAAAAAAATCTTACAAATTTTGAAAGGTGATAAAAATGTTTAAGCCGTTCTAAAATTGGAACTGCTAGAATTACCTGAAGTCAAAAAGTTCATAAATTTTCGAAATTTTTATTGTAGATTAAAATTTTAAAATTTCGACTCAAAGAAAAATTTGTATGTTTCATAGAAATAACGGGTTTGCCCTGAATGGTTTTTGAAGCTGTTTAAAATCCCTAGTCTCATACATTTAAAATATTTGGAGAACTTTACAAAATTTGCATAGTACCCATAATTTATTAAGCACACATTTAGGCTCAACAAAACATACCTTATTTGACATAACCTAAAAATCAGAATTTAATTATAAAATCATGACTGACACACAATTAAAAAAATTGATTTATCAAATTTGAAACTAATTTTTAGAATACAACAAAAAAAACGATTATGTATGTTGCTGTCTATTCATTACTGTCAGGCTGAATATTAAAAAAAAATCGAGAAAAGTGAATTACATTCACCTGAAAAAAAATCAACAGAACACTGTAAAATGAAAACTGAAAAATCGTTAACTATATTTCCTATACATACCATATATCTATGTTATCTTTTGATCTATTGAAACTGTAATTATAATAGATCGATTTATTTTATTTAAACGTAAAGTAAAATAAAAAAGAAATTATAAACTATTTATAGTGTCTATATAGCAATAAGTACATAGTAAACAGTTCTACCGATCTATCCATACAAATTTAGACGAAAATATTAGATAGTTTTCTATACAAACGATGTTCGAGTCGATTTATTGATTAGAATCGAAATTGAAGAAAATATAAAAAAAAAATTAAAAATAATAAGATAATCGTGATCTTATCGAGGACGATTGAATATATCTTATTTGTATTGAACAAAAGATCGCGCAGTTTATATAAAATAGTTTTTTTGTAGTTGTCGAACAATAAGACAATAAAACTAAAATAATTTTTATAAATTAAATTAACCGAATAAAAGTGTGTCAAATAAATTTTGTGTTTTATACGGTTTGGTTTGATTTGAATGAAAACAATAAAATTATAAAATGATTTCTTTCCAATTTTGGTATCTTTGTTCCCCGGATTAGACATTTAATATGAAGTCATTCATCCCTTTAGTTTTTTATTTGTTATTGTATAAATGCCGAGATGAAGATTTATAACTCTTGTTTCATAATTCGATTAGATGGCATTTTAGGTAAATAGCCGTTTTTAAATTTTTCAACCGTATCTGGATTTTCTACTTGATGATTTATTTTTAAATTATGTTAAATTTTTGTTTTTGAGTTGATCGGAGAAAAATATTTTGAATGTACAATTATGGTAAATTTTTAATTTTTTAACTACTGGCTATTATAGACCGTTTATTTTCATTTAAAAATTAAAAATTAATAAAGACCGGATATAACTTATATCAATAATTATGGTAAATGTATAGCAAGTTGCTTCTTATATTCAAAAATATTCAATATAAGAATTTTATCGAAAAATATCGGAATTTTTAACAAATTCTAACTTACTTTACTTAAAATTAAATGTTTAAAGGTTTCAATTTTATAATGGGAAACGTATTACACGTTTAAAAAAATTTGATGAGACTATAAAATTTTACAAATTTCGGAATTTATGGAAGCATTATAGCATTTCGTCAAATCCCTTAATTTTAAAATTTCATTAAACTTTGATAAGTATCAAAGATTAATAACGATTTAACGTTTGTACTGTATTAAAACACTCCAAGCAAATGAAAGGTGAACCAGTGCAGTCTCCACAGTATGACACAACTTTTTTGGTACAGTTTTTTGCCTTTAGTCGACCTAGGATTTTCGCATGTTTTTCGTAGCACACAAATTCGTCGCGTGACGATGCTATCATTTGATCCGATAAATCAACTGAAGCCTTTCCTAAATTATATTTGACAACTACTTTTGGTTTGTCACATGAATACCATTTTTTGTTTAGTAGAAAGCAAATCACATCCCTTTTATCCTTCCATTTCAAGATTGTTATACCTTTTTCATTTTCTCTAGCTATGACTTATCCACGTTTTAATTTTTGATTTATTACTTCTTGTGGATTTCCTCGACGATTTTTACGCAGGGTACCTACTAAATGTGTTTGCATGTCGATTAACTCAGCTAGCTCAACACTTGTGTACCAATTATCTGTGCAAATAGTGTGGCTTTTTCCCAATATTTCCTCGCAGAGGGACATCACAATTGCAGACGATTTGTATCCTGATACTTGACTTGTATTTTCTTCTTTTCCGGTATATACTTGAAACGAATAAGTGTAACCTGCTCCACCACATAATTTAAATATTTTCATTCCATATCGATGAAGTTTTTGTGTCGAATATTGACGAAATTGTATACGTCCTCGAAAAGGCACTAATGATTCATCTACACATAACACTTTTCTGGGTTGTAATATTTTTTAAAATTACTGTTTAGTATATCCATAATTTCAATAATCTTACAAAATCGATTATTAGGTTCATTTTCTTCGTTGTTATATCCTCCATCTGTACTTCGGCGAATCAAGCTTAATGAGACAAAATCCATGGATATTAACTTTACGTATCAAAAAGCTTACCACCTACCTATAGAAATTAACTCGCGAGTCGTGCCATATGCAAATACAGCTAAATACCTTGGTATGACCCTCGATGCCAAGCTCAAGTGGAGAGAGCATGTCAAAAAGAAAAAAAAAAAGAACTTAACATAAAGTTCAGAAAAATATATTGGATCATAGGTAGAGGCTCTGAGCTTACAATTCACAATAAGCTGCTGCTATATCGGCAAATTTTGAAGCCGATATGGACCTACGGTATACAACTCTGGGGATGTACCAAGCAACATGATTGGATGATACAGACGTTTCAAAACAAGGTCGTAGCATCGTCAATGCTCCGTGGTAATCAACAAATGAAGACTTTCACAGGGACCTACGGATGGAATACATCAAAGATGAAATAAAAATGCATGCCACAAAACACGAAACAAGGCTCATGGAAACCCCTATATTCGCCATACGTTAGATAACCCTGTTGTTAAAAGAAGACCCAAAGTAAGAGGCCACTTGACCTAGTGAACTTACCAAACTAAAATTAGTAAATAGGTTTAATTAATTATGGGACTAACCAGTGGGTTACACCCCAACAAACGAGAATTTTACTAGAAATATAAAAATTTGTGTTTGAAAGAAAAATTGCTAGATGAACGCAGTCTCAGTCGTAATAAAATAAAATAAAATAAAAATATATATGGGCCTTTATGGGCTCCCCATATGAAACTTGACCTAACAATTTTTCTAGAGATAACTCTTGGCTAAAGCCTTTTACTGAACCGTTTTTCAGACATGCCACTTGAAGGGTTGAATTTATACAAATTTTTAAATTTTATATTATGCTCCTCTCATGAAGCTTAACTTGTATTTCCATCGCAAACAGTGAAACCAAATGGGCCAAATTCCAGTTTATAGGTTGTTTTATCTTTTTGCATTTTATATGACATATGTTTCGGCTGAAATATGTGGCTGGTAACTTTCGGCTGAGATAGTTAAGACACTATCTGCATTACCGACATTTTATAACTTTCGGCTTAAAATTTTCGGCTAACCTACTGTACCCTTTCCAAACGGAGTGGTTGAACATAAGTTTTTATTGTTGTAAGTTACCCCGTTTCCTACGGTTTGAGTAGTTTTGCATTCTCTGTAAATATGTAGAAATCATAAAAATTCTAGAGTTTTTTGTAAGATGCGACTAAGTGGAAATACATATTTCAATCAAAATAGTCATAAGAAATTGTATTAATATTGTCTTTACTTATACATGTTTTTATTTTGTTATTTGTCATGTGTAATCATCATTATAGTTACGTTAGACAACATCTCCTACATTTCATCAATAATTAAATCAAGATTTAATTTTATCGTTGCCAGACGTTGCAATAACCCGAATTTTGAGTGAATTACGAGTATTTCTTCTATAACAATAATTTTATTACAGACCGTTATAAAAACGATCATGTACTGATAGTTATTACTCGAGAGAATTTTATTGAGGTACCCCGTAAATGTTAGTCAAGTTCGAATAAAAAAAAAACACTTAATTATTTGTATTCCATCAAAGCTACTTGAAACCCAAATTATTGGTAAAAAAATAGGTCGGTGACCTTTGTTATTGTGTACATTTGTACATTCATTAAATGTGTGTACCTTAAGACTTATTACAAAAAATTACATAAACTAAACTCTTTCACATTTTTTTATTTTATTTTATTTCAGGTAAGTTGTGAACTTCAAGTCATACATGACATAACTTTCTCTACTGGGGAGTCGTATAAGCAAACATCCAACTACAATGCGTAAATGGTAAATACCAATGACTTATGTCAACAATTTTGTTTATTTACGTTATTTTGATTTTTTTTTTTTTTTTGGAATCGAAAGTTGTTTTGTAGGTAGACATTTTGATATCGACACCTCTTGGAATCAGAGAAGATTTGTGTGCCGTGTGATATGCCGTGCGCACTTAATCTATTAAAGGTGCCAATCCATTCTAGACTTTAATTATATTATATTCGTACTAATTAAATGAGCTGTCGCCAGTTCTGGAACTCATCTTCTTATCTTTCTATACTGTCTACTATATGGTATGTGCTATTAGATAGTATGCCGAGTTTTCTTATTCTTATTTTTAATTTACTTCTTCACATACGTATGTACATACGTATATGCTCTTACACTATCTGTATGAAATACATTTTTAATCATTTAAATTTTTAACAACAAAAGAGACGTGAATTGAATTCCAAAGTTGTTTTTTTTCTGTTTAATAATAAATTGATTTTATTGAACATTTTTCGTCCACGCCTTTAAATTTTTTCCGTTTTATAGTAAGTTCCCGCGTCTTAAAGAAATGTGTTTGTGTACATATTTATAAGATCTTCAAGTGATTTATTATTGGAAAATAAATAATAACAAAAAAAATTATTTTAATGACAACAATTAAAAAAATTATTTTTGCTAAGTGATTGATTCGTACGCGGAATTTTGGTGTATTTTTAGCTTATTTGTGTGCGCACTTAGGAATAATTTAACATGCAAATATGCAAATATTCTTATATTGATTAGTTGACAGTTCAAGCGATGTGTTAATTTAATTAACAGTTTATTTGCCATTTGGATAATTTCCGTCACCTCTAAATCAAAATTATTATCAATTAATTAATTGTAAATCTAATTAAATTACACTTCAGATCTGTTACATATCTAGAACAAGAAGGCGCCACGTAATATGTAACTTATGCCAAATGCATATACTATGAAAACGTATGCCAAAATCATGATTAAAAAGTGATTTTTCAAAATAAAAATTCAATTTAATTTGAAAATAGACGCGCACGCATTAGATAGAAAAAAAAACCGACAACTCATATAAGAAGAAGAAAAACACGATGATAAAGAAGAATAAGAGGAATAAAATTTACTATTTGTCTGTTTTATCTAATTTTTATGATCTAAATTTAATTTTTTGTTTTTTTTCGTTAAATGAAACGAGAATTAAATTAAAAACTAAAAAACTACTGTAAAACTATAAATAATGAGGCAAATAATAACAACAATTTTTGGATACAACAGGCCAACAACAACTAACGGCAGCATCACGAAAATGGATTATTGAATTAAATGTGTTTGGGCTAACCTAATTAGAATGTGATTTTGATTTATTGTTCCCTCGTCTGCGAAATATCAAAATTTTTTTTGTTTTATTGTTTTGACTTTTGGGAGATTTTTTATTTTTTTAGAATTATGTGGATTTGGATGCATAACGGCTTTGATTTATGGTGGGGATTAATTTAGGTGATTATTTGGAATTAGTTTTTGTAATGTTCACTTGGGTGGTTTTGTTACCGCCTTGATGCATTTATATAATTTGAACGATAATTTAAGGATTCAGTAGTTGTGTAATTCACCGAGGCATATTTTGTTGCTTTATTAATTTTTCAATTAATAAAATAATAGGGATTTTTCGGCCACATTTTTGAGACCGGTCTTCCTTTAGAGAAAAACTACTTCCAAACTTCGAGAAAAATGGTTTTGGATAAACAAAATATTTGCTCATTTTTGGCAGGATTTTGCAAAAAAGTTTTGTTCATGAACCCGGTATGCTACATTTGATACATTTGGATTTTCTTTTTATCTTATTTAATTCAATTATAAATAACGTTTTATTTGATATAAATTGCACAAATAAATTCAATTAAACTTGATGAAAAAGTATTTGTGATTCATATTTTTGATACATAAGGATTTGTGATATGCAAATCAATTAAATCGAACCATTGGAACATTTTTATTACGTCTCCATCACTTCTCGGAAGTGACCAAACATTTTGTTCATAAAATCGCAGAGAATCTTATACCACACAAGCACCCTATTATACATTTTTGGTTTTGCTAGATTGCGAGTATCTTCCGCTTTTATTTAAACCCCCGCAAGAGCAAATAAAAACTTGGCCTTGGCCTAGGCAACTAATTATGTTCAATACTTTTACAATGATATTTCTTGTATATTGGAGCGTTATTGTGCTGAAGAGCAAATTGAGGGCTGACTAATTGCAGTGAGTTTATCTTTAAAGTATTGTTCTTGAAGACCTTGAAATAACCTATTTTCTGAAGAAATCTACTATTCTCCTGAGAATTCCTAGAATAGGTTTCTTTCGTTCTAATTTTGCTCGGAGGTTGCTGACATATCGTGACACCATTGCAAATACCTTGATCGCCGTATATGCATTTGAAAACCGATTGGAGAACTCTTCCATAGAATTGTCGTAATTAATAATGAAGCTGTCAGAGTTGGATGGTCTTCTTTCTTGGACGTGCATTTTTGTTCGACTTGGCCAGCATGATTCTTCCTTGGAAATCCATTGAAGCCCTGCCACCATAATCCAATAGATGGACTCGATGGAAGAGCGATTCTTTAATCAGATCAAATGCACCCAACAGCTCCAATTTCGGTATACTCAGCTTTTTTATTGGGGATATGTGTGTTTTGGCTGGGATTAATGTGGAAATGTCACTACTGTTTCCTCCAACACCTACTGCGTACACCACTGTCGCTAATGCCTTCTCGCTTGCGTCGCTGAAACCGTGCAGAGTAACTTTTGTTCTCGAGTGAATCCATCTTGCGGTATTTTGATGACGCTTATATTTCGGAGTTCACTTTCTACATCAGAGCAACTCTGTTGAATGGGTGCTGGTAGCGAATCATCCCAATCGATCTTTTCGGTCCACAAACTTTGAAATATGATTTTTACCTTGACCGTTAGTGGTGGTAACCAACCTATTGGATTAACGATTTTACTCGCCGTCGACAGCAATGCCCTTTTTGTAGTAGATCTTTCCTTAGAAATATTGGTATTAAAAATGAATTCAAACTTTTCTGAGTTCAACGTCAGACCTAAAAAATTAATAATGCAGTCATTCTTCGATATCATTTTAGGTGTATCTGTCTGTGCGTCGAGTTCCTTGAAACTATTTCGAATTTATAGATTATTTGACTTTGAGCTTCCTCGACTTGAAACCAGTTTGCTTCAGTTAATTCAAAATAAGACACATTGTCGATTGTAGTTGTTCTCTGTTGCTAGCTCCGGTCATTAAATCGTCGACGTAAACATCTTTCTTTATAGCATTGGCAGCTCTGGGATGTTGGCTTTGTATATCTTCTTCTATTTGTACTTTGTATTTGTATTCAGCTTATAGGCCCGCACAGGTTCAGCTTCATTATATCTTCATAAGATCTGTTAGTACTGACAGTCATCTTCACAAATGCGTATTTGCCTATACATTTTTTCAATATCACCTGTAACCCCAAACTCGTGCTGCCTTAATCGTACTAAAATGTTGATTAAGGGACACTGGACCACTGAACCAACCATTAAAACATCATTTAAAGACACGCCAATATTAGATTTGGTAGATGCATCGAACACCACTCTGAGCTTCGTTGTAGTATTGGATGTCTTTATCACTCCATGATGTGGTAGAAAATATTTTTTCGTATTAAGACGTCGTTTGAGTAATTTCATATGTCCCAACGATTCGTATTCATTCATTAATTGCTTGGAAAGTTCTGCGAATTGCACGTTGCTTTGAAACCTCTTCGTTGCTCGTAATGAACCGATTATACGATCAATATCAAAAAGTACATGCAATTCAGAATGATTTCTTTATTTGAAATTAGGCATCCAGCCACCACCCAACCAAAATTTGTATTTAGAGCTACAAGCTGGTTGAATAATGGAATTTTTCCATTTTGAATTATCTTCACGAAAATATAGAACCCGAGCAAACCATCTATTGTTCCAGATTTGTTAAATTTAGAATCCGCTAATTCCAGCTTCATCACCAATTCATAATCTGCCTGGGATAATACACATTCTGCGTACTGATACCCAATATGAAGTATATGAAATCCCCAATATGAAATCTATAAACAACCACGAGAGTGACCAACCGTAGCCTGATTCAATCATTGAACTAATATTCGACCGTTTTCTCGAAGAAGCTTAAAGATCTGCGCGCAACTTTCAGAAACAGATAAGCATCCCTTATTTTAATTTCCGCAGTGCGTAATACGGTGGAAGTTGCATTCACTGCCACTTTTATACAAATTGATGATTCTGTTACAATTTTGGGAGCTTTTGTTTGTAACATCTTCGGCGGTTCGTTGGCAACTTGTTCTATTTTCTCTGGACCAGTACTCATTTGATGAAGTAGAGTGTGATGCTTTCGAAAACATTTTTGACATCTGGCGTGAACTCTATAATCGTGGACTCTGTGATTAGGACTCAAGCAGTTGAAACACTTGCTTGTTGTCTTCACCAACGTTACTTGTTCTGAACAAGGCATTTCTTTGAACTGGTCACGTGCGTCTGATTTCGTTTTGGTTATGCTTCTTTGGTACTTGCTTTAATGGATTCTTAATGCATCCAATCTTTTCCCAAGGAATTTTATGAAGTTTTCGAATGACGGATAATTCGGTTCAATGGCTTCTTGCGCCCATTGTGCCTTAGTTTCGTTGTCTAATTTACTAAATAATATGTGGACTAGCCATGGATTCCGGTATAATACCACCAAATAACAATAATTGTGATATTGGGGAAGAGGTCTAGAAATTTAAGAAAAGCCGTGACATATTGTGTGTGCCCAAAATAACGGAAAATCTTTATAAAATATACATGATTGGTTTGCTTATCTTTAACGGATGCTTTCTGGGAACAGTGTCGTCCGAGAGTCGGATAGACCCAATTTTTTTATTTAGATCTCAAATATTGATTTCGGTTAAGAACTCAACGACTTGTGTTATTAAAATGGCCGCCGTTTCTGTTTAGCAACCAATCTCTTTGGTTAGGGTATCTCTTTGGCTTTGTTTCGTTGCAAATCAAGTTCAACAATTACAATTGATTTTAATGTAACACCTGAAGCTATTTTGCTGTTTAGCTCGTCTCGGCTTTTACATTCTCTCTACTTTTGGTTTTCGTGGTGTTTTAAAAGTTCACAAATTTACTTGTGTACTGTTAGTTAATTTTCTATCTTTATTTAGTAGATCTTAGAGTTTAGCGTCGTAGTCGTTCGATCAACACCTCAAAAACCCGTGATGGTTGAAATCACGCTTACTAATCCAGGAGGCATGTTTCACCTGACCTGGGCCAACAACCAATTTTATTACATATCCACATTCAATGGAATGACTCCCCAAATCATAAATGAAATAATTTAGTTATGCAATTGTGGACATGAAATAATACCCCAACAAATATTTTTAGGCTTTTGACTGTTCAATTTTTATCAAAACCTAGATTGCGCAATAGTCAATTTTTAGAGATAAACTGGACACACCAAGATTATTAACTATATTGAAAGTTTTTCAAGAATATTTTAATTCATTTTATACCTTGGAGAATGGAGTTACTATTTCCTGTTAGGCCATTGTCACATTCGATATATGTACATTAACTTACTGGGTGAAGCGTAACCGGTTTTCATCTCTTTCTGTTCATATTTTTTCCAATTAAAAAAAATCCCCAACAGTTTTTAGGCAGCATACATTATACATTCGCATTTTTGTACATCACACACAAGCAAACATATATTTTCGCTTTTCAAATGGAGAAAAAAGCAATTTGAATTGTGCATGCAAGCGAGAATATTATATGAGAGGAAATGATGCTAGTTGTATTTCTGCGATAAAAATCTTGTTTTATTAATATTTAGAGCAAAAAACTCTCTCCTGTGATTGTGACGTGGTTTAATATATAATATCAATATATTTAAACCAATCACCGAAGTTTAAAATAATCAAGTGACCAAAAACTAAAATTTTTTATATTTGTTTAAAATTTTCATATTTGTTGATTTTTGGGAAAGCTAGAGTCGTTCTCAAATGAACAAATCAAAATTCAAGATTCTTTGCATAAAAATGGTTGTGAATAAAATGGAATGTATTTTCCATAAAAGACTGAAAAAATATCTAAATGGTCTTACCAGCACCCCAACCGTTTGCAAATATCGAATAAAATTGAAAAACACGATTATTCACAATAAATTTCGAATGTAAACTTCATCCCAAAACCTTGATGCCGTCGTCTAATCTGGAAGATAATATAACTCAGTGTTATGCGCTAATGGAACTCCATGCTTATCGAAAATCTTCAATAATCACAAAAAATAATAAAATCTCAAACAATTTCTTATACATAATCCTCAACACCAAGCCAATCTGAAATAAGCTTACACAAACCTCGAAAATCCTTTAAAATATCGAAAAAAAAAAAATCGATGTATCACTAACGCACCTTTACCAATTTGTGAATGAACTTGAAAAGCTCGAATAATCTCGAATCATCTTAAAATTCTAGAATACGAGTAATCTCGATATTCTGAAAAATTTTGAATATTCCCGAAAATCTCGAATAAACTTAGAATTGTAGAATAATCTTCAAAAACCTTGCTATGCTATTCTTTATTCAATCCAAACAAACTTGAATAATCTCAACCCTCCCCCAATATTACTTAACCCTAAACAAACCGGCGCAACTCAATGTAACAATTCGAGAAACTGGAATAATTTCAATTGTGGTATTTCTAATGTACATAACTAAATTTTGTTTATAAAAAAATAGGGACGCCTGGTTTCCGATTTTGTAAAGGTTATGCGAGCTTCTTAAGTTTTTTGTAAGACGCAGTTATATAAGACTTTTCGAATACTAGCAAACTGAGACTTTGATAATTACGAGACATCCCCATAATGGTAACCCTATAGGAACCTTAAAAAAATAAACAACTTTGGGGTTAGTACCTTAGTGCCATTTTTCCATTTGTCAATTTTTTTGATTGTGCAATAATTGCCCAATAACAAGGAATTATTTCATTTATGAATTAGGGAGTTATTTCCAATTGTAATTTACTTTGGATTTAATTTTAGTTTTGGAAATCAATTTGTCAGATTATACGTATAAATATAAAATTGTAACGGTTTGAATTGAAAATCAGCGCTCCTAAAGCGTTGACGCCATAGGGCATAGCTCTTTTGGCCCATAGGTAAAGTGGGGCTTGTCACCGACCTTGAGAATCCCACCGGTGTCATGCAGATATTTATAGTAATAGGAGTCCTTTGTCCATATGGTGGTTTATTCGTGGCACTAATTTTTACCTGTTCAAAAGTACAAGCGAATCTAATGAAATCCTTTTCTATACTGTTTTGCACCCTCGTTGCCATGTTTTGTACTTAGCAGTAGTCTTGAGCTAATATGTTTCGAATAGGGATGCACCTTAGGCATTCTTTAGAAATAAGTATTAGAATTTTAGAATTATCAAAATCGTCAGAATTTATCTTAGTCTAGAATTTTGAAGAATTGCTACTATACAATAAATTATAAAAATTCCATGTGATTTTTAAGCATTTTCCTCAAGATATTTAAAGTTGAAAGATTACAAACTATTCTCTAAAATTTAAAAATAATTTTTTATACAAAATTTTAAAATTTTTTAAATTTCATTGCCATAGTCAAAAATCTCCTAAAATTTCTCAAATTTCTGATATTCGATTTAGGTGCATCACAGTCTATTTGGAATTGGGCGAAGTTTGTTAAAACTGGCTGTAATTGTTATTTCCTCTAAAAACAATGAACGTGAAACCCAATATTTGTGCCTCACTAAGTGAACTCCAACACATGTTTTTTTAGACATCTTTCTCAATTTTGAAATTTTGTGATTTTTTTGCGTACATTTTTGAAATTCGGCGTAATTTCATTTACAGTTTAAATTGATTAGGAAAACACTTAATTTCCCGATTACCTAGGACCTCTTCCGTCAATACTTTTCAAATAAAGTTCATGGTCGCACCAAAATGTGTTGATGAAGTACTATCGCCATCCGTTTATATGCATTTCCTCTTTAACATACAACTAACGATAAATGATTCAACATTTTCCCTTTAGCAATCAAAATTAAAAAAACATTTTTTGAATTTCCCAAAACAAGACCCATTAACTTTCCAAACATTCGGACATTCAATTTTCCTGCCAAATACAAGACACAGCATTTAATCATATTTCCCAAACATTTCACAGACGTATTTACCTTCAAATATCTAAGATTGATAAGGATACCGCATTTAGAACATATGTACCTTTTGAAGAAAAACAACACTGAAAAACTACATAAATTTGACTGTTACTGATTGAAAATTTAAATGATTTAAATGACCTAGAAAATATATTCGTACTTTGCACTACCTGTAATCCTAAAACCGGATTTCAAATTGAAATAAAAATAACAATTTCCTGCAAAAGCAACAACAACAACGAAACTAATAAAATGATAACAATGATAAGAAATGAAAAAATAAAATTAAAATCACATTGGATAAGATGGACCGAAAAAACCTGTAAACTATTTGTTAATTTGACAAGCGAATGATATTTACCCTTATCATTTCTTTTTATGTTCCGATGTAAAAAGAAAAAAAATACAACAACTACAGCTGTGTTTTTTATAAGTCTCGATAGATCTATTCAGATATTTGCAAAAATAAAAAATGGGAAATTGTAGCTACTCCTATCATCCACTTAAAAATACTGGCACTCGCAGCACTAAGAATTGTTTTTATTTTGACAACGCTACGCCATGTTGTTTTCATTATATTTTGTTATTCCAAAAGTATAAATACATGAGGAAAAGTGCGAATACATTTTATCCATATATAAAAATGAGACAGACACATTAAAACTTTTTTTTTCTTTCAAAATGCTACTATGATCTTTTAAATATTGAGCAACTTTTACGAAAAATGATAGAGGTTCATTTTTCGATTTTTCAATTCTTTTTCGCTAAAAAAAGTTGTGGATTGCGGTAAGTAGTATTAAATAACACATTTTTAATATGCATCTTCATAATGGAAAGAAATAATAATAAAATTAATACTTTTATCGTACATATTCTGTCTTTTAAAATAGAGCAACAGATTAAATGTAAATCAGCTACTAGTTTCCTATTGTATGATAGATGTACTAAAAATTTACTTTCGTATGCGTCCATGCTAAAATACAATCTTTTAATTTGTGTCTTTACTCATAAAAGGGAAAATCTGTAGTCTCGATAGCATATCTGGATAAAAAGCAAGATTTTCATGTACAATTAATAAGTTATGTAATGCAAGGAAAAGAATTAAAAACGATAAACTGTTGAATAAAATGTTATTCTTGATTAAAATAAACTGAATCAATTGCAGTTTAACCACAAAAATAAAGAACATCTGGATGCGATCTATTGAGATCTATCGAGACTTATAAAAAAACACGGCGTACAAAATTCATATTATCAATAGAAGCAGACCAGTGTAAAACTTTAAATTAACATTTAAAGTTCCTTTTATAAGTATGCCACGCACACACCGTCGTAGATCGATTCGAGCGACAAGGCGAAAAGTAAAATTTCGGTTTCGTGTCAAAAATCGTAAAACCGTTTTTCGATTGAATTATGTTTGAGACTTAGCCGACACAAACACAATGGAAAATGTTTTCATCTTAAATATGTAGATTAAACGATTTGGTTTGTTGACTTATCACAATTCTTAACCTTTTTTCAGTTTTTTTTTTGGTTTGGTTTTGTGTATACATATATGCAGAAATATTTGGAAGGCGTACATAATTTGACGGTTTTTTTGTGTGTGTCTTTTGGAACAAGCCTTGGAGCTTTTTTTCGAATAAAACTTACTGTTTGGTGTAATTAGATAAATCTTTTATTTTTTGTTTCGATCAAACAAGAGTTAACATTGAAGCTGATTCAGCATTTTTACCGCCGTTGCTGATTTCACTATGCATTCATTTGTAGCTTCGCCAGGCAACAAATTTAACATGTTGCATGCTACGCTAATTTTATATAACTTGCCCGTCTGGCCAAAATGAATTTCCCAGTATGTGTTGCATATTTTGATGAAATATTAGTCGTGTTCCAGTCGACCACACCTCAAGTACTTATAAGTACTTAGGTTTGTGTCTTTGCTTAAATTTAACTACTTGTAACTGCTCTTGCCAGAATGCACGAGCAGTTACGATTAATTAATTTAAGCAACCTAAGTACTTGAGGCGGTCGACTGGAACACGACTATTATTTTACAATATAACAGTTAATTTTTGTAATCATTCGTGACGAATTTAATTCACTGAGGTCACCGGTGACCCCTACGGCACTGAATGGCAATGTTATTTTATTTGGTAATTTTTATTGCAGTAGCTCGTTATTTTCGCCGTTATTTTATTTATTCTAACAGCTGAAGTTGTTTATTACCACGTGCCCAAATAATCAGTAATTTACGTGTAAATTTTGTTCACAACACAAACCGAGAATTGAGAGTAGAGAATAACCGCAAATTTTTAGTAGTGGTAGATGTGTTTATATTAGTGGCCACGTGAGTGTTGGTTATTTTTTTATGAAATTGACGTCATTTAATTTTCTTCTGTCTATCAAAAGTGCCTGTATGTTGAAAATTATTAAACAACCGAAAATATTTCATTTAAAAGTTTAATAACAAACCAAATAAATTATAATACCCTATAAAGGACATCATGACACTTTTCCATAGTAAACTTGCGGTCATTGATATTGGCAGATTTACCGATAATGCAGTATTATTTAATATGGGAAAACATAGTACGGGATAACTTCTAAAGATGTCAGCTTTAACAATTTTTAATTTTTGGTTAATAAATCAAAAATAAAATTAATTTTTTTTATAATTCATGTCTAGTTGTAAGTTTTATTCGTGTTTTTTGCTTTTGTTTATATTTTTGTTTCGATACAACAAAAAAAAAATTAAAAAAAAACTACTAGTGCCATCTTAAGATTTAATCTATCTATCGCCGTTTTTTGACCGTTAATGTCCTTTATAGGGTATTATAATTTATTTGTAACAAACAAGAAAAATAATTTATTCCTTCAACTAAAAAAAAAAACAGAAAAAATATGTTAACCCATAATCAAAAACAACAACAAATCAAGTCTCTCAAAAATTATTTTGTTTGTAGAATGACAAATCACAACTCAAAAGCAAGAGTGTTGGATTTCCTAAAAAGAGAAAAATCAATTAATTGAAACATAACATAATTAAAAATCGTTTTGTTTACCTTTTAAATTTCTTTAAACAAATTTGACATTCGATGATCAATTTAATTTAGCCTGAATGTCGAATTTGTTTACATGGGCGAATTGTATTAAGGTAGAATTGCGATCGCCAATAAGTTATAGATTTGTATTGTATAATTTTTATTACCATCTACTTTAACGGCGAATTGCGTCTATTGTGTATCATCCATCTGATTGACAAAACTCAAACCAAATAATTTATTGTACCATTTTGTAATGACAAAAAAAATTCTTTCTTTTTGGATTTGAGACTTTGTCAGGTGAGAATAAACAATTATAATTTATAATAATAATATTTCATTATTATATAATCAAATAAAACATAAGCAAATACATAATATATAATTAATCTAAATAACTTACATAAATTTATAATAAATAATTGAAATTTTATACCGATTTAAAAGGAAAATTTGTGAGATCTTTTATTTTTAATATTCACGGTGATTCACCTGGCCCACGCCAATCCATGGTCCTTCGAGCCGGATTTACTAGCCGGATTTACTAGTATATGGTGTTTTTGTGATAGTGATATTGATAAAGTGTTATCTTATAAACAATTAAAATCTTTCTTAGACATTTTTTATTGAGCTAGTCACACTAATTTTACCTCGATTGTACGTGTTCCGGCCATTTGATTCTTGCGTTATTGTTATAGTGATATGTGATACAGTATTATAGATAACTAAAATCTTTTATAGACATTTTTACAAGCCAATCACATTAATTTTGCCTTGATTGCACGTGTTTCGGCCATAAGATTCTAACTCACTAAAATTTTTTGCAAAATGGCTGAACTAGCTGGGTTAAACCAAAAACGTGATAATTTAAAGGGTATCCTCACTAACATGAGAAAATGGATTGACAAAATAGACCAAAATGTTTTTGTTGAGCAAATGGAAGCCCGTCTTGAAAAGATAGACAATTTGTGGGATGATTTCAATCAAGTTAATGACGAAATAGTAATAAAAGGAGGAGAGTCGGATAGTGAGTCATTTCATGATAAATTTTTTGAAACAAAAGCATTGCTGTGCCGATCTATCAGATCTCGAAATCAGCCTGCTGGAACCGGAGCCGCAGATGATCAAACGCTCAAGTTAAACTCAAGTATCGACCAATTAGTTCAACAGCAACGATCGTTTTTTGATGGATTTACAGATTTTTCGAGAACCCAAACCGTCGATTTGCGGCCACCACGTATTACTATCGAATCCTTTGATGGTAATTATGAATCTTGGATGACCTTCCGTGATCTTTATTTAAGCTCGATCCACAATAACGACAAACTGTCAAACGCCCAAAAATTTAAATGTCTGATGAGTTTTCTAAAGGGTCCAGCTCATAACCTTCTGATGAATATACCCGTAACCGACGCAAACTACACTAGTGCTTGGGAGAAGTTAAGCGAGAGGTACAATAAACCCAAGATGTTAACGCAAGCTTTAATTAAAAAATTCATGGATCAAGGTTCTTTTGTAAAGGGGGTAACACGATTAGGGAGTTAAGTGAAAGAGCGGACGAGGTAATTCGAGGTTTATCGGCAATTGGAAAGAAGGCTGAGACTAGAGATGTCTGGCTAATTTATTTATTACTACAAAAATTGGACAATGAAACTCGGATGCATTGGGCTGAGGAGACAGACGACGAAGATTACCCAACATTTGAGAATTTTGTGAAATTCCTAACGAAAAGATGTAATATTCTTGAAGCTTGCCAACCGATACCATCCCCTTCACAAGGAGCATTTAAGCCATTTCAACCCAATGCTAAACGTTATGCCACATCATCGCATGCTGCATCGATAGTTATTTCTTGTCCAATGTGCAAATCCAGACATTTACTTCATAGATGCTATCGGTTTCAGGCTTTAGATCAAAAAGCAAGGAGCGAATTCATCAACAACAACAATCTTTGCATAAACTGCTTACGCGGTGATCATAACGTTGCAAGTTGTCCCTCTAGCTATAAATGTATTATCTGTGCTCAACCACATCACACCATGCTCCATAGCAACACAGTACCATCTAATTTTGCAAATACTGAAATCGATAATTCTACAAACAAAGAATCAAATATGTCAACACAAGGCCATCACGCGCTAGTTTCTCATGTGACTGAGCCCAGTTCTTATTCTCACCTGACAGACAAAGCTAAACAAATATCTCAAATTCCATCTCACAACTATCCAAATCATTTACAAACGTTGTTACCAACCGCATTAGTTCATGTCAAGGATATTTACGGAAAATCAATAATCGCTAGGGCCTTGTTGGATTCTGGATCGCAAACTACATTTGTCAGTGAAAACTGCGTTCAACGTCTCCGATTAAAAAGAACGCATTCCTGTATTTCTGTTAATGGCCTGGCGATGTCAGAAGCCGGTACCACCAAGGGGGCAGTACAGTTGCAACTTGCCTCCCTATATAATGCAGACAACGCCATATCGGTTTCTGCATTAATTTTAAACAGACTAACGTCTAATATACCAAGCACCAAAATCGACAGTACACAATGGAGTTACATTAAGGGTCTGGAACTTGCTGATCCTCAATTCAATAATCCCGCGCCAATCGAAATTTTAATTGGTGCAGATATATTTTTCAATATATTGTGCAGCGACCGCATTATTTCGGATAATCATCCAATCGCACAGCTCACAATATTTGGCTGGATGCTCGGTGGACAATTTCACAAAACGCCATTAAATAACGAGGTAGAAATAAGGAGTAATCATTTACTGTGCCATCATTCTGATATTCATAATACCCTTGAAAAATTCTGGCAATTGGAGGAAATTGCCACTCTACCAGAATTAACTCCGGAGGATAAATTGTGCGAGGATCTTTTTTCTGTGCATCACAGTCGTGACATTAATGGTAGATATATTGTACGCTTGCCGTTTAAGACTACCAACCCAGATTTGGGCAATTCACTAAATGCAGCAACTTCCCGATTACTTTCTATGGAGAAGAAATTTGAAAAGCACAAGTCTTTAAAGAAAGCATATGCAGATTTCATGACCGAATACCTCGAATTGGGACATATGGAACGAATCCCAGAAGCCAACATTAATGCTGCATGGAATAAGAAGTGCTACCTACCACACCATGCTGTCCAGAAAATGGCTAGTACTACAACTAAGCTAAGGGTTGTGTTTGATGGTTCAGCCAGAACCAGTTCTGGTAACTCCCTTAATGACACCTTGGTATCCGGTCCAAGGCTTCAACAAAATCTAATAAACATTTTACTCAGATTTCGAAAAAACGCCATCGCAATGTCTGCTGATATGGAGAAAATGTTCCGGCAGGTACTAATACACGACGCGGACAGGGACTTTCAGAGAATTGTTTGGAGACAAAATTCTTCAGAACCTATTTCTCATTATCGCCTAAACACTGTCACTTACGGGACCAAGCCAGCTTCCTATCTTGCCGTTCGAGCTATTCAACAAACTGTTATTGATCATGGAAGTGATTACCAATTAGCAGCACCTGTCCTAAATAATGATCTTTACATGGATGATTTATTGTCTGGAACTGAGAATATCGACGAAGCCATCAAAATATACTGGCAAACTGTATCCTTGTGTAAAAAGGGTGGTTTTAATCTCAGAAAATGGATGTCAAATTCACAAGAGCTCCTGAGGATAATACCAATAGACAATCAAGAGACAAAACCATTGGAATTTGATGACCAGTCTACAGGTATTAAAACTCTTGGATTAAACTGGAACCCAATGGAAGACACGTTCCAATTCAAGGTTCACCTGAACGATAACCGAAAGGCTACCAAACGTACTATTCTGTCAGAAGCTGCAAGGTTATTTGACCCTTTGGGATGGCTATCACCAACTACAATCCAAGTTAAAATTTTGTTCCAACGCCTTTGGTTGCAGAAACTGGACTGGGATGACGATCTTCCGTTAAAAATTGAAGAAAATTGGTGGGATATTAGGAACGCTTTACCTGAGCTTGAAAAAATTCGCATTCCTAGATTCTTGGCTATCTCAAGTCAAGCTAAAACAATAGAGCTTCACGCGTTCTGTGATGCTTCAGAACTAGCGTACGCAAGCTGTGTTTATGTTCGTGTCGAAAAATTGTCCGGAGAAGTTGTCATTACCCTAATAGCGGCCAAAACAAGGGTAGCTCCCCTGAAGCAGATATCTCTACCAAGGCTTGAATTGTGCGGAGCACACCTTCTCTGCAGGTTAGTAAGACTGGTAAAGGAATCATTGGCCATTCAATTTAATAATATTTACGCATGGACCGATTCAAAAATCTTATTATCATGGCTCTCGGATCATCCCAGAAAGTGGCATACATTCATAGCAAATCGAACATCTCAAATTTTAGAAGAGATACCACAGCAATACTGGAATCATGTTCTATCAAAGGACAACCCAGCAGATGTTGCTTCCAGAGGAATTACACCAGAAAAACTATTAGTACATAATTTGTGGTGGCATGGACCACAGTGGCTACAACTTCAACAGTGCTGCTGGCCCTCCATATCAACCCATGAGCTCCAGTTAAATGAAAGTGAAGTGATTTGTGATGTGCGAAAACGAACTTTAGACAATTTTCATGGAAATTTAAATATTTATTTCCTTAACGAACTATTCTTAAAAATCTCCTCTTTTGAGAAAATAAAACGTATTGTAAGCTATATTTTCAGATATTACTCGAAGCTAAAGGAAGCAGTGAAATCTAAAACTTTAAACTTTGGATCAGCTAATGCGCCGCTTGTACCTCCCACACTAGACGAAATGCAGACAGCAGAAGAGTTATGCATTAAATGGGCTCAAACTTCTGAATTCCAAGAAGAAATTAGGTCAGTTCAATCAGCAACCCAAATAAAAAATCGTGCAATCCGGTCACTTAACCCAATATTAGACGAACAAGGTTTACTTCGTGTCGGTGGACGTCTAGAGGAGTCGTCATGTACATTTGATACAAAGCACCCCATAATTTTGCCAAAAAATCATGTCTTAAGCTCTCATTATATCGCAGAATATCATAAAAAACATCTTCATCCGGGGCCGTCCTTATTATCAAGTTTGCTTCGACAAAGATTTTGAATCTTGGGTGCTCGACACATGATTAGAAAGCAGATTAGCAAATGTATGGTTTGTTTTCGCCAAAAGGCAGCTACCTCAAAACAACTCATGGGAAGCCTACCAAAGTCGAGAGTTTCTTCTGGAAGACCATTTCTGTCAACGGGCGTAGACCTTGCGGGTCCCATTTATCTCAAGGAAAATCACAGCCGTGGACGCAAGAAAGTAGTGAAGGGATATATAGTACTCTTCATATGCTTCGCAGTGAAAGCAGTACATATCGAGCTTGTTAGCGATATGACAACCGAGGCATATATCTCAGCACTAAGGAGATTTATCTCTAGGAGGGGAGCTCCTATTGAAATTACAAGCGACAATGGTACCAATCTGGTTGGCAGTAGACGACATCTGGACGAGCTCTATCAATTATACCAAAATCAGAATCACATTAATTCGATTTCTCTCTTTCTTACACAGAATAAAATAAGGTTAAATTTCATCCCCGCCAGCGCTCCACATTTCGGTGGCCTCTGGGAGGCAAACATTAAATCGGTAAAGCACCACCTTAAGAGAGTGACCAGTTCTACCATCCTCACATTTGAAGAGATGAACACTCTACTAACACAAATCGAGGCTGTCTTGAACTCAAGACCGCTTTGTCCATTAAGTGAAGATGTCACTGTGTACGACCCCCTAACACCGGGGCATTTTTTGATAGGAGAAGCCCTAACAGCGATACCAGAGCCAGACCTCAGCCATCTAAGCGAATCTCGATTAAGTAGGTGGCAAAACATCCAACAACGCATGCAAGGTTTTTGGAAGACATGGTCATTGGAATATCTCACCTCTTTACAACAACGTCAGAAATGGTTTGACGTTCAAAGTGGTCCTCATATAAACCAACTCGTCGTGATCAAAGAAGACAACCTACCACCAGCCAAATAGGCCATGGGACGGATCACACAATTACATCCAGGTAACGATGGCCTAGTTCGTGTGGTTACCATCAAGACGGTTAAGGGGAACTCCGAAGACCCATCGTTAAAATTTGTCCACTTCCAGTGGAATAATTAATCAATTAAACATTTTTTTTTTTTTTTGAAATTTTATAATATGATTTCATTTAATTGATTTTTGGGGGCAGTATGTTGGATTTCCTAAAAAGAGAAAAATCAATTAATTGAAACATAACATAATTAAAAATCGTTTTGTTTACCTTTTAAATTTCTTTAAACAAATTTGACATTCGATGATCAATTTAATTTAGCCTGAATGTCGAATTTGTTTACATGGGCGAATTGTATTAAGGTAGAATTGCGATCGCCAATAAAGAGAGAAGCATAAAAAACGAGACGAGAAACGAACATAAGCACCAAAAAATTCTACCGATTTCGCCCGATTTAATTATTTTTGATGCTTATTGTCAAAACCAACAACAATTACAAGCCTGACTACCACCAATATTATAAATTTATTTTTCGCTTATACATGAAAGTATTGGTGATCAGATACACTATATAAATGAGTAAAAATATACATACAAATTGTCGATACAAGAAAACAAAGGAATTTTTGCACCAACACTTTCAAGTATAAGCGATTAAATGTAAGAGGGGATCTGTGTACTTCATCACGGAATCAGGCTCAGTGTTGGTTTTGCTTATTGCCCTAAAAAACGCACAAATACAACAAACAAAAATAATACAACGCAACCATAAAAATGTATACTAAACATCGTGTACGAATACAAAATTCTCAATTCTCGTGTCTCCGTTTGCGCACAAAATTTACGTAACTTTCCACTGTGAGAAAATATGCGTTTCCGTAAAAAGATCTTGAGTAGATGTCTGTCGTGAAGTACTAATATAGCGAAGTAATTTTTCACGAGATATTTTGTAGTGGCGAATCGTTTTTTTTTTGTCGAGGCGAGTTATTTTACAATCAGGTAATAATATCTATAACGCTTTTACCCGATACATACATATATCTAGACTCAAGAATTAAAAGGGCGTAAGTCGTCTTATGCCCTAATCGACTTTTGAGCATTTTCTGTTTAATTGTATATTAATTCGTTTTTATTTTCCAATTTCCAAGGTAATATCAAAGAAAGTAAGATATCTTATTCTTTTGCATATTACCTAAAAATTGGAATGAAAATGTATTAACAGAAAATTAGATAGAAAATGCTCAAAAGCCGATTAGGGCATAAGTCGACTTACGCCCTTTTAATTCTTGAGTCTAGAATTATAAATTTTTGCATTTCCGATCCTGTATTTATTTTCTTAGTGAGACCTAAAATTAATATGGCGGCAAGTAAAGATCATGCCTCAAATAATTCGTCTGACGATTTATTTTCACGAGCTTGAAAGCGATGATAACCAGGATCAGTAAATAAATTGGCGCATTCCCCACGACAAGCAAGCAAATATCTCTTTTTCGAGTTCCTCTGGAATTAGCACACTCTAAAAAGTAAATGTAAAATTCCACGAAAAATATATCATTTTCCACTAAAAAGAGTTTAAAATTACACACCGGCTTGTAAAAGTAAACTTACGAAGTGGGATTTAACAAAATTAGTCGGTTTTTACACATTTGATGTAATTTACAACGTTTTAGGTGTAAAATACCCAAAAACGGCGTGATTTCCGACAGAAAACTAGTATTTTCCAATACAAAAGTGTTTTACAAGATTGTGTGTGTGAATTTACTCAGAAAATGTATATTTTTCGTTCATCACCTTCAAAGATATTAGTTATACGAACATAGTTAATTAGTAAAATGTGTTCAAGTGACTAAAGAAAAAAAATGCCCCTTCGTTCAAATAGCACCAGGCAATAAATAGTATTTCTCCCAACGTGCAACACAGAACTCGATTAAAGGTAGGTATGTACTCTTAAAAGTGATGTAATTGAGACTGAACCTTATGATTGTAACTTTAAGGCTCTAATCACAAATAAAACAACAAAAACTAGCCATGCATTTATTTAATGTAAATTTTTATTACAGAGAATTTTGATCGGACAACAATTCCTTCAACATTTATATATTTGTTGAAAAAAATAATAATGTTTGGTTAAAGGTGATGCTATACAAACCATGGAGAATCTGAGTTGTTTCTATTTTTTAAAAAAAAATGTGTAATTAAAAATATAATTTTTAAATAAAATTTGTCTTTTTATTTTGAACTCATAACAATAATGTGGAATTTCACACTTCTTCGTGATATCTCACTAATCTATAAAAAATGTGTCTTTTGCAACATTTAAATTGGAAATTTGTAATGCAGAAGCTGTTTTTCCCAGTTTCTTTACTTTGGTTACCTTTCAAAATGAGGGAATTCTCAACCATTTTATATTAAATTCAACCTATGTTAGCGGTATATAACTTTGGAGTTGTGTTTTTTACAGCAGCTTTAGAAGTAATAAGTAACGATATAGTGTGTTTTTAGCATTAAAAATGAAAATGTAAAACTGATGATGTGCGATAATCCACTTTTGAATAGTGAATTCCTTCAAATAATTCACACATTTTGAGTGTTATTATTTTTAAATCCCACTGCAATGCGATTTTACTACAATAATTGCTGGCAACAAGTATCCTACATTAATTGTAGTGAATTCCTTCTAAAATTTTTTAGAGTGCAGTGCCTGTGATCCTGAGGTTTTCAGTTATACCGAACCGCATAGTTTTTATTTTCTCTTTGCTACGGAAGAAGTATTTGAAATTATTGCAGTTCAAACGAGTATATATGCTGCACAAATAAAATCAGAACAACAATCGAATCGCCTGGATAAATGGTCTGAAACTAATCCTAATGAAATAAAGCGCTTTTTTGGTTTGATCATATGGATGGGACTAGTGCGATTACCTCAAATTCATCTATATTGGAGTACATATTTTTTTTTTAATCAATTTATTTTATTACAACTGAGGAACTGAGACCGTGCTCATCTAGCAATTTTTCTTTCAAATACAAATTTTTATATTTCTAGTAAAATTCACATTTGTTGGGTGTAACCCACTGGTTAGTCCCATAATTAATTAAACCTATTTCCTAATTTTTGTTTGGTAAGTTCACCAGGGTTACCTATCATATGGCGAATATAGGGGTTTCCATGTTCCTGGAGCCTTATTTCGTAATTTGCGCATGCATTTTTATTTCACCTTTGATGTATTTCATTCGTAGGTCCCTGTGAAAGTTTTCATTTCTTTTGTACCACGGAGCATTGACGATGTTACGAAGAACCTTGTTTTGAAACGTCTGTATCATTTTGGCGTTTGTTTGCTTGGTACATCCCCATTGGTTTAAGTCTCTTTAGTAATAATTTTTCAAAGAGTTTTGACATAATTGGCAGCATAGAAATTGGCCTGTATGATTTTTGATCGTTAGGTGGTTTATCAGGTTTTGGTATCATGATAACTTCAATGGAAAGTGATGCGGAACATATTTTAACCGAAGGGTCGAATTGATTATATTTAGTAGCTTACGGAATCCTTTGTCTGGTAGAGCTTTGATAATTTGGCAAGTAATCAAATGACACTCTGAGGCTTTATTAACGTTCATGTTACTTTTCACTTCTTCTTTTAATTCTTTGAGAGTTACTGTGTAGTTGAAGAGGAATAACTCAATGCATAAGCCTTAGCATTATTTGTGGCGCATTGCATAGACCAAATGGCATGACCGTAAGCTGGTAAAGTGGTCGACCAGGGAAGGTAAACACTGTTTTATCTCTGGATGCCTTGGACAGTGGAATTTGCCAAAAGACATCTTTAAGATCCAAGCTGGAAATATAGTCATTAAGACATAGTCTTACTTTGCCATTTGCCTTCTTGACTAGGATAACCGATGAACTCAATGCAATTTGTGGCTCCTCCACTACCCCCAAGGAAATCATACGGTGAAATTCTATATACATTTCGGTTTGTTTGCCTGGTGAAGCTGCATAATATCTCTGCTTGATCGGAGCCTGATTTCCAATATTGATATTATGTTCATGTAATGTAGTTTTGCCCAGGCCTACCTTTTCGCTTGATGGCAATTGACTGATGGTTTTGTGTAATTCCAACTGTTGTTTTCGTGTTAAGTCATGTTGACTTAAAAGGTTAAGTTGGGTTAAATTTAGAAATATTATTTTCTTCAAAATTAGTTATAGAACTAGTCTAGCAACTTACGGTTTGGTATTTGGTCCCCTGCTTGGAGTTTTCTGAACATGTATGACAATTTGGTTTAAGCATGTTGGGTTTCCCACATCTAAAGCAAAACACTTTTGTTCTAGGCACGTTACAATTTTTAAACACATAACCTATGTCGCGGCAGTTCCAACAGATATTCAAATTATTGGAATCGTTAGACGCACTCTTCCTGGTAAACTCATTCACATTCGTACAAAACTGATTAGGACTTGAATTATAGGCTTCAATATGATCAAAACTATTATGTAACGCATGTTAAGTTGCATCTACTAGGTAATGTGGAGTTGCTGGCTAATGAGGGTTTTCTTTAGAAGCATCAATTTCCAGTTCATTGATCTTTTTTGTTACGTTAAACGCCAAGTCTGGATTGTATTTCAGTCGTTTCCACGTATCTTCTAATGAAACACATATCTTGACTAGTTCTGGTATACTGTGAAATGTTTTACACGCCAAAGTAATTTGTAACGCAGGACGCATATTGCTTTTGAGTTTGGATAATATGTAAAATCTCGGAGTCTGCGAACATCTCACGAGATCTCAATGTCATGGTCACATGATTTTGTTGTAAAAATCAAGAAACATGATTCAACAAAACGGCGAATTTCTTATTTAGAACGACGATCTTGAAATCTGTTAATAAAGTCGTAGGTACCGAAATTGTGCGCACGCGATAAATGGATTCAGCTCTAAATGCGACCAATACCATTCTTGAACCGTTCCTTTCAAAACATAACACAATTCATTAACTAAAGACGGTTCTGGGATGTTTAAAGTTTTGGTCAAATGTTCGACCCGAAATATAAAACGTTCAACAGGTAACCCGCTTGCACTACCATCAAAAAAAATTTTGCATTTACTTAAAGTTTTATTATCATTGGATCTAAAAGGAATTTGCTAATTACCAAGAGGGATCGAAAAATTAGGTAAGTTAGGATTTTGGTTAGAGAATTGATTGGAAGTTTGAGGAATGTTCGGAAAATTTGTAACATGGGGATTATTATAATTTGTATGGTCTACTGTATTCTACACGACATTAAATTTGGTTGCTGATTAACTTGATTTGGAAGACGTATGTTTTCCGTTGTATTTGGTGGCCCATGTATCGACTCGATATTTAATCTATCAAATTGAAAATGAGTACTCGATGTTCTATCTTGTGGATCCATCATTTCTTGATTATCAGACGTTGAGTTAGGCTATACCGTACTACCTTCATCGTTTGAATCTGATTGGTCCCGAAATTCAACTGAATTGATAGAATTGTTCTAATATAATTAATGTTTCTTCAGCACCACGTGAAGTACTTTTGATTCCACTGCCAAATATGGATAAATTAATTTCGAACAAAAAAAATCTTCTCTTTATTCCTATTAGTCTTAGTTTTTTTTTTTCTTAACAGTAAACACTGCAATACCCCATGGTCACATTCCGAGGAAGAACTCAGGCAATAAAATACTACAAAAGAAAACTGCTATTAAATATCAACCCAAATTATAACCCAACACACGATGACGTTGTGAATACAGAAGTCCCATGATATCTGGACCGGATTGACGGCAGTTTGTGTCAGCTACAGCTCAGTCTGGGGAGGTTCTCTCGATAACGATGAGTACCTCATTGTTACAGAAGCCATTAACTGGAAATAATAGCGTTTTGTCTTGTGAAATGGCATATAGTCCAGGTGGTTAAAAAGATAAAACGCTATTATTCCTAGATAATAACTTCTTAGAACAATCCTTGCGATATTCTTGTTATTGGCCGAATCATAAATTACTGAAACGAGCGAATTTTTAATTAAATTATGTACCCCATAAACATTGCACCGAAACCGTGACTCAAAATTCGTATAGGAATTATTTTAACAAAGGTACTTGCTAGATTTTTAGGTTATAGTTTAGGTGAAAACACAAATTTTGTTGTTCCGAATTTTAAATTCGTAATTACATAATTCTGAATTGGTTTATCAGAATACGAAATTTATAGAGCTAGTTCTGGAAATATTTAAATCCTCAAATTTTAATTGTATTTCAAGAGTCCCAATCTATTTTTACATGCATAGAATCGAAATGTTTATTTAACATTTTTTAATAGCGCACCTCAAACTTATTTTCATACATATTATTAGATGCCTAATGAATGCTTCAGAATAAATCTAAATTTAGACGATCCAAAATCGAAAAAAAAAATTTCATGAAAAATAATTTCCTTTCCATCACTCGATTTTTCCATTTTTTTTTTTTTGTTGTTTGTTACGAGTTTCTTTAATTTAACAACAACGACAAAAACATCAAAACTTATAAATAAAAATACAATTTCAAAACAAAAAAAAAACCAACCGGAAAATTTGGCGAAAAGCACAACCGACACAAATATACACACAGTATTGAAATAAAGTTTATTAAAAGTTTATTTTATTGACATTTTCTTTGTGTGCGCTTTGTATGATATTCTGTATGGAAAAGATTATTTTTCTGATTTTTGTTGCTTTAGTTGTCTGGGTGTACATTTTTATGGAAAGTGGGAAAGTTTTGGTTAATTGATATTATTAGGCACAAGATAGAAGTGATGGTTCAAGAAAATAGGAAAAGTTTTTCCAATTTTTTTGTGGTTCGGCTAAAGAATCTATATTATGTCGAAATCATTACAATTAATTATTGATGAAAATTTGGTGAGATATCCGCACGTGACAAACAATAGTGACACAACTTAAAATTTCAAATTTTTCAAGAGAGCAAAAGGGAAGCCGTCTATGTCAGGTTACGAAATCGATCATTACGCATCTTTTTGCCGAATTATCTCAAAAACTCAATTTTTTGAGTTGTTTCACTTTTCCATGTTCATCTATCTAAAAACTCATTCGTTGTATGTAGGCGGTGTATACGGGTTAAACGCGAGAAATGTAGATTAAAACTCAACAAGTTGAAGATAAAGATTTTGCTATATTTTGTATACATCGGATTACCCCTTTATAACATAAGTATTTTTTCTTCATGCAGATTAAATGTAGGAACAAAAATTGCTTCAGGTGTAAAAAAAATGGAACAGTATATGGATTTATATAAGACACACATAATTATATCACTAAACTGCGTGAAAATCGTTTTGTGTTAATTATTATGCGCACGAATTACAATAAAAATCATAAAAATTTATGTTTTCCTATATAAAATGCTAGAGATACGAATCTTTAATAAATTTTATAAGAATTTTAATTGAAATTTTTTTTTTTTTTGCTGTTTCGAACATAAACGAAATGTGTTACGTACTCGTATACCGTTAATAAAATACAAGTGTATTGTTCAGTACAAAATTTTCATTAATTTTTGTTTTCATTTGATTTGACATCGAATGGGAGGATTTTCCTTTTTTCATCATATTAAATATTGTACACACAGTGCATGATTATTATCACGCGCACATACTGCATATTATTATGTTCACCCTAATTGTGTTAACTGATAATTATTTATATTTATGTGGAAAGTTGTTCTTATGGTCTGGATACAAAGTGTTTTTTTTTTATTGTTTCTGGGTGGTACGTTTAATGCGCAAGGCGATTCAAAATAAGAAAATCACAATGAAAACATATGGAATTGATTTTTATTTATTTTGATGACCGCATTTGACAAGCATATTTTGCTATTCCATCTTGTTACAATATTCGACATTAAATCTGTGTTGGCCGGACAGAAGACAGCAAATGATTGTAAAAATATTTATTGTTCCTAAATTACTATTTTCAACCTGCAGTGAAGCAATGATACGGCAATACAGGTCGTTCGCGATCTCTGAATAGAAATTACTACACACAATTCATCACAGGACCTTCGTACAGAAATAACAATGTAAGATTCGAAAGTCATGCAAATTTTTACATGAGCATTACCGCGCCTGTGTAAAAAGAGGACACATAGCTTCAGTTTGTTTAAGTAGCCGAAGTATAATATGCTGAAGCCCCTGGATATCGTATCAGAATCGGAGGTATTTGACAAAGTTCTGCAAATTGAGGATTCGCCGGTAATTTCCACGAGACGGAAAATGTACGTATCAATCAAAGTAAACGAAACAAACTTGAAGTTTTTGCTGGATACGGGTGCTACTGTATCAATGATTAGTTTTCGTAGTTACTAACAGTTAGGTAAACCACCATGAGTAGGAACAACAATAATATTGACTTCAAATGGAAACAAAACAGTTCCTGTTAATGGATTATTGTCTGTTAAGGTGCTTTAGCAAATATTTCGGGAATGAATTGGTTTGATAAACTTCAGTTCCAAGTTCAACTCAAAGTGATTGGTCTGAAGTTCAGCAAATGCGGGCAGTAAACACTGGAATCAATTTTAAGTCATTCGAAACCAAAATACATAACCTTTGTCCAGATTTTAAAGAAATTTTGGAACCAAAATTATGAGACTGTTTGAATTTTAAAGTGCATTTACAATTAAAATAAACTTATGTACCAAAGTTTTATAAGGCACGACCTCTTTCTATTTGTGAGGAGTCAGTGAAGAGTGAAATTAACAGATTGGCGCAAATTGGAGTTTTGAAACCGATCAGGTTTAGCCAATGGGCCGCTCCAAAAAATAGGCAAGGGCAAGGTATTTTCAAAAGTGGGCCTTTCAGAAGCTTATTTACAATTGGAGTTGGATGAGGAATCGAAAGAATTCGTGGTTATCAACACATTCTTTGGATTATATCAGCTCCTTAATTTACCATCCGGAGTAGCAAGTGCACCAGCTATATTTCAAAAATTTATACATAGAAATGATAATCGTAAACGTACCGCAATGCGTCAGTTATTTAATTGTTATCGTAGTGATCAGATTAGAAGAGGAACACTTGTCTAATTTGGAAGAATTATGCAAGCTCATAAAATTAAATGGGTTACGTTGTAGAATGTCAAAATGAATTTGTATGCAACGCTAATTACAGTATTTGGGACTTATTATAAGTGGCGATGGTATTAGAACATCAGAATCGGGAATTAGAGCAATTCAAGATGTGCTAACACCGAAACCTAGAAGACGTGCAAGCTTTTCTAGGGAAGGTATACAATATTAAAATAATTTTTTTAATAATCTTTCTCAAATTTCAGGTCCGCTAAATGAGCTAAGAAGGCCAAACTAACTCACTACTCTAAAAATCTCAAAATAGTTCTTGCAACGGACGCTTCAAGCCATGGTATTGGAGCCGTCATATAACATATATTTCCGGATAATTCAGAACATCCGATTGCATTTGCGTCAAAGCCATTGAACGAAGCACAATGCAAACACAGCCAAGTTTCGTCAATAAGTATCTTTGCTCTCCCTTTACAATCCTGCTAAGAATTTGCCAGTCATGGCCGCTAATATATTGCAGAGATGGGCAATCGTATTGATGGCGTATACCTATATACAATTTGGTATAAACCAACTATAAAACACGGCAATGCGGATGCTCTTTCCCGGTTGCCTGCAGGTTCCGATATTAGATCAGAAGAGGCTGAATTCGGGATAGACGAAGTATATTAAGGCGAACTTTCTTCATTCCCAATCGATGCTGAAACCATTGCAAATTATACCAGGAAAGGTAATATTCTACAAGAAGTATTGATTGTACAAAACTTCAAGAAGCGATGATACCATACATTAATAGGAGGAGTGCACTCACTGTCTATAATGATGTAATTTTGCTTAACACTGATTGCGTTAGAATAGTTATTCCTGCGATATTGTGGAGCAGAGTTTTGAAAATGCTGATGACGATGATCATTGGAGTATTGTAAGGATGAAACAAATTGCTCGGCAGTATTGTTGGTGGCCAAAACAAGATGCCGCAATAAAATTGATGATAAAACAATGTACCACTTGCCAAGAATGTGCAGCAGCACCAAAGAAAGAATTTAAAAGTTGGCCAATTGCTTCTAAGCGGTGGGAAAGAATCCACATAGATTTCGCAAGGCCCGTTTCTTAATTCAATGTGGCTATTATGTAAAGTTGCATACTGAAAATACCCGTTTATAGTGAAAATGTTCGACATTAATACAAAGTTAACCATTCGGACTTTGCAATCAATATTTTCTATAGAAGGTTTTTCTGACTGTAATGTAAGTGACAATGGCAAATCTTTAGCATCAGCAGAATTTGCTCAGTTTTGTGAAAATAATGGTATTTCATACCTGAGTACAGCGCCTCCATCATTGAACGGGGAAGCTGAAAGATTCGTCCGGACTTTGAAAACATCCATGAGGAAAACTACAATTGATGGAGGTTCTACGGATATTGCACTACTTAAGTTCTTGAGTAGTTATCGATTTTCACCAGGTTTAAGTGGAAAATCCCCGTCGGAATTATTCCATGGACGTCAGCCTAAAACTATTCTTCATCTGATGTTTCCACGAACGTCATCAACGACACAACAAAATGCGGGTAAATTTCAACCTGGAGATGAGATCTACATAAAGAACTTTAACAAAGAATGTAAATGCCTGCAAGGAGAAATACGGGAACGCGTAGGCCACATGATATATCTGATCCAGATCGATAGAGCAATCGTTAAACGACTTCAGAACCAGATTCGCTTGCGAATATCGAAAATTGATGGCTATCAATTGGCAGAGGGATTTTAAAATCACAAGAATCGCAGAATCATGCTACTATGAAATCTATTCTTAAAGGAAAAGATCTCTGTTCTTCCAGTATTGCCAAACAATGCATCAGCAGATGATGAGACAAAACATAGAAATGCATCGGAGTCAGATATTATGAGATAAGGGATATACCCAGAAGATCCTGAACGCAATTAAACAGATTTGTACGCAATTAAACAAAAATCTGTCAAGATTGACGATTTGCAGGGCCGGATTAAATAGTTCACAATTAATTGAAAATCTGAGGTTTATGTTAACTCTTTTAAAAATTCTACCAGAATTAATTATGAAGAAGTATGAAAATAAATGAGTTGACCAAATGGCAAAGCAAACCACACCAAAATCATCGACGCTTCGAGTAACGTGTAATGAAATTGAAATATGGAGACGCTATAACAATGGGATTATGAAAATTTCGATTCAGGAAGCGATTTAGAACTTAGAAGCAAACGTTTTCCTAACCGCATAAATCGTCAGCATTATAAGAAGCAGATTAACTCGTTTAAAGCATGGAAACTTCTATTTAGGGAACCAGAAAGTACACGTGCAACATTTTATTATGAAATCAGAAGAGCTTTATACGCGTAAAGCTTTATCCGTAAAAACAAGGACGCAACATGGAAGCATTAGTCGTTACTAAAGATTTGGTATCATAATTCGAATTAAAGCTAGCATATCGAATCAATTACCACTAAAATTTGCAACTAATCTATAGACAATGTATGTACGTATTGAAAACTGGTTCCATCAAAACAAAGCAAGAATTTACAATGAACAAATTTTGGATTCGTTGATCAGGAATTAAACCACCCCTGTTGACCTCATATTTCAAGCGCACTAACTATTCGGGCAACATTTCGATGCTTTCTTAAAAACATTTTGGACCTTCATGTGCCATCGGTTTTATGCAATGAAAGTAAAGAAATCGCCTGCAAATTGGATCTCCAAGTAGCACAAATACTGATTCTACATCTTAAGTATAAGGAATTTGTTAAAAAAAGTCATTTTTAAAAATTAAATGTGTGAAAGATAAAAATTGTACTTCTACACTCAAACATTCTATGCTCTCAAATGTCAAGTTAAAAAATTTAACCTTGATACGATTCGAAAAAATAATTTGGGACAAAACGTATCAGATGCAACCGCCAAAACAGATTTTGTGATAAAAGATTATGCTTTCTAATAATAATAATAAAGCGAGTCGTAACTCGTTTAACTTTAACCTACCTTTATAGATAAATAAATAAATAAATAAATAAATAAAGTAATGTTAAATAACGGTTCAACAGTTTTGAATAATAACACATCATTAAATATATTTATTTGGAATGCCCATAGTTTAAATAACAAACTCGATGAAACGTTTTCATATATGAAAAACCTTAATGTACACGTAGCCCTAATTTCAGAAACCTGGCTAAAATATAATGCGACTCTCTTTGATCCCGAATTTAAAGTGTACAATTTAAATAGAAAATCGGATACCCATGGTGGAGTTGCAATTCTAATTAAACGAAACATTCAACACAGTTTGTTACCCTCTTTAAATTTTCAAATCATTGAAGCAATTGGAATTGAAGTTAACACTAACTACACTAGCTACCTATTTTAACGGTTACATTTATAGCTCAATACTAAACAAATTCAAATCCGACTTACAACAGCTTACTTCATTTCTTTCAAATTTCTTTATAGGACGTGACCTAAACTCTAAACATCCCCACTGGAACTGTTACAAAAACAACAAGGCCTATATAATGAAATGCAACAGCCAATATTTAATTAAATTTCTCAATTCTCCAACCCATTTTAATCAGAACTCAAAATATGGGCCAACTCTAGATATAGCTCTTACAAAGTACCCACAATTTATCCAAAACATGAGATCCCTTCCAGATTTAAGCCCCGACCATCTTCCGGTCCACTTTCAATTAGAATCAAAACCCCAAGATTATGACGGCTTCCTCAGACCAAATAACTCTAAGACAAATTGGAAATTTTTTAAACCATGCATCAACGAAAATTTAAAATTTAAAGTATCTCCAATTCGTAATATAGCGAAAGCTAATTCATCCAATGCTTAAATCCATAGTAAATGAACTACATCACCGCACTCGGGCTGAGTTTCAAATACTAAGAAACAATAAATGGAATAAAATGATCGAATCAATCCAACATGATCGAAATACAAATACAATTTGGGCTATTAGTAGGGACTTGCGACAACGAAGCCAATCTACGTTTTCTCAACATATAACATCAGAAATCGACCACTTTTTATGATCTTACTCGATACCATAATGTCATCCCTTGAATATAAAATGACAAAACCAAAAAAGATAAAACAAACTATTAGAGGAATAAAGTTATCTAAAGCTCTAGGACATGATACAATCAATGGTATTAATTAAAAATCTTCTTAGAAGAGCGCATGTACTCATATCATATTTTTTAATGCTTGTATGAAGGACTATTATTTTTCCAAACATTGAAAAATCGCTAAAGTTATTCCAATCATTAAGCCTGGTAAGGATAAATTGGAACTATCAAGTTATAGATCAGCCTGTTAAATATATTCAGAAACATGTTCGAATTAGTTCTCAAAAAATAATTCAATGAATTTATCCAAATCAATAAAATCCTACCAGACGAGCAATTTGGCTTTCGAGATGAGATCTCAGCACAACATCAGGCACTTACCAACATAATAATAACATGTGTCTATATAATAACAGTGATTCCAGTATCTTGCCGTTTCGGTTGTGCAATGATTTATGGGCGATTTATTAATAATTTCAAATCATTTGAGTTGTGCCTGAGCTAGATGGTAACCTCTCAAAAAAGAGTGAGGTGAATCAACAACTGTTTAATGAGTTTAATGTGTTCTTTAAAAAAATATTTCTACTTGTCAAAATCATCAACATTGAAGTGAATAAAAAATGAAAACCTACATTTTATAACGGTAGAACCAATTGGTTAATTGGACAAAAGAAATTAAACACGATTCAAGGAGTTCTTTAGGAATAAATTTTATTTGGACGGTAGTCCAAATAATAATTTGTGCTCTGTCTTTCGCTTCCTCCCTTTTTTGAATCTATGCCTGGTCCTAATGGACCGCCACCTATACCTAACCTACCTAACATTCGCTTCCTCGTCTCTGTCAAAAAATTACAAAACACCCATACCACCTTATTATAGACATTGGCGCTTTTTTGTTTTTTTTTTTGTGTAGTCATACTTGGAAATCCTTCATTCGTCCTACGTACATATTTTCTATTGACTACATATTTGTAGGGTGACCAGCGCCCTATTTCACAAAAAAATCTTATTAACTTTTCACTTTGCACTTATTATTTCTGGTTTATTGCAAAGAGCAAACAAAATCAGTTCCACAATCAGTTTTCACTTACCGATTTTAATTTCTCGATTTGCAAATTTTACATAAAACTTAACAATTTTTCGCAAAGTGTGAAAGATAAGAAATTCTCAAAAAATTTAAGAACTTTGCAGGGTCTGATAGACGACTTATCAATAATTTGGAATCGGTTTGGACGAGAATAGATTGTAATATACAAGCATAACTTTATTATAAGGAGTTATATGCAAACGGTATATGAAACATATTTTCTATAACTGCTAATCCCTCGTTGCAGGGTGCTTGATTAACACGAATTTGGTTTAAAGGAGGTATTGAATAGTTACTGACGGGGATAAAATACTAATTTGAAAAGAAAGGCACACACTTCCGCGTTCATCTAGCGATGAGCAAACAGAAATAGCTACACTAGTTCCTAACTATATCAAACTGTTAAAGCTGCACACGTCACTGCTGTATTGTAATTAGTTTTCAAATAAATACAATACATAATTTGTAAAAATACTTACTTAAACTTTTAGGTTAGACGAAGAGGAACAAAGAGACATTTAGACATTTTAAAAATTGATTCAGCTGCCGAAGTTGGACTGAACCTACCAGAAAGCGACAAAATAGAATGACAAGAAATTTCACTACAACCAAATTGAAACAACACTATTGCATCAACTACAATTTCAGATATAAAGCTAAACATCGAGTTGCTCAAGGTTGAAGTTTACCATCGCAAACTTCAGTGCTGTAAGATGGAGCAAGAGTTAGGAGTGTTATCTTCTGCGATTAAATGCTTCTTCGGCAGCGCTGCGCGGAACACGGCACAGAGGTGGTATCATCCAGTTCTTAAGCCCGTAGCCATATCTACCAAAAATACAGCGTCTGGGAAAGGTCTCTACCCGTTCTCAAATCTCTTACTGACACAAAATGTAGACTTCCAGGCCAACTAGCGTTGGCACTTTAAAAACACATTTTCCGTGAAAAAGTGATTTCCGTATCTGTTACATCGATGCACCCAAAAAACACTTTGCATTTGATATGCTATCTACCTCTTTCCGCCAGTGGCCAACAGTGTTTTGGAGCAACACTTCTACTATTTTATTCACTGTCTTACGTACGGACCTGCAAACTCTAAACTCTACTACTTGACTCCGTGGTATTGACAACCATTTCCCATCCAATGCAAATAAAGCAGTGACTGATTTTCTGGTAACAGCGAATAACTCCTTTTGGTTTTGGGCTGCAATGGGTCCTCAACTTTGTTTAATAAAAATTCAAACTAGGCTTTATTTAAGCGAAAACATTCTTTAAAATTAAAATCTTGCAGCCCGTTAAAATTGACCACTTTGTTATCTATATTTTGAAATATTTCATAATCAAAAACGTTCACCAAATAATATTTCACGTCATTTCGGGGCACAAAAATCGCAAATTAAATTTAAAATTTGCAAAATATTTGCACTTTTCACTTATCACTTTACATTTAGCCCTTGACATATTTTTTACTTCTAACAGAATAAAACGAAAAGTTAAAAAAAAATTGAAAAGTTAATAAATAAGTTTTTTTTTGGAATAGGGCCCATTTCAAGAACAACTAAACCTGGAGGAAGTCTAAAGAAGTTTAAAAAAACCAGAACATTTCGACTCAAAAAAACCAGGACAGTTATTAATTTGAATAAAAAAACAAGTTGCTATATAAAATTGGTTTGGTAGCGAAGATCATCCACTGGTTACAAAACAGATATATGTTGAAACCTCTTCCAGAAAAGTGTCAAACACGCTACCTTAATTCAACATTTGGGTGTGCTGCAACAAATTCATTGGTCATCATATATGATGATTAAGCCAGATATCAAATTTCAATGGAATTGGTGCATAACCGCAGAAGTTCCATTTGGGGCAGGGATAAAATTTCTTAAATAAAACATGGCCAGAATTCAACAAATGTGGCAGGACAATACTAATGATACGTTGGTCCATAAATACAAATCATAAATAAAAAAATTAGACTTTCCAAAACGAATTTTTGTGTACATAACCAATCCAGGCCTTTACAACATTCCCAGCACTAAATGGAACAAGCACATTTGTCAACGGATTTTAGTGAAATTTTATATCTGAATTATTAAGCCGATTCTTTAACTAGTTCCTAGTATAAAATTGGATTTTCACGCTCTGAAGAATTGCTCCCGCACGCCAAAAAAAAATGATCAGAAATGAAAATAAATCTTCGGTTGTTGGCACTCAAAGCGGTTAGCAACAAACTGAGACGTTTGTCTACAGCATTTCTTTTAAAGACTGTTGATATACATACAAAGTGTATAGTGGGAGAAAGCCGCTCAAGTGAGAATATTGATAGTGTGCATAAACATGAAAATTCAAACTTGAGAATATCGTCCTTGAATCCGCAACAAAGCTTAAATTACGTTCAAATATACAAAAAAAAAGTCGCTACTGTTGAACTGATAACCCATATTCGACCTAAAAAGTGACTGCGTATTGTGAGATTTTCTCGGAATCAATCATTGAACCATACTTTTTCGAAGACAACAATGGCAGGGCTGTTATGGTTCGCGGACATGTCATATCGAAATTAGATCGCCCGATTTAACACCATCAGGCTTTTTTTAGGGGACTATCCTAAATGCTAGGTGTACGGCAATCATTCACAGTCTCCTGCCGATGTGAAAGGCAACATTCGGCAACAAATTGCAAACATTTTCGCCATATAATGAAACGTGTACAAAAATCAGCCGAACCTTACATCAATGTTAGAGGTGGCTATTTACCGGACATAATTTTTCATAACTATAATCAACACGAAATGCCAATCGTAATTTTGAATGAAGAATTTTTTTTTAGTTACTGCGTTATTCAACAAATAAATCGTCCATTAAAATATGGCCCACCCTCTATCTGGAATTGCAAAGAGTTAAAATTTATTATAACTAACCAGATAGTTAACACATTTTGAGATAACCCTGTAATTTATTGATAACATTTTACATATTCGACTTTACAAATTTTAGTTCAACAACCACTATCAGTTGAGTTTCTAAAGTTTCAAAATGAACTTGAATTTTTTCTTAGCAGTGACGATACAAATATGTGGCGCATTAAGTTTAAAATTTGATCTAATTGATCAGTACTACGGGAACAGTGAAATTGGGGAATTAATCCTAAGTGGTTTGGATGAGGAAGCTGATCCACTCACTAAAATAGTTAAATATAAACAATTTTTCGATAAGATGTTACAATATGATGGCTTGTACAGTATTGCGGGCACAATATTAGGCTATAAAGTGAATCAGTTAAGAAAAACCTTGGCAAACACCGAACTGGATTACATTATGTGGAATTTGTTACCCGAAATCAAGCAAATTCCCTGGAATAAACCGGTGACACTACATAATATGAATGGAAAATATTTGCGCTCTGCTAACTATAATGTGAAATATAGACACTCTTTCAGCGACATAAGCACAGTAGAAAATTTAGATGCAAATTGCTATTGGATACTAAATATTAAGGACAACGGAGATTATTTTACGATTCAGAATCATGCAACTAAGCAATTCTTATTTGCAGCCGGAAAACTCAATTCCGATCGTCAACGACGAAAAGTAACAACAGTCGCCAATGTCACCATTGTGAACAAAAGTGATCGATGGCAATTGGAACCGGTACGCAATAAAACGTTACAATATCGCATTAAAAATGTTTGCTGGGGCGAATACCTTTTCAGTGTTAATAATTATGACGCGGTCACCTGGAAACGTTTAGGATGTGAAGGATCCAAGTGTCATTGGCGATTTGAAACAGGTAAGGATTAATTAAAATAAAATAACGTCAAATTTGAAATAAATAGATTTTTATTTATTTTAAGAGCCTAGCGAGCTGCCGGTTGAACGTCAAGATTTTCTGTCGAAATACTACAATGATTACCCTGATAATGATCATATCATGAACAAACTACTCAAACTCGCTAGCAATTCATCGACACAAATAACGGAATATCGGAATTTATACAATTTGATGAAAGAACACAATGATTTTTATACAATTGCGGGCATGCAATTCGATTATAATTTACATAAGCTGCACATCGAGAATCCGAACAACCCGGATTTAGAGTTTATCGAGGAAAATGTACGTAAGCTTTGGAAGCCATTCCCATGGGATAAACCCATTATGATTCAAAATGTAAAAACAAGTGGTTATTTGTGTTCCACGAAAAAAAAATTTAAGAAAACAAATTACGATGCGTTGCTTATGCATAGTGTGTCATCATGTGAGTGGAAAATTGAAGCCGAATTAGATGGAGAAATGTTCCGACTTAAAACCATAAAGAACAATAAAATTTTACGTGCCGTACCGGACTACAATTATGATGAGTCACAAAGAGGAGTGTTTACTACAAATAATACTGAACCGATTATGGCGAATATGGCATTATGGCAATTTGAACATGAACTTAGATCAGACCATGTGGTGCGCATTAAAAATGCCTTCTGGCATGAGTTTCTCTCTTCTGACGGAAAGGGAATTGTGTTCACTAGGCGCCAGTTTGGATGTGATGACGATTATTGTTTATGGCGAATTCACCACGCATCTAACTAATACGAATTTTGACAATTAAAAATTGCTTGTTGATCTTTCAATTTCAAAATTAAACTTTAAGATAAGAATGTTTGAAATATTTTATTACTATAGCTTATCAGCTTGCGTTTAAAAATAAATTTGTATTAACAAATATTGTAAGTTAATTTCTTTAAGGAATGAATGTAAAATGTGGTGGACACCTTTTGATCGTAAGTATTTGATAATAATCATCCCATCTTACCACTTTATCATCATAACATGGACTGCTCCATTTAAACCGCGCGGGTAAACCGAACCGGTAAATTATCTTTTCTAGGTTGGTACAACCTTCTTTGTCACTCGTCTGACGTTCAAGCGGAATACGTCCATTAGTGTGACTTTAGCAGCCATTTGTCTACGACGCGAAAAGTTTGTCTGGCGATTTTTACTATAGAAAAAAATTGAACAACGAGTTTGCCTGAAATTTTGTGTTTCCAATGAAATTGCGGCTATGAAATCATTGACAATGTTGTAGAAGTGCTTTTAGGGAGTCTACTCTATTAAGAATGCAAGTATTTGAGTGGCATAAAGCATTCAGTTAGGGTCGTGAGTTCGTAAAAAACTTGCCTCATGCGAGTCGTCCATCCACCTCTGTTAACGATGATAACATCGAAAAAATGAAGAAAATGTGGAGATATCAGAGGCTCTCAACATCTTTTATGAATCGGCTCAACACACTTTGGTTGATGTTTTTTTTTTGGTATGAAACACGTGGCCGCTCGACTAGTGCCTGAATTTTTTGCAAAAAGAACGTCGATTAGAGGTCACAATAGAGATGCTTGTCAACGTAGCTGATGACCCTATATTCATCAAACGAATTATTACTGGTGACGAGACGTGGGTTTATGAATATGACGTCGAAACTGCCCAACAGTCTAGCAAATAGTGCGCCATAAATGAGCCAAACCCGAAAAAATGACGTCAAAGTCGGTCGAAAATCAATCATGTTGCTCTTCGCCATGAATTCGTTCCACAGGATCAAACGATCAATAATCCTACTTAGCCATTTTGAGGCGTTTACGTGAAGCAATTCGTCGTAAATAGCCGGATTTATGGGCAAATAATTCATGGATTTTCCATGTTCTGATTGTGGCTGAATTGTTGGCCAAACACGAAACAAAAATCATCGCTCAGCAGATTTGGCTCCCCGTGACTTTTTTTCCCTGTTTCCGAAACTCAAATATCAACTGCGGTGAACGCGCCATGAGTCGATTGAAGGCATAAAAAGAAATTCGCTGAAGGAATTAAAGGCTATCCCGGCGTGTATGGAAAATTGGATTAACCGTTCGCATGCTTGTATTGGCTCAAAAGGAGCCTATTTTGAAGGCGATGATAAAGATTTGTATTAATCTACATAAAAATGTTGTTCTTTTTACCAGTCCGGTTCAAATTTGATCAGGTGGTATGTAGCCTTATTTGAGCATCGCGGATCTATGCACAAATGGACATTTTTTTTGTCCGCTACTCGTGGGATTCTTATGGAAGATCTACACAAAAACATTGAGACCAAGACTCTGTCTCTCTCTCATATGAAGCGGGACATAAGCAAAAGTATTACTGGTCCCTCTACCACAACAACAGCTGGGCGAGCGTTGACCGATAGGTCTGGTTCACAAACAAAATTAAAAAGAACAATAGCTCGCATTAAACTAGTCCCCTAACTTTTTGCTAAAACTAACATAAACTAGCTTGTGCTGTTTAATTACAGTAACTTAAATGTAGTGGTGGTTGTCATTGAGATTAGTGGTTTAAATCTCTGGCTTATTTCAGCCTCTCTACTATACGAATGTGATGACATACCACCTGAAATTCTTAGAGATACTTTAATGGGTGGTCAAAAGCGAAAAGTTGGAGTCATCCTGGGTAGTGATGTGAACTCACACCACACAATATGGGGAAGTACGGGTACAAACGAGAGAGGTGAGTTACTCCTTGATTTTATTCTTAGTACTAACCTTCAAATATGTAATTTTGGGTGTGAACTCACTTTTATAACTAGAAACCGACAAGAGGAGCTAGATATCACGCTTGTCTCACATTTTATTAAGGATAGTTTGGTGAACTGGAAAGTGTCTGATGACCATTCCTTTTCTGATTACTGCTATCTTCATTATAAGCTGATTATAGAAGCTACAAATAGGGCAATGTTTAGAAACAGGAGGAAAACCGATTGGGATACCTTCAGAACCATTCTAGGTAATTTATTACCAAAACCGGTTCCAAACCCCCTTGTATCTACGTAGGAGCTTGGTGACTTAGTAGACAAGCTATCAGATGCTTTTTATGTAGCTATATTAGGGGCTTGTCCTCTAAGTAGAGCTTTAGTTAAACAAAGGCCACTTTTGTGGTCGCAACAGCTTCACAGCTCTCGTCAAAAATGCAAAATGCTTTTTAGAAAAGCCAACGAAGTAAGAATTGCTGCGGATTGGGACTGCTATATAGAAGTCCTCAGAACATACAAATATGAAATAAGAAGTGCCAAAATAAGTGTCTGGAGGCTCTACTGTGGTAAAATACAGGGGTCCTCCGAGGTTTCGAGGCTAGGCCCACTTTCCGGAGTGTTCCGAACTGACGCCTGAAATGCCGAATGCTATTTTGCGTTCAAGCGTTGAAAGTCGTATAATAAGCAGGAGGGAGTTAGTGTGGCAATTAACAGCTTTAAGCCATATAAGTCAGCTAGGCCTGATGGCATTATTCCTGCGGATGTTCAGCAAGCCATTGACTTGGCCAGCTCTACCCTAGCTGGCAGTTATCTTCAGAGGCAGCCTAGAACTTCACATTTCTAGGAAATGGACTGCGCTTAACGTAATATTTATACGTAAGTCGGGAAAAGCTTTCATTGCCATCCCAAAGGGCATATAAGCTTATGCTATTTTCTATTAAAAATACTAGAAAGACAAATAGAAGCTCACATTAGAGGCTCTATTGAGCCGGCTAGGTGAACATGCATACTATAAAGGAATATCGGTAGAAACCGCTTTGAGATATTCCCCCGAGTTTCAACGGTTGATGATTTTGAGTTTTAAGTCTATCATATTTGTCGGCAAAATTGTTCGCGTTTGACGGCTGAATAACCGCTGAACCGCTGATGCCAATGTTTCATTGCATGGAGTATTGCGAAGTAATAGCATTGCTAAGTATGGATCGGTTCCGTCTTTCCAGCAGCGCCTTAATATTTCTTTTACAGTTTGAACATTTCTTTCCGCAAATCCGTTTGACCCCCAGGATAATGTGGTGACGATATTCGATGTTTGAATTGCCATTTTGACTCGAACGCCCTAAATAGTTTGCTCGTGTATTGTGGTCCACCGTCCGATTCCAGTATTTCGGGTATCACATGGACTGAGAACCACTGACTTAGTAGTAATATTACCTCTGCTGACGTTGATGATTTTAGTTCTCTGAAATCAGAAAATCCGGAGTAGTAGTCCGCCAAGAGTATGTAATCGTCCCCCTTGAACTATTCGCCCTTTGGGTCTGTTAACAAATTGCACATCGCTCTACGTAGTTTTTTGCATCAACGCTTAATCCGTTCCAGAACAATGTTTGTCGTAATCTGTGCAATGTTGTAGAAATGCCGCTGTGGCCCGCTGTAATCCCTCTTCGTATGTGATTTCCTGTATGTATTGCGCATACGCCCTGATCATCTTTGGTATTTTGTCCTCTTCAGCCGGGCATTTGCCTATGATTGCCATTTTTTATGTCTGTAGCTGAACATCAGCTACCGTTTCCCTTGTCAATCTGTCACGTATAGGTCTTCACCAATTGCGTGAATTAAATTTATGGCGCATGTCTCGTCACTTTCTTATTCGTCGATCTCGCGGTCCCGGCTTAATGCATCTGCTATTGGTATCGCCGTTCCTTTGATATACTTTATCTTTGGCGAATATTGTAATATGTCGAATAGTATACGCTGCAATCTCAATGGTGCGTTTAGTGTGGGATTTAGGAAGATCGTCTCCAAAGGTTTGTGATCCGTTTCTATGCTTAATTCTTTTCCATATACGTACTCATGGAATTTTTGACATCTGAAACGAATAGCCAACGGTTCGTTTACTATTTGTGGTTGGTTTTGCTGTGAAGTTGTAAATGGCCTTGTGGCATCTGCTATTAAACAAGCGCCCATAGACTTACTGCTCGCGTCTACAGATAGCTTTACCGGCTCATTTACGTCGTAATACGCTAGTACCGGTGTGTTTGTCAGTACTTTTTGTATTTTCTTGAACGCCATGGTGTGCTCTGTTTCCCAACACCAAGCTGCTTCTTTATGTAGCAATTTCCGCAATGGTTCTGTTAATTCTGACAGGTTGCTGATAAATTTGCCAAGGTAATTTAACATGCCCTGACTTTATCTTTATCCGCTTCATATACCTGTGATTCTGTGAACATATGACCTAGGAATTTTACTGACGATCTTTCGTACTCACACTTTTCTTTATTTAGTGTGAATTCTGCTTCTGTTAATCGTCCAGTGACCGTTTTTTTGGTTTCACGCAACTCCTTTAATGTTGGCGCGTGAATGAAAATGTCATCCATTACCACTTCGCATCTATCTATACCCTCTAGTGTTCGGTTCATAACGTCAGCGAATACTTCTGGTGCTGGTGATATACCGAATGGCATGCGTAGATATTTGAATCTGCCCATGGCGTTGAAAATGTTAGATATTTCGAAGTGCGTTTTGTCACTTTTTTTTGCCGGAATCCCTTTTCACAGTCCAATTTTGTGAAAAATTTGCTGCCCCGTGTTTTAGCTGCCACTTCTTCGACTGTTTTCATTGGATATATACGCCTCTTAATATTTTTGTTTAATTCCGTTGGGTCCATGCATACACCAATTTTATTTCTGTTTACGACCAACATATGGCTTACTGCCGGTGTTGGCTCACTGACGTTCTCGATGACACCAAGTTTTATCATATTTTACTATACTATTGCACTTTAATTTAGTTTGTCCGATTACTTTTATTAGGCCGCCGTCATAAGATTTAATTTTTTTAATTTCGCTTGTCTTAACGACCGCACCGATTGCTCTTGCCGTTTTATTTGAAATTACATTGCAAAATGCCCCAGTGTGTCTACGTTAACTTTTTTATTCTTTTGACTTCTTTTATTTTCGTGAGATGTTTTATAATTCGACTCACTTTTCGAATCATTTTCTTTTCTATTATTATTTGATCTACAGACTAAAATGTCCTGTGCGGCGATTTGGTCGGTGATAAATTCGTCGATATTATTGAATTCGCATTTCTGCACCTGAAATATTGAAAATTGGCCAAACCACACACTTTTAAGCTGCAAAATAAATGAATTTTGAATTCATTCGTGGCATATTATGTATGCATCCAAAATTACTTGCTTCGCGTCGATTAATGAATCGGCATAGCAAATTTGTGCCCACCCAAAATCCAATATTTTGTAAGAATTATATTTAACAAATTATTATTTAAACGTAAAATAATTTTTTTTTTTGTTTAATAAAAATTGGTTTCTCATGAAATTTCATATCAGTCACACTCAGTCATCATATCCGGTATTTTTAATTTTAAATTTATTATTATTTAAGAAAATTAATTTATTATAAACAAAATTACAATTTATGACTTTTATCGTACAACAACATGTCTACCACAAATTAACAAACAACGTCTTTTTTTTTATTTTTTTGTACGTAAACAATGTAGGAAGTACAAAATTACAAAATTCTATCGCATTGTGGCAGTACATTGTACATATAGTCATAAAGATATCATATCGAAGATGTTTTGTATGTTAATCGCGATATCGAATTATGACAATACACCCTCTCTTTCAACATTGACGTGAATATAAGCGACCTTCATTATAATACACATTATTATTGAGATATCTCAGATTTACATACAAAAATAAAATAATTTCATATTTGATTGATTTTAGGGTCGGATTTCTAACATTATTTACTTAAGAGGTTCTTGGGAAATAAATAAGAACTTAGAAATAATCTCATACACAATATGATATGATGTATGTATTCCATGTCCTTGTGTTAAGTGGGATTAATGATAAATCGACGAAGTATGTATGTACTAAAAAAAACGATATTGTTGTTGTTATTTATATAAGATTTGATTGAGATACAAATCAGCATCTTGAGAATGAGATATGTATTATTACAACATATCGAAATGTTTTTTTTGTTTGTTATAGGCAGAATAATGAATGAAATTGTTTATACGTAAATATGTATAATGGATTGTTATGATTTAGATTTGAAAGGACCTTGAACTGAAGTGCATATATGGAACAAATTGATCCAGACAAATTGAAAATGATATTTGTTATGCTACATAAGAAACACTTTAATTTAAATTTGTAATGCTACCCTTTCCAAAAAGGCTAATTATTTTCCCTGCATCATAAAATTTTTTTCACTTTCATTCAATGTAACAGCTATACACACAGCACAACTCTTTTGTGTAAATAAATAATTTATAAAATGTATAAGATTGAAAGAGCTTTAAAATAAAACAAAACAAAATAAATTATGGAAAACCCGGAAAAATGGAGAAAAATTTATTCATAGAATCAATATAAGTACTTAGACAATTATTATAAAACCATTTTGTTGTCTCATTTAATTTAGACAAATTATAAAAGCACTGTCTTGGAAATGAATATATTTATACAGTGTGTGTATGTACAGTTTTTACCATGACACTCATATCCTTTTCCTTGTCGTATGTAGTATGTAAATTATAGACAAATTTTCCTCATTTTCACAGCGTCAAGCACAACAGGAATAAAAAGGGGAACGTTTTCTGTTTTTTTGTAAATACATTTTCACAGAGGATTGAGTACAGTACATCTGTATAGTTCTCTATATATAAAATAGATAAATCTTATATTTATAGAGGGATGTAGGGTTGAACACAACAACAAAAAAGAAAAAAGTTAAAATTAATTAAATTTTTTGTATATTCATATAAAACAAAAAAAAAATTTTTTTTTTTGGTTTGGCGGGAGTGGAAAATTATTTTCTAACGGAAATGTTACCGGATGAGTTAAATTTTCACAAAATGTTGGTTTGCATTTCGACGAGATTATATTGTTTCAAAAAATTTGTTTGTAGGCATGCTGACACACACAATTATGTTTTTTAGGGGAAGCTAGCAGATTTTTATTTTATTTTATTACGAGATAATAAACGAAATTGATATAATTTTATGGGGGTTGTTGGTTGATACCGTTGATGTTGTTGTTGTTGTCGCCGTGTTTAAATTTTATTAGTTTTTTAATTTTAAAGTTATGAATAATCATTAAAATTGATATTGCCGCTTTATTTATTTTTTTTTGGAGTGTATTGTAAGGTGATTTATCAATTAGAACATTTCTCTGTTATTTGTAAATCATTGCCTTTGTAGCAATGTATGTAACTTTCTGAGGTTTTGTTGGGAAATATTTTAAAGTAGTCTTTATCTGGTTGCTATTGTGCTTTTTACAACAAACCACAAATTATGAAATTGCACCATACTCTAAAAGCCATACTAAGCAAAAGGGTTTTTAATGAGTGTGCGAACATTTTCGCATTTACCATTTTGATTTTTGTATGTGTGCTTGGCTAATTACCTTTACAAAAAGACAAAAATGGCTAAAAGCGAAGAACATCAATTAAAAAGTGATTCTTATTTTATTAAAAAATGTTCCTCCATTCTCAAATAATCCCTCAACTGATTCAAGGGAATTAAAAGTTTGTTATGTGGTCACAAGTTTTTAGATTGTAGTTCTTTAATTTATATAAACAAAAATTTAAGGAATATAACAATAAAATATTTATTTGTAAACAATCAAGTGTATTTCTGGCTTAAGGTATCTAAAAATTGTGGGAGAGAGCCAAACTCCGAAAAGCAAGAATCCTACAATCCTAATAAGCTCTTGCCATTACCTCCTTAATCGTTTTTATTCCTTCCTTCTAATGGTAATACTGTGTGCCTTGCATAAGCACGTAACATATCTATATACAGTTCCTGGCCAAATTATTAGACGCACATCAATTCTGTTGAGAAATGTTGACTTCTGGCGATTTATATATTTCACTAAATATTTTTATAGCTTAGCCATACAAAACTATTATGTGTTAAGGTGCATTCAAAATACAATGTTTTACTTTGTACTAAATAATATTTGTACTAAAATTAGACATACATTTTTCATCTAAATTAGAAAAAAATTTAAAAAAATATATTTTTAGCTGAGCTAGCTCAAAATATTGAGTGGATGCATGTTCAGTATTATTGACTCAATACATTTCTTTCATTTCGAGTTTTGTGCTATCTAAGCTAGAAATAGCTCTCAGGGTATTATACATTTAGATAATAATATTTAAAATTAGTACTTATTGGTATATGTACTAATTAGAACTTATCGTTATTTTTTTAAGTGGAAAACTCATTAATTGTACTTAAAATGTAATTTTTATTTGTGTATGAAAAATTATAAGGGCTAAAATTACTTGTTGTAAAAAGTACTAATTTTATTCATATTAATCTACATTTATTTAATGCCCTGAGAGCTATTTCTAGCCTAGATAGCAGAAAACGCCAAATGAAAGAAATGTAGAGTCAATAATACGGAATATGCATCCACTCAATATTTTGAGCTAGCTCAGCTAGAAATATTTTTTTTAAAGATATTTCTAATTTAGATAAAAAATGTATTTCTACTTTTAGTACAAATATTATTTAGTTGAATGTAGTTTAGTGAAATGTATAAAATCGCCAAAAGTCAACATTTCCCAACAGAATTGATGTGCGTCTAATAATTTGGCCATAGGGACTGTATATAAAACTAAGTCGGGTTAGTTACACCATTTATAACTCAAGAACGACTGGACCGATTTTTATGATCTTTGATTTGTTGGATTTGTCTCCGCACCGAATAGCAGAATAACTATTAAAACATCGGAAAAATTCACGAAAAAATAATTTATCAAGAAAATTCATTTTCTCTTACATTTTGTATGGAACGGATTTTTTGATGAAATCTCGAGAACGGATTGACTGAGTTCGATGATTTTTTTTTTTTTTTAGTTTTTAATTTTCACGAAAATTTAAAAGTTTCTAAAAAAATAAAAACTGTCTCTAAACCAACCATATATTATTTGTCTATATTCATCTCACTGCAACTGTCCACGCTTGAGAAAGAAGATTTTATATGGGAATATTTTTGTTGTCAATTTTCATTCAGTTTTCGACGGTTATTACATTTGAATTCGATTCAATGAATTCTCTTCAAACGATTTTTTCTGAAATTCATCAGCGAAAAGTGATTTCACAGAGGTGAGTTCAGTTTGATGAATTGCACATTGTAAAAGATTTCTGATCCCGAAACCCATCCAGCCCTGCATGATGTTGTAATTACGAACATGGTTCACGGTCCGTGTGGTGCCATTAACCCCCAATCACCGTGCCTGGTCGACGGCAAGCGTTATCCACAAAATTTGACGGCGAAGACTATACCTGGCAACGATGGTTATCCACTGTATCGGCGTCGATCACCTGATGATAACGGTAGGACTATCATAAAGAAAGTGAAAGGAAACGATTTCGTGGTCGACAACACTTGGATTGTTCCTTATTCGCCACTTCTTTCCAAAGCATTCAAGGCGCATTGCAACGTGGAGTATTGCAAATCAATGAAGTCCATCAAATACATCTGCAAATATGTCACGAAAGGCAGTGATATGACGGTTTTTGGCGTTCAAACTTCCAAGACCAACGATGAAATTACGCACTATCAAGTTGGTCGATATGCGCGACCTACAATGAGGCAATTTGGTGTATATTCTCATTCCCCATTCATGAACATTATCCCCTGTTGTACATTTGGCGGTGCATCTGGAGAATGGTCAACGAGTTTATTTCAACGCATCAAATGTTGCTCAACGTGCTGAAACACCTCCAGCGACAACATTGACCAGTTTCTTTTCGATTTGACAAAATGATCTCTATGCACGAACGTTGCTCTACTCTGAGATGCCACGTTATTATATTTGGAACGCTTCATCGAAGAAATTTTAACGTCGGAAGTAAGGCGATGCTATTCCTGATCATTCGTATGGTCGTTGTACTGATGTTCTTGGTTGCATTTACACAGTTCATCCAAAGAATGACGAATGTGTAGCTGTTCACCCAATGAACCACTACGTGTAGTGGGTTGACTTCCCCTTCGCACGTGTGTTGGACCAATCACAGCGCACTACACACAAAACAAAATAAAATAAAATTAAAAATAAAAATCAATAATCAGTCTGCTCTCGATCGTCAGTGCGGTGACATGCCGCCCACATCGCGCGGTGGTTATATTAACAATAAAAATGGTGAAATAAAATAATTTGAAATCAATTAATTAAAACTTATATTAGGAACAATAAATAATTACCAACAACATAGCGTTTATAATATTAATTAAAATAAATAAAACGCTAAAAATGCTTTTACTTGCGGTTGTTGCTGGTGAATGTTCGTGGGCCGACATCATTTGAATCACTTCGAACTGTCAATGGTGTAGTATGCCCAACATTTGCTGCTGCATGACAACAGCCCAATTTGCTTCAAAACGATACTAATTGGAATATGACAATCGCGGAAGCAATTAATTTGAAGTAGTTACCTCATGTGCGACAGTTTGTTAGTCAAGTTAGGAATGCCAACGCCATATCGTGGAATGAACGACGCTTTCATTTGAGAATTGGAATGTGAACGTGAATAAGATCGAGATGCATTGAACCAATCAGTTCGAACGAATGTATCACTGTTGAACCCCCAACAGAAGGAAGTGTACGATACGTTAATGAAGGCAATTGATAATGGAAATGGTGGCTTATTTTTCCTCGATGCGCCCGGTGGTCATTGATTTTGGCCTCTGTTCGTGCGAGATTCCAAATTGCTGTAGCAGTTGCTTCTTCTGCCGTTAAACCTTCAAATGACTGAAAAACCAACATGCAACATTGCGAAACACTCAACAATGGCCAAAGTTTTGGTAGCAAGTAAAATTATCATCTGGGATGAATGCACAATGGCGCACAAACGCGCATTGTAAGCACTCAATCGAACTATGAAATATCTGCGCAATGACTCAAGATGTTTTGGAGGCGCAATGATTCGACTGTCTGGCGATTTCCGTCAAACTCTACCAGTCACCCCGCTGCCGATGAAATAAACGCTTGCCTCAAATCATTGAATCTGTGGCGCTATGTGAAGAAACTTCAGCTGACGATAAACAAGCGAGTTGCATTGCTAAACGATCCATATGCCGAAGATTTCTCCAATCAATTGCTGACTCTCGGTAATGGCCATGTTCATGTCGAGGAATCGAACTGATTGATTTCGTTTCCGCCGAATATTTGCAATTTTGTCTCAACGAAGGACGAGCTCATCAACAAAGTTGTCCATTATATTATTACTAACCACAAAAATCACAATTGGTTGAGTGAACGAGTAATTCTTGCGGCAAAGAACAAAGACGTGGACCACTTAAACTTCACAATTCAAAATCAAATCGTTAATCCACTGCATTCCTTCAAATCTATATACTATGCAACAAAACGAAGACGAAGCAACCAACTATCTAACTGCACAATTTACATACAACTGATGGAACCAACCAAAACTATGTAACGGAACGCGTCTGGTGGTGAGAAAACTCATGGACAATGTGATTCACCGCCTCGGTGGCAAGTGGTTAGCATGCTTGCTTAAGCTCCGGAGGTTCCGGGTTCGAGTCCCGGCGGGTGATGAAAAAATCACGGCTGGTTTATAAGGGTAGGATCAATGAATTAATCATTCATTATCTGTTTAAAAAAAATGATTACGAAACTTCAGCATGAAGCGGCCAAATCCCTCTATGGGATGCAGCGCCAGCGAGAAAAAAAAATGTGATTCACGTAACGATACTTAAAGGAAAGTTCAAAGGTGAGGAAGTTCTCATTCCGAGAATTTCGATGATTACAACCGACATACCATTCCCCATGCACGATCAATAAATCACAATGCCAATCCTTGAGTGTTTGGGGCCTGAATTTAGAAAATGAATGTTTCTCTCGCGGTCAATTGTACGTAGCATATTCACGTGTTGGCAAACCATCCGCTTTGTTCGTTCTCGCACCTGACAACAATACGAAAAATGTCGTATATCACAAGGAGCTTCAATGAAAGGAATCGTTTAACAGAAAGTGCAACAATGCTACGCGAATCATTTCGAATCACTTCAATAAAGCAAATGAGCTACTGCCACGTGAATTGCATTCATTTCAATGTAATTAAAATACATTTCATTTTGATTTTTGTACATTTATTGAATCAGTTTATCTTAATAAAAAACTGAATTTAATTCAGTTAATAAGTTAACACAACAATTCCTAAACTTTATCTGTCACAAAAAAAAAAATGGTTCCATCTTCAATTTCTTCCTTTTACAAAAGGGCTGTCGAAACGTTTTTTTCTTTTCAATTTCCTCATTTTCTTCATTCAATCAACCTTTTTCGTTAATTCATTTTAATTAATAAATAAAAGTATGAAAATTAAATAATGAAAATTGTTTTCCACAATTTTTCTTTTACTAAGCTGCTGTACATCATTAGCTCAAAAATAATTGGACGAAAATATAAAACTGCCAAAACTAAATAAGGTCGTCTTCCGGTTCCATATGTAATGAATTTTGTGAACTGAATTTTTTTCTGACTTAAAGATAAATTAATTCCAAGTCAGTAATAATTACTTTGATTCGACTTATCGGTTTAATTTAATTACTAAGTGCAAAATGGTTTTCTTCTTCCAGCAGAATGGGTTTTAGAGTCTGAGAATCCTAGTCCCCTCTAATCCATAACTTAGAGGGTTTACCACGATATCTGGAAAAACAAAATCTGAATAACAAATTTCTCGAAACTAGAATCCCGAAAAATAAAAAATTAAATTTCAAAAAAAATCTCGAAAACCAATAACAAGGAAAATCGGTTGGTATCGTTAACCAAAATAAAATAATCTCTAAAAAATAAAAAATCAAGTTTTTTAAGTATAACACATTTTTGAAATATTATTTTATTCGTTTTATACCTTAAATGATGAGGGCTCCGGCCCCAAACCCCCGCTTTGACGGTTTTTCAAATTCTAACATTCATACTGATTGTAGCATTTTCGAAAAGTTTATGTTTTTTAATATTTATTCACATACTAAAATAAAAACCCCCCAAAACCGCTTAGCACTGGTCCTTTCCGCGCAAGAATGACCTGAAATTATGTAGATTTCTTTTGTTTTCATATTGTAATTAACAAAAATTTATTGGGGTCTTCCTTTTCGAGATTTTTTCGTTCGAGAATGAATGATTTGTATCCCATTTTAATTTTAATTGACCGTTTTCAGAATACTAATTCAGTGGGTTGGGCATAGATGGCCGAAAGGCATATGATCGAAAAAAGAAAAATTCGAACGAAAAATGATCGAAGTTAAAAGTCTCGTTTTGAAAAGCTCGAAAAAAAATTATCTCGAAAACAAAACATCCGAAAAGCAATAACCTCGATTTGAAAAAATATCGAATACGTAAAAGATCGATTTTTGATCAAATTTTAGATTTACATATAATCGGGCGCTCGATTTTATTGTTGCAATTTTTCGATTTGTACTTAACTGTGACACGATCGATATTTTTTGGCTGTAGCTTTTGTTCGTTTTGTTGTTGATTTTAAGATCTAAGACGTATTCAAGCCCGATCACCTTGTAGAGGCAGGCTGCAACGGTATAAATTGTTTATATTTTGAATCCAGTCACAGTTATTACAATTATACTTCATAATAAAAAGCATCCAGAAACCCAAGATTAATGAGTCTGGAAAAATAGCTAACACCAATAATAGCAAAAAGAGAACCATTCTTTTTTTGAATGGATTACGTGAAATTTGGAAGACCCTCTGAAATGTTCAGATGAGCGTGTGTAATAGTCACTTTCTTTAAGTACCTATTTTTTTATGGGTTTGTATTTTTATATTTAGCTATTTTAAATTGCTTTTAATTTTAAATGTATGATGAAAAGAAAATATTAGATTGGGTTAACAAAAATTTGTGTCGAGTTCTATTGGCGCAAAAAACCTAATCTAGATCAAAAAATACTGAACTCAGATCTATTTATTTCTACTATAAAGAGTTCAATATTTTTTGATCTGAGATCAGAGATTTAGTCCCTTTCAATGGGTCGCTTATATTACTGATCGGTTTACACACTAAACAAAATTGTATACAACTTTTTGAAATACAAATAAAGTTCAATGAAAAAGCTAGGTGGGTTTGTTGATAAATAAAATGCTACAGTTTACAAAAAGTTGTGTTAGTTGTTTTGGATTGTTATATTTAGATATTAGCTGAAATAAATACAGGATTGTAGTAGAGTCTGGATTCATGCAAACATGATGCGAATCGTGGTACGTGTTTGCACGATGATACCAAGGACTTGGAATACGAACATAGACGAATAAAGACATAATAGGAAAGCATAAATTAAAAGGTATTTTATTTTAATATATAACATAGCGCAGCCTAGAGGATAAAGAAATACAATATAAAATAAAAATAAATAAATTAATTAATGACGAAAAAGTGAAATTAAAAATAGAACATTTAAAATTTATTAAAATATAAAAATAAGTAAAATAAAAAGTGAGTAAAATAGAAAAATAAATAAATAAAATGCAGAGTAATGGAATACGAACCCCACAACGGTGGATTTTCACTGCCGTGCAAGAGGCATGTAATAACTTTAAGCAGCAGTTTAATATATAGTATATATGCTAGCTTCGGAGTCGAAATCTAAAGCCGAAAATGTTAAGTTGGCAATTTTTTTGAATATTGGGGCACCGGACGTAATGACCATTTACAATAACCTCAAAATAGATGAAGGCACGGCTAAGTTGGTTGATGTACAATAATAACAAAATTCCGACGAATAGTGAAACCTTTGATTCTAAAAGAAAGGAAGAAAGTGAACCGTTCGATAATTTTCTTAGTGGAATACTACAAATGTATGAACAATGCGAGTTTAAAGATGATTCCTACTTAAGGGACAAAATTGTACTGGGAGTGCATAACAGTGGTTTACAAGAGCGGCTATTAACAACGGATGAGTTAACATATACAGAAGAGCTGTTGAAATATGTAGAACACATATGAAGTAAATCAGACACACGTGAAGGAAGGGCAGAACAGATTCAATGTACAGGTGAACAACTTAACCTCAAATAAAACAGATACTAATTTTAAGAATTATAAGGATCGACCAGATAATATAAGACAAATTTATTATTGTAAAAAATGTAAGACCAAGCATATTTGGGGACAACGTCCAGCGTATAATAAAATTTGTAATAATTGCAATAAAAAGGGGCATTTCGCTCAAGCTTGTTATGGGAGAAAAGAACATAAGCGTGTTTAATGTGTGACAGCACAAGATGAAAATAGTATTGAGAATTTAAAAAAGGAATTTTGTAGTAGACTAATTAGTAGAAGAAAATAAAGAAATGTGTATGAAAATTTTTTAGTAGAAAATGATAAGATAGTTAAATTTAAAATTGATTCGCGTGCAGCCATTAATGTAATTACGCGAACAATATATAAAAGTATAAAAACGAAATAAGTGAATTTAAAATTGTTTGTAGTAGAAGTCGAAGGGTCGCAATCAATATTAGGGTTAAAGACAATACAAATTTTGAAAATTGTTAATAGAATAATTCAGTTGAGTCGGAGTATCAATTAGTAATGAATAATACAGATATTTTACGGTTAAAGGGTGTGTCAATCGAAAATATTCACTCAAAATTACATCAAACGCCAAACCTGTAGTAAAACCTGCTCGTACGGTACCAATACTATTGTAAGATCCCCTAAAACAAACGTTGGACAAATTAGTGTTAGATCGAATAATTTCGAAAGTAAATGAAAAACCAGATAAAACTTTGCAGATATGTTTAGATCCAAAAGATTTAAATGAGGTCATTATTCAAGAATATTATCATACCCCAACGCTTGAATAAATTTCATCAGGTTTAACAAGCAAGTTTATTTTTAGCGTTTTAGACATGAAAAACGGATTGTGGCATATTCAATTGGATATTTGGTTTTAATACACTATTTGGAGTTTATAAATTCGAAAGACTACCATTTGGGTTAGCAATTGCTTCACAATTATTTCAGAAAATAAATGTAGAAATTTTTGGTGATATAGAGGGTGTAACAATATTGATTATTTATTGATAGCGGCAAGTACCGATACCGAATTACAAAACGATCGAATTATGAAAAAAGTTATTGACAGATCTAGGGATTGGAATATTAAATTCAACGAAAAAAAAAATCAATATAAGGTAGATAGTGTAACATATTTGGGACACATAATTTCCAAGGAGGGAAGCAGCAAGGAAAGCGATTGAAGCTACAAAAATCCAGGAAATAAAAAAGAATTACAAAGTATTTTAGGACTGATAAACTACATGCGTGCATTTATACCAAATTTAGCCGAGATTTCTTGTCCATTAAGGGAATTAATAAAAAAGAAAAGGGAATTTGGTTGGTTAGAGTATAATACAAAAATGTTACAGAAAATAATAGATCTGATACTGATAGTAAAGTCTCCAGCGTTAGGTATATAAGATAAAAAGAAACCGTTGGTTATACAAACTGATGCTTCGGAAAATGGTATAGGGTCTTGTTTAATGCAGGATGGAAAACCTTTATGTTATGCTTCACGAAGTTTGTCAGAGACAGAAGTTCAATATTCACATATAGACAGAGAACTATTAGCTGTAGTCTATGCATGTCATAAGTTTCATAACTATATTTATGGCAGGGCATTTGAAGTCCATACAGATCATCAACCATTAAAAGGGGTATTCAATAAAAACATTTCTAGCTCACAAAGCTCGCGGAATAAAATTACTATTGTACAGATTAACACTTAAATATGTCACGGGAAGGTATATGTTTATCGCTGACATCTTATCAAGGACAGATTCAGGGGATAAATGTTATGAGAAAAGATCCAACCCATTTAACACAAGATCAAGAATTGCAATTTATAAAAGAAACTGAGTTGGATCCAGTCTTAAGTCAAATTAAAAATTATTGTCTTAAGGGATGGCCAATAAAAAAGAAATTAAAAAAAAATGAATATTTTTATTTCAATAAACGAAATGAAATATATATAAATAATAACATGTTGTTCTTTGGAGATAGAGTGATAGTTACGCTCAATTTAAGGCGAGAAATGCTAGATAAAATTCATGAAGGGCCCTTTGGTATGGTTAGGACAAAACAGCGAGTGAGATCAGTTTTATACTGGCCATAATTTAGTAGCGCGTTGTACGATATATGAAAGGTTTAGAAACAGTAACATGAAAGAATAGTTAAGGAGTCACGAAATGCCTAATCGACCATTTGAAAAGATAGCTGTTGATATTTGTGAAATAGGAAAACTATTATTTAATATTAGTGGACTATTATAGCAAATGGTTAGAGATTATAGAAATACAAAGTAAAACTGCAGCAGAAGTAATTTCGAAATTAAAACTTGTTTTCGCTGCCCTAGGAATACCAAATATATTTATTTATTTATCAACCGTTTGACAGCTACCAAAAGAATCAATTTGCAGCCGAATGGAATTTTCAAATAATGACGTCATCACCAAATTATCCGCGTTCTAATGGTCCCGCTAAGAGAGCTGTTCAAACGGCGAAAAAAAACATATTAAAGAAAGCAACAGATTGGTCTTTAGCCTTACTAAATTATAGAAATACTCCGCTTTCTATAATTTAGTAAGGCTAAAGGCCTTTCACCGGTTCAATTACTAATGGGTCGCAGGACCAGAACAAAATTGCCAATTAAAAAAAAATTCTTGGTACCTAGTTCACAAACCAATATTAAAGATAAATTAGAATACTTACATAAATAACAGATCTCGGAGTTATTCCAATAAACATACTAAATTTAGAATGTCCTTTGAGTTTAACGAAACAATTTTGTATCAAAGAGGTAAAATTTGGCTTAGAGGTAGAATTATTAAAAAATTTTTGGCTCCTAGGTCATATTTAATTAGAACAGAAGATAATAAAATATTGAGAAGAAATTCATTTCATTTAAAGAAACAAACAAAAAATAAAACATATTGGAATTATGGAAGGATTTCATTTAGGCAAAGCCACAAATGAAATGACAAATCCACAGGGAAGGGACTTGCTTCAATCTAACCATAAGCACTTACTCTGGCAATTTAAGTAAATTTCTCTTGCTATATAATCTAAATTCTGGTTCATTCGTAGATTAATTCTTGATGCCGGATGGGCTATAAACATGGAATAAAAGTAAACAAAAATAAAATGCCGTCATAATGGCATAAAATCGGATAATAAGAATTTAATAAAAAGTAAAGAAAACAATATTACTACAGCTGATTTGGGAATACCGGAGGAATAATAAATTATAATTCGAGAATTAGTTCCTAAATCTAGAATGAGACTATTTACTGAATGTTTGAAGTTTAAATTTGACCGAAATTTGAAATACTGTTGATACAACAACAATGCTGTGCTTTTGAAGGAAGATGTTAACCTAAAACCAAACTTCATTAATTGTCACGTTAAGTGTTAATATTTAGTATCTAGGAGTACTTCTGCCTTTATAAATTTTGTTTTCTTTTAGAAAGGTAGACATATGTGTGCTTGATAACAAATTTCAAATTTTACAACAGAATATAAGAAGTCTAAAAAGGAGCTTTTACGAATAGGTTAGACCTGAGATTTCAATAATAACATAATGTAGTGGGGTATAATTTTGTTGCAAACTATAATTGTGATAATAGAAATGTTGGTTTGGCACTTTTAGTTTTACTTTCTTAGGATTCTATAGATTACATGGTTTTCTGCTAACCTTGTTGTGAGTGAACTAGACAGAAGCTTGTGATGAGTGGCATTAACATGGACTTAAAATCTACGTCCTTCTACAATTGATTATTTGTTGTTGATGTCTACCTATGTCCTTCAATCACTTGTTGATAAATTTCCAAGAATAACAAATTTAAGAGTTAAATATTGTTCAACAAACCAACTGAGCCACTTAGCTTTGGATCTGGAAAACTGGCATAGAAAAAAACGTGATGGAACGAACAGAAGAAAAAGTACGTCACAGTACCAGTAGTGTTCACGCACCCGCATGAGGAACATGGTATTAATTCCGTTAAATAAATAGCCAAAGAATTCAGTTCGAAATCGTTGATCAATTTTTAGTAAAGATGATACTAAAATATCCAAGATACACAAACGACTGAGAAAATCAGATTGCTGCATTTAAAAAAAAATCGTGGAACTCCTCGCAATCTAATTTAAAAAAAAAAATCTTCAGAAGTTTGGAACTGATTTACACACCAATACTCTTTACTAACCAAAACTAACTAACTATTTTGAAATAACTACACTGCAATACTTAGAAATGAAATAGAGTTTAATAAAATAAAAACTTTTGAGAAGCTTTTACTTATTTCTGAACTTCTACAAGAATCAAAATTTCTACGAAATCATTCATTAGTTTTCTCGTAAATAATCTAATTCGAAATAAGCACCCAAACAAAAATGTTTCGATCAACTTTTTATTGTGTATAACTACTTATATGAGAACTTCTTAAAATTGCGAAACACGAACCACACCGATAAGAAATTTCATTATCAACATTTTTTGTTTTGTTAAGTTTGTGTAACGTTTTCTTTTACACCATCCACCATAAACACAATGTTTGATTTATTTACTTATTAAATTCATTAAAACGATGTAAATTTTAATTAAAATTTATAGATTTTAATTTTTATTGTTGTTGGTATTTTGTTTGTTTGTTTGTTATGCATAATCATAGTTGGGGCGTTAGTTGGTACATGCAGTGTGTGTATATATGTATATACATATAACTGACTCGTATAGCAGCAGCATATAAATACAGTAAAGTAATTTTCTTCTATTTAAATGAGAATTTAATGGATTTTTCCATTATATTTCCTCATCTCTTCGGTATCGTCGTCTGAAGCTGCGATATGTGTACCTAAACGAAAGTAAAAAATGTAAAATTTATGCTTCCAAAGTACATTGTTAATACAATTTATAGTGAGACGTATACTACCTGTATGATAATATATTTCACCAATCTATAGAAGAAAATGATGGTTTTATCACGTTTTGTAAATTAGCTACTCTAAAAAAACAGCAAGGACAAAAAGCTTTTTAGGTAAACTGATAAAATAGTTTTACTGTGATTATGGGATACGTTTTTGTCGTACCTGATAGCGTCATTATCGAATATCGAGATAAATTGATTAGATAAACGTACCAGGATTTTTATTGATTCATTATTCGACAAAAAGGGTTATCAGTGTGTACATAAATATAGTTACACGTTTACGGTCTTTTATGTTATAAACTATACTTAATTTCAAGGTAAAACATTTTTTTTTGTTAAATACTTTGTGCATAAGCAGCTTAAAATAATAAAAAAATGTCAAATTCAATATCGGTCTGATGTGTATACGAATTAAATAATTTTCTCGTGCTTGTAGGTAGAAAAGAAGATTATTTAGCTAGCAAAAAAATTTTTTTGTCATTTATGATTCCCTATAGGTGATGCCGATTGCCGACTTTTCGACAACATCATGGAAGCGGAAACTATGAACTGTGTAATAGTGGGCGACCGTTATCACAAAATATATAATTCCATAATTTATCTACAGAGACACTAACCAAATATAAATAATTTAATTAAAAATGTAATAAATTATAACGACTTAAAGTTACTTGAGTATATAATATGTCTTTATGGCTAGACTAAGAAGTTGTAAGTTAATTTTCAATTTATTTTTCTCCCTCTTTCTATACACTCAAACATACATATATATATTTTCCAAAACTTCTTATTAAAACATTTAAACTTTTTAATATTTGTTGTATTAAACTTTCCAAAACAGACATTTTTTACGGTATTTTAAGCTTCACAAGTATTAAAGAACTAGAAGTATATAAAAAATAAAATAAAAATCTCTTCAAATAACAACAACATATTTTCACCATCAGCAGCTTCTTCTTCTTCGTCTTGTCATATATACATACAAAACATAATATGAAGTAGATTGAAACGAAAAAAAAAAAAATTATATTTAAGGGTTGATTTATGTGCTTACTTTACATATTACATTCGGCAACAGCAAAAAGCTCAAAAACAAAACGAAAAAAAAACTTTAAATTTTTAATTTAATTTTTATGTTAAAGATTTTTTTGTGCTTTTCAATTTTTATCTCATAATTAAGTTTTTTACTTTTGTGTGTGCCATAAACATGTACCATCAAAATTTGGTAGAGTTTTACCTTTTTTTTTGGTGGTTTTGATAGTGGAAGTTTTATTATTTAATTTCGTCGCACTAAATTATAACGATGCTTAGCACCACACCAATTACGCCTACTCAAAGGGATGAAATTTGCAAATTTTTTGAGTAATCACCGTCAATTCAAAACATTCACCATCAGTTGTCGGATAGTAGGTCAATTGTCAAAGTTTTTATAGCGACTGCTCAATAATTACCAACCCTTATCAACAAATTTGCGCATGGATTCCATGCACACGGAAAATTGCCCCCAGTGGAAAAAAATGCAAGAGAAAAATATAAAGGGCTCAAACCTCATCAGCAGTCTTCAGCTCATCCTCCAAAAATAATATTTGTGTAAAGTTTGGCTCAAATTGGTCAAGGCCTTTGGATTTGTTTAAATATCTTGCACATATACAGATTTTATAATGACCAATTAGGATTAAACTTATCTATTCAATAACGGATTTTAGTGAAATTTGACATCCGCGATAGAAATGAGATCCTAAAATAATTTTTGAAAATAATTTAATTTGGAATATGACCAATTGTGATAGAACTTGGCTATTCCTTAATCGAAGCTGATGAAATTCAAGATTTGCGATGGAAAGGTGATTCTAAGATGATACTGCTAATTCCAAGACTCTACACTACCGTTGGTAGTTTTAATTCTTGAGCGCGTATCCGCCACACACTTCATTGTTTTAAGCATGTCCAAACTTACAACTCTGACAGTAAATATACCCCAATGTTTAAAGCGAAGGATTGGCGAGAAAAGTTTGTAGGCGTACTTGAATATTATTTCGAAGATAATCTCGTTCGCTAAGCAATTGAAATAGACATTTACGCTGCCTCAAAAAAACTTTAATAGCTGCATAATTTACAGCAACTTTATCAGACAACAATTTAAATGCCATATTGCCATATTCCTCACAACCTCATCAAAAATAATTTTTGTGTCACATTTCCTTTTATTAGTTGGATGAAATTTGGAGGTTGGTTTTGACTTCCACGTCGGTTGAACGATTTTTTTTTTTTCTTTATTTTCATCCGTAATTTATTTTTATTTTTAAATTATTATACACGAGAAAATTGTGCAAATAGCCACATGGAGCTCAGATATTATGAGGAAAGTTGATTCTCAGTAGGTCGCAAATTGGGAAAAATAAAAAGTCATATTTACAATGGGAGGGTGAAACAAATTAATCGAGCCCGAATCAGGATATTGGAACTGCTGCTGCATGGTTTTAAGAAATATCCAGTTGCGGCTTGACAGAATTTAGCGAAAACAATACCAAGAAAAATAGTGCTTAAAATGGAAACAAATTTGGAAACAAATGTTATAAGAGTGGCTTAGCGGTATTTGATTTGTCCCAGTGGAGGGTTGCTAAAATATCGATTGCTGCTGGTAGAGTCTAAAGCAGAATTATGTTGTTTATGCTGGCGTTTTTGTTAATTTGACTTTATATGGATACAATTTTGCTTACTTTGACGTGATGGGTGAATGTTTTGCGAAAGGTCAATTTAGTTTTTAAAGAAGTGGGCGCAATAATTTGTAATTGATTTGCGATGTTATTCTAGTACCAATGTTGGATAAATCCCAGGTATTTTTGTTTCCGAAAATGTTTGTATTTTTCGGTTATTTTGCTGATTTCAGACCGACTTTTTTCAGCAATAATGTCTGACTTAGTCCGATGAATGTTTTAGTGGGGAATTGGAGAGTGATGACAGCAAGGTGGGGTTGCGCTTTCGACAAATCTATGGGCTAGGCTTATACGTATATTTTTGGCGACGGAGTTTCGCTTTTGAATAGATGGATACAGTAGGAATACTATATTAGTTTCATTTGGACAGTTTTCTGGACATTTGGCGTGTTTTATATAGTGGTCACGTCTACAAGTTTTCCGATCACTCGCTTCTTATACCTTAGGAAATAGCAATGTAATGAAATCATCTCGCATACAATTTTTCAAACCAAAGCTGTATGAATCCTGATGATTGAGACAATTACCTTTTGCATGATTTAGGTGGGTGGGTGTGTCATAGACAAAATTCTTTCATCTTTAGGAAAATATGGAAAACAAATATTTATTGCATTTTGGCCAAATTTTGCCTTTTAAACTTTTAAAAAATATCAACGAAAGGTGTCTGAAGTGCGGAGGACAAGTGTTTTAACTTGCTGTAATCGCATACATCACAAGTAGCTTGCCATTAGTTTAGTATGTACATGTTACGGGAAAAAGTGACAACAGCCGCAATGGCGTCTCTCACAGAAGTAAAAAAAAATGTGTTTCCACGCGAACTCTGTATGTGTTGGGGGTTGGAGGCCAAGTTTCATCATTTTCCGATTTTGTGTACCAATAATCGGAGAACCAATTGAAACTTTCGGCTTTGTTATACTTGGGATTCGATTAATATTAATACATTGCTGGCAAATAAGATTATTAAGTACTAAATACTGTTTATTAAATTGTCAGTACAACTTTTTTATTTTGTATTTAGATGATCTAAAACAAAATAGACCATGTGGATTTCAGAGTTTAATAATTTTTAGTTTATAAGTTTATAAGTAGTATCTAGTGATAATTAACAAATTAGATCTGGATTTTTAGAATAATGGAGGAACCTAATACAGATTTCCAGAAAATTTAAGCACCCAGCAAACAGGTAGCTTAGAAATTGTGTTATCTTGATTTTTCTCATCTTAATTCACAGGAACTCCAGGTAGGACTTCGTACTTTAGAAACTAATTTGTGTCTTATTATTTTGATTTAGGTTTCTGGTGGCGTTAATTGTAATTCATTACAGGTCAGCACCCAACACAAATCAAACGACTATAATCTTAGTGGCAGGTGAGCGGAAATTCTCTATTTATAATAGCAGTTGTGCTAAACTGTATTTTCAGTTACAAGAGTAATCAGTATGGCGGAAATTATTTGAATAAATAGCTGATATTAATTATATTTATTGCCAAGGATGGAAAGCAGATTTTAGAAAGAATGTAGTAAAGTAAGTATTAGAAAAATGTAACTACTAACAATTGACCGCCAAAGTGTTTGTAACCGGATCGATATCAATCGAAAAAAGGGTGTACGGTGGGCCCGGCGTCAAAAATTCTTGGAATTATCGGGATATCCTGCTAAATGCTTGGTCATACATTCAAATTCAATCAATCAATCACATTTCCTTCTATTAGCTGGAAACGTCAAAATTCATCATAATCGGTTAGAAATAGCTGATATCCTAATTGCCCATACCCATTTGCCGAATTTCCTCCAAATCGGTTGCGAACAGATGGCAAATTTAATCATAATCGGTTGAGAAGTAGACAAGTTACATCCTTCTTGGCCACATTCCAGAACTTCATTTAAAAATAATTTGAGAATCCCATTTCCATTGGAAATACTGAATTTCATCAAAATCGGATAAGATATTGAATTTCATTAAAAATTTTATAAAAAATTACAAATCCTCAGTTTAACTGCTCACCTAACCCTAACCCAACCTCAACTCAGCCGTAATTGAACCCGCAAACGGAACTCAACTCAACTCTCAACTCAATCACAAACTCTACGCCAAACTCAATCCTCAAACCAGCAAATATAAAAAATTGGTTAACTGCTTAATACATCCTAATCCAACTCCAACTCAACTCCAACTCAACTTCAACTCAACTTCAACTCAACCCGAAAATTGGCAATGCCCAATTCAATAACCAAACCAACATATCGATGGCTTAGTGAATATCGGCCCTAACTCACATTTTTTCCAAAAATGACATTTTGATACCAAAATGTAGAATGCAACACGTCGCGTCTTTCTGTGCGACTGGTTTAACCTAAAAACCAATAAAACACGTTCCGTAAATATTTATATAACCGGCTGTTTTGGGTCAATTGAATGGCAGGTTCCCCACCCTCTTGGCGTACAGTTTCCAAAAGCTTTTCAAATCTCCGCTTTGAACATAGAAACAAAAAATTCCAAATCGGACGAGCCGTTCTCGAGATACCATGGGTATACAGACATTCAGACAGACGGACATTTTTTATTTTGCTTTTTCAGACTCAGGGACTTTCAAAACGTCGAGAAAAAAGTTTTCGGACCAACCAAATATTTCGTCATTTTTGACAGGATTTCAATAGTCTTTAAAGGTCTTTTTAGACCGAACTAATATTTGAATCCGTGTTTTGATTTATTTTTAGTGAAACTACCAAAAGAAGCGGTAAGGAAGATTAAATAATCTCTTTCATCTGTGTCTGCAAGGTTGCCGAAGCGATATAATAGATTATAAAATTTTGCAGATATTTTTATGAGGGATTTCTTTCTTTTTAGATTTATAGATTGTGCAAACAGATCCAATGCTAAGCAGCTTTGAAGAGTTCTCTGTTTAAATACGCTTAAAGAAACTAAAAAGTTTTGAAATATTTAGAATTTCCATAAATCCTTGTGTTTCTTAAAACCCTTAAAAAAGCGGGCATTTGGGGCGGCAGCCTCCATCCACTAAGTTATTAAACGAATTAAAATTATCTTAGAAATTGTGAAACAACCAAAAGATTTTAAATTTTTTGTTTGGGAGATTCAGTATTTGCACCGATGCCTCAAAGTCCACCATAGGCCAAAATCCGTCAAGGCCCAAAAATCTCTGGATTGATGATGATTGTATTGGTGCTATTCGGGAAAAAGATCGCGCACGACAACGAGATCTATCGCACAGAACAAGACAATCCCATAACGCCTACATGACTGCGAGGAGAATCGCTAATCGGATATGTAGACGGAAAAAACGGGAATGGCATGAACAACAGGCACGCAACATCCAAAATTCTAGCCTGAGAGATAGATATCGTTGCATAAGAGAATTAGCTACGGACTTTCATCCACGTAGCAGCGCTATTCGCAACAAATCCGGTGAGTTGGAAATGGACACTAAGACCGTCCTCGAAGTGTGGCGAAATTACTTCTCCTCGCTTTTAAATAAACAGGCACCACCTTCCGAGCAACAACCTCTCTTGCTTCAACGCGATATTAACGTCGAGATGACACCACCACCTCCTCCATCATATGATGAAGTGCGGAACGTGATATCGCAGATGAAAAATTACAAGACACCTGGTGAGGATGGTATCTGCAACGAAATGCTCAAATATGGCGGTGATTATCTGTTCTGCCGCATGTTTGAGCTAATATCAACAATTTGGTCTAGAGAAGAAATCCCAGTAGAGTGGAAGACGGCTCTAATATGTCCACTTCATAAAAAGGGAGATCGATTAAACTGCAACAACTATCGCGGTATAGCTTTGCTGAACACGGGCTACAAGGTTTTGGCCAACGTAGTCGCAGCAAAGTTATCAACTTATAGCGAGAGGATCTTGGGTGATTATCAATGTGGTTTTCGGCCAAATAGATCAACGACCGATCAAACTTTCACGCTGAGGATTGTGCTGGAGAAATGCTATGAAAAGGACATCCCTGTACACAGTCTATTCATAGATTTTCAACAGGCGTATGACAGCATTAAGAGGAACACGTTATGGAACGTATTGTCCTATCTGGGCATACCGTCAAAATTGGTTTCAATGTGCCAGCTTTTAATGGATGGCTCAATATGTAAGGTGCTAATAGAAGGCAAAATTTCGGATGCCTTCGAGATAACATCTGGAGTGCGGCAAGGAGACCCAATAGCTCAAACTCTAAATATTCAATCTATCATTAGAGTATGTCATTCGTCAGCTTAATATAGCGCAGCGTAGCTGCCTGTATTATAAATCAACCCAGCTATTAGCATACGCTGACGATATTTGCATTCTGGGTCGCAACATTATCTCTCTGAAAGAGGTCCTCCTCCCATTGGAATTAACAGCCCAACAAATAGGCCTTCAGATCAATGAAGCGAAGACCAAATACATGGTGACCGCGAGAAGGCAGACTCGTGGGGACTTCATATCAGGAGATACTCAATATGAAAAGGTGAATGAGTTTAAATACCTAGGATCACTGATCACTGAGCATAACTCCATTTCTGTGGACATTTCATCGAGGATCGCAGCAGGCTACTGAGCATTTTACGCCAGTATAAAAATTTTCAAGTCTCCTCATATATCGCGCAAAATAAAATTGGACATCTACAAGGCGCTGATAAGACCAGTTGTCACCTTCGGTTGCGAGTCTTGGACACTAACAGCGCAAAACATCCAGAAAATCGCTGTAACTGAGCGTAAGATCATAAGAAGAATTCTCGGTCCCATTAAAGAGGGAGCCACGTACAGAATGCGAATGAATCACGAGATCAGAAATGATCTCGATAAAGTCGACATCATAGGATTCATAAAATCATCAAGGCTGAGATGGCTTGGGCATGTACTACGTTCACAAAATCGGACCACTAAACAGGCCTTGGAGTCAGCACCAGCGAAAGTAGGACCTCGTGGGAGACCACCTACCCGATGGATGGACGACGTTGAGAGGGACCTATACACACTCGGTCACCGTGTCTGGCGTTCTCTTGTGGCGGATCGAATTATTTGGAGGAGCATTGTAGAGGCGGCCAAATCCCTTCACGGGATGTAGCGCCAGCGGAAGAAGAAGAAGAATAAACGATGAAGAAACACCGATCAAAGATTACGATTACGAAAAATGATTTACTTGTTAGGCGCGACCTTTTTGGGCCTTTTGTGATTAGGGCTAGGCAAAATAAGCATAGACAGTTATTTTAGATCGGATGCAGTGGAAGTAGGTTTCACGTGTGTTTTTATATTAGACATGACCGAGAGGAGTCTCTTTTGAATTTTGGTTCGGACGGGATTGTGCTGATGTTTGATTTGGGAAATAAAGAAACGAGATAGAGACATCTATTGTAGAGCATTGTTTAGGTTTAGCTGAAACGGGAAAGTATGTTGCACTGAAAGATAAGAAACGGTATTGGTTTCTCTCGTTGGTTGGAAGGGATAGAATGTTATTATTGGTGAATACGAAATAAAATCAATTGAATTAGACTATTCAACAGTTATCAAGAGTGGCATACAAACAGTCATGCCTAATGACTCCGGCTGAGAAAGTATTAAAAATTCGCTCAGGGGAAATACAAATGGTGTGGGGTTACAGCATCTAAGGATGAAGATGGTTGGAAGAAGAAACCCTGAGAAAAATTCTATCGGAAATGTTAAGTTTATCTTCTGAGAGACTTTTAAATTGAAGAGCAAGGAGAACATTAGCAGTAAAAACAATTTCTACAAGAGTAACGGTATATCGGATTTGCTAGGGGCGACATTTGTTAAGAAGGAACAGAGGTCACTTATTAAATGCAGTTTTAAAGAAAGGAAAATAAGTCGGCCGTGTTATTCATGGAACACATCAGTCAAAAATGATTTTAATAAATATGAGACATCGGAACAGGAATGGGAAATTCTAGCCAAAGACAGAGAGCGGTTAAAGCAAATGGTGGAGTCATCTACAGCAGGGACGTCAAGTGAAGAATGGTCAAGTGAAGGAGGCACAAAATAAAAGAAGGAATAAACTTCCAAAACGAATGATCAACCGTAAGAGGCACCTAAACACTTGCACCTAAGGAAATGTGTGGCAAAGGCATAAAAAGTAGGAAATTATATAAGCATAGCAAGCAAAAGCGGCATTTAAATACAAATAAGTTATAGAAGTCTAACAATAAGTTAGATTATAAGGGGTGTTGCTATAATTAGGTTAAGTTCAAAATTATATTGAATGTTTTTCAATAAAAGAAATAGTAGAAGAAAACTAGAAAGAGTTTGTATTAGTGATATGGGCTAGATATCGATCTTTTTTAAAACAGAAGAAAGCAGATCGATTTAACACATCACTATTATAGTTTATAAGCTTTGTGAAAAAAATTTAACCAAAGAACGGAAGGATGAATACAAGTACGAGAAACGTAGATCCAATGCATCTCTAATATGATAAAAGGGATTGTAGTATGCATGCGCTCAAGTGAATTCAATTCAGTTGCCGCATTGTTTGAAGGAACGTGAAGTCATCTAGACAAGGATATACATTTATGTTATAGGCTACCAGCTTAACAGCTGCCCTGCGTTGTAAATACCTATCTGTTTCTATATCTTATCAAAGCGGCGGTTTATAGCTAACAGCCCCCATTCTATAAAACTTCAAGAATTTATAGCAAATCATTATTAAAGCTTAATTAATGCTAAATTGTTGATTAATTGAATGTGAAGGGAAACCCGGTTATGTTCAGAAATGGCTAAATATATAGTTAAATTTTCAATAGTTTATTAAATCAAGCAATTCAATTTATGCCTGTTCTTTCAAATTCTGATGATAGATAAAATATCGATTAAATTACATTTATAAAACGATGTTAAAATCCTATACATCAAAACAGTTATATTACTCTGTAAATATTAAATAATTAGGGCAATCACTTAGATGTTTTGTTTTTGTTAAATTATTAGAATCCAATTAATCAACCAAAACAACGCCACAACAATAGATTTAGAACACAGTAAATAATTTGTTTTTATCACTGCCTCGACGAGCATAAAATCCCGATTTTCATATAAAACAAAACCAAATAAATAAATAATTTGTATTGACATAACATTTATTTATTTTTATTAATTAAGGAAGAAAACCCCAAACTGTATAACATCAACAACCAAATTTATAATGAAAGACTATTTTACCACAAAATGTCGTTGAATAAATCGCGTTAAATAAAACAGAAATGGGTTTACGACTACTTACCGACCGGGTAGGATGGAAATTTGTATATAAATTTTCTTGAAAGTCCCATAAACAATAACAACAACAACAACAAAAATAAATAAAACTTAATTAACCCAAAAAAAACTATATAAATCAAATAACAATGAACACAGTTAAATAAATATTTTCCCTCCCAAAAAAATGCTGCACACCCTCCGATTTCATGGAAACTAACCATTTTTTCCCATCCATAACAATCCTTTTTGTGTACATATTCTAATTAACAACATTTGTCATCGCTCGTAATAATAAAAATGGAATCGCGCATATAATACGATGAACATATACGAGTATCCTAATACTGGGTACTTCCGAGAAAGAAACGGTTTGCTTTCATAAGATGGGATGGTATAGTAAATCTAAAAGGATATGGGGTATACAGGAGGATTTTTTAATACCGAGTGTCATATGTATTTTATGATTTTATGTTTGCTATAATAAGAAACAAGGACGAAAAAACTCGTAAAAAAATGGAAAATTGAAAATTCTTGTTCACAATGATGACACAAGCCGCACACAGAAATTATTGAAGCTATGTGACTTGAGTTGTTATGTATTGTATATAAGAGAGATTGCGGAGATTGTTATGGTCTAATGAATTTCATGACTCTGAAATTCAGTCATGAAAACAATTTTGTATGCCATTCATTGTATTCATGATCGTGATCATGACTTTGGTTAGTTTTGTGTTTCCCGCGATTTATTTTTTGTATTTTCCATGCTTTAATATTTTGCCCCGTAAATGTATATATGTATATGTATGAAAGACTTTAGTGTGATCAAATCGCACAGGTGAAGATAATTAGAACAGGTCATAATATTTGTTATGAAATGGAATTTATTCAATCGTCGGCTACGTATGTACTATATATTGGAAACGAAAGTTATACAACAAACGATGTAATAGCCTTAAGGCAAACAAGAACTCCTTATAAATATAAAAAAAAAATTAAAAACATCTTCGCTTAATAATATCTATACGTATAATAAGTATAATAAAATGTGTACATACATAGATTACCATACCCATAAATTATTCGATTTTCAATAATAACATGAATAAAATAAAATTAAAAAAATAAGAAAACCAATAAATAAGATAGATAAATATGTTAATTGTCTTATTATTACCTATAATTTAAAAATAAAAAATAAAACGTCTTTATATTTCAACGTATATACACAATAATTTAATTTAATAACATTTGACGTTAATTTTCTTATATTTAATAACGTTTTTCAACTCCTCGCGTCTACCACACACACCAACGATATATAGCTATTCAAATGACGTTTCAATTTCTTTTTTTTTAGTATTCAGTCTTGCTTATTATTATTAGAATCATAAATTTAAAATGGACATTTAGAAATTTGTTTGGACTATACAAAAAAAATACAGTAGGAGGTGGACATAAAACACCCCAAAAATCTATTTTTCTCATCTCAAAATAAATTCAAATTGAATTACAACCAACTTCACGAAATTGTCGTATTTTTTTGTAAATCAATGACAACACAAAATATTATTTTGTAAAGTACATGACATTGTCAATTTATTTATCGTTGATTTGCTCTACTAATTTTCTAAATGAGTGATTTTATAATTGAATTTTTTATTTTATATTTTATATTGCTTCGACTCATAAATCAATCGTTTAATGATTTGTTTATATATCGTCTTGTAAGAATGTTGTTGTAGTATAGAAATGGTGAAATACGGAATAATCAATTGATTAGATCATGGATTTATCCCCGTTTTGGTCTGTTTCATTAGTCAGTTTAAGTTTGTTTGATAGCTTAAAGGAGACACGGATTACGAAAGGAGGCACGGATTATATATTATTTCGGTTACTATATTTGATAAAACATTGGTTTATTGGCAAAGTAAAGAAAATTGTGTTCATAGGAGAAGAAATATAATACAATAATACATACAGTCCACAAATCCATTGAGTAAATTTATTTTTAACATAAATAATTGGCCCTACGAGCCGGATTGTACAGCGTGTCCACATATTGTAAACCGTTGGAATCTTCGAAAATATCAATCATTGGCTTTTAATAAAATATCGATATTATCAAAAAATAATTATTAATTATTATGAGATGACAATAACACATAGGCACACAAATAAAAAAGTCCTGATGCAGAAAGGTGAAGTACCTTCTAATACGTTTTTCGGTGTGCTAGAAACGAATCTCAGGTCAGAACTGACCAATCACCCTTAGATTTCGCCCCAGCACACCCTAGCACTCCCTAAATGGTCAAATTTTCACATCATATAAAAATTCAAAATAAATATCTCATTCTACGTTTTTCGGTGTGCTAAGAACAATTCTGAGGTCATGATTAACCCATCACCCTTAGATTTCACCCCAGCACCCCCAAAGGGTCAAAATTTTACTTTATATAAAAATTCAAAATAAATAACTCATTCTATACTTTTTTCGAGTACTGAAACCGAATATGGCAAATAAAAAGTAGTTTTAATTTTCCTATCTCCTCCGGCACCGCGGCCAACCCCTTCATCCCTCGCGGTTTTAAAATTTCAGTGTATTAATGTCTCACTGTATTTTGGCACGTGTATTAAAAAAACTACCACGCGCCTCAAACCTATCGTCACCTAAGGCACCTGTGTTAAAATTAAATATAAGTATAACCCATCATCCTTGAATTTTCGGCAAAACACACAAATGTTACAATTATCATTATGTGAAGCATCATAATGAAATTTTATCATTTGCCTTGCTATGGCTACTGATAAATTTCATCCGTTTAGAAGAGTTTCCAGCAGTGTGAATTGATTTTACGGATATGTTGGCTGAGTGAACGCCGCTTGTATGATATATGAAAAATCCTGGATTCTTGATAATCCTCTAGACATTCACGAATTTCGCCTGTACAGACTTGGGAAAAGGTACGGTTTTGCTATTTGCGCTTCTATGAACTCGAAATTCTTCTATTAACTGAAAATTTCACCCATATTAATTTAAAAAAATAAATGTTTTATGATTTTGGAAATATTTCGGGTATCTGGATTGCTAGTCTACAACAAAATTAGATCCTCAATACTTTGTATATCAGACTCTAAGTTTGTCTTGAAGGGCAGATCCTTGGGAAGATTTTTCAAATAGCTTGCAATCAAGAGGTTAGTAAAGCAAAATTCACACCGCTGAAAACTCTACTAGATGGACGAAATTTATCATTAGCCATATAGAAAGGCAAATGATATAATTTCATTATGATGCTTCATATTGGAAGAGATTAATGAACCTGAGACTCGGAGTAAGTGTGTATGAAATTTGCTTTTGCGCAAGTGTAATGAATTTTTATATATACTTATATAACTGAGCCTAAGGAGTTACTCATGAGGTCAATCACTAAGATCACTTAACCTCAAAGTCACAAATTTAATACTTTTATCATTTATTTTTTATCTGGTTTTGTAACTGGGACACCTCCCTTTGGTGAAGGCGGGCAACGGGTCCTTCCGACTAGGTTCCCAGGTGAGGGACAATGCCTTCATGGCAAAGGTAGGTAAAAAGAAGTTTACGGGCAAGCAGGCATCGTCGTCATGCGACCGTAGCTTTTCATTGGTTGGTGACTTGGCCTCTGGAGAGTTTAGGGCTACAAGAAAAACTCACGTTTGTGTTCAGGATGCCGATGTTTTCTGTTACGTATGTGGTGATTTTGAAATTTTAAAATATCGCCGAAAAAGATAAACCATATGGGTTCCTAAAATGATTTGCTGCCCGTGTCTCACTATGATGAGCCGGTATAAAAAAGTAAAAATAAACACGATTTTAAATTCATAGTTCCTACAATATGGCAAAGACCCAAATCAAAACAAAACTGTTATTTTTGCAAAATAGAAGTGAACGGTTTCAAGTTTAAAAATAAGTCTAAAATAAAATATCCAGACGTATCTTCAGTTACAAGACCAATTGTTTCCGCAAAATCGAGTAACAACATGAACAGCACAAATTCTTCGACAGTGGATAATGATGGCAATATGGAAATTGATAGCCAGATAGATAGTTCCATGGAAGTTGATAACGGTGAAGAGGAGAAAAACGAAATAATAGATTCTGATTCTGAAACTCGTGATTCAGAAAATAGTGATGAAGAATACAAGAGTACCCGACGAAGTAAAGGTTCACAACGTTTTGATCAAATATCATTAAATAATTGTACAAGAAGGTAGGGGCCTCAAAAGATATGGCAGAGTGTATGGCTGCAGAATTTAAGAAGCGTGGTTTTCTCAAAAAAGGTACCAATTCATCTTTTTTCAGAAATAGAGAGAAGGATTTCAGGAAATATTATACTGTAAGTGAGGACCACTCACTGGTTTATTGCACAGATGTTCAGGGTCTGATGAACGAATTAAAACCAAATGTTTAAGTCCCTGAATAGTGGAGACTCTTTATAGACTCTTCTATTCAAAGTTTAAAAGCAGTACTTCTACATAATGGCAAAACCCATGCCAGTGTTCATATAGCCCATTCTACTAAATTAAAAGAGGAATACCAAACAATAAAGTATGTGGAGCATAACTGGCAAATATGCGGTGATCTTAAAATCATTACTATGATGTTAGGACAGCAGCCTGGATATACAAAATATCCATGCTTTCAATGCTTATGGAATAGTAGAGATCGTGGTATTCACTATCAAAAAAAAGATTGGGAACTTAGAAAGAATCTAGATAAAGGAAAATATAATGTCATTGAAGAACCCTTAGTCAATCATTCAAAAATACTGTTTCCACCGTTACACTCGGGTTAATGAAACGGTATGTGAAAGCCTTAAGGGTCAGTGTTTTACATACTTGATAAGACAATTTCCTAATAAAAGCGAAGTAAAATTAAAAGAAGGCATTTTTGATGGGCCTGAAATTCGGAAGATGTTCCGGGATGAGAATTTTACATCAAAGATGACAAAAATAGAAAAGGCCGCTTAGCTTAGTTTTCGTAATGTTGCTGAAAAGTTTCTTGGAATCAATAAGAGCCCTCATTATTCGAATAATTAAACACAGAAAATGTCGAAAAAATGGGATGCCTAATGAACTTGAAGCTTCATTCCATAAATTCACAACTGGATTATTTTCCTGAAAATTTAGGTGATTACGTTTTCATCAAGATTTAAAGGAGATGGAGAGGAGATACCAGGGTAGATGGGACGTAAATATTGTTGCAGACTATTGTTGAATGCTAAAACGAGAAACTACAACAGAAGATGAAAATTACTATCGAAACCAACTTCACAGGTCATTTGAGGAAAAACAGACTCGTTGTCACCGTAAAAAATACAAAAGGATCCTGTACCAAATACATAAGTGATTTATGATTTATGAATCGTTCTAAAATCAATTAAATTATGTTCTTTACATATATAAAAGTGCAATATATCTGTGGATCGATGACTAACATACAGATTCGGCTTATAGCTTGTAGTTTTATTCTCCCCAGAGGTAAAATCATGAACTAAAAATTACCTACGGTCACATATTGACACCGATAGTACAGTATATCTTCCAAGCATTTTAAATTTATTTATATGTGTTTTAATAAAGAAGCATTTTTTCTAGGAATGATTCTGTTGCCTGATTTCATCGCATGGAACAACGTTACAAGGGTCAAAATATAACCATATGGTGAAGGGGGATGGGGAGATATAGCAAAATTAAAATTATTAAATTACATTGGAAAACATAGAGATACTTATTTTGAATTTTTATGTGATGATGTAAAATTTTGACCCTTTTGGGGTGTGCTGAGATTCGTTTTTAGCACACCGAAAAACGTACCAGAAGGTATTTCACCTTTCTGTATCAGGACTATTTTTTTGTGCCTGTGTAATTTTCGAGATTATTCTTCGAGCTAATTAGCAATAAAATCTTCGACACATAAATTTTATCATTGAATTTAAGTCATTTATAAAAGGATCACTAATATTTTCATTGTTCCAGTTTATCGAGTGCAAAGAAATCATCGTATGTTGATTATACATCGCTTTAGGCAAACGCGAGAATTTATTTGTATCAACAGACACTGTAAGGTCAAAAGTGTCCTATTATTTCAAGCAACCGGATTTGAATATCTGCGGTCAACTAACAATTCATCGAGTTAGTTTTCATCGAACACTAAGTAACCAACAGGTATTTTTAACTAATTTAATTTAAGTTACTTATTGTAATTTATTATATAAAAGTGTGTAAAAATATCCCCAATTTTAAATTGTAATTCGTAATTTATCACTCAAAGTATCACTCCCAAATATCCAGTTGCCTAAATTCGTAAACATACGTTGGTTCAATATCAAAAATTTAAAGAAAACAATATAAGTCGATATGAAGTTGTTAAAAGATACAAGTTATGTACTAATTGTCATGTTCAGTGTGTTCATCGAAACCCCATACATTGCTCCATTTCAGAAAGGCTAGCTTATCTAAATCATTAAATGAAGAAACAGAGTTGAGTGGAGATAAAAAAGATGAAGCTTCCTCAAGTCTATCATCGCCAGTATCAACATCATTCGGAACAGATCGTCATCGTTTTTTGTATTTCGAGAACCGTATCAAATCAAATTATTTTAGTCACAGCAGTAGTTTAATCGTGTCCCATGCCGTCTTTTAGATAGTGGTTCCCAAACAAATTTCTTGACCCAAAATATGTGCAAAAGGTTGTCGTTAAAAACAGAACCTGTGCATATCAAAATTACCGAAATAAATGGTGCCGTATCAACGGCGTAACGAAATCATAGAGTCTCGAACATCTGATTATATGTCAAATCTTAATTGCCTTGTAAAGTCCAAAATATCGGAACAGCTTCCATCATATCGAATCCCGATTGATCAAAGCTCGATACTGTTTTTGGATACGTAGTTATGGGTAAGACGGGGAATAATCAAATTTTATCGGAAAATAAATCTGTCTAATGGTTTCAGCAGGACCTACACAGCCGGACCGTTCCCAAATCTACGCTATGAACGGAAAATACTAAATATTTTATGTGGAAAATTGCTACATACTAACAAGATCCCAAAGTACCCACTTTTTGGAAAAAACTTCTTCTAAGTAATCCACATTATTGGGCTGTAATATTTATAATTTGTGTCGCGCTTGTAAACATATACAGTATGTTTGTGATGATTGTGGTAATTGGGTTATATTACTTCAGTATGTTTGCCTCACCCGTCTTCTAGTAATCGGAATTATAATAACCGAAATTCATTTCGAACAAAAAGAGGTAATAAATTTAGTTATTTTGTTCCATCACAGTAATTCAGTTGAAGTCAATTTTAACTCATCAAGCAAGAATGAGCCATTCAGTAAAATCGTCCTGACTGGATGGATATCGTATCCAAAAAAAATATTTGAGTTCTGAAAGTTCAATTAATTCTGTTTCAGATTCTTCAAGTCATAAACAATTCATCAATCGAGTTAACAAATTGTGTGCTAAACATATGAATTTATATTCATCAACTTTAGGTCTCTGCAAAAACTTTAAAGCCGACATAGTTCTGAAGTCGGAAGCACACCCGAAATTTTGCGTACGTCAAACACCTTTTGTCCCGTACGTCAAACAAGTTTGAGATGAAATCGACAGTCAACAAAAATATAGCCAAAATATTGTAAGAAGTTTAGTCGATGGGCTACACTAATTGTCGTCGTTCGGAAACCGAACGACAAAATCCGAATTTGCGGTAATTTTAAAATTACCGTAAATCCGCAAATTGCGATCGATCGTTATCCGATTCCGCGAATTGAAGAACTTTTTCATAAATTAGAAGTTAATGGTAACGAATACATCTTTTGGGCTATTCGAATACCAAAGGTTACCTTTCGGGGTGGCCAGCGCACTCGAAACGTGCTGTTTATCCCAATGAAGTGATTGTTTCCGGTAAAGCAAACGACGTGCACTTCTAATCTAACCGAAATCTTTAATCGATTTGAAAAAATTGGGTTACGATGTAAACGGGATAAATGTAATTGAAAATGTAAGACATATTATCAATGCAGATGGTATTTTACCATCTGAAAAGCCACTCGAAGCACTTAAACTTATGCCGCCACCAATAAGTTTGAAAAAAGTTGAAGCATTCACGGCAAACAAACTTCGTCACTAAAACGTTAAATTTATCTGGGGTCAACATCAAGAAAAATCGTTTCAATCGTTAAAATCTATCATCAGCGCAACACGCCTAGTCCACTACAATGAGTGTTATCTTATAATTTTATCTAATGACGCTTCAGCGATGGGAAATGATGCTGATGAAATGATTTCTCATCGATATCCAGATGGCTTAGAGAAACCAATTGCATTTGCATTTAAAACACTAGATGCCAATCAACTTTCGTATATTGAAATTGAGAAGAAGGCATTATCAATTGTCTACGGAGTAACGAAATACCAAGCAAGAATTCGCACATGTCTCATATTCGAGATATTATGCCAGAATCCTAGTGATGTCAGAATTTGAATTTTTGATGCTACAATTTGAGTTATCTTGTAGAATTCCATACTTTATGTCAGAATTAGATATGCAATATCAGAATTTATGTTTCTGATGTTAGGATTCTCTATACTATGCCAAAAATCGACTTGTCACAGATTCAAGCTATTATGCCAGTGAATTGATATATCACATCTGAATTTCGACGTTATGTCACAATTTACATTTTTGTTATCAGAATTTATGTATTAAATGTGTTAAGCATGGCATAGTTCAATAATGTCAAATAGGGATTTGAATTTATTATTGCAGAGTTCGGTATACTATGTTATGCCAAAACTTGGTTAAATCATATCAAAATTCGATATGTCATTATGCATAAATAAATTTAGAATTCGATTTGTCATATCAGAATTAGAATTTATGTATGTATGTTAAATCAGAATTCGATATATCAAGCCCGAATTCGATTTGCCCTGTCAAAATTAGAGTTAATGCTGTCTAAATTCGATATGTCTGAAATCAGAATTTGAATTTTTGGTGTCAGAATTCTAAATATCAGAATTCAACATACCCAAACGACGTTAAAATTCATGAGAATATGAAATTAACGTCAGAATGGTATATCTTATGTCAAAATTAGATAAATGATGGCAAAATTCGATAAGCTTGTATTTGAGTTATTTATGCCCAAATTCAGAACCTCAGAATTCGTTATGTCATTCCAGAATTACAAAGGTTGTCACAATTTGATAAATCTGTCATGAAGCCTTCAGAATTCCGTAAATCATATCAAAATTCAATATGTTATGTCAGAATTCGGTAGGTTATATCAGAATTTCAATTTTTGGTTTTATGACGTCAGAATTCGATATCACAAAAATTGTGTATGTCACGTCGATATTTTAATTTTTTCCGTATTCGGTTTGTCTTACCAGAGTCTTAGGGAGAGTCTTATCAGAATTTGATATAGCATGTCATGACTTCAGAATTCGATACATTATCTCAAAATTCGATGGGTCAGATCAGAACTTTATACATCATCCCAGAATTCAACACAATTTATTGAATTTTGGTATTGCATCTCGAATTTGGAAGTATTGAGATAATTTATCAAAGAATCCAATATCTCACATGTCAGAATTCGATAAATTTCTTCAGCGTTTGACTTTATGATGTCAGAATCTATAAAATGGCCTTATGGCACTTTATAATATATAAAATGGCCTTATGTAAATTACACGTGTTTTACGTGTAAAAAACTGTGTAAATTACATAGTGTAATTTAATCGCCCAACCGTGTATCGGACAATGAACCACAGCTAAACTAAATCACTTATTTGACGATCGCATCGTTTCATCCAGCTTCAAACGGTTAAACTGACCATTTTGTTAGAACATTCAAAGCGTAATTTTCTAAAATAATATCGGAGGAGAAAAACGGTTAACTGACTTTGCTGAAAAAATTTTCAACATATCGATCAACACCTGATTCAATATCGCAAAAATCACCAGCTAAACTATACTTCATGGAAGACTGTTGCCACTCTTCATTGTATCGCCAATTTATTGAACGTACCAGGAAATGTCAAAAAAAACAAGCGTAGTTAATTGCCAGAATTTGAGTGCCGGTCATAATGTATCACAAACATCTAACTTTTGCACTCGTTCGCAGAACGAAAACGCTTAGCATGTAGGGTTAATAACTACAATTAAATCAATACACAGAAAAACAATAAAAAAAAAATGTTATTATTTTAATTTAAATACAAAAATTATATTTAATTGATAAGGTGTGTCGTCGTCGTGCATATTATGATGACAAAACAATTGGAATTGGTATTCGAACAATTTTTTTATCAAGAATTCCAACAATTTTTTTTTTATTATAAATCAATCATCATTATTTTGTTACATTTTTTGTTAATTGAACAGATTTTTTTCCCCCCGATAGATAATCTGTTGTCACACACAAAGAGCTAAAAACTAAACAGATTGATTTATCATACAGTAATGAGATAATAAATTCAGATCAAACAGAATTCTGATAACCTCCAAAAACTATGTAAATGCCCTGATTTGTATCACTATATAGTTTACTATATTGCGGCATAATTAGAAAAATATAAATACATTTTTTTTTTTTAATTTCATTAAGACATAAATTAAGACACATAATTATGTTTGTATATGAAAAACAGCAGCAGCATGCATATACAACATGTGGAAATGTACAAAAAAAAAACTAAAATTCAACCGAAAAAAACACTTGTTGTAAAAAAATCAAATATAATTCATAAAATACATAAATTTATGTTTTATGTTAAATTATTGCAACATAACGAATATGTATGTATAAATTTAAGATTAATGTCTTAAGTATAAATAAAAGATGAGGAAAACAAAACTACTGTGTTGCGCTGTCCGTTTAAATTAAAAATCATAGAATTATGCTCCATATTTTTTGTTGTTGTATGATTGTTTATAATTGCATTAAGAGTATGTGTGGTTACATAAAAAAAATTGTTTATAAGCTAAAGATCAATTATTTGTATAAAGATCGACCAACCGTTTATTTTTTTAACGATCGTTAATTATACACCCGACGATCTTAACTCAATAAAATGTCATATGACTTAAAATAAAAAAAATACTTGGCGGGCGATGAATTGCATCATAATTTTCTTTTGGTTGTAAATATTTTTAAAGATCATGACATATTGAAGTTACCGGCGGCACACATTGTGCTGTGACGACAGGTTAAGAATGATTGAGACAATTTTTTCTTTTTTTTAGTTTTGAAATCTATTTAAATTAGCTAGAGATAATCTCTTGGGTTTTTGTTTAATTTTGTTTTTATATGTGATCTCCAGTTTTTATGGATCACGTATAATTTTTACGAAAAATAGAACCTGAAATTTTACGGAGTACTCACTTGTTTCTTAGAATAAATTTCTTACCTGTAAAGAGAAAAAAAAAAAATTTAAAAATTAGTTAATTTCAAATATTTTAAATTTAAGGTATGTAATGTGCAAAATAATGTTGTTGCAATTCTCCATTTCAATCATTGGCTCGTTTGTTAGAAATTTTAATGTCTACCTAGTTTTTTGTTTCATATTTGGTAAATAGTAAGGTCGTGCAGACTATTAAGTTTAAATTATCTAATAAATAAAAAAATTGACAGGCCATATAGGTTCAGCCGAAATGTGGAACATTTGTTTCTACAAATTGACAAAAATTAGAAACAGTTCGCCCTATCTTGCAAGGCTTCCTTCCGACTATTATAGGTCGGCTACAATCCAAAGAAATCTTCTTCATTATCAACAGACACAAAATTTTAGAATAGTAGGTCATTCCAAAAACTTATTCTAAGTCACAAAAAAGTGACGAACAAATCAAAAAAGAGAAAATATAATCAAAAATAACTTTTGCCGTACGGAGGAGCCGGGGGGGGGGGGGGGGGGGGGTCAAATTCAAAATAGCAATCCGTCGCATCTTAGCCAATGCATAAAATGCGTCCGGCTGGAAATGACAGAGATTATTTTCCTCAAACCAAGTCTTTAGTTAGGGGTTTAACTAAGAACACAAACAACGAGGGGTATACTCCTCGCACATATTTTAGAAGACAAGAACACAAATCTTCTGAGAGTGAAATAACAGGTGGTATTTAATAGGACGTGGTCATTGAGAAAGAATGACGAAATCTCGAACAGACCGTTACAGATTCTGCGACCTAAAAAGATTTAAATAAAATTTGATTTATTAAATTAATTAATTTAAATTTGTGCCACAGTGGCCTAACGATGACCCAATCCCTAGAGTGGCGTTTTAAAGAATTTGAACAATAAAACTTAGTGGTGCACAATAAACTTTATAATCAATCAGCTCACTCTCTTATACAAAATACTTTCAGTCTTTGTTTTGCCCCGGTATAAAAGCTTCTCTTGCTGCCGCCAATCGCCAACGCTAAACAATTTCCGGTTTGCAATAAGCTACGTCTAACTTGCGTATAGGTCTTTATTGGTTCTTGACATGATTTGGAACAATGTCACGGGAACGAGCTTTAAACAAATTGTATCGAGCAGAAGCCTTATTCATAACAAATTTTAATTTATTTCGGTGAGGTCCAAAAGACCAAAATTACTGAGATCCAGTCAAAAATAATCAACAATTTTGTTGGTCCAAAAACAATTTTCTCAGTCCCTGAGACCGAAAAAGTAAACAGAAAAAAGTCCGTCCGTCTATCTGGATGGTACCGATGGTATCTCGAGAACGACTAGTTTTTCACCAATCCAGCTTTTTAGAAGCTGTGCGTCTAAAATGACCCAAGACCCCCGTTGTGATATCACCACGTTGACCAATTTTTTATAATATGTATGTAGGTTTGAGGATTTGTATGTTAATTTAGAGTTGAATTGAGGTTATGTTATGGTTTAGTGGGCAGCTCAACTGGGAATTTATTTGCATGTTGAATTGACAACACCAAAAAGGTTGAATTAAAGTGAGCTTAAGTCTAGTTAATGTATGCATGTAGCTTATCGAGTAGCATTCATTTGATGATTGGGTTGGACGTTGAGTTTGGGGTTAAGTTGATTGCTGAATTTGTAGCCGAGTTGGAGTTGATTAGACGTGGGTTGGGGTTGAGTTGGAGTTCATTGAGTAAGGATTTATTTACAAGTTGAGTCGAGATTTTTGTTGGAAGGGATCCGTTCAATATGGCATATCTCAAAACGACATATGATACACTACGACATGTGGTACACTATGGCATATTTCAATAAGGCATATGGTACATTTGGTACACTATGGCATAAGGTAGGCGACGACATATTTCACTATGGCATTTGGTGCAATAGGTATGCCATATTCTAAAGCTTAGCTATTTTATAGCCGAATATGATGAAATTGACCGTATAAGATGGAAATGGGATTATTAAACTGATTTTCTATGTAATTCTGGAATATGGTCAATTTTGATAGAATTTGACTATTTATTAGCCATAATGATGAAATTCGGCAAGAATGGGAGGCTAGTTTACTTTACGTATACATCGAGAAAATCAGGTAAGGAGTAGGTATATATTTCGAAAATTTTTGAATGTAGGATTGTGTAACTATGGTTTTCAGGACGCGGAAGCCAAATTTCCCCGGTAAATTACGTTATTTTCCGCGAAAGTTTTGATTTTTCCAGGAGAATTTTGCAATTTTTTTTTTTAGTTTAAGATTATAAATAAAATTTTAAACAGGAAGAATTGTATAAATTCTTTGAAATCGGAGGTTTGAAGCGGCATCCCTATCCGCTAAAGCAGTGTTTCTTAATCTTTTTCATACTGCCGCTCCGAAGTTGAATAAATAAAATCCAGGGCTCCCAAAAATGTTACTCAATAACAAAGAATTATGCTAAACATTTTGGGTATTCTTGTTCAAGGATCTCAGATGTCCCGTGCAGCTGGGACACCATCAATTGTATTCATTGTTCTATCAACCCATAATATTTCTTCAGCTTCATCCGATTTGTAGGATTAAAAAATTATTTCCCGTAAAAATTGTAGAATTCCCAAAATCTATTAAACATTTTGAAAAACTTGAAAAGATTCGACATAAGGAACTATTAAAAATTGGATGCTTCTGTAAAAATTCTGGTACTAAATATTTTAACAAGACATTGAGTGGAGCAGATCAGATAAAGGTTTTCATCAAAAGATTTTTACAGGAAGCAATACACAAACATGCATTTGCTCGAAACTACCTGACTGCCAGGTGGATTGTAAATCATTGCTGGCAAAGGATCGTGCTGCAGATAGCTCTGACGTTTGTTTATTTTATAATCGGTTTGACTCAGGAGCATTACAATAAATTAAATAATTTCGACATATGACCTCAAGGTATTCTAATTCGACGTTTTATGAATCATCAGCTTAGAACAAAAAACGAAATTGGTGTCCAGTTCGACCAGCACAACCGATAGATTCTACTAACTTATCTTCACCACATCCAGTTAATACATCCCCTCGAAGCTCAGTTCTAAATATTTATTATTATAACGCGAGCAGTAGACGCTCTAAATCCAGGAATCTTATTGAGAGCAGACTCGTTAATCTTAAGGAAATTAAAAATATTTGTTCAGACGGCATACGTCTATTCTTTCGTAATGCTGATGTCACTTCATATAACAGAAAGTAGTTTCCAAAATGAAGGTACGATTGAATATTATGTCGCTATTGATAATTATATCAATTACATTAAAACACCACAAAGAGATGAATTTCGTGTAAAAGTGTAATCAGGAAACCATATATGGTCACTACAAATATTGATGTGGTCGATGGTTTAGCCAATGGTACTATGAGATATCTTCGTTATATTGAATATCAACCAGAGGATAATATTCATCGTATGTGGATAGAATTTACCGACCCGAGGATTTGTCATATACTGAGATTAAAATATAAAGCATTTAATATTGAAGAATTTAAAATTAAAAGTTCGTTTATGCCATATTATTAAACGTAGTACAACGATTACATCGTGAAATAAACAGATGGAAGTCAAAAGAATCCAATTTCCATTGGTCGAGAGCGCTGCCGTTACAATACATAAATCTCAGGGCGCGACATACAATAAAATAGAATATCAGTATGATCTCAGATACGAACATCAATTAGTACCGCACTTGTTAATGCGCAAAGTGTACTGCTAAATAAGGTGTCGATCATTCTTTGTATTGAAACTGGGATGGGCGATGATAAAGTTTTCGATATGGATGGTTTCCATTGTAAAAGCAATCATAAGCACAAGCGGGTTCGAGCTGGAGGAGTCGCGATTTATAAAAATAATAACTCGCCCCTATCGGTAGATAGACATATTATTAATGTAGACGATCATATCGATACCTTAAGTGCTATGTCCATTTTTACAATTTGTGGTAAATACAAATTTAGTATTTCAGAAAGACATTCTTTATCATCTATGGTTCTGTTATTTGGTATTACATTTATAGCATTATTTCCAAGGCATTGAATGAGAATTCCAAATATGTTCGAATTTAGAGACGATCTTGTGGACATTCAAAATATAGACATAGCACTAGTGTGCGCTAAGGTATCGATATGATACACTATGGCATACTTCAATAAGACATATAGGTACATTTGGTCACTATGGCATATTTCATAAAGACAAATTTTCATTAGGCATATGGGACACTATAGCATAAGGTAGACGACGGCATATTTCAATATGGCATATGCTAAAATTTACCTATTTTTTAGCCGATCTTGATGAAATTTGATGAGTGCTGAAATATGGTCATATAGAGTAGAACTTGGCTATTTATTAACTGCATATGATGAAATTTACCGTATAAGATGGAAATGGGATTCTTAACCGACTATGATGAAATTCGACCTGGAATATGGCCAATTATTGATGGAACTTGGTAATTTCTAAACCGATTATGGTGAGATTCGACAAGGGTGATGGAAATGGGATGCTCAAATGAGTTTTAGTTAGAGTTCTATAATATGGCCAATTTTGATCCGATAATGATGAAATCAGGAAATATTGATAAAAATGGGCGACTAAAGTTTACTTTACGTATAAATCGAGAAACTCAGGTAAGGTTGCGGTTCAGGCTGACTTCAACTTTTCGGAAAACTGTGTAATATGTGCCAAAAAAATTTATCGTTACACTCCTTCCTCAACTAGTACTAGCGAAGATACAAGACAAAACATCGTCAACTATCTACAAGAACAGTCAACTTTGGAAGTAACCGTGCGCGATCGAATTTTAGATAAGCTCTCGAACCCGGTGATCCAGATGAAAATGTTAAGGCTATAAAATACCACAGAACATGTAGTGATAAAATTCGACAGTCTATGGAGCAGATATTCAATTACATGGACGAGAATCCACATAAGGAATTTCACATTGATGATTTTCGTAAACTTTTGCAAAAAAAAGATATGCTCATACCATCGGAGAAGACTATTTGGAGCAAAATACAAAATCATTATCAACAGGATCTTGTTCATGGAAGTAAACGAAGGACAGGCACATACTGCTGCTTAAAAGATCAGGCGTTCAACGTTCTGCAGAAAAACTATAAAGAATGCGAGTACAGATTTTGAACTTCTTGAGAAAGTAGTGAAAATTCTTGAAGAGGACATTCGCGGATATCAATCGAATTGGAAATTGTATCCTGCAAGTGACTGCATGCTGGAAAATGCTACAGAAATTCCAAAGAAACTGAAATTTTTCCTAGAAAAGCTTTTTGTCAATCAGTATAGAAAAAAACTTGGATACCAGGAGTCAAAAATTATTTCAATTGCTCATGCCATAATGTGCGCGACATTACCCCGCAAAATATTGTCCCCACTCTAGGTGGCTTTCGGCGTGACTTTACATCGGAAGTATGGTTCTAAGGAGCTAGTGGAGATGTGCAATGCCATGGGATTCAGTTGCTCTTATAACGAAGCGCGTAAATATAAGATATCAGCAACTTTGCAGGGAGAAATTAATGTCAAAGAAAATGCTTTCGTTCTATTTGTTCACGATAACGCAGATTGGAACGTTGAGACTTTGGATGGAAAAGGGACATTTCATAGCTTAGGTGGCTGTGAAATTATGACACCTGCATCCTCTTTTGTGCCTAAAAAACCTATGCCCCGGGTCGAAGTTGCACCTGAGCAAGAAATAGCTTCAGAAAGTAAAATCGTCGTTCTAAATTACCCATACAAGGCTCCATGCAATAACGGGGTGCGATACCGTTTCAGCAACGTATTACCTTGGAAAGACAAAATTTTTCAAGACCTTCCAGAAATTCCCAGACCTTCGAGATCATGCTGCGAAGTTCAAGGAAGCTGCGAAATGTACAGGAGAACCGCTACAAAGGGGAAAGTAAATTTGGCCAAAATTCCCCCTACAGTAGACGCCATTCAACAACATCTAAAGAGTGTCTATTTTCAAGTACAACAATGGCTGCACGGAGACCAGCTGACTATAGACCCAACAGAGTGGGGGTGGAGAAAGGAAGGCGACACACTAGTGCCTGTAGAAATGACACAAAAACCTGCGCCCAAGAATATTATGGAACTAATATTCTGTGGATGCGCAGGAGATTGTAATCTGAAGACCTGTAGTTGCAGGAAGCACGGCCTCCCTTGCAATCTTGCCTGTAAAATTTGTGAAGTATCAACTTGCCTCAACACTGAAAGGTATTTAGTTGGAAACGTTATTGCGGCAGAGAGAGAGGCCTTAGATGAGGGAGATGTTCTCCGTATGAATACATCAGTCGATGACGAAGAAAATGAGCAGACTACCGATGTGCCACGTGATCAAGAATTTGATATATAGTTATCAATAAAAATTATTTTAACGTTAATTACATAAATATTGACTTTCTATGCATTCTATTTCTTTCCTCCTCACATAATCTAGAATCAACAATTCCACACAGCTATTGCAGTATTGACGTCGGTCTCTAAGACATCAGGTTTGGTTGACATTGATGGGAATGGCATCGATGTCAAGATAAAAGTTTCAGTGCACCAGGTGTTGAGACGATAGTTTTCGACGTGAAATTTCGATTAAGAGCCCCAAAAAACCCCTCTTGAAGTTTTTCGGTTCGTCTTTTCCGATCTAGGTTCCGGTGCACCAGGTGTCCAGGGGGGTCGTTTTCAACGAGAAATTTGGATTCAGCGCCCCAAAAAAACCCCCGCTCAATGATTTTCAGGTTGTTTTTGTCGATATTGTCAGGAAAATTCTCGGAGATGAAGTCCAGGTCTAGGTTCGGGCGCACCAGGTGTCCGGGAGGTGTTCGCCGATGCCATATTTGAATTCAGCGACCTAAAAAACCCCCGGGAGTTCCACGGAGATGACGTTCATCGGCGTTCCTGAGCTCCAAGTCGGCTGTGGGTCAATTTGAACATCATAATCGTGATCAGCGACCACAAAAACCCCCGGATACCAGACTTGAGCCAGTTCTGACTCTTATTTACAAACTTATCAAATCTTTCAAAATGCGTCTTAGAAAATGCATTTTCCGGACATAAATTATGGTCGCCTCATGAGTTAGTGAGGCGAGAATTACCGGATCGTGATGGTATTGGTTATTATGTATGTATTCGAATGCTCTTTTATGGTTCATGCTCTTTATGCTCTTTTAGATTTTCGTTTAGTTATTTTTTGGCGTTTGTAGAGATTAGTAGGGCTGTAAAAATTATTTTCTTCTGTTTTTTTCTGTTTTCTGTCATGTTCCGTATTGTTTATTAGAATACCAAAAATTGTTAATATTATTTTATAAGATGCACCTTATACACTTTCTCATTGGTCAATTAACTATATTGCGAATTATCGTAACATTAATTTGCGTTAATTAATTTGCAATACATTCACAAAATCAAAAAATGCATTTCTATAGTTTAACTTAATATATGTATATTAATTTTTTAATAATTTATAATAAAAAATTAATTTATTATAAATAATAAAAAATTAATAAACAAACAAAATAAGTTAAAAAAACTAAAGAAATACATTTTTTTATTATACATACAATAATAGAACTAACTAAAAATATGAACAATGGACAACGCACAAATGTAAATTCTCCTGCTTCATAGCAAGTGAGATTTTCTCACATGCGAGCATAAGCACCAAAAATTTGAACCGATTCAACCGATTGGCTTATTTTTGATACTTCCCGTCACAAAACGATACACTAATCCAAAGAACTTATATGATAGCACACAATTACAAAATGTATATTATACGCCTTGTATACGTATACAAAATTCTCATGAGGCAGTGAGGAATTTTGCGACCAAAATTCAAGTCCTGAATGCATTTTTGGCTGCAGCAATGCAATTTCCGGTTTGTATATCTCAGAAATTAGGTAGGAATTTTACAAATAATTTTTGGAAGCGAATGCAGAAAACCGCATTCCGATCCGTCCTGCTGGAAAAAATTCCGAAACTTTTTGCTTCATTGCCTCCACTATTGGCAAAATCCCTAATTAAATTTTTTGTTTCCATATGTATGTATTGTATAATACAACATTTTACATCAAAATTCAATTTTACTTCGGTCTAAAAAGACCAAAGTATTGAAATCCTGTCAAAAATGACGAAAAATTTGGTTGGTCCAAAACCACTTTTCTCGACGTTTTGAAAGTCCCTGAGTCTGAAAATGCAAAAAAAAAAAAAAATGTCCGTCCGTCTGTCTGGATGTCTGGATGTCTGGACCCATGGTATCTCGAGAACGGCTTGTCCCATTTGGATTTTTTTTCGCCAATCTGTTTCTATGGTCAAGGCGGAGATTTGAAAAGCTTTTGGAGCCTGTACGTCAAGGGGGTGGGGTACCTGCCATACGAATTGACCCAAAATATCTGCTTTTATAAATATTTACGATTTTTTTATATAGTTTATTTGATTATTGGATTGGGCATTGAATTGGGAATTGATTTGAAAGTTAAATTATGGGTCAATTTGCGCGTTAAGTTGAAGTTGAGTTGGAGTTGAGTTAAGGTTGGATTAGGATGTAGTGAATAGTTAACACATTTTTTATATGATGGAACTTCCCTATTTATCAACCGATTATTATGAAATTTGACATGTGTGTTGGAAATGGGATTCTAAAATGTTTTTTGGATGAAGTTCTGGGATTTTAAAATGATCTCTGGATGAATTTCTGGAATATGGCCAAGTATGATGGAACGTGTCTATTTCTCAACCGATTATTATGAAATTTAGTATGTATGTTGGAAATGGGATTCTAAAATGAGTTTTGGATGAAGTTCTGGAATATGGCCAAGTAGGATGGAACTTGCCCATTTCTCAACCGATTACGTTGAAATTCGACATTTGTATTGGAAACGGGATTCTAAAATGTTTTTTGGATGAAGTTCTCTGATTTTGAAACGATTTCAGGATGAAGTTCTAGAATATGGCCAAGAATGATGGAACTTGACTATTTCTCATCACATGTGCGTTGAAAATGGGATTCTAAAACTGTTTTGGATGAAGTTCTGCAATATGGTCAAGTATGATGGAACTTGTCTATTTCTCAACCGATTATTATGAAATTTGATATGCATGTTAGAAATTGGATTTTAAAATGAGTTTTGGATGAAATTCTGGAATATGGAAAAGCAGGATGGAACTTGCCCATTTCTGAAACGATTACGATGAAATTCGACATTTGTATTGGAAATGCGATTCTAAAATATTTTTTGGATGAAGTTCTGGGATTTTAAAATGATCTCTGGATGAAGTTCTGGAATATGGCCAAGTATGATGGAACTTGCCTATTTCTCAACGGATTATTATGAAATTTGACATGTGTGCTAGAAATGACGATTCTAAAATGAGTTTTGGATGAAGTTCTGATGATGGAACTTGCCTATTTCTCAACCGATTACGTTGAAATTCGACAAAAGTGTTGGAAATGTGATTCTAAAATGAGTTTTGTATCAGGTTCTCGAATTTGGCCAAGTATGATAGAACTTGCTCATTTCTCAACCGATTATAATGAAATTCGACATGTGTATTGGAAATGGGATTCTAAGATGATTTTTGGACGAAGTTCAGGAATATGGCCAATTATGATGGAACTTGGCTACTTCTTAACCGATTATAATGAAATTGGATATGTGTATGGAAATGGGAATATTTGATATGTGTGGAATATTGCCAAGTAGGATGGAACTTGGCTATGCCTTAACCGCGAGTATCATTAAATTAGCCATGTGTGTTGGGAATGGAATTCTAAAATAATTTTTTATAAAGCTCTGGAATATGGCCAAGTAGGATGGAACTTGGCTATTTCTTAACCGATTATGATGAAATTTGATATGTGTGTTGGAAATGGGATCCTAAAATGAGTTTTTGGATAAATTTCTGGAATATGGTCAGTTAAACGGTTAGAAGTATCAGTATAATTTGTTATACTACTTTCGGTATAAAATTCTAGAATACGATTTTTCGTTTTAAATTGGATGCCTGTACCCATGTTACTGAAGCTTTTGACCTGTTTGGCTGTTGTTGTATAAGTAAATATATGTTGGTTAAAATAGAAATCAATAATGTCAAAACTGTCACAACAACTTTATGACATTATTGAAGATACCAAAGACCGAAGTTCTGATCCCCTCGTGAGGTTTCAGCTCTTTATATTTTATTGTTAAATTTTGACTTAAAATGTAGAAAATTATATTATGGAGGGTATGAAACAGTTCTTCATTAAAAGAACAAAGCCCGCGTTGCGGGCCCCTTGTCGTCGCGGGCCCCCTGCAGCACGGGGTTTGCTTCCTTGTAGTTACGCCGCTGTTATCCGGGGAAGTTTTCACTTTTTCCAGGAGAATTTTACAATTTTTTTTTGTCAATCAGAAGAAGCGATAAGGGCAATAAAAACTATTTGATCTGTGTTGGCAAGGTTGAGGAGCAGTTATTATTAACTAATACACAATCCTAACGTCAAAAATTGAAAAATTTCCCAGAAAATGAGGTAATTTTCCTATTAAATAAAAAAAATTTGAGTCGTAATAATTTAGTAAACGTAAAAAAACAACAGAATTTGGATAATTTACCATAACAAATGGATAATTTTAAAATATGCCGTTTTGATACATGCCGTAGTGTACCATATACCGTTTTGATATATGCTGTTTTGTCATATTCCGTAATGAAATGTGCCATATCTACCCGAACCAGCGTTGGAGGTTAGCTTGACTTGCTCTGATCTGACTTCATGTACGCATGTAGTTTTGGAGACAGTGGGAATTTGGGGATTGAGTTGGGCATTTAGTTGAGCGGTTGGCATATAGTTGGGGGAAGAATTAAAAGTTTAGTTGAACTTGTGTTACGGTTGAGGGTTGAGCTGAGGTCGAGTTAGGGTTGAACAAGGCTTAAGTTGAAATTCAGTTAGATTTGAGTAAGCGGGATTATTTGGTGTGGAATTTAGGGTTTAGTGGGAAGTTAGAAAAGTTGATTTGAGTTCATTTCAAAGAAAATGTAGCTTTCAAATCTAGTTGATTTCGGGATTAAGTTAAGAGGGTTGAGATGTCTTGCTTGTGTTGTGGTTTTTATTTGGGGTTGAACTGGTAATTTATTTTAGGGTTTTTAGTGTTGGGTTGACGATTAATTTGGTGATTGCGTTAGGATTACGTTGCAATTCAGTTGTAGGTTGAGTTGTAAATTAAGTTGGTGGTTGAGCTGAAGATTGGATTAAGAGGAACAGTTAGGGATTAATTTGGGAGTTGACCTAATTTTTAGGACCGAAGTTCTAATTACCTCGTGAGGTTTCAGCCCTTTATATTTTATCAATTATGTTATAGTTCTTGTCTCGCCACAAAAAGATGTAAATTTTATTTAACTCGAATATAGCCAGTAAAATATAAAGGGCTGAAACCTCACGAGGTGATCAGAACTTCGGTCTTTGGTTTTTTCAATGAGGATCGCATTCACCTGTCACCTGTGTTATAAAGTTGGTGTGACAGTTTTGACAGTACTGATTTCTATTTTAACCAACATATATTTACTTATACATACAACAACAGCCAAACAGGTCAAAAGCTTTAGTAGCAGGGGTACAGGAATCCAATATAACACGAAAAATCGTATTTTAAAACTTTATACCGAAAGTATTAGTATACAAAATTATACTGATATTTCTAACCGTGTAACTGACCATATTCTAGAACTTTAACCAAAAATCATTTTAGAATCCCATTTACAACGCACATGTCAAATTTCATCATAATCGGTTGAGAAATGGGCAAGTGCCATCCTACTTGGCCTTATTCCAGAGCTTTATCAAAAAATTATTTTAGAATTCCATTCCCAACACCCATCTCAAATTTGATGATACTCCATTAAGGAATTGCCAAGTTCCATCCTACTCCAGAATTTCATCCAAAAAACATGTTAGAATCCCATTTTCAACGCACATGTCGAATTTCATCATAATCGGTTGAGAAATGGGCAAGTTCCATCATACTTGGCCATATTCCTAAACTTCATCCAAAAATCATTTTAGATTCCCATTTCCGACACACATGTCAAATTTCATAATAATCGGTTGATAAATAGGCAAGCGCAAGTTCCATCATAGAAAAAGCTTGTTAACTACTTACTCACTACATCATAATGCAACCCCAACTCAACTCCAACTCAACTTCAACTCAACCCTCAAATTTACCCCTAACTTAACCTTCAAATCAATTCCCAATTCAATGCCCAATTCAATAATAATCAAACCAGCATATATAAAAAAATCGTAAATATTTATAAAACCAGGTATTTTGGGTCAATTCGTATGGCAGGTACCCCACCCTCTTGACGTACAGTCTCACACACAGATATCCAGACAGACGGACGGACATTTTTTTTTGCATTTTCAGACTCAGGGACTTTCAAAACGTCGAGAAAAGTGGTTTTGGACCAACCAAATTTTTCGTCATTTTTGACAGGATTTCAATACTTTGGTCTTTTTAGGCCGAAGTAATTGACCGAATTTTCGATGGGTTTGAATAACCTTTTTCATTTTTGAAACCAAGAACCGAGCAAGAGTTCTCGTTTTTATTTCATATTTTAAGCCTTATTTAGTAATACTGTAGCTCCTACAACTCTTCTATCTCTCTCTTTCTTTTTTGGGGTTTTGAATCAATAGGTTAACGATTTATTGAACGCTTTGCTCCTCCGTTTTCGACTGATTCTCTTTAGGATTTTGAAGGGCGTCGTTTGAAGAGTCATGTGGGCATTCAGCCACCGCACACTGCGACTTAAATATCTTTTGTACTTGGACCGTGCTTAATTATCCGTTCAGTCAATATTCAGGGTTTTAATGAACCTGATAATACTGCCGGCCGATACGCGATGCATACTATATTGGCTCATTGCTCTCCCTCCTAGATGTTTACTTTAGCATTTACTTCTGCTAGAAAGACGGTGGCACTGGGACCCAAGGACATCGAGAGGCTAATCCCACTCCCGTATATGCCTACCCCTGCCCCGCTTACCGTTTTGATTTTACTCTTACGAGATAGCTGTTCGCAGCTATTGAATTTATTTTCTGAATCTTTTCGCTTGCGTTGATTTCTTACCTAATTTTAAAAACTAATTTCCAGAAAAATGTCACCTTTGAGAGAATAAATCTGTGGTCCGCGAGAAGGACGCCATCCCAGATTTATGTGAGATCGCCGATAAAATTTGGGCATTGAGTACCCCGCAAACTCCAACAGTTTCTGTAGTTAGTACTCATTCGCAGTGCGAACTTATTTCAGTTGGTGCCCTTCAAACCTCAATAGAGATAAATTAATTGTGGTTTTGATAAGCAACAATCTACGAGTACCTCGTTTTCGAAAAACAAAAATAATGATTCGGAAAATTAGATTCGTCCAGCGTTGATGCGACGTCCGCGGGAACTATACAAAACCGTCGTTTATTTATTAAATGTTTTAAAATCTGATTCAATTTGTTGATAGACACAGGTACTGACGTTTCAGTCGTTCCTGCAAGTGCATATTCAAATTTAATCCCAGATACTGATAGTAGTCTTTTCGCAGCAAATCGTTTATTGTCTATTAATGTAGATTTACGTAGAGGGTAGTATTGGAATCAGTATCGATATGGAAGGAAAATAAGTCTATTCGAGATAATTTAACATCTCTAGTCATTGGCGTTACTAAAATGTCATTTTAAACATCTGTGTCTCCTAGAATATTTAACTTTAGTGGAACATTCGGTAATTTAATTAAATATTTTCCAAGTCTTACCCAAGAAACACGATACAACATACCAATCACTTACCATTCTGTCGTCCAAGAAGGCTGGATACCAAACACAAGGTAGCTAAGATGGAATTCGAGCGTATGGTGCAGATGGGATTGTGTAGACTATCTAGTTCCAGTATCTCTTTCCCATTACAATAATAACAGTGCCTGATCATTTCCCCATATCCATAATTTCTCCTTGGCACCACGAAATTGTAGAATACTTTCAAAGATCGATCCGACAAGAGCTTTCCATCATATTCCAGTGGCTTCAGAAGATATTTTTAAGACGCCATTACAGCTCCATTGGGACTGTTTGAGTTCGTAAGAATGCCATATGAGTTGAGAAACGCTGCACAAACGTTTCAACGTTTTATGGATATACATAGTTACTAAAGGACAAAATTTCGTGTTTGTGGATATAGACGATATATTAGTGGGAAGTTGTGATGATTACGGACTCAATGTCAAGCCTTCAAAATGTCAATTTGGTATCAACTGTCTAAACTTTCTAAGCCATAAAATAACACCTGAAGGAATTCAACCGTCAGTTTGACCGCGAACTACTCGCTGTGTAATGTATTCAGTTATAAAGAATTACAGAAATTTTGTGGAAGGCCGTGATTTTTTAGTTTATACAGATCACAAACCACTTACAACAGTTTTAGAAGTTTAGATCAATTCAATTGGTATAAATTAAATTTTAAAAAATTTAGCAATTGATTTGGCAAAAATAAATTCGTGTTTCTGTTTAAGAAATGATGAGCAACACCAACTTTATCAAATAAACAGATCGATTACAAATTTAAAATGGACTGCCCATTACTGGACCAACAAAGAATTGAAACAAATGTAAATACTGCAACAATTCTTTAACGTGCCCCTAAGCAACAAAAAAAAAAATCTTCAACACCTCCTCATATTTTATTTTATTTAGGTTAAAAACTAACCTTTCACCACTTTATATCTCCTTTAGCATTTATTCTCATCTAACTAACCTCCTAAACACCTAACCTACACAACAAGTGTTTATTTAAACAAAAAAATCTTAAAAAATTCCATCAATTTCATTTGCATTTTACATGATACAGAGGAGACGACCGAAAAACCAAAAAAATTTCTTTGTTATACAATGAAGACGATGAACAAAAAGCTAAGTGGTTTTTCTTCACAAATATACAATTTTTGTTGTGTACGATTTATTTTTTTGTTAAATAATAGCCACATTTGAATTAAATTTTATTTTCGTTTGTTTTGTTTTGTTTGAAAACATCTTAATAGTTTTGTTTGCGGCAATTCTTCCTCCAACAACCGATAGAACAGAGAAAATTAATTTAGATTTCATTTATGACAAAAAAAACCGAAATTAATTTCTCGTCGACTCGATAATGGAGCCTGTCAAAAAAATTATTGTTATTATTATTACGATAAGATTATTGTTATTATGTTTTGTTGATATATTCTAATGAGATGACAAGACGAGGGGATATCAGATAGGGTTGATGTACAATAAAAAAAAAAATCAATTTCTTAGATTAAGATATCGATAAATTTCTTTTTTGTTTTTTTTTAATGCTGTCTTTTCAAGATCTTAACATCATGATAATATATGAAAGGAGAAATTTATGGATAATTCATTATTGGGATCTGATTATAGTTCCGGCTTTATAACATAAATAACCGGTTGCATCACAACACTTTTATCTAAAATAATGACTTCACTGAACGACGTTCACCTGCATAAACGCTATATGAAAATTACCCGAGTTATAATTTTCATTTTTTTTTTCTATGTCGTATTTAACATAATTATTACCTGTTGTAATCAGATTCATGGATTTTTCCCATTTTATTTAGAGAACAATAGAGAGAAAATATTTAGATGACAGGTATTTAATTTTTTTCGTTTTTTTTTTTTCATGTTATGAATATTAATTTGCATATTTTCATGGTTGGAAAATTACAAAAAAAAAAAAAAATTAAAGGAAATTAATAAAATATTTTTTCGATTGTTCTTAAAGACTTTAACATGTTCAAGTTGTTGTGTTTAATTAGATAACATTTCTTTATGGTAAAAGGTTTATTTTGTTTGTTGTTCGGATATAGAATTAATGAGCGGTGCGCGCATCATTTAAAAACGATGGTTTGGTGTTACAGCAAATTTGTTGATGCGTTAAAATACGAGTGTTACGGAGCTTATGTGTTTAAATTTTTTTTTTGTTTTAATTAATTGGAATGGCGCTATATTCAGTGACGAAAAGAATATTTAGATTTCCTGTGACATTTCTAAACGATCTGTTGCTTTCTATTTTGAAAACAAATTTTAATGGGATCATTCAACTGTGTGGAAGGCCACCAACATTCTAAAGATGCTTGAAGTATTAGGAAACGTAGAAAATGGGAATTTGAAGTACCGTTTGCTGCGGAAATCGTCTCTTACCGCGTCTTTTAACGAAATTTTTCAATTTTGAACCATATTTATGAGGTATTTGGTGAGCGTTGCAGGGTTAACCCAACGAACGATTTTTACAGACAATCGTTTTATATTGTCTATCGAAGCATGTTGTAATTAATTTTTTACGGGGAGAATCTTACTCTGAACCAGCGGCGAGAATCCTCCTCTGGATTGCGGCGTGATAATTAACCCTACTTTTAATTGGTAAGTTTATATATAATTTAATAGAAAAATTTAATGGGGTCTCTTCCTTTTCGAAGGGGCACTTTTCTTTGCATTTATTGGTATTTGGGGGGGGGGGTTTGTTCGGGAATATGATGGTATCCCATTCTGCAACCCCTTGTATTTTAGACCCAAATGGATCCAAAAGTTGATACAACCTACTTATTACTAAAATCTGCGTTTGTGCAAAATTTCGGCCAGCACTTACTATCAATATTTGGTAGAATGGGAATTTATGTCTGATGGAAGAATAGACATGTTTTAATCGCTGTTTTTGGGCTCTGGTAGCCTAATTCTTTAAGAAATGTGAAAAGCAACAAAATTTTAATTGCGATTACAATACTTATCCCATTTTAACAACGTTATAGTATAAAAAGTAAAAATGACGTATAAGCATTTAGATTTATTAAAACATAAATTGTCCACCCATTCTATGCATAGTACGTGCTATTTATATCTAAAGTTTATGTCTTGGTTATTGGAAGAAAACCCGTTAATATTTGTTTTATAAATGGACCAATTTCAGATCTAACCATATATTTGGGTAATTTTGAACCAGAAAGCTTTAACTTAAGAAGAAAATTGGTAAATTAATTATGCTGGGTACTAATTTTTTACATTTTTTTTATAAAAAAATGAGAATTATCCAAATATAAAAAAGGAGAAATCAGAAACATAATATGTATATCTGTATGTTGGTAACAAAGGCCAATGCCCATACTTCTAATTAAAATTACAGAAACAATGCAATTACCCAATTTATCACTCGTCTGAAATTGACGTTGATCAATAACATAAGTATGGGAATCTTTTAATTGTAAATCATTCGACTTTTTCCTTTTATCGAAATGAAGCATCTAAGGTACAGAAGTATAAGTGTAAGATGCAAGAATTTTTGGTTTAATTGTGAAAACGACGATATACTTCAAACTCTGTGGAGCAGGGAATACGGGTGGCAGTGTAAGTAAAACGTATGTGAGACCCTTCCGCTTCACAGAGCTCCAAGTCTCAGATACCCTTTTTCACACTTATGTCAATATTTAAATATTTTGCATTTATGCCTCTCGTGCTCTAGAACCTTCAAATAAGTTTTCAATAAACGGTGATTTACGCACGTAAGACAAATTTAAAGATTTTGGGCATTGACCCTTTTTCTGCCAAGATTCAGATAAATAGTTATATAAAGCCATTGTCTTTTCTCATTTCAATTTGTTGCACTTTGTGCAAGTTACTTTCAAAATTGTGTGTCTTTTTTTAATTTTATTAAATTATACTCTTAATAAGTACAACAATTATTGTTAAACCTGTGCTAGTGACGTGCTAGTTGAGTGTGTGAATATGTTAAAAACTAGTTAAAAAATTAAAATTTTGACGTAAAAGTCAAAAAAAAAAATTTATTCACCACAAAAAAATAATAAAAAATTTAACATAGTAGAGACCGTATATAAATTTTGACAACTGGGTTAAAAAAAACAAAACGTTAGATTGTGAACGTATATACATTATAACAGAAAGAAATAATATTCATGCTGAAAATGAATTCCCATAAAAATAAAAAAGTCAAAAGGACCGTAAATAAACCATACGCAAAATGTAATTATAATAATATAATAGTTTTAAGTAAAATTTGCAATTAAGTTTTGCTTATTCTTTCAGGGTTAAATGAACAAAGAATAAAATTGTTGCAAACCAGTATTCGATTGAATTATTTATTCACAGGAAAAAAATCAAATGCCAGTACCGGTTGGAAGTAAAAATATATTTTATATTAAATTGGACTATTTAATTAATTTTTTGTGTAATTTCTTAGACAAGTTGTTGCGGAATGCCAACTCGGCCCAGAAAAAACGCATTTAGGCTGCAAACAACAGTGGTGTGGCCTTATGAAGAAATAAAAGGTGTGCATCAGATAATACCGTATAACCTGCCTCACTAATTTAGGTTTTATATTTTTGTAGAGTTTTTTTTTAAATAAATATAGGAGGCGGTACCGGAGACGATGCTCCTGAAGAAATCAAAAATAGGGAGGATTGGCCTTATTTTGAAATAATCCATCAATACGCTAATCTAAAAAATAATTACCATCCTTCTTATTTACTGTCAGATAGTCGGGGGGTGTGTAGACGCAGGGCTGGGGAGTTGGAGCCGGAGCCAGAAGCAACCGAGCTGGCCATTTTTCATAAGCCGTAGAAGAAGTCAACTTTTCTATCTTGGTTTTTAAAAGCCGGAGCTGGAGCCACAGTTGGAGCTGGAACTGGAGCCGGAGCTAAGCAGCTGGAACCGGAGCCGGAGTCAAAGGCGAAACCAGCTTACCTACCTCGAATGTTTTGTTTCAAGTTTCATGATTTTATTGTTGACATTTTAGAACGAAAACTTAATTTTTACAAAATAATAAACAAAAAAAACAACGTTTTACACGGTTTCCGGCTTATCAAAATTGCCCAGCTTCATGACTCCTGGCTCCTCCTACTTCGCGCAGCAGTGATTCTGAGAGAAATATAGAAACATTTAGTCCGACGCCTTCTACATCTCGTAGCAGTGATGGAGATAGGCATATTGAATCATTTAGTTCGACACCTTCCTCTGCTCATCTAGTGGCAGTGGTAACAAAAAACAAAATTTAAGCAGCCAGGAAAAATATTTTAAAAAGCGAGATTGTCGTCTCGGAAAAAAAATTAATGCACTGTTGGGGTGTTCGAGCAACTGGTTAAAATACAGCATCCAAACATTAATGTGTATGCTTTATTAATTTCATCAGCATCCGAGGATTCAGATGAATAAAAGCAGTATTTGGCGTTTGGATTTAAAAATATGTATGAAATAAAATATGAATTAAAAATTATGACTTTAAACTAACTGTTCCAAAAGTTTATTGCGTAAAATAATTGCTTCTGATGAATCTCTTTCTTCCGTAAAATTCCGTTGATCGACCTCTATATTGATTGGCTCCAAAAGTTCATTTACTTCAGTTGTTGGTCCTATATCACCACCGGTCAGACATATCTTATGCAGTATACATGCCGCAAACACCGTCTTGATGCTATTTTCGATTTTTAATTCAAGCGACCGGTTAAAACTGTTTCGCCATCTCATTTTCAATATTCCAAAGGCGCATTCGACAATGTTGCGAGCCCTGCTATGCGCAGTATTAACTTTTTTTTGTTGACCGACAGCGTTTTTATATTGAGTAATCACAGCTACGGGTCGTAATAGGCAAGGATAGCCACTATTTCCAAGAAAATATGCATTATTATTCGTATAGCTGGCGCTTTGCCATAAAGGACTGTTTTTAAATACTCTTGTGCCATGTACCGATCCAGGAAAACCAACGGAAACTTCATTAAAAATGTAGTTGCCATCAACTACGGCTTGCAACTGAATTGAGTAGAATGACTTATTGTTGATGTATTCGTCGTGTCTGTGCTCTGGGCATTTGATCCGTATATGGCAACCGCCAATGGCACCTAAAGCATTACCAAAAATATAAGATGTTGCGCGCCTACAAAACTTCTCTCGAATTTCGTGTCGGTCTTCGTAAGATGGGGGTTTTATTATATGCTGCATGTTCTCTGAAAAATACTCCAGCATTTTATGAATCATGGATTTAACTGTGAAGCTACGAACTTTCATAGTAATGGGCAGGTGTTCTTGGACTTTTATAGTGTTTCCATTTAAAATATAATTTACATCGTCAGAATGGACGCGAGTCACTCCAAAGTGTAATATATTTGAAATCAGGATTATCAACAATAATTTGATTTCAAATTTTTATAATTGAGCTTGCTATACCATCTCCTGTACGACCACTGTCAATTTCGCTCCACAGTGTACAGTAAGTTATTTTAGGGTTATTAATCAAAATGCAAGTGGCAGTCATATTAAACAAGCTTAGCTTTCATTTATAATAAAAACGGGCGCGCTTCCCTTAGGTAGTGCAAAAACACTTTGTAGATCAAAACAAATAATTGCACGTTTCGGTTTCCCATTTTGTCTATCTACCTCCCTTTCAGCTCTCATGGCTATTTTGTCATCTTTATGGGCATTCTGTTGCGATATTTACTCCTCAGTCGGATTGCGATTGCTTTTGAAAAGAACGCATATATCGCATTGGTCCTATTTTGGTCGATGAAACGACAAATTAAATGCCTGAAATTATTTGCGATAGACGGATTCTATCTTCTAATATTTGTGAGAATGGGAGGCGAAACAAAAATAATAAAAATGTGCGACTGGAAGGATGGACGGACGGACGGAAGGACGGGCACGACATTTTTCTGATCGATGTTTCGGGGACCTGGTAACACACAACACAATTTTTTTCGCGATTACAATTCTTACCCAATATAACTTCGTTATAGTGGGAAAAGTAATTATAACAACCGATTATGACCAATGTTGCGTTAGCACAAAGCGTTCCTAGATATACAGGCCGTTAGGTTAAAATTCGAACTTAAGGTGTGTTTGTAAATGTCATGAAGTCATACCATTCGTTCAAGTTTTTTTTTATAATAAGCCATTAGTGACACCTACTTGTTAACTCGACTAATTAAATAGTTAGTGTAGTTTTCGTGTTTGAAATCAGATGGTGGCAATAAAAAAATGAAAATAATTCGGCACAGGAATCGGGAAAGAGGAAAAAGAGTATTTTTATGAACAAAGAGAACGATAAGTTATTTTAATTTTAGATACCAAACAAAATGTTTATGCCCAGTTGCACAAATAAAGAGGCAACAGCCAGTTAAGAAATACTTCATCTTTTTCTTCATATATGAAAATACGATTTGTTTCATAATACAAAATCAATGCAAGCTGATTATTTTTCTTTTTTACTTGAACATTGTAACTGGAGAATTAAATATTTGACTACCAGATTTCGTTTTACTAAATATTTAACTGAATGATAAATATTTCTACGTAAAAATAAAACAAAATTAACTGGCGTTGAATTCATATTATGAAACAAGTCGCATTTTTCTAACAGAAGAAAAAGAGAAAATATTAGTTAACTGGGTGTTGGCTTTTTTTTTGTGCAACTGGGCAAGTGTTTTATTTTTGTATGGCTCCTAATTTTCTCAATTTAATAAATTTTATTGCAGCGTTAAGCAAAACGAAAGTAAGTTTTGAGTATGGTTCCGGTAACCGTACCGTACCAAATATTAAACTGCGTCAAAATTCAAAACAATCAGAAATTGTTATTGCTATCCAGAATTCACTATCTTTGTCGAACTCATAACGAAATCGTCTTAATTTTGTGTTTGGCACAGAGGAGCAGATTAGTGATGCTGTCACTGACAAAGAATTAAATTTTGATGAAGAATTAAATTTTGATGAAATTTTTTCGAAATGAGCTCGATTTTGTCGAAGGTAGTGATGTATCGGTTGTAGCACTATCGAAAAAACAAAAATGCTTATCAATTTTGATGTATAGATGACAAAAATTGAAGCTCATCAAATTTGGATCCTAATAAAAAGTTTAACGACCATGCCAATCTACTTCATAAGAAATACGGTAAAAAAATGTCAAACATATAATCATCTGGATTTAAAAATAGATGGTGGGGTGGCAAATTCGTATGGTACCGAACGTGAAAGCAACGATGAAATAGAGTGTAGGTCTAAGTTCAACATTGAAAAAATTGCAACACTATCGAAACAGGCATTTGGTGATTTAAATCGAATAAATTTGAATAATGATATTCCTATCTCTAACGGTGGAAATGAGTTTAACAAAAAGAATTCATCAGCACAAATAAAAACACGAACATTTATTCAAGTAAAAGGTACCATTCGTCAATTAAAAATTAATTAATTTACAAAACATTTTTTGTGATTTTAATAAATTATTGTATTTATTATTTATTTAAATCATAAATCAAACCGATTATTAAATTTTAAAACTCACTCGAACAGAAAATAGTAACCGAAATATGTAATTTTTGTGGTAAACTTTAGATGTCACTAATTCTTCACTAACATATTGACAGTGTACATTTAGAATTTTTTGACATTTTACATCAACAAATGTCACACTTGTCATTGGAGATGTGGAGAAAAAGGTAATTGATGTTTTTTTTAAATTATTATTAGAATTATTTTGTTTTTATCCTAAAGAGTAAAGCAGTTTAATACTCTTTTGAGAATACTAGAGGCAAATTCTCTTAATACAGGCGGCCGACTTGAAAGGATATATTCCAAAGTAGCAATCAAAAATGGTGAGGTTTTATGTTTGGAGCTTCATCTGCGATATTGGTTCGGCTCAATTCGGTTCTCAAACCCAATGGAAAGTTGTTAATTTCCGAAAAGGGTATCTTAGTAAATCAGCAAAGTGAATTGATCGGAAAGCATCACAATTTTCGAATAATTTTTTCATCCGCGTAAAGGTGAAATATCGCGACCCATGCTTAATCGTGTCGAAATAAATTTCAATCGTGAAAATTATACCGAAAACGATTTACGTGAACTCATCTACCAAAAAAAAAAATTTTGGACTATCGTACATATTAAAATTTTTAATGCCTCGTGTTGCACAACTTAAAGCTGAGCAATTTAACTGAAAATTCACTTCGCATAAGCTCAAATGAGCCATGTTATTTCGTGGACCGTGGATTTAATGGGATTTGGCTTGAAATTCTATCGCAATAAATTATCCGAAATTTTTGAAGTCTCTCAATAATTTCAAAGTGTTCAATAATAATTGTAACTTTGATAATGTTTTGATCAAGTTGCAACACCATATTTAACGGTATTGAATGGAAATAACGAGAGTTTGTTGAATTTGTCGACTAACTACAACCGGGTCGTGCATAAATTGAATCATTTCAAATTTAATATTGACTATGTACTAATTTACCATGTTTTTTAGCAGCAATGATGTTGATTTGCGACAGATCTACTTGGATAAGCTCACTCAAGATGAGTATACTGCGATATCAAGAAATCAGGTATTGAATGAATTAATTGAAGTGCCACGGAATTTAACGATATTCCGCGTATTGGGACAGATCTACTTGGATAAGCTCACTCAAGATGAGTATACTGCGATATCAAGAAATCAGGTATTGAATGAATTAATTGAAGTGCCACGGAATTTAACGATATTCCGCGTTTGACTTTCAAGTCAATCGTATTAGTTTAATTTTTTTTGTTAATTTTTCGAATTTTTTTTTTTCTTAATTAATGGAATTATTTCAAAATTTAAATTTGATATATGCAACCTATGCAAAATGACCATATGCCACAACTGCGGGACCCATAAAAATCCTTGGGAAATAAAATAAATATACTAAGAAGATTGAAAAGCAAATAACATTCCTGGAAGAAAAATCTCTGAATCAGGAAGATATTGTTTGGCAATGAAAACATTATCCTAAACTATAGTTATATAATTACGTTAGACATTTATTGCTGCACATTTTTTTGTAATGAGCTCATGCTCAAGATTTAATGTGTAACTGACCAAAATTCTATGTGATTAAAAATAAATAAATAAATAAATAAGCAATGCCTAAAAGTATTAGAAATTATATTACAAATGGGAAGATCGATTTGCAAGACAGGCTAAAGTTGAGCTTAACACTGCTTCTGCGGGTGATTTTAAATGTAGTTCAGCCAGATGAAAATATGAAATTGGATTATATAACAGTATAGTCCTACTCAAAGGCGGTCAAAGAGAAAATCAATAATATGTATACATTTTTTCAGGCTTTTAGAATTACCATACCTATTGCAGCTGATTAAAACCGATTCCCAAACTATGGATTTAAAATATTTCATTGAGCTGTTATGCTCATTTTTTGTGGTTCAGTCGATTATTAAATTTGTCACATAATAATTTAGAAATAAGGATAAGCTTAATGATCCGATTGTACCATCTCTAATCCAACATTTTAAATATACTTTTGAGAAAATATTTTTGAGATGTTATTAAATTCGATCGGTAATTTTAAAACTGTTGGTCTCTTAGATATGAATACGATAAAATGTGATTTAACATCTACCGGCAAAATCCGGCCGATATGATAAAATAATCATCCCTATTATGATTGTCGAATCGATCGACAATCGACACGAGCACGACTCTGCATTGCGTTTTCGTTTTTTCATTTGATAAAAACAATACAAAAAATAAAAGGCAACACAGAGTCGTGTCGATTGTCGAACGACTCGACAATCATAAAAGAGGTAAATGATATACATAATATGCTGGCTGGTCGCTAATAAAGAATAAAAACAATATTGTACTAGAAAAGGAAAAAATATATTTTTAATTTTAAAATTTTGCAATACTGTTTAATATTTTCAAAATTCGATATTCGAATTTTCAAAGAAAAAACGTTGTGTGGCTAACTTCATAATATCTTCCGTCATTGATTTCGTTTTTATAATTTTATACTGTATTTACATTACTTTTTTACATATAAATTTATGCTGATGGTTTGAATATCGAGGAGCTTTGGTTAGCGCAACACCAGACATCCTTAGTCTTGTTGAAACCACATATCATTAATGTCTAGCTCATGCAATTGACCAAAAAAATAACTTTGCAACCTGTCTCTGTAGCGATCTCCATTGACTGTAACGTGACGGTCATTTTCATCAACGACCATCAACCAGCATGAAAACCACACCATACAGTAATTTTTTGTGGATGAAGTGGTATTTCTTGAAGCACATGAGGGTTTTCACCTTGGCAATAAAGCGTATTCTGTTTGTTGACCAAACCATTTAGCCAAATATGCGCTTCATCACTGAAGATGATTTTGCGATGAAATTGGTCATCTTCTTCCAACATTTCCAGAGCCAAATCCGAGAACGTACATCGAGTGGCTTTAGTTCTTGTGCTAACTTTATGTTATAAGGGTGCAATTCAAGATCCTTTCGCAAAATTCGCCAAAGTGTGGTCTGAGCAATGCGCAATTCTTGAGAACGCCGTGGAATCGACTGTTTCGAACGGCAGCAATATTCTCAGCACTTCGACCAACCTGTTATCTCACTGGCACGGGAATATCCGACAGCGAATATTTAGACTCAAATTTTTTCACTAGATTATGAATTGCTTGTCTACTGGGACGATAATTAAGACCAAAAATTGGAATTAACGCTCTTGAAGCTGCAGTCACCGACTCGGAATTTTTGTAGTAATTGTTAATTATTTGTAAACATTGTTCGTTCGTGTTCTAAAAATGTTGTATTTACTGAATGTTTCAACACTGACAAGTTGTGAAAGTTCAAAGTTGTCAAGTCCCAAATGGAGAACCCGATACTCAAATAACTGAATTTGACTAAAGGCTTTTGATTGATTTTTTTATGATTTTGGAAATTTTTAACCAAATAGATCCGTGCATTGTTCTTTTATTACCTGCATGATACGGATTGAGTGGAAAAACTGAAATTTAATGGTAAATGTTATATGGCCATTTATACGTAGAATCACTGCACACGTAACATTAGTACGTTTTAAATGATTCATTACAACATAGAATCAGCAGAATTTCACTCGAATTATCAAAAATCAAGCTGGGCTAAAAATGTATGCGGTAAATTAGATAATTTAACTGAAATTTACCGAATTTCACTCAAACCGTCAGCATTTTAAAAGTTTAAATTTAATAATAATATTTTGATATAGTATTTCATGACTACTTAGTACTGAAAGGTTAAGCATCGCTGTATTGTCCGAACAAAATAGTCGATATAGAAACAAACCCATTTCTTCAAAAAAATTTGGTATGACAGAAATATTCAACATTTAAATAAAAAATAAATTTATTAAAATAAAATAAATCAATAGATTGATTTCATTGATAACAAATTAAATTTATTAAAATAAAAAAAAAGGTTCATTGATATTAAAAAAAAAAAAAAATTGTGTGTGTGTGTATATATAAAATGGTGGGTTGATGAATTCTCGGTGCGCTGAGTGCATTCTCGATACATTGTACAACGTACATACATAGATTTGAGATCATATGACACTGAAAAATATTTAGTGTGACATTAATAACCCCGTACGCCATTGAGTACCGCATTTAATTGGTAATATGTACATTATACCAGTTGTATACCAATTTACGTATCCATATCCGAATTCAATGCATACATTTTCTATAAATTGAATGATAGATTTATAGTCATGTAGATTTTGATTTTTATCAAAAAAATTTTAATAAAATATATCAACTATATATATGTACAAGTATGTGTACTATAAGTTATATATGGTACATGCTTTTTGAATGATGTGTAGACGTGGTATTGTTATTGTATATCATGTAATTTGATCTCTTGTTAAAAGTTATAAATTTGCAAACAATTTTATTTTTTTGCTTGTTAATTCATTGATTGTATGTACGTAATGTTGTTTTTATGTTATACGTGTACATACATTTTGGAGATAATAGTGTAGTTTTAAATCTGATTTCAGATTAAGTAATAATATCTGGTTTGTTTATATCGAGAGTGAACTAAATTTTGTGGGTGGAATTCGTATGAATGAATATAATCCAGCAGCTGGAGATAAAAAATATATTTTTTTAATGACTGTGTGTGTGTATGTATGTTCAAGGTAGGTAATTGGTATGTGTTTATTGAGTCGATGAATTATAATAAACTAAAACAAACGTCCTAACAAAATTATGCATTATATAAACTATTACTTTGGTTCATAAAATGGTTGGATTTTGAATAGCATTCTACTTTCTAAATTTGACTCAATTTAATGAAGTTAGAATAAAAAACATAGTGTAAGTGGAGTATTAGGATTTAAGGAAGAGCTAACTACAAATTATTTGCATCAATTGCTCGAGTTGCAGAGAGATACGTTTGGCCGTGACATTTTTTTTATTTTAGCTTTCAAGAACTATGTGCTATATCCCGATCATTCTTTCAATAATAAGTTTATAGTCGTTACAGTGATTATTAGCTGGAGATGACTTTCGTAATAATATGGCATATACTGTTTGTTAAGAAGTCAAAATTATTCACTTGCATAGCTAATCAAAATTAAAATAATTTTGTGCCAAATTATGGAACTCCTACAGTGGAAATTCTACTTTGTATTCAACATCATTCTCTCGCTAGCGATCCTATACCGCTTAAAAACCTTCCAGGAGCATTAACAAATTTAGGTAGAAATTAACGCCGTTGAGACTGATTTGTTATAACAAAGTAATCGTCAAACAGTGATTGTTTGCTTAATTCTTTTATAGATATTGCCATCAATATAGATAGGCGTTTTAGCCCCAACTCTTAAGGCCTAATGTTCCAAGTTCTTTTTGAGTTAAAATTATTGGAGTTTCAAATTGGTTGATCAGAACACTTTGATTTGTCAGTTTTTAAAAAAGGATATTGGGCACAAAAAGTACTCGCGTCTGAGGATACATTTGTGTTAAAGCCGTATCATATAAAAAATGGCCATCATTATGGCATAAGGCCATGAAATAACTACAGATTAACTAAAATTTTGTATCTATTTCATTCAGCCAACATTCAGGCTAAATAGTACATGAAATTATGTTTTATTATCCAAAATTACAAGCCCAATACCACCACAGAATTTTAACATTGATCCGAAATTATTCGCAGGAATCAAATTGGCCGATCCTCAATTCAACAAGCAAAACAACATTGATTTGCTAATAGGAGCTGACCATTTATTCAGTCTTATTAATATAATGGCCAGATCAGAACCAGTCCTAAAGAACCTATTCTGTAAGACTCCGTATTCGGTTGGATAGCATTTTGTGAAAATGATTTCTACGAAAATCTGCGAAGGAACTCGCAGAAGAAAAGATGTACCGCCAGGTGTGTGTAACTCCAAATGACACTTTTTCAAAAAATTATCAATCACTCTGACCCATCTAAACCAATTCGACATTTCCGTTTATTGACGGTCACCTACAGTTTAGCATCTGCTTCATTTCTATCAACTATAGAGCGACCAACGTAATAAATTTAGTAGAAGTCAACGAAATACTACGCAAATACGGTTTCCATATAAGGAAGTGGAAATTTAACAGTGAGAAAAACATCCAAGAGTACACGACACAATATACAGAATTCGCGAAAGCACGACACAATATGCAGAATCATGTTCACGTCTCAACTGCCAGACTTAACTAATTTTACAAAAAGAACTTTCTGAAACAAGCCGGCTGTTTCCTTTATGTTGGCTGGCTTCTGTCGTCATAACATTCAAAATATTTTTGCAGACGCTTTGGGCAAACAATTTAGCTTGGGACGATCCACTCCGAAATGACAAGCAAAAACAATTTAAAAATGATTAAAAACATTTATATCCCCAGATTTATAAACGCGGCTGATATTTCTATCAAAGATCTGCCCGGCTTCTATGATGCAAGTCAATCGGCGTACGCAGCTGTGGTGTTCTTCAGGTCGAAAGATGTGTAGATGGCAACATAAATGTGTAACTAATTTTCGCTAAAACAAAAATAGCGCCCATCAAACAGCAAACGTTTCTCACCTTGAACTATGTACAGGGCAGTATTGTTGACTAATCTCATAAAATTAGTTAAGAAGGAGTCCAGTTTAAAAATGAACAACACATACGCCTGGACTGATTCCTAAATCACCTTGGCTGTCTACCAAGTCATCCAAGGCATTGGAGCACATTCATGGACAATCGCACTTCTCACTTCGCAATCATTTCATCGTTTTCAAGGGAACATTGGCGATACGTTCCATCAGCGGAAATCCAGCGAATTGCGCTTCTTATGGTTTATTACCCAGTGAACCCTGAATCACATTCCCTATGGTAAAAGGGACCAAACTGGATGTATCAATTTCCTTCATTCCTTAAATTACAAAGAGTGATGTGTTACATCTTTAGATTTATTGGCAATGCAGCAAAAACCTAAGGATTCCAGAATAGATGGCATCTTTCTTCAGAGAGAAGAACTATTTCACGTCGTACGCCTTATATGTAAATATGAATAATCAAAATTTTATAAAGATGAACTAGCAGCATTGCAATCTAAAGAAATAGTCAGAAAAACCTGTAACCTAAGGTTTTTAAATCCGTTCCTAGATTATTTCGGATTAATTCGTGTTGGGAGTAGTCTCCATAATAGTCTAGCTCCGTATTCTAGTAAACAGTCCATGCTACTCTACAGTCCATCCACTTTAATTCTTTGAGATTTCCATCTAAACAATAAACACGCTGGTCCAATGTTTCTTCTTTCTATCAGCTGAAAAGGGTACTGGATACCAAACGAAAAAGCTAAAGCCAAAAAAGTCGTATAAGAAATTGTGTTACGTGTGCAAAGTTTAAGATATATACTGTCAAGAATAATTAACGGATAGCCTGCCGAGATCACGAGTGGAATTAATGCCTCCATTTTTGGAAACTGGAGTAGATTATGAAGGACCGATCCCAATTCAGCTCGCAAAAGGATAAGGACAGAAAGCCTATAAAGCATATGGGGCATATTGGTGTCATCGATTAAACATTTTTTATTATTTTATTATAATTCCAAGATGGCGGATCCAAGATGGCCGCCAAAATTGGCAAATTTTTCGACGTTCATAAAGATTGTTAGAAACATGTCCCAGAAGGTTTTCGGGGTTGCTGATCACGAATTTGAGGTCAGAATTTTAATATTCAAGATAGCGGATACAAGATGGTGGTCGACTATGACCGAAAGATGCCTAATTTTTCGACGTTCATAGAAATGAATTAAAACTCGATCTAGAGGGTTTTCGAAGTCGGTGATCATTAATTTAGGATCAGAATTTGAAAATTCAAGATGGCAGGCCCAAGATGACCGCCATAAATGTCAATTTTTCAACGTTTATGAAAATCGATAAAAACATGATCATAGGGGGTTTTAGGGGTCGCTAATCACGAATTTGAGGTCAAAATTTAAAAATTCTTTCAAAAAATACCAGATTCTCAATAGAATGTGTTATTTTTAAACATTTTTTGAAAAAATTGTAAAAATACCACATTTTATCAAAAATCTGGTACCTTTTTGAGAGAATTTTTGAATGTTGACCTCAAATTCGTGATCAGCGATCCCGAAAACCCCCTAGAACATATTTTTATCGATTTTGATAAACTTTGAAAAATTGACATTTATGGCGGCCATCTTGAGTCCACCGTGTTGAATTTTCAAATTCCGACCCTAAATTAATGATCACCGACTTGGAAATCCACCTAGACCGAAATTTTATTGATTTCTATAAACGTCGAAAAATTAGCCTTTTTTCTGCCATATTCGACCACCATCTTGTGTCCGCCATCTTGAATATTAAAATTCTGACCTCAAATTCGTGACCAGTGACCCCGAAAACCTTCTAGAACATGCTTCTAACGATCTTTATGAACATCGAAAAATTTGTCAATTTTGGCGGCCATCTTTGATCCGCCATCTTGGAATTGTAAAAAAATAATTAAAAATATTTAATCGATGACACCAAACACACTTTATAGTAAATTAACAGAGTTAAAATTACGTTGTTTTATCAATTTTATGAAAAAGTAACGACTTACTTATCAGATATGGTCCGCCATTTTGAAAAACCAAGGACGCCATAAAAACGCCATACGGGATTAAAAAGTAGACATTCTAAGCAAAATGTAAACCCAAAAAAGTTTATTTATCTCAAAAAATGAAATGTGCAGGGGGTGTGGCCGATTTGACAGAGAATACCCCATATATATGTTCATTTGAAACTTGTCAGCGATTTACCCAGTGATGCATTTCTAGCGTAGTTGAAAAGGTTCACCGCAAGACGAGGGGTTTGCCTCGAACTGCGTGGTGAATTTCGTTGGTGCTGACTACAAACTAAGAGAAAACTTCAACAAACTCATAAAAGATTCCAATATTCTATCATGTTTCTTTTCCAGAAATCGCATAGTATGAAATTTCATTCAACCGAGCTTTCCCCATTTTGGCGGATTGTGGGAAACAGGTGTTAAATCTACCAAATTCACGACCTCTCTGTGTCAAAAACGACACGGACATCGATTTATTACACCATCACACTTCCTGATCGGGCATCCATACTCTAAAATTCCAGAAGTGGATATAACGCATCTAAAAGAATCACATCTAACTCGGTGGCAACTCGTCCGACAAATGGGTCAACACTCCTGGAAAAGGAGGTATACAGAATACCTCACCTCGCTGAGCGGGGTGGACCAAATGGCGGACCAGAAAGTCATAAATTTCAAACAAACGATGTTGTTTTAATAAAAGACAAAAACTTACCTGTCAACACCATTGGCCGCTTGCAAGGGTGATAGAGATTCATCCCGATTATATTTAAAATAAAAAAGTTAAAACGTAACGCCATTTCAAGGTTGGTTTGAACGAAAGCCAAGCATTAAGTTAAGATACGGAATCCAAAACGTTATTTTCAGTCGCGATGTTTAATTTTCTATACAGATAAAAGGGAAGAAAACCCAGTAATGTGTGTCCGAAATAATTTATAAAACAATTTTTCTGATGTGGAACTTGTTGGCGATTTTGTTAACAATGAAGCATTAAACAATGATGAAAATGATAGTGTAAATTTGATTGCAACACATGGCAATAAAAATTCAACCTGCGTATGTTTGTGATCGCTAAACTCGAAAAGTAGTCGGTCGATTGCCTTGCAATTTTGATACAACGTTGTACATACATATTTGAATACGCGCTTGTTTTTATATATAGATGTCACACCGGTGACAGGTAGAAACATGCTTTTTTGAAAAACAGCGCCATTTGTTGAACATAAAAGCTGTTTAACATTCAATTTTTTCGTTGAAATTACATTACATTTCGAAAAAATGCAATGGTACAATAGTAGTAGAGTTGGTGTTTTGAAATCTTGAGGTTGCGAGCTATATTTTCATCAAATGCTTTAGGAAGAATACTGAATGCTTTTATTTACGGTTGCTCCTGATTACCGTTCGTCTTCCAACATTATTTATACATTTACGAACAATGCATGGATTAGTACATAATCGTATCGGAGTCCGTGCGAGGCACTTTATTTACTGGAAAACGACGATTATTCGGACAAGTCAATTGAAGATTCAACCGCCACTTCTAGCCCATTTCAAATAAGTATCTTAGGTAAAAACTTATCAATAGTTGTGCTCAAAACATTGGTTATTGAAAGTAATGTTAACTTTTCGACGACGTTTTACTTTCAGAATTTTAACTAAGTAAAAATTGTATTAACTAGCACCACATCCGTGTGTCGTCGATACACGTCATGTAAAATGTATTTGTATTTCAAACTGTATCGGATCCAATATTCATGTGTGCAGAATCTCATAATTAGACGTGACATTTATGCTTTTATAAAAAATGTGGGTAAGTGGGTCTAAATTGATTCGTTTTGATTTCTTTTTAAATTCCCATACGGACAAATAAAACACCTACCACACATTATAGGATTAAGAACAACAAGTAATGATCATAAAATATATTATACCGAGTATCTAAACATTAAAATTATGATCCAAAATTTAAAATTCCATAAAATTTTGATTGGTTATGTAATATACTACTAAATAGATAAATAATATTTCTACCAAAATAACATGAAATTGTATCTTCTATATAAAATATTTGTTAGATAAAATTAATAAAATTATTTTATGTGTGGATGGATGTTTGGATGGGGCTTTATCATATTTAGAGATCAGCTCTTAAAAAAACGAAAAAAAAATATTTTTGTTGGTTATTATTAATAATAATATTATGTATGTTGAACTTCTTTTCGAGAATGGGCTCTGTGGTGACCAACATATACACATATGAGTTATTTTATTATTAATCTCTCGAATGTTTTCATAATTGTATGTGTTTGAGTGGAACTACAGTATTTTGTTACATAGTTTTTTTTGAGATGCGGTCAAGATGATAGCACTGTGAAATTTTTGAACTCTTGATGCGTAATTGGGATTTTGTTTCTTTTATTTTTGGACTCAATTTTTTTTTACATTAATCGTGTGTGCATTAATTAATGGTAATTTTTGGTTTAAACAGATTTTGTTAATAATTCAAACTACATAAGTGGTTGTGATCATTAAATTTAATAGCGAACACTAAAAATTGCTTTCAAATCAAACCTAGAAACAACCCGTAAAATAAACTATTCATAAGGTTCGTAAAAGAAACATCGCTACAAAACTCTTTAGAAGCGTTATTTTTTAAGATTAAGCAAGTGAAAAAGGAACGTGAAGTTAGGCTTCCTAGAATTAACATTCATAACTTTTCTGGAAAATATGCTGAATTTCCCTCTTTTAAAGACCTTTATGAACCCCCTAAATTGGCAGTAATGCTAAAATGTCGAAGGTACATACATTTCTATACCTAAAAGGTCTTTTAACGGGTGAAGCTGCCGCATTAGTTCGGAATATTGATGTCACTAAAGGAAATTACATTGAGGCATGGGATAAAATAAGGGAGAGGCGTGTGATTTCTACGCTGATTAAACAGTTTGTAGATCACCCAAATTATTACCAAATTAACAAATTATCAGCAAAAGCCCTTCATAAAATGTCTGATCTATCTGATGAAGTGTTAAGAGGATTAAAGGTGTTAAGTGTCGGAGCAGAGAAATGAGATCCATGACTAATCCATATTTTAGTGAACAAATTGGACGGGGTTATTAAACAAGCTTAGGACGGGGTTACTAAGCAAAGAACGATCTTTGGTTGGGTTGTTTCTGGAAAAACCGACAGTAGTAGTTTCGAGGGAAACAAGGCTGTTCACACCAATATTTGCACTTTTAATCTTTTAACCCACAAGCGAACCGAAGAAGGCAGATATACATTGCAGGTTCCATTTAAAAGAAACAGCAGGTCTGCTTGGTAGTTCAGCGAACGCGGCCAAACGCAGCTTTCTAGCATTGGAAAGAAAATTGCAGGCGAATCCTTCGATCAGAGAAGAACATAGAAATTTCGTAAACTAATATTTAAATTTGGGATATTTACAGCCCATTAAACCTGGTGAACGCTTTAAAGATTCCAAATATTTTTATTTACCGCATCACTGTGTGTTTAAGGTTTCCAGCGAGACCATTAAGTTAAGAGTGGTGTTTGACGGATCTGCGAAAACGTCGACTGGAGTTTCTCTCCATAAAACCATGATGGTGGGACCAACAATTCAACCTACATTACGGTCCTTTAATGAGATTTAGATACTACAAGGTAGCATTGATCGCAGATATTGCGAAAATGCACAACCAAGTCGAAGTTGCTGAGCCAATTACACATTTCATCATTTTTAGCGATAAGGACCTTACAGCACGTAGGTTACGATAACCAGCAAGACCCATCGGTACGCATATACTGGAAGATTTTTACGTTAATGATTTCATCTCAGAAAACCTAAAAATTAAACGAGTTATTCCACAAAACGAGCCAATTGAGATACACGGTTTTTCGGATGCAAGCGAAAAGGCATACGGTGCAGTGGTATATTGTAGAGAAATTGATGAGAATGGCGTGGTAAACATGAATTTAATGGGATCCAAAACCAAGGTGGCGCCAATTAAGCAGATTTCTCTCCCTAGACTAGAGTTATGTGGGGCATACTTAGTTACAAAACTGCCAATACTGGCGAAAGAAACTATCAAACAACCTGTCAAATGTTAAGCGTGGACAAACTCCACTATCGTGTTGATGTGGCTACCATCCCATCCAGTTAGATAGATGGAAAATATTTGTGGCAAATCCGACTTCAGAGATCCTTAATGAAAAACCGCAAAATTGTTGGAATCACGTACGATCGAAACACAACGCAGCTGATTGCGCATCAAAGCGGAGTACTTCCATCAAAATTGGTGAATTTAGATCAATGGTGGTATGGTCCATAATGGTTGTAGAGGACTGATATTATGTATGCACCTAAAAATGATGATATAATAAATAAAAGAAGACGTAATAAATTATTTGATGCAACGAACTTCAGCATACACCAAGATGATTCGAGTTTTGGCTAACGTATTGAGATTTTTGAAAAATGCGCGATTGTTCAAGAGTGAGAGAAATTTAAGATTCCTAGCAGTCGAGGAGCTTCAAATTGCTATCATTAAATACGTGCAACAAGAATCGTTTGCAACTCGAACCGTTCTTCGGAACTTGAAAATTGGCAAAAGCAGTGATATTATCTCATTGGCACCGTTTATCGACGCAAACGAAATTTTAAGTGTTGGTGGTAGGCTGAGATATTCGAATTATCCATATGATTATAAGCATCCAATAATTTTACAAAATGGGCATGTATTTAGTCATGTTGTTGTAGTATACATGTACAAGCAAAACCTGCATCCGGGTCCATCATTAACGTTCAACCTAACCAGGCAACAATTCTGGATAATTGGAGGAAGAAGCATCATACGAAATATTGTTAAAAAATGCATCGTGTGTGTCAAGAGTAATGCGAAAGCTGCCAAGCAGCTGATGGGAAATCTACCGATAGCGAGACCATTTACATCATGTGGTGTGGATTATGCGGGGCCAATACAACTAGCGTCAAAAAGAGGGAGAGGCGCCAAATTCATCAAGAGTTATGTATATCGCCATATTTGTCTGTATGGCGACAAAGGCAGATGAATGAAGTAATAATTTTTATTAATAGCCATAATTGGTTTCATTATTTTTAACTCATTTAATACAATTTTATTTCTGCAATACACCCTCAAATTTTTAAAGCCGCTTATAAGTCATACATTTTGACAGAAACACTAATCCAGGTATTTCAGAAGCCGATTTAGCTTGTTTTCACTTAAGTGGTTCTTGCTTTTGAACACAGAATTAATACATCGAGCGGGAAGACGTATGAAGCATGTGGATGCTTTGAGCCGAACTCCGGTGCTGCTATTAAAGTGAGAAATTAAAGTAATAAAGAAAGCCCACGAAGTTGGACACTTTGGTAGGTTTAGCCGGTTGTATGATTGGAAATTGTACGGTGCATAGAATCCTGTGTGACATGCATACTGCCCACCAAGAAAATGGGAACAGACAAAGGATTATTGAATCCAATACCAGAAGAAATTTTGTCATTGGAGATGCTAACCTTTTCTACTACAAAAAAGCGTATACGCATCTTCTGGCGATAGTTGATGGTTTCAATAAGTTTACCTGGTTATTTCCTGTTAGAACGTTGATCACAGAGGAAATACTCTGGTGGTAACGGACAAATCGAAATTATCAATCAAATTATAATTAATACTCTCACGAAATTATCTTTAGAAAATCAATCCAACTGATTTGTTCATATTAGGAAACTGCAAAGTTTCCTGCATAATACGCTTCAAATAAGTATTGGTATAAGCTCATTCGAAGTAACGTTGACCAAGATGTCGTTAAAAGAAGATGAAAAGAAGTAGTTAATCAGAAAGCCGCCGGTGATGGGTGCAACGCTATAAAAAATAAAGACACCTTATAGAGTTAGAGAGAGTGTAGAAACGAGGGATGAATGGCAATGCCGTAGCACAACAAATTGTTTTTAAACCTCTGCATAAATCTTCAGATAGCCAAAGCAGCAGCGACTTCAGCATTATTGTTCACAAATTTGAAAGAACAAGGAACTATTATTGAACACAGAAGTTAAAACTACCAAAATAAAAATTGGTCATTAGGCAAAATAAAATTTAAAATTTAAAATTTAAAATTTAAAATTTAAAATTTAAAATTTAAAATTTAAAATTTAAAATTTAAAATTTAAAATTTAAAATTTAAAATTTAAAATTTAAAATTTAAAATTTAAAATTTAAAATTTTAATTTTAAATTAATTTATTAAATTTTAAATTTTAAATTAATTTATTAAATTTTAAATTTTAATTTTAAATTTTAAATTTTAAATTTTAAAAAATTTTAAAAATAAGTTGTAAATTTTATATTTTACTTTTTACATTTAACATTTATATTTTACATTTTAAATTTTACATTTTACTATTTACACTTTACACTTTACATTCTACATTATACATTTTGTCATTTTACAGTTTTCGTTTTACATTTTACATTAAAAATTTGATATTTCACATTTAACATTTTACATTTACCGTTTAACATTTAACATTTTACATGTTAAATTTTACATTTTACATTTTACTTTTTACATTTACCTTTTAAATTTTACAATTTACACTTTACATTTTACATTTTACACTTACATTTTACATTTTATCATTTTACAATTTACACTTTACACTTTATATTCTACATTTTACATTTTACGTTTAACATTTTACATTTGACATTAACCTTCGTGTCAACACGAGAATAAAACTACTTTTACCAACACGTTCAACCGTTAGTGTGTATGAATTTAATCAAGAGTTTTTCATCAAAGACGGATAAACATTTAATATAAAAACGATATCATAATGAAAATTTCATTTAACTTTATTAGAAAAAAAAACTTCATTCTGTTACAAAAAATCAAATACATATCCAGGTGTGTCGTGTTGACAGGAAGGTTAAACATTTGACATTTTACATTTAATATTTAACATTTAACATTTTACATGTTAAATTTTACATTTTACATTTTACATTTTACATTTGACATTAATCATTTGACATTTTACATTTTACTTTTTACGTTTTAACAATTATTTTGAAGTAATAAGTGACATTTCTTCAGTTTTTTGTGTTAGCCAACCCAAGGTAAAAAAAGTTAGTAGAAATTTTTCTTTATAAAAACTGCGTTAAATCACTTCTGTCTATTTTGTGGTGCTGAGTAGCTCTAAAATCTAAGGGTATTGGAAAAAGTTAAATTGACCAAATCAAACATCAAACCCAAATTTAGATTATGAGTACAATCAAGCAAATTTAACTTTTACAAAATGAGAAATATAAAAATCTTATTTGCTGCCATCCTAGATAGATGGATTACATTTAATTTAGATTTGAGGAGCAATATGTAGAAATCATTCAGTGAATTACTCTCAAAGTTATCTAAGCAAAATATAAGCAAAATTTGAGTAATAGATTAATCGAATAAACTTTAGTAAGATGTGTGCATCACTTGGTGTTGTTCAACTTTAATTTTAAAAGAATTTGACATAAAAACGTATTATACTACCTGGATCTCAAGTTGATATTGTAGATATTTTGTTAACATTTAGTTAAACAACTATTCTTTTATATACTGATCAAAAAATGCCGTTTAGAATCCGTTTATTGAAATATTATACTAACGGCAGATTTGTGGAACCTATGTTCAGTTGTGCATTTATTTCTGTTAAGAACACGAATTTTTTTGTCCAAATTCATGTGGAACTTAAATTTGACAAATTATGAATTAGATTGAAAATTTTAGAACGCAAAATATTTGAACTTATATTCATTAAATTGGGCCTAATTTGTTTATCAATCAATTGGAGAAATCAATAACGGAGGATATAACCAACATACCATTTTTTTAGTAATTGTGGGACCTATTTTCACTCTTCGTTCGTAATGTATAAAATTGAGAAAAGCAATCTGGATGTAGATTTTTTGTTGCGAAATAGTTATTTACGTTACAAGGGAGGTAAATGAGTTGTTACAGTACGAGTTCGACGTTTATGGACGAAGCGACGAAGGAGCTGAGTCCAGAATTTTGAACGAGTACTATAACGTACAACGATTTATTTCATACTACATGGGATCTTAATTCGATTTTTACTTTCTTTTACGTAAGTAAAATAAAGTATAGTAATCATGAAAATTTTCGATCTTGAGATTATTGAAGATTTATCTGTTGAGGGGACCTCAACCCCTGAGTCCGAAAAAATGGGTTTCGGAATGATGTCTGTCTGTCAGTCTGTGTCCACTCTACAGCCCAAATGGCTTAACCAATCGAACTGAAACTTCAGATTTAAGCTTCTTTGATAAATTGGGAGGTCCCAGTGAATTTTACTCCAAATCGGTCAACCGGAAGTGGCCACTCCATTGGGCCAGAAAATTTGTTTTGCAAATATCTTAAAAAGTATAAGGTTTACAAAAAATAAAAACAAAAAAAAATAAAAATAAAAAAATTTAAAAAAAAATTAAATTGATGTGTGGCCAACACATTTCTTCTACGAACAGAGAATTTTGAGAAACCAATTACGCAAACTTCTTACAAATTTATTATTTTTAATTACTTTCTTTTACATAAGTAAAGCTTAAATCTAAAGTTTTTGTTCAATTGGTTAATCCATCTGGGCTATAGAGAAGACACAGACTGACAGACGGACAGACAAACGGACAGACAGACATCATTTCGAAACCCACATTTTTTGACTCAGGGTACCTCAAAACAGATATATCTTCATTAATCTCTTACATAATATTTGAGGTTACAGCTCCCAGGATTCCGTGAAACAGAAAATTTATTTTGCAAATATTTCAAAAATATATAATTAACAGAAAACATGAAAAAATAAAAACAATCTTAATTAAGTTTGCAAGAAATTTGCATTATAAAAGTTTCTTAAAATTCGCTGTTCGCAAAAGAAAGTCGTGTGTTGGCTACACCTCAATTTTTTCATTTAAAATTAAATTTTAAAGTAAAAACATGAGTTTGAAATTTAAAGAAAATCAATCCAAATGATTTTCAAATTATCAAGTTACCCTAGCGATTTTTTGTTTGTTTGGTTTTAAATTTTTCTGTACTGTAACAGCTCGTTTACCGGACACTTTTGTCTTGTACCGTAATAATTCATTTCCCGGGCAGATATCAATCACGTAAACATTGATTTTCGGTATAGTATGAAATAAAATAAATTACGATGGACACAACGTTAAACGAAGTAGACGTACATTGTTTAACGAGAATTCTTCGCAAACTAATTAAAATACCTGATTCATAAAAATTTGCCCCGGTGGCACAGTTGTTAGCATGCTTGCTTTAAGCTCCGGAGGTCCCAGGTTCGATTCCCGGCGGGTGATGAAAAAATCACGGCTGGTTTAATGTAAGGATCAATGAACTAATTACTCATTATCTGTTGTAAAAATGATCACGAAACTTCAAAAAAAAAAAAATGAAGCGGCCAAATCCCTCTATGGGATGTAGCGCCAGCGAAAAAAAAAAAAAAAAAAAAAAAAAAAAAAAAATTTCACCCATATAGCACCGTGTTTAAATTGGCTGACATCACGTAAACACATTTTGTTGCAATAACCAAACAAACAAACAAAATTTAAATAAACGGCCAACAAATAATTGAAATTGCCCAAATAATGTTAAGAGCCATCAAAATTATTAAATAAACTTTAAAAAGTTTAAAAGATTACGATAAATTTCGATTTCGGGAATTTCGTAAACAAATAATGAGTAACAAAATATGTTAGTCATAAATAGTATTGTGTGGTTTCTGTAGTATGCAGGTACGTTGCGTATTTGGATTTAATCAATTTTTGGTCGAATTCTTCTCTAAAGTGCCCACTGAGTTACGCTGAGAAAATGAAAATTAAATTTTTTCGGTTCTAAATCAGTTTTTAGGATAAAAATAAATTAAATTCTCATTTTCTCAATTAAAAGTTTTTTTGAATTTTGTAAATTGAAAATAGTATTGTCTGGTACATTCGGTCAAGAACCAGAAGATTTTAATGAAAATAAAACAATAATTGTAGAATTATATCGAAAAATCTAAATCCGATTTTTCTTTTAGATTTTCAATAGGAAGCAAAACGTTTTATCTCCTTGACTAAATTCAAATCAACTTTATTAATTTATTTATTCATTCTAGAACTACACATTTTCAGAAAATTTTGTTTTTAATTTTCAAGATCGCCTCTCCATACATTCTTTGTGACAATTGCTGTGTTGTGACTGACATTTAAATGTACAAAAATTAGAATTCTGTAAAGAACGATAAAAAGCTTAATTTATATATTAAAAATTTCAACTATGATGTTTTCTACTCGATTTCTTGAGGTAAGCCGAAGAGTTGGTTGATTGCATCCATTTACACTAAAGACTAAAAATACAATACAAAAAACAGAAATATACAGCACAAGTGGTAACTTCATGATCACTGAGAACTGAATTGTTGTTTGTGATACACGATACTCGATACGTCTCCAGTAGCTATGTAAATATCGGTAACGAGCGAAACCAATTCATTAAGGGTTTAGAATTAAATTAGTTTTTTTGTTTCAATCGAACTAATTGATTATTTACGTTTAATGGTAAAATTGTTGATTCATTTGCACTCCTCCAATTAATTCGTTACATTGTTAGAGGCTTATTGTTACCAGAGGCGCAAATGCTTGGAATAAAATTGTTTCTTCCTAGTAGCTTTTTCCGACATATAGCCCAATGCTCTAACAATTTCTACATGTATCGATAAAGCATCACAAATTTCGAGTAAAATTTGAAAAATTTCAAAAATTTCGAAATAATCTTAAAAATGTCGAACTTTTAAAGTATCTTGAATATTCTAACGTTGAGCCTTTAAGAACTTTTAATTGTACAAGCTTTCAATTATCAAAGCTTTTTGAAGCAAACCATTTTATTCAGAAATATGATTTTACAAAGGGTGGCAGAATTTTAACTAAAATTTAGAATGTTTGGTTTCAAAGTTAATGTTCAATCATCAAAAGCTTTTATAGTTTTAAGATCTTTTTAAACCAAACCATTTAACTATAAAATTTGATATTATAAAGGAAGATGGTATTTTAGGATACATTTAGAATATTTGTCTTCAATGAGCTTTAAGTTTGATAATTAATTTATACTTTTTGGGTTTGAACTTGACATTTGTCAGCCTTTTCATAATTTCAAGATTTTGTTAAAATGTTTTATGAGCAAAAAACGTTAAGACCTATTAGTTTTAAGAGCTTGCAATTAGGAAAGCTTTTTAAACCAACCAGTTTACTCAGAAATTCGATTTTACAAAGCGTAACGGAATTTAGGGATAATTTAGTAAATTTATTCTCAATGAAAATTATCAAGAACTTTCAGTCAAACGAAACCATTTTACTAGGGAACTTGGTATTATAATATAAGCTTTCGTTTACCAAAGCTTTTTGAATGAAATCATTTCACTCCGAAACTTGGTATTAACAACGGCTACAGCATTTTGGGATAAATTTAGAATATGTGTTAACAATGAGCTTTAAGCTTTATAAATAATTTATATTTTATGGGTTTGAACTTAACATTTTCGAGTCTTTTCATTATTTGAGGTTTTTGTAAAAATGTTTTATTATGTATTTGTATTTTATTAGTTTCAGGAGCTTTCACGTATCAAAGCTTTTTAACCCAAATCATTGACTTTTTATTCTGAAATTTGATAGTTTAAAGGAAGGTGGGATTTTGGAATAAATTTAGAATATATGTTTTCAATAAGCTTTAAGTTTTTAAGAGCTTTCATCTTTTTAAACAAACCATTTTACTTTGAAATTTTATATAACAAGCGACGACGGAATTTTGGCTAGGATTTAGAATATTTGAGCTCAATGTAAATTATTAAGAACTTTTAGTTTGTTTTATGAGCTTTTCGAACCAAACCATTTGACTTTTAAATTTGATATTATAAAGAAAGGTGGTATTTTGGGATTAATTTAGAGTTTTTATTTTCAATGAGCTTTAAGCTTGATTATTTATTTATACTTTCTCGGTCATTTTTGTGCGTTTCTATAAGCTTTGTCTTTCGTTTGAATGGTTTATAAGCATAAATCATGTATTTGCAAGAAATATCAGGAACTTTCAACCCAAATTACTTTACTCAGAAATACATTACAAAGGGTATTTTCTGGAAAAAAAATCAGAATATTTGTTCCCAATGTAAATATCCTTCATCTAAAATGTGTTTTCATTTTCGAGCGTTCCATGTGTAAGAATACCAATAAGTTTACTCAGATTTAATTTTGTTGGCATATTAGGGCCATTATTCAAAAGTAGATGAAACAGATCGTAGTTCATTTGGACGATACGTCCTATGTGGCTTCAATTTGATGCAGTTTAGTGTTGTGACTGATAATCTGTTCTTCTAATTGTTGCACTTTTGTTTTTATAACCATGTTATCAGATACAAGAGCCGCAAAATTTTGTTTCAACTGGTCAAAAGCAGATAATTTGTTATCCATTCGTTTTAGCTGGATCACTATATCGGATAAATTGATGTTTTCGGCGGACGGATTCAATAAGGTCTTCATCGACCTCTACAATTGATTTGTTGACAGTTGCACGGCACTCTTCGCAAAGCCAGGTCACTGATATCATTTAAAAGAAGTTTAAAAATTTGTGCACAGCTTACGCGGAAACGAATTTCGCATACACCTAAAAAGTTCAGTTTATATCGAAAGCTTCGATTTCAAACGAGTTAAGCTAATTTTCTTCAAAATCTAAATATCGCTCAGAGACTAAAGGTATTTTTATTTCTATGTGCAGTTTAAGAAAATATTTCATAGCAACAGGGACGATTTCTACTTTTTCTAAAAATTACACAACCACCTTTCCTTAAAAATTTCCTAGAAATGTACCGTCTTGCAAATTTGATAAGGTGGTCTACTTAAGGGTTAATAATATTTTATGTTCATCTGGGAGCAATTTAAATTTAAACGCTGCGTGCGATAAAATTAAAATACGGCAAATTGAACCACCACCATCCCCATCAATCAAAATATTTGTTTAACATTTGTATATGGCCAATCATGTGTGATTATAACTGAATATAAATAATATGCTTTAATTAATAATTTATTGATTGGTTTTGAAAATACAAGCAAAACTTTTTTATTAATTAATAAATAAAATAAAATACATTTTTGAATAATAAATATTTTAATATTAATTTACATATTTTTTTGAGCGCGGGGGACCCAACCAAAACAAGTGGAACGAGATTTTAAAATTATTATTTGTTTTTGTTTTGTTGTGGGAAATAATTTGCTCAAGGCAATTAATAAATTTTGTTCGCCAAAATATATCGATTAATTATAGAAAATGTTACTTTTTTGTTTTGTTATTTTTAATTAAATAAGTGTTATTTTGCGAGAGAGGTTTTGAAATTTTTAATTAAAAATCTTGAATTATGTTTTCGGTAAACTTGAAATAAAGAATTTCGAGCATCTCTCTTATTTATTGTAAATAAAACGAAGCATATAATATACAACAATAACAATCAAAATTAAACACACTTTTCGCTTACCGATTACCAACATCATCATCATCATCATCATCATAATTATCAATTCGTTACAGTGGTGGATTACCTAAGTTCAGACAATTTTCTCTTAAGATTTAAATTATCCGTGTACAAAAGTTGTCATTGTCCCATTTTATGTTTTTGTTATGTTAATGTTTTTATGTTGATCTTTCTTGGCTATGTAGTTATGTGCACATACGTATATTATGGTTCTTAACAAAATATAACATAATATGATACAACATATACAACGACGACTAACAATAATATTTTTTTATGAAAAGTGTGAAATTTATCACAACATAAATCAAAATTAAGAGACAAATAAAAGTTAAGTACCTTGACATTAATATAATGTCGTACGGATTAGTGCACACACATATGTGATAAGAAATGTTTGCTTAATGTTGACTTTTAATCCCATTAATATCGGCAATTTGTTTAATTGGCGACTAATTGTCAATACTTACATGTCATAGCATTACGATTTGTTTAGAAACCATTATCCAAAGTCGCAAAATATGATGACAGTATTCTAGTGTCTTGTATTTCCAGCCTCCTTAACCAACAAAATCATTTCAAATTCTTATATTCTTGTGGGTCTTATGAAACTTTTGAATTTTTGAATCTTAGGAATCTTACGATTCTTATGAGTCACATAAATCTTATGTGACTCATAAGAATTCTTATGAGTATTGTGAACCTTTCGAATCTTGTGAGTCTTATGATTATTTTGAATTTTATGAATTTTACGAAACTTTTAAATCATAAGAACAACCTTATGAATGTTACGAATCTTATGAATTTTATGAATTCTTACGAATCGTAACAATCTTATGTTTTTATAAAGCAAAATGTCAACTAACTTTTTTCCCTTGGTTTGGTAACACGAAAAAATTGAAGAAATGTCACTTATTACTTCAAAATAATTTTTTAAACGTAAAATGTAAAATGTAAATTGTAAAATGATAAAATGTAAAGTGTAAATTGTAAAATGTAAAATATGAAATATAAATTTAAAACTTAAAATGTAAAATGTAAGTGTAAAGTATAAATTGTAAAATATAAAATTAAAAATGTAAAAGGTAAATGTAAAATGTCAAATGTAAAATGATAAATGAAAAACTTAAGTAAAGTGTAAAGTGTAAAGTGTAAAGTGAAAAGTGTAAAGTGTAAAGTGTAAAGTGGAAAGTATAAAGTATAAAGTGTAAATTGTAAATTATAAATTGTAAAATGTAAACTGTAAAATGTAAAATGTAAAATGTAAAATGTAAAATGTAAAATATAAAATGTAAAATTTAAAATGTAAAATGTAAAATGTAAAATGTAAAATGTAAAATATAAAATGTAAAATGTAAAATGTAAAATGTAAAATGTAAAATATAAAATGTAAAATGTAAAATATAAAATATAAAATGTGAAATGTAAAATTTAAAATGTAAAATGTAAAATTTAAAATTTAAAATTTAAAATTTAAAATTTAAAATTTAAAATGTAAAATGTAAAATTTAAAATTTAAAATGTAAAATGTAAAATTTAAAATTTAAAATTTAAAATTTAAAATTTAAAATTTAAAATTTAAAATTTAAAATTTAAAATTTAAAATTTAAAATTTAAAATTTAAAATTTAAAATTTAAAATTTAAAATTTAAAATTTAAAATTTAAAATTTAAAATTTAAAATTTAAAATTTAAAATTTAAAATTTAAAATTTAAAATTTAAAATTTAAAATTTAAAATTTAAAATTTAAAATTTAAAATTTAAAATTTAAAATTTAAAATTTAAAATTTAAAATTTAAAATTTAAAATTTAAAATTTAAAATTTAAAATTTAAAATTTAAAATTTAAAATTTAAAATTTAAAATTTAAAATTTAAAATTTAAAATTTAAAATTTAAAATTTAAAATTTAAAATTTAAAATTTAAAATTTAAAATTTAAAATGTAAAATTTAAAATGTAAAATTTAAAATGTAAAATGTAAAATGTAAAATGTAAAATGTAAAATGTAAAATGTAAAATGTAAAATGTAAAATTTAAAATTAAAAATTAAAAATTAATTTTTAAAATTTAAAATTCAAAATTTAAAATTGAAAATTTAAAATTTAAAGTTTATAATTTAGAATTTAAAATGTTAAATGTAAATTGTAAAATATAAAGTGTAAATTTAAAATTTAAAATGCGAAGTACAAATAGTAACATGTAAAAATAAACAGTTAAATGTAGTGTAAATGTAAAATGTAAAATGTAAAATGTAAAATGTAAAATGTAACGTGTAAAATGTAAAATGTAAAATATAAAATGTAAAATGTAAAATGAAAAATGTAAAATGTAAAATGTAAAATGTAAAATGTAAAATGTAAAATGTAAAATGTAAAATGTAAAATGTAAAATGTAAACTGTAAAATGTAAAATGTAAAATGTAAAATTTAAAATTTAAAATTTAAAATTTATAATTCATAATTTAAAATTTAAAATGTTTAGTGTGAATTGTAAAATGTAAAATGTAAATCTAAAACGAAAAATATGACGTGTAGATTGGAAAATTTAAAATTTAAAATTTAAAATTTAAAATTTAAAATTTAAAATTTAAAATTTAAAATTTAAAATTTAAAATTTAAAATTTAAAATTTAAAATTTAAAATTTAAAATTTAAAATTTAAAATTTAAAATTTAAAATTTAAAATTTAAAATTTAAAATTTAAAATTTAAAATTTAAAATTTAAAATTTAAAATTTAAAATTTAAAATTTAAAATTTAAAATTTAAAATTTAAAATTTAAAATTTAAAATTTAAAATTTAAAATTTAAAATTTAAAATTTAAAATTTAAAATTTAAAATTTAAAATTTAAAATTTAAAATTTAAAATTTAAAATTTAAAATTTAAAATTTAAAATTTAAAATTTAAAATTTAAAATTTAAAATTTAAAATTTAAAATTTAAAATTTAAAATTATAAATTTAAAATTTAAAATGTCAAGTGTAAATTGTAAATTGTAAAATGTAAAACGTAGAATGTAAAATGTGAAACGTAAAATGTAAACTGTAAAATTTAAAGTGTAAATTGTAAAATGTAAATTGTGAAATGTAAAATGTAAATTGTAAATTGTGAAATGTAAAATGTAAAATATAAAATGTAAATTTAAAATTTAAAATGCAAAGTGTAAATTGCAATATGTAAAAGTAAAATGTAAAATTTAGAGTGTAAATGTAAAACGTAAAATTTAAATTGTTAAATGTAAACTGTAAAATATAAAATTTACAATTTACATTTTACAAAATATTGTTTGCTGCTATTCTCCAGACAGAGGTTATTGATGGAAATTTAATTGAAAATTAAATTTCTTAGTTTGTTTTATTTCGATTGTAATTCGAGATTATCGAGTTTTTTTTTGAAATTTCTTTTAGATTTTCAGAGTTTATATATTATGTTCAGCATTGAGTTTTGAGATTATTTAAATTGTTTTGAAGTACTCGTACGCATTAGAAATTTTCTAAAAATGTTCAAAACATTTTTTTAAACAGTTTAAGAGTATTTAACTCCAACTCGATTAGCAAAAGTACTTGTTTTTATCAGTTGACCAAAAACAATCAATCATTGACAACCGGAGAATTTTTATAAACCAATCATAAGAATTCAAACACTTCAGAACTAAGCGGAACATAGAGGAGGAGGCCGAAATTTTTAAGATTTAAGAGAACCCAAGTTTTTAAAGGAGAAGAATCTAACAATCTGCTAAAAATTGTAAAGAAGTACGTCAAATTGAGGCTCAGTTAAATGTTAAACCATTTTAGATCTCTAAAACTTTAGCATTGAAATGTTTAAAAAGTTCTAAAAGGATTCATCTTATTCAATAAATGTCGACAGCGGACGGAATACAATACAAATCACATTTTGTTGTTGTCAACGCTTTTTCGTTACACGACTAAATTAAAATGTTAACAAGACGAGCGTCACAATTTTACAATTTTCAAAATCTAGGAATTCTAGTTAGAAATTCAGCCAGAAATTTTAAAGGATATCTCCTAAAATAATTTTAAAGCCAAGCCAGATAAACAGTAACCGAAACAGAATTCCGAAACTAAAAATCGTTTGATAAAATAAATTTCGAAATAAAAACAACAATCTATTTTGAGTTCAATAGAGATAAGATGATCCAATTGCGGCATTCAATGTTGAATGAAAAACTAAAGTGTGAAACGGACCATGGTATAACAACACCAATTACCCAAATTGTAAAAAAGTTGTATCGATTAGAATAAATTCTCCCTTATGTTATTTAAATCAGGTAAGACAGTAATTTTTGCATCGCATAGCAACCATCGCCGCGGTTAAAACCAAAATAAACAAAATATTGAAACATAAAATTTATTTCAATCGATCCAAGAATGGCGACAGTAACAGACGTTGATTTCTTGTAATTTTGTGAAAGTATTTAATTATAAAATTTGTGAATTAATTCTCATTTTATTGATACATACAGGTGGGCACAAAAGCAACGTGTCAACAGCATATGCTTCATCAGTGATGAAGATGTTATGGTTAGCGGTAACGGCTCAGTTATAACCTTTACCAATTTGAACAACGGAGAATCAACTTATTATCGATGCGGTGGCGAAATTGATGCGGATGGTGTGGCCGAAATAACGGGTCACAAAACTCTACCAATATTTGCGTTTACTGAATTATGCTATCGGCCAAAAATTTTCGTACTAACTTATCCAAAATGTGAACTGATTTCGACGTGTCGCGATAAATTGGCACGCGATTATTTACAAATCAATTTCACTGAGACGGAACATTTAGTTGCGCTCACCGCTATGCCGGAATTTTTTATTCAAGTATGGTTTTGGCGCTCGGGTACCTTACAATTGCAAATCTCTTCGAGTATGCTCAGTGATCATCAGATAATTAGGTGTAGTACACAATTGCCAATCACGATAGCGCAATTGGGTTTGAACACAGCTAAATTGAATGTGTACGAGGTGCATGGTAGTATGGATTTAACGCGGCTTATCGATCGAAAAATTAAATTACCATTTGTTGAGGCTGACGGACCATTTTTCTGCGTGTTTGGTTATGACGGCATGTTAAATGTTATAACTGGTAATGGAAATGTATATCAAGTATCTCCTGTAAATGGATCCTGTAAATTGATTGTGAAATGGTCTGGGGAGCAATTAGGCAAAGTTCCTATAATTACAAATCATAAATCTGGATTTATGGTGATCGGACCTGATTCTCATTTAAAGTATTTTAAACGACAAGCCGGTGTCTGGGTGGAAACATTCGATATCACGCATTCTGAGCCTATCGAATTTATGCGGACCCCATTCTCCAGAGATTTGATTATTGCCGTACAAGATAATGGTACAATTTTAAAAATAAATCCCGATGCTACCGACCCGAAAGACAGAATCACAGAAATTGATAAATGGAATACACCGGTGAAAAATTTCACCATGATAAACCCAACGTGTGAGGCAATTTGTACGCTCGACAGTTACAGTCATTTGTGTTTATTCAAGATGGACACGGGTGCATTGGTAAGTATAAGTAAAATATCTGAATACATATCTATGTCGCTCAAACTAAATTATTATTTCCAGACTTATTGCACGCATATTGGGGAAATACGAGCAATGGAGGAGCATCCATTTTTACCTTATGTAGCGTTTGGAAATAATACAGGCATACTAACATTAATTTCATTTTACGATATTCACCAACCGACTGATATGGCGAAATTTTATATTTGCCCGACGGCAATTAAATTGATTAAATTTTTTAAGACTGGTGATTATCTCTTATGTATAGATGAAGACAATACAATGTACTTAATCGAGTGCCCTAATAACGGCAACATGCGAATTGCCAGAGCACTTGACAATGAAGATGAAATTATCGACGTGTGTGTGTATTATAACGGTACACTAGAGGTAAACATTTTGTTCCTGATCGGAATTACAGAAGCTGATAAGAGGCCCATTGCCGGTAATTTCGTTAATTATACGATACTTGACTTGGGGAACGCTGAAAAAACGAGTCGATTTGAAGTGGCCTTACCATCGAAGTATTGCCGCATCGAGCAAATGACCGTTAGTAATTTGTACTATGCCGCTCAATACAATGCGTTTGACATACACCTTCTACGTCTTGAAGGATTAGATAAGTATTTCTATTTCGTTCACTACGACAGTATTCGAACCATCCACCAATTGAGGCATGTCGATTTCAATCTTTCTCACAATCGATTTCTGGTTACTTGGGGTTTTGACGGCTTCGTTGGTGTGTACGATACGGAAATGCAAAGAAATATTATAGCATTTTCAGGCAGTCAACGAAGAACGCTTGGAACACGTAAGGCCCGCTTTGATCCAATTCGTAGTATGGTCGCGTTGATTGGTCACTCGAGCAATTTACACTGTGTTAAAATCAAAAACGTAGTTCTTGAAAATTTCGTAGATTACCGATCCTATGTCCTACCTCAAGAATTTCGCGAATTCGTAGTATCATTGAAACATGATAACAAAATTCGCGGATTTATACCCGCGAATTTGAATGATCGATGGACGGAAATTCAAAAGAGGCAAGCACTCGAAAAAGAGGCCGTATTTTATCAAGAAAAACGTAAAAGTATCAAGGTCCAGCTGGAGAGACTAAGAGAAAAACTGGAGGTTCTGGTAACCAACAATGAGAATGCTCCCGAAAATGAAACACTTCAAATTCAAGATTTTAATTTGAATATAGAAGCGAGCCAGAATCAAATTGAAATGGCAAGAAAAGTGCGAAACCGTGAACATGACCAAATGCTAAATTTTGTATTGCAACAAAATCGGGTGTCCGATTGGATAAAAGCAAATTGTTGGGATACCATGTTGGTGAAGGGGACACAAGTATGGGGCATATTCTCAAATCTCACTGTAAACAACTTCACTTTGCTCCAATCAGATGCATTGGAGGAAAAGGAGCTTAAAAAAATTCGACAGGCGCGTACGTCCGAGCTACTCATTAGCTACAGTGATATATTCGAACCGTGGATTCCGCAAACAACGGCAAAACTTGAATTAACAGTTCAGCAGCGCCCTCAGATTCATGAGATGGAAGAAATTGAGGAAGAATCTGATAAAATAGAGACCAATTATTGCCTAGAAGGAACGAGCGGCAATGAATATATTACTCCGCTCAGCATCCGTTATCCCCAGATGCAGATAAACACATTCTATCAAATATTTCTTGAAAGAATGCTTGGACGACACGAGAATTTAGAGTTGCGAAAACATTTTAATAAAAAAATTACAGAGCTGCAAAATATGAAAAAGCTTGAGGTCGCTTCGGTGAAGCAGCGAAACGAAAGAAAACGTGAAATCCGTCGGGAGCTGAACACTTTACTAAACCTAAAGGGCAACAAAGACTTAGTCCAAATGCCAATAATCGATCCGGAATTTACAACCGAAGAATTGCCTGAGACGATTGTCTTAATTCAAGACTCTGAAGTTCCAGTTAGGCCATATATCTCGCCAAGTCGGCAAAAAATTTTAGACGAAGAGGCAGAGGAAGCGGAACGCAAACGTTTGGCATTATTGGCTGACGACTTTCGGGAACGGGCGCTTGAAGCAATGATGAACGGTGTTCTGGAAATTAAATGGGAAGATGAAATTAAGAAAAACCCTCCACAACCAGATTGTATTATATCCGAAAAAGATCCAAAAACATATGACGAAGCCGATTTAAAATCGATCCAAGAATATGAAGATAAACTGGAATTTCTTCGAGGCGAACGTGATAAGTACCAGCTGATGCTTGAGGAAGAGGATTCAAAATTGCAACAAAATCTAGACAGTCAAATTATGAAATTCAATGTGAAAGTATGCCAAATGCGTTTGCTCAAGATGAAGTTTGACGCGGCAATCAAACAGGAGGAGTTTAAATTGCTTCGGTTTTCGTGGCGACAATACCAACGCATTGTATTCGATAGCCAAGAGCAGTCCTTGCGACAAGAAACTATCACGGTGAATCAGAATATCACAAAATTGAACGATATACTTCGAGAACTTGAACAAAAAGTATTGGATTTACGGCACGAGTATGAAACATTGACTACAAAAGATCGCTTGCTGGAGAAGCAATTTAAATCGAACTTTGTGGAAACGGCACCACGTTCAATAATCGATCAAGTTTATAAAATATTTAAGCGACGCCCTAAATGGCAGGTACGCGCTTGGGCTACAACCCCAATAATTCTTGATCTGGCCAAACGTGTAATCACACGAAATGCGGCCCACACTGGTCCACCACTTCCACCCGATTGTTATGAATTTTTAACGATGCTGCATCAAATGGATAGCGTGGTAGCGTCTAGTGCTATTGACGATACATTGTGGCAACTAATTTGTAAAATGCGCCGAATCAAAATCGAAAGTGAATTTAAGGTTAAAGCGTGCGGTTTACAATTGGCCGAAATCGAAAATGCGTGCAATGCTTTTGTAAAGGAATTGGCCATGCGTAAAAATGAGATTACATTATTGAACGGGCAGATAGACGAAGTGCATGAAAAACGAGTTATCGGTGCAGCAGATCGATCAATGCAATTGGTTGTTAAACGCGGTATGGTTGAAATTGATTTAACGGGACGTCTTTCTGATTTTGATAACTCAATACTATTACACTATTCGGACGTGAATAAAATAAATACCGTGATTAGAAAGGTGGGACTGAAAAAATTGCGCACAATGCAGAATGCGGCAAAATTTAGGCGCAAAATTATCTACAAAGAATGGGAACATCGATTCTTGCGGAATAAAGTACGCGATTTGGAGGACTACATTAAAACTGTTGATAAATGTAAAATTACCAAAGAAATTCAGCGTTGGCTAAAGTATAAGGAGCATGGCTGGATAGAGGATATTAGTCAAAAGGCGTTGGAGCGGGCAGCTGAATCAACAATTAAATCATCTGAGCGTGCACTAAATGATCAGCGTAAAACTTCGGATGATTTGCAAGAGAAATTGGAGGCAAAGCGTAAAGAGAATAAAAAACTTGATAATCAAATACAGGAACTTAATGTTATGGTGACGGAACGACAAATGGCACGTGATTTAATTTTGGAAGAGCGCGAAGAGAAGGGACGTCGAATTCGAATGCAAGAGTTGGTCGATCGCGCTAAATTGGTCCGTTTGGTGCAAGAGCAGCATGCACAAATATTACAGTTGAGCACGTCGCTTGAGTTGCAACGGCTGAGGACGTTTCCCACGCTGTCCGTATTTAATCCAGAAGAGTATACTAATGCAATGCGGGCCGGTTGCAAATTTTAAGATTTCTTTCATTTTTCTGTATTTTCAGTTTCAATAAATAGTTTGTTTGCGAATAATAATGGTTTGTTATGTTTACCTTATTTCACCCTCTTGAAAACATCACAAAAATAAAAACGCCAATACATTGAACACCTAATCAAAAATTGAGTGGAAACTGTTGTATGTTTATAGTAACGATTCACATTACCTCTAGTGTATAATAATAATAGACACTCAGCAAAGGCATATGTTGGGTTAAAGCATCATGTAATATTGAGGTTTGAAAGATTTCGGGAGAAAATTACAAATTTGCATGATTGAATTTAAATAAAACAAAAAAATAAGTTTTATAAATGTCAAACAACCTCATGGGAATATTCGCCAAATTGATGAAAAATATGTTGTTAGGGTGGATAAGCTGATAAAAACTGTGATGAAAATTTATTAAATTATTACGCGAATAAAAATCACTCAAATTCGGGATTAAATACGAAATTTATAATGCAGTGGAACTTAGGCGGAACATAAATACGTAATTTGAACTTTCACTCAAAAATTTGAAATTTTACTCAAATTTTCACTCAAAAAAAAAAAATGAGATAAATTTAGTTTAAATGTAATTTCAACAACAAATTGTTTGCTTTTGGATGGTGTAGTTAGTTTTCTTGAGATTTGAGTGTAATTTGAAACATTGCTTTAATCAAATCCAAATTTTTTCCTGTTCCACTCAAAAAACCTGTATTTTGTTGTCTTTGACATCGTAATACGTTGAAAAATACTTACATGACATAATATTGTATATACATCCCTTGTATGGTACAGACTAAATCGTATATGGATTTTGATTGCAACAGTCACCTTATATTATGCAAATATACATTCACCAAAAGGCATCTGAAGTTTCCTTACCTGGAATAAAAAAAATAAAAATTTAAGATTAAAACTTTAAGATAAACAATTTCATTTTTAATTATCAAGATACGTAGAGATATATAAAGTTGTTGGATACGATAATATTTAGATATAACTTTAGGCGATATTAAAACACTTAATTGTGTTGTGATGAAAATAAAAAAATTAAAAAAAAATCTCGTTCCTTAAAATTCTGGGTGGTATACACAAACAGGGAGTTAATTTCCATTTTATTATCACAGCATGTTAACCTAATAACTCTCTGTATCGTCTTAAAGGGGTATACATACATATATGCAAAACAGTCTATATTTATGTACATATTTATAAACCCCTTGGCTAAATTGGGGTGAAATCGAAACCATTTCGCTTCGTAATTTTGTATACCAAACAAAAACGTAAAAATCGAAAGAAGCATAATAGGTATTGAGAAATTAAGCACAGACAAAATATATCCGTTATTGTTGTTATTTTATATTTGCACACATAGAGAGTAGAACACAAAACAGATAGATTTTCCCGATCAGAGGATATACGATTTATTATTGAAAATTTAAGGATGAGCTTTTCGTACATAAACACACACACACACACACACACAAAATAAAAAAATAAGAAGGAAGTTGTTTACTTTCTACTTTCTATATAAACGAGACGATGAGTTCATACTGGAAGGGAAATTGTTTTTTCACAAACGAAAATTAATTTTATATTAAATTTAACAAACAAAAAAAAAACGTCGACATTGTCTGGCTGGCGGGTGGATGAGTATTATATACAGTAGTCTCACCCCTCTCAATAAGTTACTATAATGAAATATGCATCGAAGACTTGAGTAAAAAAAAAATTACTTATTGATAATAAAATATGATTATTTAATAAGGATATTGATGGATGCGCGCGTATCTTGCCTTACAAGAGGGAAGAAACTGGTGACAGATTTATGTTATTTAATTTGTATCGTCTTATGTAATTTAATAAAAATAAATTGTTGCCATTAATTTTGTACAGTGTGGTTTTGGTAAGATATTTGAGTGGAACGTGATTGTGAAAGTTTCCCATTATCTCATTTCCTTAGCAAAAAATTATTTATTTTTATCTCGTTTCAACAAATCTGAATTTTTTTTTTTTAAATTAATGACAAACTGAAAATCAAATTTTATAAATTCGATAATCACTGTAATTCGTCAAGTAGCTTTTGTAGATATACCAACTACTGTGAAGTCAAACACAATTTATTGGGTATAGCAAAACGCACGAGTTTACTGTTCAGCGGTCAGAACTGAAGTAAAGACCGAAACATTTGTTTGACTCTTTTACGAAACATATAATCATAACTCTCTTTGACGATGAATATAATGGCCATAGGATCACCTGCATCGTACTTCACGCTTTACATTTCAACACTACGCATCGATCCATTGAATCCAAATACAATTACCATTTAATCAAATGATCGCAAATAATAAATTCAAATTTTTAATTATAAAAAAAAAAAAATTAGCGTTAAGCGCAGTTCGATTCGAGCTGGTCAAATCAATCCCAATTTGATGTACTTCACTTCGATATCTCCCCGAGCGATAATATTGCGCAGAAAATGATATCGAATATCAACGTGCATGAGTCTGTGAGATTTCTTTCCACTCGATGCAATGACGATGCAGCCATGGTTATCCTCGTGTATGTCTGTTGTTTTACCGACGAATTCACTCATCTCCCACAACAATCCTCGAAACCAAATCGCTTCACACACTGCCGAAATTAATGAAACGTATTCTGCCTCAGTCGATGATAATGCGGTGGTCGTTTGTTTCTTTATAGACCAGGAAATAATATTGCCAAATACCAGAAATACGTAACCAGATATGGATGTCGTCGCTGCGTACATTAAACAGCCAATCAATTCACGATATGGTTGTTTCGTTGTAATCGGTCTTCTGGGGCTTCAATTTACATTCGATGGGTGTTATTTTCCATTCCAAAACGTTTGAGCACACTTTTATCTCAATATGGTAGTTGACTTAACTGTAACATGCCGTTTTCTCTGTTACGGTGAATAGTAGTGATGTATCTCACCAATGTCTTCCATTTCAAACTCCTTCGAAATGATCCTCTTGATTTCATCAATTTGCTTGACCGATTTACCGAGTAAAATTAAATCGTTCATGTGCAGAAGCAAATACACAGCTTCATCTTTCCGTCCACGAATGTACAAACATTGATCATATTTCGATAGCTCAAAACCAATGCTAATTATAAAACGGTGAACCGTTTCGTTCCAGACGCGAGACGCTTGTTTTATCCCATACGACTTTTCGAGTTTGCAAACAAATTTTCCTTGTTCAAACCCATCCGGCTGTTTCATATATATTTGCTCCTAAAGTTTGTCGTTGAGAAAAGCCGTGCAGATATCCATTTGATGCATTTCCAAATCACATCATACAGCCATAGACAACAGTAGGTGCACCGTCACCAGTCTTGCACCAGGCGAATAAGTTCGTTAACCAATCGTGCCCTATAGCTCTGTTTGGCTATCCAAACTCATCACGTTTTCTTGAAGAAACCCATTTAGAACTGACAATCAAACGTCCAGGTGGTGGTGGTTCAATCAGCTTCCACGTTTGATTGGACTGCGATTTGTGATATATGCCACACTACAAATCGCTTCATCCCAAAATTGGTTGTCCATTTTTGAGTCAGCAATCATGGACTTTACTTTTCCAACAGAATTCGGTTCAATCTCTCTGCTACGCCATTTTGCTCCGGATTGTATGGTGCGGTGTATTGATGCAACTTCTTGAACTTATGCGATGAGTATTCACCACCATTATCGCATCTAAATATTGAAATTTTTCACTCGAACTGCGCAGAAACCATATTGGAAAAATCAACAAAATATTCCATTACCTGCGATTTGGCTTCCAACAGGTAAACAGACCCAAAATGTGTGTAATCATCAAGAAACATTTCAATGTAACATTTGCCATCTAGCGTGGGCGGTGTGATACTACTCCGCCTTGACTCCAAAATGGTTTTCGCGCCTGCCCACCGATTGCGCAGGGCTCACACGATCCGCTAGGTACTGCTGATGTTCTTGTCCTTGTCGTTGTGTGCTGTCATTTCCGGTGCCATGTTTCAATCTCGGACAATCGCTAGACCATCGGTGCTTTGTCTGACATTAGTGCCCTTGATGCCTTTATATTTACTCTCCAGTAAACTCCAGAACCAGTTCCATTGTTAAATCCTTTTGATCCATTGTCTCAAGTGCCATGACGACCATGTTGTATTCAATCGGCAAAGTAACCAATAACGAGATGACGGCCATGCGGTCTTTCGTTTCACCAACGCATGCCTTTAATTCACGCAAACATTTATCTAATCGAAGAAAATATTCTTGTAAACTTTCATTCGATGCACATTTCATCTATAACATGCGTTTTCGCACTCCAATTTCACTCGCAATACTGGCACGTTGAAATGTTTGCCGCAAAGCATCGATGATTTTGTAAGATGATGTTTTGTCTTTCACGTACTCCAAATGGCTGTCAGCAATTCGACGAATGATCACAGACTTGCACTTTTTATCACTTTTCTTGATGATAATTATATTTGTCTCTGCATCATCGCCCACTTGTCCATCGCATTTAGTTTCAGTGTCTGTTTCGATCCATTCGATTAATTCCTTTTCATCAAGAACAACGCGCAATCTAAATAACCAGTTGTCAAAATCTTTTCCATCGAACAAATTTGTGTAAAAACGTTCTTCATCCGCCATGTTACTTTTTTTCTTCTTTTTCAAAAATGTTGTCCAATTCTTTGCAATTAAAGCACACAAAACTTTCAGAATTAACTTCAATAGCCCACAACCTGTAGTTATACCAACTACTGTGAAATCAAACGTAATCTATTGGGAAAGTAAAACGCTCTTTTACGAAACATATAATCATGACTCTCTTTGACGATGAATATAATGTTCATAGGATCACCTGCATCGTACTTAACGCTTTACTTTTCAACAGCTTTAATCTTTTAAAAGCAATCAGGCTTTAATATTTTAAAACCAATGTTTGCAATTCTCGTAAAAAAATGTATTACGGTAGTACGAACTCAACAGTTAATCGATAATCTGAAAACTAGAACAGTTAAAAACACCTGCCCAGGTACACTCAGATGAGCAACATATCCTCAATTGGGACTAAAGAGTCAGCAATCGCAACCTTAATGGAATCAATTGCAAACTTAATGATAAGTTTTGTATTTCAACCAGTTTAGTTTTTAGTTAAGTCAACACGGTTGACACACCCAAAATTAGATACTGTAGATTTTCGTTATTTAGTGCTCTTTGCATGATGACTGTTACAATACCTTCTATTCCCTTAACCAGGTTATTTGATTTCTATAAAATTCACCAATCGATGCTACTTAGAAACAGATTCGATTCGCATAATTTCAAAATGAATTTATTTTCGAACTTTATCCTTATTAAACAGCATTTTGAAAATTTGATAAAATTCGACAGTAGGGTCGATCAGGAAGTCAATAAATTGTGAATGCGAAGATTTCTGGTATCAAGGTGTATACTCGGGTTTCAAGTGGGAGATTAGTGTACGAGGAGTTGACGATACAAGGTTTTCACATCGAAAGAAACAAAAGCAACAAGCGGTCATCAAAGAAGACGGAACGCTAAACCGCAAGCCATTACATTGTTTGGACAGTAGAGCTTACCGAGACTCAATGAGCGGGTACGATGAATTCGCAAAAAAGTCAGAGGTTCTGATGCGCTCAAAGCGGAATGAGAATAGCCAGTGGTTTGGATTGTACTAATCTATGTGGGTTGTCGAAGATATTCGGTTCTTTTTACAACATAGGTTTATTTTGAATAAGAAAGTATGAAGATTCTATATTCTTGGATAGATCTGTTGAGGAAAATGTAGTTTATATAACATTGATGGATATTTAAATTAATTTATTTATTTCACGTTGACTATAGTCTTTATGTAATTAACGAATGATGTTGGTAGATGTTGAAGTTTATAATTCTCCCTGTCTAAATAAGTTTCTTCCGGGAATTCATCTTCAACTTCTCCTTGTCAAGGAGAAACTTGGAATAAATTGTGCATCCCGTATTACGTAGGGTTATGTGTCGATAATCTTAGGTTTGACTTGGATTCTTGATCTTGGGAGTCGGAACTTGACTCCCAATATTTCGATGACTTTGTAGAGGGCATTAATAATGTTGACGGGTGTATAGCTCAGTGGAAATTCCGTCCGGACCGGATGCCATTCCTGGGTGTAGATATTTAATGATGGACTGAATTTCTCGCATGGTTAGCGGAGAGGAAAATAATAGTTTTCCTCTAAGGTGTTTAGCCATTCACCCTCAGATTTGAGAACTTCATCAACCCAGGAGTGACTTTGTTTGAATTTTTTAAGAAATTAATAGATTCTACAGAGTCGTTCGGAGGGAGAGTAGCATGTCAACTGACAGAAAAAATGTTGGCAGTAGAGGCTTTCAAGCAACCGAAATCAATTTGGATCTTGCAAAAGCAATAGATTTAAAGTCTGGTAGGTGCTAGTTTGAGGTACAAATATCGAATTTGATTCTGGCACAGAAATGATAGGGCATTCGGTCGTTTTTTTCCGGATATTGCAATCAAGAAAGATTAAGCGGTTATCGCTTATAGGCGGGTAAAACGGGCAGTTTTACGGCTTAATATGTAGTTCAATTGATGCACCTACCCAACGTGAATGGCAATAAATCATACGCCAAATGCTTTGTCGATCATAAAATGAGGACCGCAATTGATATTCTAAGGATTCAAAATAAACCCGCCACATTAATTTATATTTTTTTTTGTTAGAAATTATTTGTTTTTGTTTAATTAATTTTACAAATTTAATTTATTTTGTAGAAAGCCATTATTTTATAATCACCACCCACCACAATCACAACATATTGTCGCATTGAGATGCGAGACGCGACTAATAATTTATTTGTATTTTATTTAGTTCTGTGTTGTTTTGTCTGTGTGTAAATGTAAATTCCGTGCCGCACGATTGGTCGAGGATGACAAATGCCTTGTCTTGACGGTATAATTAATTGGAGCATAATTTGATTTACCAGTGTAATATTAGGCAGCAAATGAAAAATACGAACATAATTTAACCATTTTTAGTACAATTTAGTACTATAATTAATTATCTTAAATACCCATAATTAATTGGAACATACTTCTACGGGTGGATCGCTCCAATCAGTTTGTCAAAATCATACAAAAAATGAATGTTTTGCGTGTTTATTTTATTTTGCAGGCTTAAACATATCTATTAGAAATAGAAATAAATAAAACTCTTTGGTTAATCTTTTTTGAAAAATTTAAAAAAAACTACAAATTCGCTTGAGTTCTAAAAGCTGAATATCCAGCAGTTGCTGAAGGTAGAGTAACCCATACACGTAGTGGTCCCAGAAATATGTGGAAGGTAACATTTAAATCTTATTTAGCCTTAGTTGATATTTACTTGTTCAACGCATAACATAAAGCAAATTTAAAAAGCATAAAATATTAACTAATATTTACCGGATGGGTTAAAAGCTGTGTTTAAGCTATTTTTAAATTAAAATATTTTTTGAACCGCAAGACTTAAGTTCATTGTATTCTCTAAAATAATATAATTTGTCCTATTCTAAAGAATTTTGAACCATTGAAAGTGAAACTAGAAGTTCAGTCTCAATAGTGTTCAATTTCTTTCAGAAAACATTACACTGCTTTTACCCAGACTTGACTAGTTTTTATCAAATGCACATAATATCAATAAATTCTGTACTTAAATTATCTGTTAGTTAAAGTCCTGGAAATTCTTAGATTATATAAATTCATAATATTCTGTTCTCTGTGATGTCTTCTATTTACTAATTTTGTTCAAAATAAACACAATGCCAGATCATACTTTATATATTGACTTCTAAACTTCAATTCTACAGTTTTAAAGCAAAATATGTATAAATTTTTGAAATTTCCAAATTCTGGAAATCTTAACCTTAAAATTTTGAAATTTTCAAATAAATTGATCTACTATTTGATAACCAATTGTCCCTCAATTCTTTGAAATTTTTATTTTCCACTTTACAAACAAAATTCAGAATCATAAAAAAATAATCAAAATAATAAATCAATTCTGAAAAGTTGAAAGCTTTAAAATTTTAAGCTCACATGGTTTAGAAATTCTGAACTTATTAAAAAATTTATAAGTTTGATCTTAAAACTGGAGAATTGCACGGAATTTTAAAATATATTAAATTCTACTTTGTTAATTTCCAAAACTTCAATTACGCAAATTTCGAATTTTCCAAAATTTTGAAATTCTTTTTAGTAATACATAATTAAAAATTTAATTGTTTACTATTTCATAACCAATAGATTACTGAAAATTTGTATTTACCAGATTACCAATTTTTAAAATTCCGAATCTTAATTCTGACAATTCCGAAAGCTAAAGAAAATCTAAAACTAAATCAATTCTGAGAGCGTTAAAAGTTTTCGAATTTTGGGTATTATCACATGAGTACTGACATTTTTAATTGGTTTTAAAACTTTCTAAAGTTGATGTTAAATCCGGACTGATGTTTAGAAATTAAGGAGTTTGAATTATTAACCTGACTTTTTAAAAAAGTTGAAAGTAATATATCAATTTTGAAATTTCCAAAGTTCTGTCTATACGTTAAAATTTTTAAATTTTGTAGTTTAATTGTATTTAGATGTCAATTCATTAGAATTAATTCTGATAATTTCAGAATTTTTAAAAATATTGAGTTTTCAATTGTTATCTAATGTAGAATATCTGTTTTCTTTGCTATCAGCTATTAGTGTTTTAGAAATTAAATTTCGAGAATGGTACTGAATTTAAAAAAAAATGTTTTTTTGAATTATTAACTCTGATTAAAACCCTGTTAAGAATTTCAATTTATGGAAATATCAAATTTTAGGTTTGACCTATTCAAATAAGACCATGAAAATCTCAGTTAACATAGTTTTTCGGGAATACGATTCTTGGACTTAACGATGTCGAATTCTTATTATGAGAAAATCCTAAAGTATTATACCTAAAATTGATAAGTTTATGCTTGATTTGATATTCTTAAAAATAAAATAATACGTTTTCAACTAAAATTCCAGTTAAAAGAATTAAAAGCCACTTTATAATACTCTTTAGTATAAACGATACAATTAATATTTCTAAGTGACTTAACATTAATTTATAACGAAAAACTTCTGTTGGTAATCAACGTTTAAGTCACTTATCATATTCTTCTTCGGAAATGATGTTTTAAACCTGTATAACAACGTTCGTTGTAGTACTTTTATTCCTGGAATATTTTTCCAACTGTTCGATTGAAAAGGACGGGTATAATATTTTTTGTGGGAAAATCAATCTTCTCACCAGGCCGCGGCGACTGTACTGATTGTACCAATTTTCATTCTATATATACAGAATGTACTGTGCAGGTACTAGCGAATTATACTAATACAACCAAGCTCTGAGTGTGAGTGTGACAAAGAAACAAAAAAAAATTGTAAGATAATTTGGTTGTATTCGCTAATAATTCGCTAATACAACCTGCACAGTACATTCCGTATACAGCAGAATCCGGTTAATTGGGTCATCGGTTAAACGGGACAGTCATTTTTGTGGTCTATCCATTGCAAAACGGGATCAAATTGTTAATATCCAAACTTTCCAACATGCTAATTTTTTTATTATACAATTTTACTTACTTTTGAATAGACACACAAAATTATTCTTTAAATGACAATGTACATTATTACATTTAATTTGACGATAGAAAATCATGTCAATCTACCTTGATTAAGTTGTTTTATTTTTTTATTTTTGTCTGCTCGAACCATTAAGGGTTATAGCGCAGTCACATGTAATCTGAGTTATGATGGCTAACTAATATATAATATTAGATATAATATTTTAGTACACACTGTATTTCAATTCTGAAAGAGTTGTAAGTAATGGGAGTTGCATTTAAAACATCAAAATACAAAGCCCTATTCTCAAAGAGTATACACTTTGTTTTAGAGTGATTTAATGTTAAATGGTTTAAATCAAACCAATTTTTGATCTTGCAAAAATCAGAGTTTATTTGCGAGAGCAATTGTGATTCTGACGAGTAAGTAATTATGGCATCGTCAGCAAATAATTGAATCATCCCTCCCAACTGAATGTAAATCGTTTATATAAATATTAAAAAGAGTTGGTCCTATGACCGATCCTTGCGGAACTCCTATATTCACTGTACGCAATGTACTCTGAATTTTACCACTTTTAACAATCTGGCTTCTATTTGAGAGGTAGGATTTAAATAATTCCAATTGAACATTTGACAAAAGAAGTTTTTGCAATTTAATCATCATAATATCTAGATGTACAGAATTAAAAGCCTTACGCATATCGGCATATCTAGAAACAGACATCCGTAATACTGTTTTCTATCAATCTGCTTACCACCTATTAAATTAATTTACAACTTCCTGTTGACTTGTTAATAATCTCGAGCCATGAATATATAAAGTTTTATGGCACTAGTCTGAGGCTGATTATAAATTATTTGCTTGAGATAATTCCACAGCAATCTTGGTTTATCAATATTTACAGCGATATGAGCCGTTTATTTTGAAAGTGGAATAAATCACGTTTTCAAAAAAATCAAGTTAATGATAACAATAGATAAATGACAGTATAATCTTTCTAACGGTAAATAATTTATTGTCAAAATAAAAAAAAAATGAATCCCTAACACTTGTGCAAATATAAGAAAATTAAAAATCCCATATGTTTTTTCATTTATTGTTTTTCTATTCTTTCATTATCTCGTTTCAACAAAACATTGACTTATTCCATTTTCAAAATAAACGGCTCATATTGTCATAACATATTTTCCTCTTAACTGATTTAATTTTCCTAGCTATAGTGGCACTAAGCATTTTATGTTTTTCAGCTATACATATAAATATCAAAAGGCTATCTTCGCTTAGGTTTAACTTTAAATAATAAATGTGACGCTCTTTTAATAATAATTTAATTTCATTTGTTAACCAAAATTCATTGCAATTTTTAGAAGTGTATCTCTTGACCACTTCAGTATTTCGTTCCACATTACTAGACATATTATTTATTAAATCGTTAAGAATGTCACTATTAAGCAGCTGAGCCCATGCATGATCGAATAGGATATTGTCCAAATTTGGAACTTTGTGGGACGGCATTTTAGGCTGTCTTGGAATTTCTGTATTGCTCACTTGAAGCAATATTAAATTGTGATCCGAACACACCGTGTCAGAGATATTTAAATCTTATTTGAAATCAAATAAAACTTAAAACAGTTTAATTAAATTTAGGAATAAATGCATTTAATATAAACATGGAAAATAAAAAAATAAAATAAAAATTATATAAAGCTTCTCGTGTTACGATGTGTCCCAAATCCCAATTAACCGGAATCAAGTGCATAATGCTTCTCTTGTTCCAATGCGTCCCAATTAACCGGAATCTACTGTATATAGAATGAAAATTGTTATACAATTAGACCAGTCGCCGCAGCCTAATGAGAAGATTGATTTTTCATAATCATAAGCTTATCAGTTCAAAACTGGATTAAATCCTCTTACAATTTTCGGATATTAACTTCAAATTAATTAAATATTCAAAATGTAAATTTTCAGAATTTCTTAAATTCTGAAAATTTTTACTTTAAAATTTCGTATTTTAAATTTATATGCTGCCTTTTACCCAGTAATTTCTCAATTTTTTCAACATTCTTATTCTCCAAATTTCCAATTTACAAAATTCACAATCACCACTAATTCAATTCTGAAAAAGCTAAATGTTTTCGAATTTTGGACATTTCCACGTAGTATAAATTCTGAGATTAAAAAAAAAGAAACATCCAGATATTTCAAAAATTTGATTAAATTCTGAATCTTTGAATAATTTTGGAAATAATAATTCTCAGAAAAAAAGAGAGTAATTCTAAAAGCTTCAAGGAGGCAGTCTACGAGCAGGTAATTTTTCTATCAAATTGCGCTAGATTTTTACTGCGACTATTTATAACCACTTTCTATTCGAGTTTCCATTTTGTTTTTTTTTTTTCAAGAAACCTACCCTTTTTCATAGTTTTACAGATGAATCATAAACCAAAACAGTAGTTCTATCCTTATACCACTGACAGACTAGGGATTAGCTAAGCACGATTAGCTAAACCCGTTTAGCTAATCTACCACTAATCTGATTGCATTGACAGACTAAGGTTCTAGTAAGTGGCGCCATGAATTTATGGTATCGGTATTAATAAAAATATCATCACTCGTGTTTGAGTTGATTTTCATGATTTGGTTCAATAATTAAATCAAAATAAAAACAACAGACATTAATAAATGAATTAAAATTGAAACACTTTAATTACTAATTAAAATTTTAATTTTTTTTATTGATACCAACCACAAATTTTTTGTAGTTTTAAAAATGTTGATAATAGTTTCATCTATATTAAAATAGCGCAACTTGTATTTATAATTTTATTTTAACATTTACATAAAATGGCGCCACTTTCACTCTCACTAAACTCATTTAAAAGAGATAAACTTCAAAATATTGAGAGATTAGTTCACTAATCGCGTTTTGTCACTAATCTCTAAATAAAGTGCGTTTAGCTAATCTTGAAAATGACGCACATGAACTAATCACGAAAAATTATTAGACGGTATTAGACGTTAGACATTCAACTCCTAAAGCAAATAATTGGGTTCGGTGTAAAAAGATCAATTTATTGAAAACCTGTCAAAAATGGGCAAAAATTTGGTTGGGTCAAAACCACTGTTCTCGAGGTTTTAAAAGTCTCTGAGTCTGGAAAAGCCAAAAAAAATGTCCGCCTGTCTGTCTGGATGTGTGTATTTCGAGAATGGCTTGTCCGATTTAGAATTTTTTTTTTCGCCAATCTGTTTTTATAATCAAGGCTAAAATTTGAAAATCTTTTGGAGACTGTACCGTACGTCAAGAGGGTCGAGTACTTGCCACACGAAACGACCCAAAACAACAAATTTACGATTTTTTTATATATGCAGGTTTTGATTATTGAATTGGGCATTGAATTTGGAGTTGATTTGAAGGTTAAGTTAGGTGCCAATTTGCGGGTTGAGTTGAAGCTGAGTTGGAGTTGAGTTGGAGTTAAATTGGGTTGGATTAGGATGCAGTGAGCAGTTAATCCATTTTTTAGATATGCTGGTTTGAGGATTGAGTTTGAGTTAAGTTCCGTTTGCGGGTTGAAGTAGGGCTGAGTTGGGGCGGGATTAGGGTTTAGTGCGCAGTAAAACTGGGGATTTGTGATTTTTTTTATAAAAATTTTATTGGGATTCTATATCTTATACGATTTTGATGAAATTCAGTATTTCAAATGGAAATGGGATTCCCAAATTATTTTTAGATGAAGTTCTGGAATATGGCCAAGTATGATGGAACTTGCCTATTTTTCAACAGATTATGATGTAATTTAATTTAATTTAATATGTAATTCGACATGTCCGTTGGAAATACGATTCTAAAATCATTTGTGTATGAAGTTCTGGAATATAGCTAATAGAGGTGAAATTTGGCAACTTCCTAACCAGTTTTAGTGAAATATGATATCCGCGATGAAAATAGGATTGTAAAATAATTTTCGGATAAAGTTCTGCAATATGGAGAAGTATGGAACTTAACCAATTTTAATGAAATTTGATATATGCCTTGGAAATGGGATATTAAAATGATTTTTAGATACGATTCTGGAGTATGCCCAAGGATGATGGAACTTCCCTATTTCTTAACCGATTTGGAGGAAATTCGTCAAATGGGTTACAAACTGCTTTCTTAAATGATTTTAAGATTAAATTCTAGAATATGGGCAGTTAGGATATATGATACCTTAGCTATTTTTAACCGATTACGATGAATTTTGATGTTTCTAACTAATAGAAGGAAATGTGACACAAAAATTATTTTTCGACCACACGTCAAATCCACACGCCTTGACCAATTTCAACCAAACTTTACACAACGATTGTTTTTGGAGGTTGAGCTGAAAACTGACTTAAAAGAGATTCAGTTTGGGATTGATTTGGGAGTAGACTTAATTTTGAAGGCCGACGTCCTGATCACCTAATGAGGTTTTAGCCATTTATATTTTATCATTCAAGCCGTCTAAATTTGTTGGTTTCTATTGCCTAAAAACCTAAAATTTTTGTTTTGCGTAACTGAAAATTAAATTAAATCTTTCTGTAGCAAAATTTACTTTTGTATTGAGGATTGCAAGCAACTACGAATGTAAACTATGTTGATGTAATTCTAGGTAAATAAATGCAGCTTAGCTAATTGGCCCCTTTACCTAAATGTTTTAATAAGTGGGATAATGTGCTTTAGGGCTGAGAATGCTGTTGAAAATGTATTCCATTTCGTACATTTAATGATATTTACGATGGTACTTTTAAGTGATAGAGAAAGAATAGGCTAGGGAAGGTTTCTTGCCTACATTTAGGCAATGTATTTAAATGCGATTGACGAGACATCTGGAATTTCAACAATTAAATATTTCTTTCGTATGATGGTACTACTATATGTATTTGAAATTCAAATTAATATTTGGATAATCTAAGTAAAAAGTTAACCATCCGGCAGATTTTTTTTAGAAAACAGCAGGGAAGGAACAAATATTTAAATTATGTGGCTAAGGTTTTATGTAGCTACGTTTTCTACACAAGGGGAAAATTGAACAATAACACAGTTGTGCTATCGAAAATATACAATACTAAGCCGAATAAATATGAAAGTCATTTCGGAAAACCGCACATTTTGATTAATAGCCAAAATGACAATATTGAGAACAATCACTACCGATACCCTTATCCCTCTACTCGGTCACATTATTAATCACACGTGGACTCCATAATGGAATCAAAACAAATAACCAAACACATATTTCTTCCTTTATATCTCATAGTCGAATTAAACTTAATTCCACTTGACTGTTTGTTTGGTATAGGTATAAGTATGTATATGGTAAATATTTATTCCAAGGACCGCACACATAATCTTTAATAAAATCAAAACGGAAAAAAATTTATATAAAAGGATCATATAGATAGATAATTATCCAATTTATCAACATTAACTTTAAAGCTGAAGAAGAAGAAGAAGACCACAAAAAAAATCAAGAACACAAAATTTTCTTGTACATATTTCCAATTTTTGTTCTTAATCTGATTATAATACCCGATATACTTATATATAGGATGGATTGTGCGGAGGCGGAGGTTACCGTACCAAAGATGAATTTATCTATTTATAAAAAAAATCCAAAATATACCTTGTAGTTCCCAGTCATTAAATCTACCTCTCTCTCTATTCTTATATTAAAATTCAATATTCCAAATTGCCGGGTTCTTCCCAGATTCTTGTTTTGTTTCTCGTTTCAATTTTTTTTTTTGATACATGACATAAACAAAAATTGGATTGATTTAATGTTCCCGGAGATAACAAACAAAACAAAAAAAAAAGGATTTATAATGTTTATTGTTTTTGTATCTTTAGCTACAATACTTTAGATAGAGAGATATACAAATTTTTATAAAAAAGGGAGAAGTTTTCCTCTCAAATCTCAATACAGTATACAGTAGATTTCTATTGTTGGAATCTGTATAGGTTTATTATTTATTTAAGTTGGTTGGAGGGCTTAATACATGTGCTTCGCCCGGTTTTATTTACATATTTGTTATTTCCCGTAATGCAGCGCAATAATATTCAAAAATTGTGGATTTGGTCGTCGTTCCTATATAGATTTGGTGTAGGAATATAGTTTATGATTATTTGTAATGTAATATCTATTGTAGGGCGTTTTATTATCATATTGATGAATTTTCATTCATTATTAGTTAAATGGTTTTAATGGTGTGTGTTCCATCCCATTTTTACGCAGTAATACTGTTTAAACATAAATTTATTGCTTATAGAGGGTATTTATTAGTATGTATATTGAGATATCAATTTAATTTAGGATTATAAACATATCGGGTGGATTATCACGCACCCGGATGTTGATAGATTAGCCAGATGTTTATTGCAATGCCTAATTTAGTGTTACTGGCTCCCATTGAATGTCGTGGAGTAGACTATGATGAGCTCCATGATATTTTTCACGTTTCTTGCTTGCGGCAGTATTACCCGTGGTACGCTCGGAGACATTTTCTGCATAACGCTTTCTGGCTTACTGTTGCTGTCTTCTAAAAACTGAAAAAGCTTGGAATTGGTCACCACTACATTGAGCACAGTTTGGAGATGCATCAGTTCATTACAACATGTGTTGTCCTCCTAGGATTGTTTTGTGGTGGATCCTTTTTCTTGTTGAACTTTTATCTTGCGGTTGTTGCCAGAGACTGGTGCCTTGTTTCCAAAAATTGAAAGAAACTTTTCACTGATTGGATTTCTTTTAGATTTTTGATTGTTGATTCGTACATGCAATGAGTATCAGTATCTGATTTCCTTGTTAAAATGCCTATCACCAAGGCACTACAGTGTTTTGTATGGATGTCTAAATTATTAAGTGAGTTTAGGTATTCTAGGGCGCTGTCATGCATTGCTCTCAGGCTGTTTGCTAAGTACAGTGTCTGTTTGTCTTCATATTTGGCGGTGAAGGTATTCCAAGCAGTTAGCTAATTTTCTTCCGACAGCGTTAAATGATTAAATAGCTTTGCTGGTTGTCCTCGAACCAACGAGAGGAGGTAGTACATTTTCTCTTTGTTGGATAGGTTTTCGTTGCAATATACAGTCTTGTTGAATAAACTGCAGAAGGCTGTCCACTGCTTGCAGTCGCCGTATAATAAAGGAATTCCTATGGAAGCATCTTTTTTAAATTTGGGTTAAACCCGATAACAGATTTACGATAAATTAAAAGAACGTGTATTGAGTACATAAGACATAAGAAAATACGTAAACAATCTATTATGCCAGTGCCATCGATATCGGTCAACAATCGACATTAACCCAAATGCGCAAATATCTTTTGGCTTTTATAATGTTCATCAAATGGTAAATTTGTTTTGAATTTTTACTTCGAATTTTAAAAAGTTGTAGTTGTATTTTAGAGTGTTTTAGAATCAAAACGATTATCTGTTAGAATTGAAAATTTTAATGTGTTTCTTTATTGAATCTGGCACAAATTTCAAAAGAGCAATGAAATATTGGGTGAACTACTTGGGAAAAAATCTGTAGCCTCAAAGCCAAAATCGAACTTTCCAATAAAAATTTAAATTCAAAATTCTCATTTCATTGATGCGAGCTAGTAATGAGCTAACCTTACCAAATGTAAAGTTTTGTCTAATTTTCGCCTCTTAACCACCGTGATTCCTTAATAAGACTCGGGTTTTGAATTGCATAAGGATTAGCGAGTTAAATGATTTTAGTGATTAATTTTCGTCCCTTAAGCCCGGCGGTTTCTTTAACCAATTTTAAATAACCAAGAATTTAGAAGTTGAGGGAAACACCTCTATGGATTTTAGAATCCTTTGCAATGCTATGATATTATTAGAAGGATGTAAATCGCCATTGCTTGAGTGGTGATTGTTTGAGTGGCAGCCGTGAACAATTATTTTATAAAAACCTTTTGAACCAATTACAAATAAAGACCCGTATATTTAAATCCTAAATCCTAAGTCATGTTACATCAGTTAAAAATCGGAAAAACACCCAACATCCAGCTCCTAAATCCATACAATTTTTCAGCTCCCCAAAAATGTAAATGCTAATTAAGGAAAATATTTTTCAATTAAAATTCATAACATTTTCCTTGTGAATTTCCTCGACACAAAAAAAAAACGAAAATACCTTGACGAATTGAAAAATAGACACACACAGATATATACACCGAGAGTAATGAATTCATTGTGATATGATGATGAATAAATTATTAACGGATGGAAATTTTCTATACCAGTTTTCCTCGTCCTATAGATAGATTTTGAAATTCTTGTGAAACGTGAACAAATTGAATGAGTCACATGTCTGTATACCGTAGTCATAATGATTTTTTGTTTTGTTTTTTGTAATTTCAACAATGAATGTAGTATATAGGGAATGTATATGTAGATAGACGGAGGAAAATGAAAATCAAGAAAGCACGTGCAGACATGTATTCTGTAGCTTGGATTTTACAAAGATGATGATCAGGGAATGTGACAAGATATTTTGATTTGTACACAGATTTTCGCTACTGGATTTATAAATATCAACAATTTGGGTCAAATGACCGTGACACGCTTATATACGATATAACCTAACACTATAAAACCTAACATATAACACAATTTAATTAATAGCCAATAAAATTTTAATACCTTCTTCAAGACACAAAACGGACATAAAAAAAGATGTTGTATTCATAAAAGTACATAATCCAACAACTCTACCACCCACATAGCAAATATGACCATTATTATTATTATTACTTTGGACTATTACTTTCATTGGGTATCAAAAGAAATTATCATTTGTTATGGCAAGAAGACAAAATATCTTCCACATAGAAAATCCAATTAAAATACGAAAACAATAGGAACTCCCCATTGTGATGATATTTTATTGTTGCTGAGACTAACATGCATACACTTGTACTGTATATATGGGTGATGTATATGATCTCGTGTTTATGTTAAATAAACATAAAAATAAAAAAAAAATTGTAAGAATATTCCAATTCCTTAAATATGCCATTCAATTGGATATATTGTGTAGTAGTATTATACTGCTCTCGTATGTCGTTAAAAAATGATATGATAATATTTGTACAAGTTTTATAAAGTCCTTCTGGGAAATATATATTCATACTCGTATAAATAGATGGATAAATTGTGGGACAATAGACTAGAAAAAAAAATAATAACAATAATAATACTAAAATGATCCTAGTTATTGAAATGGGACACATGATATTTTCTATGTATGTAATACTTGGAGCACAAAAAAAAAATCTCTAAATGTTCACATAAGAGACCCTTAGACATCGTTTTTATGCCGATAATGCTACAACATATTCATGTCATATCTAGAATATTATTCTATAAATCTTTTATATATTCGTTCAACCTTTCACCCTTAATAAAAATTCATTTACTACATACATGTATGGTTATGTTATGTCCGCCCTTAGGTTGTTTAAACGAATTTACTTTTATTTTTTGCATCTTATTCTCGATTATGCTATGCCTCTTCAAATCCACACTCTGTACACAAACTCAAAATCTTAAAGAAATTTTCGTACTCGTTTTTTTTATCTTTTTTCTTCTTGTTTTGTTTTATTCGCCGTGATATTTGCATACCACTGTTTAATGTCTGGCCGATGTTGACTTTGATTTGCACCTGTGTCTATTTAACTGGTTTTATTAACTGTGTTCGCTAATTTGTATCTTTATTTATACAACCTTCAACATTTATCCACGTCCACAGAATTTACAAACTCGGTATAGCTTTCTATTAATTTTTCGGTCAAAAAACTGTAAACGAGATTAGTTATTTATGATATAAGGCCGAAAAATGTCGTTTCTCACCGAAAAAGATATAAGGTCGAAAAATTTCTTGCGTTAAGGATTTCTAAAAAAGCCCTCCTGTCACCGAGGCTAAAGCTAAACTGATGAAAAGATGAAAGTAAGAGATGAAATGCGACAAATTTTAGAATCTTTGTTCAAATAGTTTAGAAGAAATTGGGAAACAAAAGGTTAGTTATACCTACCGCACCTCTAAAAGATGGTTTTAAGATTTCTTCTTCTGCTCAGGAGTAAGTTGACCATCTCTCCTTAAAGTTTGCTTCCATTTCAATTCTACCTGATTCTGATTCCGGTGAAACACTTTTGACCATCCTCCAGGTAAGTTCATCGATGCTTCGTAACACTTTCCGGGTTTGGTTGTTCTCAAAAATTACAGCAAATCTTTATCTACGCAATATCTTTGTAGTTTCACCGATTCATGCTATTCGGTATTTTTCCATCTAAATATTGGTAACCCAATCAGTTTCCCATCTATAAATAAGGCCCCTCCAACTATCGCCCAGTAGCCATAGTCTCTATACTATCAACGGTAATGGAATCAATCACCAATTTTCAACCGGTAAACAATTTAAGTGGTAAATCCCATTTCCATCGAACATGGCGAATTTCATTGTAACCAATTACAGAAAGTTAAGTACAATCCTAATTGGTCACATTCCACAAATTCACCTAAAAATCATCAATCAAAAAAAATTATTGTAGAATCTCATTTCCAGTACGATGGAATTTCAATTTCATTAAAACGGATTAACAAATAACAAATTCCATTCTAATTCGCCAAATTCCAGAATCTTATCAAAAAAAATATCGTTTTAGGATTCCGCAGTGAATAATGTTGACTAATCTGTGGCTTTGGTTTGTGATTAGAATATCGTCGATAAGCCTTCGAAAATCATAAAACTCATGAATAATTATGAAAATCTCGAAATTCTCTAAAATCTTAATGATTCTGGAATAATCTATTGTAAAAACCCTCGAAAATCTCGAATTAAATGTAACGGCATCTGGTATCTTTAACTCAATGCTATTACTGAACGCCATATAAATCTGGATTAACTTTAAATATCTTAATGCAACCAATAATAGCCTAAAATAAAACGTTCATCATGCAATCAACTCAACTCCAAAGAAAAGTTCTAAACATTTAAAAAAAATATTCCGAACTTCCCAAAATATCTTGAAAATTTTAGAAAACCAAAAATATCGAATTATCCGCCGATCGAATAATCTGAATATTCTCGAATTCTTCACAATCTTCAGATTTAGATCTGTTAGTTTTTAAGCTCTCGTAACTCGAACTTTAAGTTCAAAATAACGACAAGCAAACTTCGAATAAATTCAAAATTCTCGAAAAATCTCGAATACTCCAATCTAAGAAAGTTAGAGTAAACTCGAACGATCTGTATTACCCAGAAAAAACTGATGAATATTAATGGATAATTTTGTAAAATTTGTAACGAAGAGGTTATTAAACGTGGTCATCAAGTATGTCGGAACATGCGATCGTGATGCGACAAAACTTTCGAAATTGGATAAATCTTTCCGACACGCTCATTTAGGAATTTGTACTTCTCTTCTTTAAACCAATTTTACCGCCAAATTTGGATTTTATTTAATGTTTACCGGTAACAAAAAAATAATGTAAACGGTGAACTAAGGTCTTAGGACTGAGCGCATATTACAATACAAATTGCCCGAATTAGTTAATTAGTTCAAAATAATTAAAATCAATAACTTTGAAAACTATGTCTGGTAGAAAGCCCAATCATTTCTAGACTATTGCTGTAAAACTATATTAACTGGTGATTGTGTTAGTGAGAATATATTCGATTGTGAATACAGTGAGTTAAGTGTTACTTAATATACACTACAATAATCCGAACCCCAAAAACTCATCGTGCAGAATATTCATGGCACAAAGCTCATGCTCCCCAGTTACGTGTAGTTTTTGATGCTTTTGAAACACTGCATATAGGACCTAAAATTCAAGTCGATGCTTAAATTTGAAATACATCAAATTGCTTTCATTACTGAGATTGAAAAGATTTATCGCCAAATACGTATGCATCCTGAAGGTAAACCTCATCAATTAATTCTTTGCCGCCAAATGACATTAACTTAAATATTATGATGGCGTTGATGGAATTAGGGTTCCTCGTTGGTATTTTGCAGGCCCTAAACCAATCAATATTCAGCTGCAAGCCTTTTCGGATGCTTCTGAAAAGGGTTATGGTTGCGTGATATATTCTCTCTGTTCTTACGCTAATGGTATAATAAACATATCACCTATTTGTGCTAAGAGTAAAGTGGCACCGATAAATCAAATAACTTGAGATCCAAATAATTGCATGAACTGATTAAATAGTCGCCTTGCATTGGCTATCTTATAGTATAATGTTCCGTTAAAACAAAATGCAACGGATTTCATATGAATAGTTAGGTCTCGTTTTCATTCAAACTCAGAAGGATTGTGGTGACCATCCTTCGATTTGCTATGAAATGAACTGTTTCAAGCTGAAGTGTCATTTTTAAAAACATACAAAGCATTGCATTTAAGGAGGAAATCAATTCTTTACAATCCAATAAAGAAATGCGATGCGAATCGAAGTTATTAGATCTAGATCCATTCATTGAAGAAGATAGCGTCATTCGAGTAGGTATAAGTAATTACCATAACGTAGAATTAATGAGTTGATAATTCGTGAAATACACGTAACACATCTTCATTGTGGTTTAAACCTTTTTCTGCACACAATTCGACAAAGGTGGATGATAAACGCACGTCGTTCAATAAAGAAACTCATTAAAGATTGCATCGTTTATATCAAATATCGTGGTAATTCATTAAGTCAAAAGATGGGTGATCTTTCACCAGCGCGAGGCACCGAAAAACGACCTTTGCTAAATGTTGGAATTGATAATGCAGGTCCCAGTATAATATGTTAAGTTCCACACGAAATGCGCGTAAGGAAAAGGCATATCTCACACTATTTATATGCTTATCGATCAAGGTAATTCATATTGAAGTAGTTACCAGTAAGGGTTCAGAAACTATTTAACCTGCATTAAAGCAATTTGTAGAGAGAGGTTGCAACATTACAAAACTACCGAGATAAGTATCTATTGTGCAGTTAACCGTAACCATATTGCATTTCATTTTAGTCCACTCTGGGAGGCTTTAATTAACTCTGCAAAATATCGCATGAACAGACCACCTTAACAAAGCAAAACATACAAAAATAGATTCAAGTATTTTGAAAAACTGGAGGAAAGCATATTGTGATAATTTGCAGATCGGAGACGTCAAAAGAAGGAGGACAATAACTTACCTCGTTGAAGGACAATAACTTACCTCCAAATCAACGGCCATTTAAGATAATTTCGCGAGTCCACCCAACCAACGATTATATCATTTGTGTGGTGACAGTTTAGTCTAGGAATAAGGAATATGTCAGGCCAATTGTTAAATTAGTCAAATAAGTTTTTTTTTGTCATTCAAAATGAGCCCATTTTAATATTGATAAAATCTAAAAGTAAAAAGTAATTTTTAATTGTTTGTTCCAAATATTTCTATGTACCATCGCTAAAACGGTGGCATATAATTTCTGCTTTATTAATATTCAAGAAACCCAAAAAGATTTTATCGTTGGAATCAATCGGTTCCCATAAAAAACATTAACATCTTAGATTTAGAAGGCTCTCAGTCAGCATTAAGCTAAGCAGTAGTTTTTGTTCAACTTGCAAATTTTTTTTAATTTAGACCCGAGATATTAAACGAAACGAATTCAGTCCTCATGAATTTAAAATTGTGGTGATTTTAAACATAAATGATGCAACTGTGAGAGTTCGATGATCTGCATATTCAACTAACCTTATTATATTGTAGAACAAGTAGATTATTGATCTGCAATTTCTGGTTGTATATGTATTGTCATCATTCTATTAAGACTCGCAAATAGTATCGTCTTATATTTAAATACCTGTGAGTACTAACAGTAATTAAAAGCTACATACATTAAAAATATGAGCAATACAATGTTTGCTTACAAACATCTGAATTTAAGTTGTATTAAGTATAGGTCTAGTTACGCTTTGTTCTGCTGTTCACATTTTTACAGCAAGCAAAAGAAGTGATTGTACAATAATTATTCATAAATTGCGTACATCACGCCAGAAATCCCATTTTAGAAAACCCACGTTTTCTATATATAATTCGCACCATTGGGATTGTGCAATTTTGTGCCTGTGATTAGAAAATTTGTGCATAGCCTACTTTAGGAAACAAGGTGGGATTTCTCACGTGATTATCACACCAGAAATCCCATATATACCGTTTACGTAATAAAACATATTTTTCAGTTAACAATGATTGTGCAAAATTGTGCGTTACTAAACTTACCTTAAAAAAAATTTATATTGGCCAGAATCGGCCATAGAACATCCACAATTTATCAAAATTGCGGTTTTTCAAAGAGGTTGTATGGGTGATTTCCAGAAATCCCACCTTTTATTAATATTTGAATTAAAACATAGCGTAGTCAATATTCTGGATAATATTCACGTTTGTGCATATTATACTTTAGCCAGAATCGGCCATAGAACATCCACAATTTATCAAAATTGCGGTTTTTCAAAGAGGTTGTATGGGTGATTTCCAGAAATCCCACCTTTTATTAACATTTGAATTAAAACATAGCGTAGTCAATATTCTGGCCAAGATTCACGTTTGTGCATATTATACTTTAGCCAGAATCGGCCATAGAACATCCACAATTTATCAAAATTGCGGTTTTTCAAAGAGGTTGTATGGGTGATTTCCAGAAATCCCACCTTTTATTAGCATTTAAATTAAAACACAGTATAATCAATATTCTGGCCAATATTCACGTTTGTGCATGTTATACTTTAGCCAGAATCGGCCATAGAACATCCACAATTTATCAAAATTGCGGTTTTTCAAAGAGGTTGTATGGGTGATTTCCAGAAATCCCACCTTTTATAAACATTTGAATTAAAATATAGTATAATCAATATTCTGGCCAATATCCACGTTTGTGCATGTTATACTTTAGCCAGAATCGGCCATAGAACATCCACAATTTATAAAAATTGCGGTTTTTCAAAGAGGTTGTATGGGTGATTTCCAGAAATCCCACCTTTTATTAACATTTGAATTAAAACATAGCGTAGTCAATATTCTGGATAATATTCACGTTTGTGCATATTATACTTTAGCCAGAATCGGCCATAGAACATCCACAATTTATCAAAATTGCGGTTTTTCAAAGAGGTTGTATGGGTGATTTCCAGAAATCCCACCTTTTATAAGCATTTGAATTAAAACATAGCGTTGTTAATATTCTGGCCAAGATTCACGTTTGTGCATATTATACTTTAGCCAGAATCGGCCATAGAACATCCACAATTTATCAAAATGGTGGTTTTTCAAAGAGGTTGTATGGGTGATTTCCAGAAATCCCACCTTTTATTAGCATTTAAATTAAAACACAGTATAATCAATATTCTGGCCAATATTCACGTTTGTGCATGTTATACTTTAGCCAGAATCGGCCATAGAACATCCACAATTTATCAAAATTGCGGTTTTTCAAAGAGGTTGTATGGGTGATTTCCAGAAATCCCACCTTTTATTAGCATTTGAATTAAAACATAGTATAATCAATATTCTGGCCAAAATTCACGTTTGTGCATGTTATACTTTAGCCAGAATCGGCCATAGAACATCCACAATTTATCAAAATTGCGGTTTTTCAAAGAGGTTGTATGGGTGATTTCCAGAAATCCCACCTTTTATTAACATTTGAATTAAAACATAGCGTAGTCAATATTCTGGACAATATTCACGTTTGTGCATATTATACTTTAGCCAGAATCGGCCATAGAACATCCACAATTTATCAAAATGGTGGTTTTTCAAAGAGGTTGTATGGGTGATTTCCAGAAATCGCACCTTTTATTAGCATTTAAATTAAAACACAGTATAATCAATATTCTGGCCAATATTCACGTTTGTGCATGTTATACTTTAGCCAGAATCGGCCATAGAACATCCACAATTTATCAAAATTGCGGTTTTTTAAAGAGGTTGTATGGGTGATTTCCAGAAATCCCACCTTTTATTAACATTTGAATTAAAACATAGCGTAGTCAATATTCTGGACAATATTCATGTTTGTGCATATTATACTTTAGCCAGAATCGGCCATAGAACATCCACAATTTATCAAAATGGTGGTTTTTCAAAGAGGTTGTATGGGTGATTTCCAGAAATCCCACCTTTTATTAACATTTGAATTAAAACATAGCGTAGTCAATATTCTGGACAATATTCACGTTTGTGCATATTATACTTTAGCCAGAATCGGCCATAGAACATCCACAATTTATCAAAATTGCGGTTTTTCAAAGAGGTTGTATGGGTGATTTCCAGAAATCCCACCTTTTATTAACATTTGAATTAAAACATAGCGTAGTCAATATTCTGGACAATATTCACGTTTGTGCATATTATACTTTAGCCAGAATCGGCCATAGAACATCCACAATTTATCAAAATGGTGGTTTTTCAAAGAGGTTGTATGGGTGATTTCCAGAAATCGCACCTTTTATTAGCATTTAAATTAAAACACAGTATAATCAATATTCTGGCCAATATTCACGTTTGTGCATGTTATACTTTAGCCAGAATCGGCCATAGAACATCCACAATTTATCAAAATTGCGGTTTTTTAAAGAGGTGGTATGGGTGATTTCCAAAAATCCCACCTTTTATTAACATTTGAATTAAAACATAGCGTAGTCAATATTCTGGACAATATTCATGTTTGTGCATATTATACTTTAGCCAGAATCGGCCATAGAACATCCACAATTTATCAAAATGGTGGTTTTTCAAAGAGGTGGTATGGGTGATTTCCAGAAATCGCACCTTTTATTAGCATTTGAATTAAAACATAGTATAGTCAATATTCTGGACAATATTCACGTTTGTGCATATTATACTTTAGCCAGAATCGGCCATAGAACATCCACAATTTATCAAAATTGCGGTTTTTCAAAGAGGTTGTATGGGTGATTTCCAGAAATCCCACCTTTTATTAACATTTGAATTAAAACATAGCGTAGTCAATATTCTGGACAATATTCACGTTTGTGCATATTATACTTTAGCCAGAATCGGCCATAGAACATCCACAATTTATCAAAATGGTGGTTTTTCAAAGAGGTTGTATGGGTGATTTCCAGAAATCGCACCTTTTATTAGCATTTAAATTAAAACACAGTATAATCAATATTCTGGCCAATATTCACGTTTGTGCATGTTATACTTTAGCCAGAATCGGCCATAGAACATCCACAATTTATCAAAATTGCGGTTTTTTAAAGAGGTGGTATGGGTGATTTCCAGAAATCCCACCTTTTATTAACATTTGAATTAAAACATAGCGTAGTCAATATTCTGGATAATATTCACGTTTGTGCATATTATACTTTAGCCAGAATCGGCCATAGAACATCCACAATTTATCAAAATTGCGGTTTTTCAAAGAGGTTGTATGGGTGATTTCCAGAAATCCCACCTTTTATTAGCATTTGAATTAAAACATAGCGTAGTCAATATTCTGGCCAAGATTCACGTTTGTGCATATTATACTTTAGCCAGAAAAACCGCGATTTTGATAAGTTGTGGATGTTCTATGGCCGATTCTGGCCAATATAAACTTTTTTTACGGTAAGTTTAGTAACGCACAATTTTGCACAATCATTGTTAACTATGAATATGTTTTATTACGTAAACGGTATATATGGGATTTCTGGTGTGATAATCACGGGAGAAATCCCACCCTGTTTCCTAAAGTTGGCTATGCACAAATTTTCTAATCACATGCACAAAATTGCACAATCCCAATGGTGCGAATTATATATAGAAAACGTGGGTTTTCTAAAATGGGATTTCTGGCGTGATGTATACGCCATAAATTCGGTGCATGACCTAGGGGATAGAATAGAATAAGTTAATTGATAGCGCAAAGTTCTGCTGTACTAAAATGGAATTTTCCATGATGAAAATGTTCTAAATGTTTCTAAACTGTTCTTACCGGAACAATCATGAAATTTCGAGAAGTTTTGGTTTGAGTATATAAGGAGAAAGGAGCGAACGAATTTGATTTAAACACGTTAGTATTTGGTAATCGATAGTGTGTAGATTAAAAAGGAGTTAAATTATAAGTGATCAGTAAAATTGTACGAAAATAATAAAAAGTGATTTGAAGTGTTGTATTTTATTTACAATCCAGTGATACGAACCTTGATTGACAAGGGAAAAACGTAACAGTATTAAATATATTTTCTAAGCAAATCCTCTACAACTTTAGAACACCTTCCAAAGAAATTTTATGTTTTGAAGTAATTTCTATTTTGTGGTGTTCAAACAGAGTTCGAACATTAAGCGCTAACAGCAGCTAACACCTTATCCCGCCTGTGCTCTGTGCAAGTTCCTACTGGAAGATCACCAGTTATTTGTTACCTTTAATTTAGTCTTGATGTCCACATTTTTAAATTTACAGTCAACCCACCTATAATGCGATTAATTCGTACCGGGTTATAAGAAACTCGAAATTAGTATTAATCAGATTGTGCGTACCGCATTATATAGACACGGCCAAAAGTAACAATTCGACATAAACGGTTAGCGTTCAGATACGATCGGTCGACTTCAGAACCATGAGCACTGTTTGTCAACATTGCAATGCTTTGAGGTTTCGACATGAACCGCCAGGATTATGTTGTGCAAGCGGTTCAATTACCACAATTGCCACTGCCACCAGAGCCCCTAGCATCATTGCTTTTTGGCCAAGAACCTCAATCGAAGCATTTTTTGCAGAATATCGAAAAATACAACAGTACCTTTCAAATGACATCATTTGAAGCGAATATAACTGAAGAACGAGGTTTTAGCCCAACTTTTAAGATAAATTCATTTTCGATTGCAACACACATCACATATAACAAATACACTGATTCACAACGTTTCAATCAAGAATTTGTTTTCAATTTTACAGATTAAGGTCAAATCCACATCGTGCAGGAACATTGTTGCCGAAAGTGAATGATGATCACAAATTCCTTCAGGTTTATTTCCTTGGAAATTCTGATGAAGAATTCAATCAGCGTTGTGCTATCAGTCGTGCGGTAAAGCGAGAGATTATTGCACAACTACAACAACTCTTACATAAATACAATGAATTGGTTACATTGTTTACGAATGCACTAGAAATGATGCCTTCGGATGATCACAAAATAGTGATCAAAGTAGACAAAAGACCAGCAGGCGCACATGAAAGACGCTTCAATGCACCGACGTTGAATGAAGTTGCCATTGTGGTTGTTGGCGAGAATTTGGAGTCAATTATCCAGTTGAATTTCTGAATTCATTGGATTTGCCAGAAATGCCGCCGCATAATTTGCAGCTCAAGATCGGCTCGGTGATAATCATGTTACGCAATCTGAACCAACCGAAACTATGTAATGGAACAGGACTCGCTGTTAAGAAGCTGATGAACAACGTGATTAAAGCAACGATAATCACAGGAAAGTTCAAAAGCGAGGATGTTCTGATTCCAAGAATACCACTGATTACAACCGATTTGCAGTTTCAATTTAAGCGGGTCCAGTCTACTGTTCGCCTCGCATTTACAATGACGATTAATAAATCGCAAGGCCAATCTTTGGAAGTGTGTGGAATAAACCTTGAATTTCCATGTTTTTAGCCAGAATCGGCCATAGAACATCCACAATTTATCAAAATGGTGGTTTTTCAAAGAGGTTGTATGGGTGATTTCCAGAAATCGCACCTTTTATTAGCATTTGAATTAAAACATAGTATAGTCAATATTATGGACAATATTCACGTTTGTGCATATTATACTTTAGCCAGAATCGGCCATAGAACATCCACAATTTATCAAAATTGCGGTTTTTCAAAGAGGTTGTATGGGTGATTTCCAGAAATCCCACCTTTTATTAACATTTGAATTAAAACATAGCGTAGTCAATATTCTGGACAAGATTCACGTTTGTGCATATTATACTTTAGCCAGAATCGGCCATAGAACATCCACAATTTATCAAAATGGTGGTTTTTCAAAGAGGTTGTATGGGTGATTTCCAGAAATCGCACCTTTTATTAGCATTTAAATTAAAACACAGTATAATCAATATTCTGGCCAATATTCACGTTTGTGCATGTTATACTTTAGCCAGAATCGGCCATAGAACATCCACAATTTATCAAAATGGTGGTTTTTCAAAGAGGTTGTATGGGTGATTTCCAGAAATCGCACCTTTTATTAGCATTTAAATTAAAACACAGTATAATCAATATTCTGGCCAATATTCACGTTTGTGCATGTTATACTTTAGCCAGAATCGGCCATAGAACATCCACAATTAATCAAAATTGCGGTTTTTTAAAGAGGTTGTATGGGTGATTTCCAGAAATCCCACCTTTTATTAACATTTGAATTAAAACATAGCGTAGTCAATATTCTGGACAATATTCATGTTTGTGCATATTATACTTTAGCCAGAATCGGCCATAGAACATCCACAATTTATCAAAATGGTGGTTTTTCAAAGAGGTTGTATGGGTGATTTTCAGAAATCCCACCTTTTATTAGCATTTGAATTAAAACACAGTATAATCAATATTCTGGCCAAGATTCACGTTTGTGCATGTTATACTTTAGCCAGAATCGGCCATAGAACATCCACAATTTATCAAAATTGCGGTTTTTCAAAGAGGTTGTATGGGTGATTTCCAGAAATCCCACCTTTTATTAACATTTGAATTAAAACATAGCGTAGTTAATATTCTGGCCAAGATTCACGTTTGTGCATGTTATACTTTAGCCAGAATCGGCCATAGAACATCCACAATTTATCAAAATGGTGGTTTTTCAAAGAGGTTGTATGGGTGATTTCCAGAAATCCCACCTTTTATTAGCATTTAAATTAAAACACAGTATAATCAATATTCTGGCCAAGATTCACGTTTGTGCATATTATACTTTAGCCAGAATCGGCCATAGAACATCCACAATTTATCAAAATTGCGGTTTTTCAAAGAGGTTGTATGGGTGATTTCCAGAAATCCCACCTTTTATTAACATTTGAATTAAAACATAGCGTAGTCAATATTCCGGCCAAGATTCACGTTTGTGCATATTATACTTTAGCCAGAATCGGCCATAGAACATCCACAATTTATCAAAATGGTGGTTTTTCAAAGAGGTTGTATGGGTGATTTCCAGAAATCCCACCTTTTATTAGCATTTGAATTAAAACATAGTATAGTCAATATTCTGGACAATATTCACGTTTGTGCATATTATACTTTAGCCAGAATCGGCCATAGAACATCCACAATTTATCAAAATTGCGGTTTTTCAAAGAGGTTGTATGGGTGATTTCCAGAAATCCCACCTTTTATTAGCATTTGAATTAAAACACAGTATAATCAATATTCTGGCCAATATTCACGTTTGTGCATATTATATTTTAGCCAGAATCGGCCATAGAACATCCACAATTTATCAAAATTGCGGTTTTTCAAAGAGGTTGTATGGGTGATTTCCAGAAATCCCACCTTTTATTAGCATTTGAATTAAAACACAGTATAATCAATATTCTGGCCAATATTCACGTTTGTGCATATTATATTTTAGCCAGAATCGGCCATAGAACATCCACAATTTATCAAAATGGTGGTTTTTCAAAGAGGTTGTATGGGTGATTTCCAGAAATCCCACCTTTTATTAACATTTGAATTAAAACATAGCGTAGTCAATATTCTGGACAATATTCACGTTTGTGCATATTATACTTTAGCCAGAATCGGCCATAGAACATCCACAATTTATCAAAATGGTGGTTTTTCAAAGAGGTTGTATGGGTGATTTCCAGAAATCCCACCTTTTATAAGCATTTGAATTAAAACATAGCGTTGTTAATATTCTGGCCAAGATTCACGTTTGTGCATATTATACTTTAGCCAGAATCGGCCATAGAACATCCACAATTTATCAAAATGGTGGTTTTTCAAAGAGGTTGTATGGGTGATTTCCAGAAATCCCACCTTTTATTAACATTTGAATTAAAACATAGCGTAGTCAATATTCTGGGCAATATTCACGTTTGTGCATATTATACTTTAGCCAGAATCGGCCATAGAACATCCACAATTTATCAAAATTGCGGTTTTTCAAAGAGGTTGTATGGGTGATTTCCAGAAATCCCACCTTTTATTAACATTTGACTTAAAACATAGCGTAGTCAATATTCTGGATAATATTCACGTTTGTGCATATTATACTTTAGCCAGAATTGGCCATAGAACATCCACAATTTATCAAAATTGCGGTTTTTCAAAGAGGTTGTATGGGTGATTTCCAGAAATCCCACCTTTTATAAGCATTTGAATTAAAACATAGCGTAGTCAATATTCTGGACAATATTCACGTTTGTGCATATTATACTTTAGCCAGAATCGGCCATAGAACATCCACAATTTATCAAAATTGCGGTTTTTCAAAGAGGTTGTATGGGTGATTTCCAGAAATCCCACCTTTTATTAACATTTGAATTAAAACATAGCGTAGTCAATATTCTGGACAATATTCACGTTTGTGCATATTATACTTTAGCCAGAATCGGCCATAGAACATCCACAATTTATCAAAATTGCGGTTTTTCAAAGAGGTTGTATGGGTGATTTCCAGAAATCCCACCTTTTATTAACATTTGAATTAAAACATAGCGTAGTCAATATTCTGGACAATATTCACGTTTGTGCATATTATACTTTAGCCAGAATCGGCCATAGAACATCCACAATTTATCAAAATTGCGGTTTTTCAAAGAGGTTGTATGGGTGATTTCCAGAAATCCCACCTTTTATAAGCATTTGAATTAAAACATAGCGTTGTTAATATTCTGGCCAAGATTCAGGTTTGTGCATATTATACTTTAGCCAGAAAAACCGCAATTTTGATAAATTGTGGATGTTCTATGGCCGATTCTGGCTAAAGTATAATATGCACAAACATGAATCTTGGCCAGAATATTAACAACGCTATGTTTTAATTCAAATTTTAATAAAAGGTGGGATTTCTGGAAATCACCCATACAACCTCTTTGAAAAACCGCAATTTTGATAAATTGTGGATGTTCTATGGCCGATTCTGGCTAAAGTATAATATGCACAAACATAAATCTTGGCCAGAATATTGACTACGCTATGTTTTAATTCAAATGTTAATAAAATGTGGGATTTCTGGAAATCACCCATACAACCTCTTTGAAAAATCGCGATTTTGATAAGTTGTGGATGTTCTATGGCCGATTCTGGCCAATATAAACTTTTTTTACGGTAAGTTTAGTAACGCACAATTTTGCACAATCATTGTTAACTATGAATATGTTTTATTACGTAAACGGTATATATGGGATTTCTGGTGTGATAATCACGGGAGAAATCCCACCCTGTTTCCTAAAGTTGGCTATTCACAAATTTTCTAATCACATGCACAAAATTGCACAATCCCAATGGTGCGAATTATATATAGAAAACGTGGGTTTTCTAAAATGGGATTTCTGGCGTGATGTACGCCATAAATTCGGTGCATGACCTATTGGATAGAATAGAATAAGTTAATTGCTAGCGCAAAGTTCTGCTGTACTAAAATGGAATTTTCCATGATAAAAATGTTCTAAATGTTTCTAAACTGTTCTTACCGGAACAATCATGAAATTTCGAGAAGTTTTGGTTTGAGTATATAAGGAGAAAGGAGCGAACGAATTTGATTTAAACACGTTAGTATTTGGTAATCGATAGTGTGTAGATTAAAAAGGAGTTAAATTATAAGTGATCAGTAAAATTGTACGAAAATAATAAAAAGTGATTTGAAGTGTTGTATTTTATTTACAATCCAGTGATACGAACCTTGATTGACAAGGGAAAAACGTAACAGTATTAAATATATTTTCTAAGCAAATCCTCTACAACTTTAGAACACCTTCCAAAGAAATTTTATGTTTTGAAGTAATTTCTATTTTGTGGTGTTCAAACAGAGTTCGAACATTAAGCGCTAACAGCAGCTAACACCTTATCCCGCTTGTGCTCTGTGCAAGTTCCTACTGGAAGATCACCAGTTATTTGTTACCTTTAATTTAGTCTTGATGTCCACATTTTTAAATTTACAGTCAACCCACCTATAATGCGATTAATTCGTACCGGGTTATAAGAAACTCGAAATTAGTATTAATCAGATTGTGCGTACCGCATTATATAGACACGGCCAAAAGTAACAATTCGACATAAACGGTTAGCGTTCAGATACGATCGGTCGACTTCAGAACCATGAGCACTGTTTGTCAACATTGCAATGCTTTGAGGTTTCGACATGAACCGCCAGGATTATGTTGTGCAAGCGGTTCAATTACCACAATTGCCACTGCCACCAGAGCCCCTAGCATCATTGCTTTTTGGCCAAGAACCTCAATCGAAGCATTTTTTGCAGAATATCCAAAAATACAACAGTACCTTTCAAATGACATCATTTGAAGCGAATATAACTGAAGAACGAGGTTTTAGCCCAACTTTTAAGATAAATTCATTTTCGATTGCAACACACATCACATATAACAAATACACTGATTCACAACGTTTCAATCAAGAATTTGTTTTCAATTTTACAGATTAAGGTCAAATCCACATCGTGCAGGAACATTGTTGCCGAAAGTGAATGATGATCACAAATTCCTTCAGGTTTATTTCCTTGGAAATTCTGATCAGCGTTGTGCTATCAGTCGTGCGGTAAAGCGAGAGATTATTGCACAACTACAACAACTCTTACATAAATACAATGAATTGGTTACATTGTTTACGAATGCACTAGAAATGATGCCTTCGGATGATCACAAAATAGTGATCATAAAGGAGACAAAAGACCAGCAGGCGCACATGAAAGACGCTTCAATGCACCGACGTTGAATGAAGTTGCCATTGTGGTTGTTGGCGAGAATTTGGAGTCAATTATCCAGTTGAATTTCTGAATTCATTGGATTTGCCAGAAATGCCGCCGCATAATTTGCAGCTCAAGATCGGCTCGGTGATAATCATGTTACGCAATCTGAACCAACCGAAACTATGTAATGGAACAGGACTCGCTGTTAAGAAGCTGATGAACAACGTGATTAAAGCAACGATAATCATAGGAAAGTTCAAAAGCGAGAATGTTCTGATTCCAAGAATACCACTGATTACAACCGATTTGCAGTTTCAATTTAAGCGTATCCAGTTTCCTGTTCGCCTCGCATTTGCAATGACGATTAATAAATCGCAAGGCCAATCTTTGGAAGTGTGTGGAATAAACCTTGAATTTCCATTTTTTCCCATGGGCAGTTGTACGTGGCGTGCTCGAGAGTAGGTAAACCATCGGCGCTATTCGTTTTCTCTCCGAATGGAAAGACAAAAAATACTGTTCATCACCAAGCCTTGCGATGAACACATTACTTAATTTTTGCAAATTCATTTATGTATCTATTTATCTATTTGTGGAATTGAAATGGGATTAAAATATGAATGGGAACCAATGTGTTCTTAACCAATTAAGATGAAATTTGATATTTATGTTAATTGAAATTAGTTATGTGTACAGATCAAAATTATTTTTCAGGCATAGCAGCGCACGCCGGGTTTCCGCTAGTGAAATTATAAACTTAAAAACTTAATTGTGAAATGTTACTGGCCTAACCGTTTTTTTATAATGGGCGGAAAATCCTCTTCACTTTGTAAATTTTCATCTTGGTTTTCGAAATTAGTTTTATTTTGTGGTTCTAGCAAAACCTTTTTATATGGATCTAGTCCCTTTTTTACATCATCTAAAATAAAGTTTGTCACGGATTCGTTGTTTGCGTTTTCTTCCACCGACACATTTGAGGTAGATGCATCAATAGATTCCAATGATTCCTCACCATTTAAAGGTTCTTTCCGATGTAGTTCTTCTACATATTCATGACTAAAATCTGTAAATCCTTCACCACTCAAACCAGAAGCAATGTTCACTATTTCTGTAACTGAGGCTGAAATATCATTTTCTGTGTGAACCATTTGAGGCAAGTGTTGATGGTTTCATTTCTGCACAAATTGATGACACGGCTCGAATAAAATCTAAAATGGAATAAGAGTTGTATCTTCATCATTTTTCAATCTGTCGAAAATAGTTTGGAAAAATTGGCGAATGTAGTACATTTTAAAAGTTTGGATGATTAAAACAATTTTCACAATTGGATGATTTAGTTCCTTGCTAAGGCTAGTAGCGTTATCAAGAATCAACAAAATTTTGAAACCAACAGTAATTTCCGTCATATAGCCCTCCACTTTCGAAATAAAACAATTAAAAAACTAGTCTCCATGCCACGCTTTTTCATCAGATCGCCAGAATACAGGCAGCTCGGATTTATTAATATTTTTCATTACTAGATGACTTGAAGAACAATTTATTATCATAGGTTTTATCAACAAACTTCCTGATAAATTGCTAGACATATGGACGATACGTTGTTAGAAGATTTAAACCCTGACGCACGCCTTTCATTTTTCGAAATGTAGGTCCGCGATGGCAGTTTTTTCCAGTATAATGCTGATTCATCAACGTTACAAATCTGATCTGGCGTAAAGCCCTTATAAGGATAGCTCCAGCTTAAAATTTCGAGCAGCCTCAGCATCCCGGCCTGTTCTTCTTGAAATTTTATATTGTATAATTAGTACCTTTGTTTTAACTTCTCGAACCACCCATTGCTTGCAGTAAATTAATGATTTTGTTGCTCTATAGAAGAATGGTTAATTTTTGTAACGGCTCGTAGATTTTAAGGGCTTTTGTCTTATAAGATTTCCGCACACAGGGATCTTTATTGTTATACAGTTTTTCAGATCATCAGAGCTCGTTCTATTTTAACCATATTTACATGTCGTACACGAGTCGCATGCTTCACATCTGACAGGCAATTGTGTCGCTGTATGAGTGAGTTTTATATTGTAAGTCATGTTTGTATACGGCGACATCACTAACACTAATGTGCCTTATTATACATTTTTATATCACATGTATAGGGACAGCACGGCTTGTATAAACATATTTGTTGGTTTTGCCCTGATACATAACTAACATTAAAAAAGTGAAACTTCAGTTCAATGGGCACTCACTTCAAGGGACACCTCACTACAACGGACACACATTTAAGCCCCTTGCAAAATTGAAGTTTTTCCATAAAAACTTAGCTTAGTTAAGCAGACACTTTATTAGAGCGGACACGGACAGGCATTTCTACGATGATAGGAGCATTAGTTAGTTCTGGAATATGGCCAACTAGGAAGGAACTTGGCCATTTCTTACCAGATTTTGCTGAATGCAGAGTGCACGATGAAAATGGGATTCTAAAATGATTTTTAGATAAAGTATTCCAGAGAATATGGCCTTTTAGGAAGGAACCTAGCTAAAATCATTTAAGAATCCCATTTCCATTGGAAATGCTGAATTTCATCAAAATCGGATAAGAAACAGAATCCCAAGAAAATTTGTATACAAAAAAAAAATCACAAATCCTCAGTTCAAGGGACACCTCACTACAACCAACAACTTTTTTGGATGTCCGTTGTAGTGAGGTTTCTATGTACATTTCAGTCAACGACCGTGTAGATGAAGTAGCGCAATACATAGATATACTTTTAAGTCATTTAGTTTGTTGGAATGTTCTCTTGTATGAAAAACGCGTTATATGGAAACCGTGTTGTAAGACTACAACGTTTTAGGAGGGTTCACTGTATATTCGCAGTAAGTGTATTCGGGGCAATATGTTACGCAATTGTCGCTTAAGTTATATGACTTACTTTTAGTTCCTAAGAAACCGATTTTGTGTCACACTATAGGTTTTCAGGCCAACTTAAACTTTGTATTTAACAATATAGTTAGCATTCCACTTTTTCAAGTGTCAACATTTTGAATGCCGGAAAAAAATTTGAAGTGTATTTGCTCAAGATGAAACCACCACGAAAAACAATCCGGACCTTTATAATTATTTACACAAATCAATTATAAAGTTCCCATTCAAAATAAAGTACGTGCCAAAAATTTAATCACTTTTGAAACAAAGTACCTACAAACAAATACACACACACACACAAACAAACCCAAAAAAAAAAAAAATTGTGTATTCCATTCAAATCGCGCGCTCTTGCTTCGGATAAACAACGTCTTCGTCTCAAAAACACAAAATATTATTGTTCTTAAGCAAAAAACAAACAAAAAAGTTATAAGTACAAGAAATGTTATTTCACGTTATTGTTGTATGTAGATTTTAAGGTAGCCAAAAAAAAAAAAAATCTCCAAAATACAAGAAACGTAAATACGTAGAAGACAAGTGCAAAATTTTTTTTTATTTAAGATATCTTTGAAGGATGGAGAATCTCTCTTTCCACTTGCGCTTCTTTGCTATACACTATATCTGTATAGATTTGTGTATAGTTTAGCACGATTGTTATGATGGCAATATACTTCCAGCTGTTTTCTTAAACATTTTATCTCATGTGCTTCATTTTGTTTTATTTAAATAAACTTTTTATTTATCTAGATACAGACTTAACTGTGTATACCAAAAGAATATTTTTGCTTTTAATTTATAATTGATAATTTATTGAAAGTAATGTTTAAAAGATAAAAATGACGCGGTTTTCTGTAGACAGTGTACAACTGGAAATGGATGGCTATTTAGTGTGTTTTGTTCAGTTGTGACAGTATTTTTCTTTTATATAAATGAGCCTAAGATAGAAATCGTACAACGAGTTAAGATAGAGCGCGCATTCAAATTTAATGGGAATGTATCATGCCGTTTAATTTTATTAGTTATAGAGGTATATAGTATATAGGAGTGGGTTTTCAAATGAGGTGATTAATCGAACTATGCAAACTGCATAATGTACGAAACGAACTAATTTTTGGATTCTTATAAAATATTATATATGTAGATACGAATTAAGATTGATTATGCAACTGTTTTTAATCGAAAATGCATCTTAATTCTATTTCGAATGTCTTAAAATTATTAACAAGACAACAAACAACACAATTTTGGGAATTAAAAAATTAAAAATTAAAATTTTTACTGTAGATCGAGTTTTTTTTTTTGTCAATGTTATTTTTTATTGGTGTAATTTGGAACATTTCCTGATATATGACTAAATTAAATTAAAAAAATTAACACTCTGGTGAACATGTTTTAAATACATGAGTTTTGTGTATATGGTTCCATTCTGATATAGAGATAGAGACTATATCACAGTGTAAAATCAACAACCTGCTGTGTGTACATACATTCTCGTATAAACTAATTTTTCTTGTATTCGATTAATGTGACATTTTTTACTAATTTTTGTTTTTTTTTTCTAATTTTCTACGTGATATTTTATGTAAACATTTCAAATTAATTTTTATTATACAATAATATTATTAATTTAGTGATGGTTTTACTTAAAGAAATAAAATAAATTTTTCAAGTATTGGAAAGAAAACAAATATCTTTCATAAAAAAATAAATGGAAATTATGGATTTATGCAAATTAGATTTTTGTGAAGTTAATTTGATCCCTCTTGCTTGAAGCAACGTTATCGCTTTTTCGGTGTGAGAAATATAATTTTTTAATCGTTTCGACTTGATGTTTGGTGTTACTTAAGTTCAAGCAACGAATGTTTTCAGATTATAAAACGTGGTGTGTATGTGTGTCTGCGTCACACAATGGTCATTTTCAGAATTGCAAATTTGAAATTAGAATTCAAAATCTGAATTATCGAAGTTTAGAGTCATTACAACAGCAGGCCATTTTGTAATTAGTTAAATTATGGCATCTGATCAAGCCTTACCTGGACTGGCAAAAAGAACAAAATTTTTATGTATTGTAATACAAATCTTCTTTCGCTGGCGCTACATCCCATGGAGGGATTTGGCCGCTTCATTTTTCATCACCCGCCGGGAATCGAACCCGGGACCTCCGGAGCTTAAAGCAAGCATGCTAACCACGGTGCCACCGGGGCGGCTTTAGTTCCTTGAGATGAAGCCAAATCTGACGAGTACGGTGGCTGAGCGATGATTTTTGTTTCGTGTTTGGCCAATAATTTAGTCACAATTAAACAATTTATCGTGTTACAATTGAACGTGAACAATTGATCGTAGATACAATTGATCGTATGTACAATTGATCGTATGGCAATTGATCGTATGGACAATTGATCGTATGGACAATTCAACTTTGCTGGTTCTTGACCAATATTGATGAAATTTGACATGGGCGGTGGAAATGAGATTCTAAAATGATTTTTGGATAAAGTTCTGGAATATGGCCAGTTACACGGTTAACAGTTACACGCATTAACCAGAAACGAAAATTTAAATTCTGGAAAATGAATTTTGTTGAAATATTCTGGAAAATGGAGATTTTCATTATGGCTTAAATATTAAATCTCCATTAACTAAAATCTTTTCTTATGTTTTTTTTTTGTGAATAAAATTGCAATAATTTAATCTAAACTCAAAACTGACTTATTTGAATTTTCAATTGAGAAATTAAATTTTATGAATAAGTAATATTATGAACTTTATCCAAAAATCATTTTAGAATCCCACTTCCATCGGCCATGCAAATTTCATCATAATCGGTCAAGAAACAGCGAAGTTCCAACCATCAACTGATCCACGATCAATTGTCCATACGATCAACTGATCCACGATCAATTGTTCATACGATCAATTGTATCCACGATAAATTGTTTCCACGGTCAATTGTTGTACGATCAATTGTTCACGATCAATTGTTTACGGTCAATTGACAGTAAATCGAAAAATCCATGAATTGTTTGCCCACAAATCCAGCTTTTTACGACGAATTGCTCCACGTATAGACGCCTCAAAATGGCCAAGTAGTATGGTTTATTTACCGTTTGACCTTCTGGAACGAATTCATGGAGAACCACACCACGGCAATCGAAAACCTTGATTTTCGACCGACTTACGAATTTATTACGAATTTTACCATAGCAACAAGAAAATCCTAAACAATTATCTCTAAATTTGTAATTGTATTTCAATTTCCTTTTATTATGATTGAAGTTTTTATACACACACACACACATATCAAAGGAAAAGCCATGCAAACAAAAGCTTGTCAAATAATTTGCATACAACATGACACAAATGGATGAAATGTGATTCAATCGCTGACGGGAACGTTGTATTCTCTTACTAATGCTGTGTGCCTCAGAAGACTTTTCAAACTAAACTTTTGTATGACCCAGTAATTCATGCAATATTTAAATAGATAGAACCTAGTGACAGGTTAAAAGTATTCAATTGTGCCTTATACTCAACTAAACTTTTTAAATGTCATTCAAATTTCATAAACAAATAGATCCAAAATATTTTAAATAATTTGTGAAGGTTTGTTACAGAAATATTTTTATTTTATTTGTAGGTAATACGAAACTATAACAAAAGTGAAATTTACAAGCATATACAGTAGTTTCACATATACCGACTACCAAGGGACCGATTAAATTTCGTCGTTATATCCGAATGTCGTTATAGATAGGATAGATTTCACCAATAACGGCCTCAAGGTACCGTAAAATTTCGTCGTTATATCCATAGTCACTATAAATGAAATCTACTGTATTTGCTAATGATAATGGTTAACAATTTAATCGACGATCGACCACTTCAATATTTTCGAAATCGTTAAGTACTGTCGATGGATGACACATAAAAATTGTTGTTCATCGATGAATGCCAGATAAAAATAAGTGTCCTTTGTTTTTCAATTACATTTACAATACATACTACGCATACTACATGGTTTAAACAGCACGTCCTTCAAATTGGAAATTCGTCGAAAAGTAACCTCGTAAATTGACTTTTCATCTAGCATCTGTGAGGAAATAGCGAAAGCTTCAAAATTTGAAAAGTCTTCTGAGGCACACAGCATAAATACAACACGTGCTGTAATTAATGATCGATAATTGAGCACTAGTTGTACCTATTACGAGTGACTATAAAATAATTTTTATTGTGAACTATGTAATTATTAGCAGTTAACTGACCATATAGTAGCCTTGTTTTGCAATTTTTTCCGACGCCGAGGAAACAAACGGTAATCAATCGAAAAATTATCAAATTGATAGTGATTTGAAACCTAATATTAGCCGCATTTCTTGACGCATAGTGATCCGGATCAGGGCCCTGTTGCACCAACTACTTATCACTTATTACTTATCAACTTATCATAATTTTTGATAATTTTCTGTTGTACCAAATTGAAATTTGATAAGTATTTTATTGAGTTATAATAAGTGATAAGCACTCACTTATCAAAATTAAGTTGCACCAATTCGCGAAATGATAAATGATAAGTAATATTTGGATAAGCGATAAGTTTGAGGTTTTTGATAAGTTTTTCGTAGTTCTGTTGCACCAAAAGTTTTAATTTATCAATAATCGAATACATTTAATGATAATTATCCAAAATAGCAATAAGAAAAATTTCACTACTCAAATAAATTGATAAGAGCTACAAATTGTAGTGGCATGACGGAAGTCTCTTAAAAACGTTTTTTTTCCCCCCTGTTGTGTGTGGCCAATTAAAGTGGAATTTATCTATTTCTTGACCGATTATGATGAAATTTGACGTGAGCGATGGAATTGGGATTCTAAGGTGATTTCTGGATAAAGTTCTGGAATGTGGCCAATTAGGAAGGAACTTCGCTATTTCTCAATAGATTATTATGAAATTTGACATGGGCGGTAGAAATGGGATTCTAAAATGATTTTCTGAGGAAGTTTTGGAATATGGCCAATTAGGAAGGAACTTGGTCATTTCTTATCCGAATTTGATGAAATTGAGCATGCACGATGACAATGGGATTCTTAAAAGATTTTTAGAGGAAGTTCTGGAATATGGCCAATTATGGAGGAACTTGGCCATTTCTTATCCGAATTTGATGAAATTGAGCATGCACGATGGAAATGGGATTCTTAAAAGATTTTTAGAGGAAGTTCTGGAATATGGCCAATTAGGAAGGAACTTGGCCATTTCTTATCCGAATTTGATGAAATTGAGCATGCACGATGGAAATGGGATTCTTAAATCAATTTTAGAGGAAGTTCTGGAATATGGCCAATTAGGGAAGAACTTGGTCATTTCTTATCCGAATTTGATGAAATTGACCATGCACGATGGAAATGGGATTCTTAAAAGATTTTTAGAGGAAGTTCTGGAATATGGCCAATTAGGAAGGAACTTGGCCATTTCTTATCCGAATTTGATGAAATTGAGCATGCACGATGGAAATGGGATTCTTAAATGATTTTTAGAAGAAGTTCTGGAATATGGCCAATTAGGAAGGAACTTGGCCATTTCTTATCCGAATTTGATGAAATTGAGCATGTGCGATGGAAATGGGATTCTAAGATGATTTTTATATAGTCTTAAGGCTTTTAAATTGCAGTTAACACAAGAACTCAATCCGGTCGATCACCATAAATGTCGTATCTTCACTGATTGGGTCCTTCAAATGCATCAAAATGATCCGGATTTTCATCGAAAAATCATTATCAGTGATCAGGATTATTTTTTACCTCGGAGGCTACGTTTATAAGCAGAACTGTCGCATTTGGAGTTTAGAAAGTCCAAGAATGATTATTGAAAAGCCTCTCCATCCTCAACGTGTCACTGTTTGGTGCGATTTTGGAATGGCGGTGTGATAGAACCTTATTTTTTCGAAAATGAGGCTGGTGCAACTGTTACGGTGAATGGATTGCGCTATACCGAGCTATGATTAATGATTTTTTATGGCCGGAATTGAAAGATGTTGATGTGGACGACGTTTATTTTTAGCAAGACGGCGCTACGTGCCACACAAGCAACGAAACGGTCGCAATTTTGCAAGAAAAGTTTCCTGACCGTGTTATTTCTCGAAGAGGTGATCACAATTGGTCACCGAGATCTTGTGATTTAACAACTTTAGACTTTTTCTTTGGGGCCACGTGAAAGATAAGGTCTATGCCAATGCTCCACAATCGATTAAAGATTTCGAAGATTGGAAAGGGATTCGAAAAGTATATATACTATACGAATTGTGGTGAGCTTAGATTTTTTCATTTTTCTTGTTTAGTGTTATTTCTGTGTGTAAGTGTATATTGTGTGTATGTAATTGCATTCTTTTGCAAAATCAAGGATATAAAGATAATTATTTCAAGTCACCGTTTTAGTTAATTTTTTGAACGTTTCAAGGTGGGTTTATCTGTATTAATTCTATCATGTAACAATGTGTTTACAAGTGTAAGGATTATTTCATTCTGTTCGATTTATCATAGAGGTAAGACAGTTGTTTTTCGATATTTTAAAATTAATATAAAACTCTCAAATATAGGTATTCAACTTTAGTAAACAAAACTGAAGTTTATTAAACAAAAAAATAATTTTTATAAAAAAATGCGTCGGTTCGAAAGATTATTCGAATGAAAACGGAAGAAGAAATCGTGTAATAAAAGCCAGAACCAATTATACTCTAGATTCGGGTGTGTTAGAAAATTTTCGTACAAATTGAGCACGTTTTATTAAAAATAGGAGCAAATTTGCACCATGGAAGCGATCGAAACTATGCGTTGAGTCCTCTACAGCAGATACTAACAACACTGCATTGGTTAGGAAATGGCGCGCAATATCACGGGATTGGCAATATGCACAGCATTAATAAATCGCCTGTGGGTAGGATTATCGAGTAGCAGATACAATCATCGATAGCATGATGGCGGAAACCGTGTGTTGGCCTGAAAATATCCAGGATATCCCACTGAAGTTTCTTGAGATGGGTGGTTTCGCTCAGGTAGTTGGTTGCATCGATGGAACAATAATTAATATAGGTGCACCTACGGTTAATGAAGAACACTTTGTGAATCGACATGGAGAACATTCCCTGAATGTAATGATAGTGTGTGGCCCAGACCGCAGCTTTTATGCAGTAAATTCAAATTGGCCTGGTAGTGTCCATGACTCCAGAGTATTGCGAAACATAAGGCTATTCAGCAATTTTGAGTCTGGGTTTCGTCCGTTGTGCTGTGATTGTGGGTGACAGTGCTTACCCCCTTAAAGATTGGCTTATCCCACTATTGCGAAGAAATCCGGACGATGCAATAGAGCAAAGATTAATACGTGCTCATAAGCGGACGAGAAGAATAGTGGACAATAGTTTTGGTTTGTATATGACTATTGCAATTTTTAAAGTTAACTCCAATTTGTTTGTTAATAGGAATTCTGAAGGAAAAATTTCCTTGTTCAAATCATATGCGGGTGGATCCAACTGTTGCAGGCAAAATCGTGTTAGTATGCTGCATTCTTCACAATGTTACGATTAAAAAGCGCAGCAATGATTTGGTTGATTTTGAGCCGGACGACGACTATGACGACGATGGCGACAGTATTTCCGAAGCTATAAATGGCGATGAGGAAATAAACAATAATGTTCTTCCGAGTTTAGTTAATTTTTTTAATTATTAATTTTATTATTATTTGATTTTTAAAAATAATTAAAGATAATATTAAAAACATGAACAGATAGTGTATATCTATATAATATATATAACAATAAAGGATGAAATAATAGTACAATATATGTAATTATAATTAGGAAATACTGCAATTGGAAAGAGAACTAATTATCTAAAAGGTTATCATGATCTGCTTTAACCGCTGCTAGTCACCGACACTACCACTATTTGCATTAAGCAAATTCTGAGTATAAATAGATAGTGGCATTTTCATTTCTCTTTCCAGTTTTAATATTTCCAATTGGTTTTTGTAAATTTCTGTTTTTAACAATTTTATTTTCAAAGAGTTAATTGTCTCTGCGGCTTCTCGTGCTTTACGTTTATTGGTTTTTCATTTTAACCGTTGATTAGGTGAGCCAATAGCTTCAGAAACACCGCCAGCTTCCTAATCGATTGATAAATAGCCAAGTTCCATCCGACTAGGCCATATTCCAGAACTTCATCTAAAAATCATTTTAGAATCCCATTTTCATTGTACCCGTCGATTTTCATCCTAATCGGTTGATAAATAGCCAAGTTCCATCCGACTTGGCCATATTCCAGAACTTCATCTAAAAATCATTTTAGAATCCCATTTTCATTGTACCCGTCGATTTTCATCCTAATCGGTTGATAAATAGCCATGTTCCATCCGACTTGGCCATATTCCAGAACTTCATCTAAAAATCATTTTAGAATCCAATTTTCATTGTACCCGTCGATTTTCATCCTAATCGGTTGATAAATAGCCAAGTTCCATCCGACTTGGCCATATTCCAGAACTTCATCTAAAAATCATTTTAGAATCCCATTTTCATTGTACCCGTCGATTTTCATCCTAATCGGTTGATAAATAGCCAAGTTCCATCCGACTTCGCCATATTCCAGAACTTCATCTAAAAATCATTTTAGAATCCCATTTTCATTGTACCCGTCGATTTTCATCCTAATCGGTTGATAAATAGTCAAGTTCTATCCGACTTGGCCATATTCCAGAACTTCATCTAAAAATCATTTTAGAATCCAATTTTCATTGTACCCGTCGATTTTCATCCTGATCGGTTGATAAATAGCCAAGTTCCATCCGACTTGGCCATATTCCAGAACTTCATCTAAAAATCATTTTAGAATCCCATTTTCATTGTACCCGTCGATTTTCATCCTAATCGGTTGATAAATAGCCAAGTTCCATCCGACTTGGCCATATTCCAGAACTTCATCTAAAAATAATTTTAGAATCCCATTTTTATTGTACCTGACGATTTTCATCCTAATCGGTTTATAAATAGCCATGTTCCATCCGACTTGGCCATATTCCAGAACTTCATCTAAAAATCATTTTAGAATCCCATTTTCATTGTACCCGTCGATTTTCATCCTAATCGGTTGATAAATAGCCAAGTTCCATCCGACTTGGCCATATTCCAGAACTTCATCTAAAAATCATTTTAGAATCCCATTTTCATTGTACCCGTCGATTTTCATCCTAATCGGTTGATAAATAGCCAACTTCCATCCGACTTGGCCATATTCCAGAACTTCATCTAAAAATCATTTTAGAATCCCATTTTCATTGTACCCGTCGATTTTCATCCTAATCGGTTGATAAATAGCCAAGTTCCATCCGACTTGGCCATATTCCAGAACTTCATCTAAAAATCATTTTAGAATCCCATTTTCATTGTACCCGTCGATTTTCATCCTAATCGGTTGATAAATAGCCAAGTTCCATCCGACTTGGCCATATTCCAGAACTTCATCTAAAAATCATTTTAGAATCCCATTTTCATTGTACCCGTCGATTTTCATCCTAATCGGTTGATAAATAGCCATGTTCCATCCGACTTGGCCATATTCCAGAACTTCATCTAAAAATCATTTTAGAATCCAATTTTCATTGTACCCGTCGATTTTCATCCTAATCGGTTGATAAATAGCCAAGTTCCATCCGACTTCGCCATATTCCAGAACTTCATCTAAAAATCATTTTAGAATCCCATTTTTATTGTACCTGACGATTTTCATCCTAATCGGTTTATAAATAACCAAGTTCCATCCGACTTGGCCATATTCCAGAACTTCATCTAAAAATCATTTTAGAATCCCATTTTTATTGTACCTGACGATTTTCATCCTAATCGGTTTATAAATAACCAAGTTCCAATATATTCAAGGATCATTACAACTTATCATAAAAATTTGATAATTTGTCATTTGATAAGTTATAGACATTCTGATGTGCAACGCTTATCACTTATCATTATCAAAATTTGATAAGTTTCTAAATTGATCAGTGAGTGAATTTTTTTTACTTTTGGTGAAACACTTATTACTTATCATAATCAAAAAAATTAACTTTTGATAATTTGATAAGTAATAAGTGATAAGTAGTTGGTGCAATAGGGCCCAGATCAAAGTTTACATTGAAAACAATAACAAAAATTCAAATTTTTGTTGTTGTTTTCAATGTAAACTTTGATCTGATCCGGATCACCATGCGTCAAGAAATGCGGCTATTAACGCTTAAGCGGTTAAAGCATCATATCATTCAATTAAATTGCCAGAATATTTCCCGTCGAACCTCGAAATTTGGTTCTCTTTAATAAAATTAACATTCCGGATTAATAAGATAACCAAAGATAACGTGCTGTACCATTATGTATTAATTTCTCTTCCGCCTAACATTTTATTAAACAATCAAGATTTGATAAATAATCAGCCGTTAGAAAATCAGTTTAACTATATTAAAAATGAAATTTTGTCCAGCCACAGTGAAGGCGAATCAAAAAAGATTAAATAATTTTTAAATGGTGTTGATATCGGAGATAATCCTCCGTCTAGGTTATTGAAAGAGTTTGGTTAAATGGCCTCCCACCAAATATGAAATCCATATTAATTGCAACTGTCCAAGATGATATGGACCGTATGCAGGCCACGGTCGATAAAATATTTGAAGTGAGCAGCTTTTCTACAGTATCCTCTGTTTCACAACAAAGTTGTTATAATAATAATAACCCGCTAGTATCTAAGGTGAAAGACCTTCAGAAAGAAATTACCAGTTTAAAATCGTTCATTGCTAACTTATCCAATCATCACCATGGATCACCCGCCCGACAATCTTATTTTCATGGCAATAGCTCTAATTAAAGAAAACGCAACTCTAGTACAAACTGAAGCCCCAGTCAAGTTAAAAAGTTTCCTATGTGATATTATCATTATAGATTTGGTCATAAGACTCATAAATTCTCGAAACTGCAATTTTCAACCAAATGATTCAAAAAACGAATCCAGCTACTTGTTTTAAATGCTACAAATCTAAATTGAATTTTCTAGTCGATACGGGATCTGATGTCTCGGTTATCCCTGCGACTAAAAGCAATCGAAGCAAAACTGTTTCTTCAGGTATGTGCTTAACTGCAGCAAATAATTCTACCATTAAAACATTTGGTAGCAAATTTCTTAACATCGACCTCGGTTTACGACGGGAGTTTTCCGTTTTTATACGAATCGTCCTATAACAGGGGCTGTTTTCTTAGCTAAATTCAATATAATAGTAGATGTAAGAAATAAAAAATTGATCGATACCACAACGAATCTAGAAATAATTGCGAATTGCGCTTCCGTATCACTGCCTCATTAAAATGGCTCAGTATTGAAAATGATTTTCATAAACTATTGTCAGAATTTTCATCTTTGACGGCAACACCAGATTACAATTTTGAGATTAAATACAATATTGTCCATTACACCGAGACAAACTGGAAGAACGAAAAAGTGAATTCAAAAACATGACCGAACTGGGTATTTGTCGTTCATCGTTCTCCAAACGTTTCATCACCTCTTCATCTTGTCAATAAGAAGAAGAATAATGACTGGGGACCTTGCAGCTGTACCTCACATTCATGATTTTGCCTCACTGCTATATGGCAGTGAAATCTTTTCAAAGATTGATTTAGTATGGGCATATTATCATATACCGGTAGCCGAGGAGCACATACATAATACAGCACTGACCAGTGACCACTCAAAAAAATTTAGAATTTTGTTATGCATATCTAGACAATATTTTGGTATACAGTCGAAGAGAAGAAGAACACATTGAACATCTTCAATTGCTTTTTAAGGGATTTGCGGACTTTGATTTGAGAATAAATTCTTCAAAATGTGACTTTGGCAAAACATCGATTAAATTTCTTTCGCACTATATTTCCGAGGATGGAATTGCACCATATAAGAAACGAGTAGAAACTATTTTAGAGCTTCAGTCGCCAACCACAGTAAACCCAGTTCAAAAATTCATAGGGATGATTAACTATTACCATAGATTTACACTTAGAATTGCCGACATATTAATTCCTGTACACAAACAAATGGTACAATTTTCAAAATCTAGATCTGCTAACAAATTTTTTTGGCCACATACATGTCAAGCAGCTTTTGAGAAAGCTACAAGACGACTCATAGTGCTGAAGTTGCAGTAGGCCCAGTAATTGAGCAATTCAACTTCGATAAACGAATATGGAAGCCATTTAGTTTTTATTCAAAAAAATTAGAGGCTGCAGAGATACGTTACTCTGCCTATAGAGCCGTTAAGCATTTTTGTCATTACATTGAGGGTAGATGTTTCACAATCTCTACCGATCATAAGCCGCTCGTTAATGTAATTGATTCAAGAAGTGAAAGAAGCCCGCACGTCAGCAAAGACCTTTGAAGTTCATAGCGAAATTCACATCCGATATTCAATACATTTCGGGCCGCGATAACGTTGTTGCCAACTATCTATCGCGTCCAGGGTAGGTTAAAACAACTACAAGATCATGATATCGAATTAAAAACCATGGTCAAAAGCCCTAAACTCGCTTCGTCTAAAGTAAGCTTATGCGTCATACCTTTGGACAATATTGATAAACAAATGTGGTGTGAAAATTCAATGCACGTAAATAGGCCGTACCTTCCATTAGATATGAGACAAGATATTTTCAATAAGATGCATAATATATCTCATCCCGGAATTAAAGCAACGAGAAAACTAATTTGCGCACGCCACTTTTTTAAAATGTCAACCCTCAAAAGTGATTCGACATACGAAATCTCCTATCGGAACATTTGACTTACCAATAAACTGTTTCGGTCATGTCTACATGCATCTCGTGGGACCACTACCCAGATTTTAGGACTACATTTATCTATTGGCCATAGTCGACAAATTTTCATGGTGGCCGAAAGTCTATCCTTTAACGTTATGGTTGCCCAAGCAGAATTACAACTGATTAAGGAGTTCAGTTTGAATCAATTTTATTTCGAGAATTGAATAAACTATTTGGCAGTTATCATTTACATACTACAACTTACCACCCACAAAGCAACGGTATGGTTAAAAATATGCACCGGTGCCTCAAAAATTCATTGCGTGCCAAATGTAGTAGCAATAACTGGATTGATGAATTACCCATAATTTTACTGGGTATGTGCACTTGTGTATTCCGCTTTCTGTTTTGTTTAAGCGTACCACACATATGTATTTGTTTTGTTGTTGATCAGATGTTCTGCTAATTCGACGCTGGAATAAAAGTTACCGATGTATAAAGTGGGTTCTTTTCCCAAATAATCTTTCATCAGTTGAAAACCACCCCAAATGCAGTTTGCTTTTCATTTGATACCGTGCCTTTACCAGTAAAAATTAGTAAATCGATCAAAAATCCGCCGGCGTACACAATTCATACAGTTTTATCCCATATTTATGGCGTTTATTTGGAATGTATTGACGGAATGCCAGTCTTCCTCTACACAAAGACTAATTTTCAGGAGGGCTGAACATTTTTTTAATATTACCGAGGATGTGATTCGTGGCATTTAGGATATTACGCCATCGATTACTTATATCATCTTCGTAGAAACACATACACCCAATTATATTTTCAAACCGTATAATCGGCCGCTAGTTTGGCTTGTTATGTCTTTCCATCGCCGAATATTTAATTTTGGCTCGGTGAAATAACTTTTAAATACTATGTAGGCATATATGGAATTAGTTAAATGCGTCAATGTGGGTCATCAACTAGTATTATGATGAAATTATAATATATGAAAACATGCGATTTGCTAGCTCACACGTAACAATTCGTTTCGCAGTCCATGTTGATGGATTTCAGAATGCTTATTTCCGAGAAGGAGTGAACAAAATGCACTTGAGGTATCGAACTTAAAACGTACAATTTTCACAGCATGGTTATGTTTGATTTAAACAAGTGTAATCACAATGATAACCAATATTTGTATACTGACATCCCAAAATATTACGGGAAATGCGAACTGTTTTCATATATTTGTTGTTTTGGCCAACCAACCTCACCAAGTCAATTGTGGATGACATTTAAAGCTTCTATGACAGAAGACATGGTTGGAAAGCAACATTACAGCAAATCGACCAGATTCTAAGAGCCAATAGTTTAAACTGCCGCGGCATTGGTTAGCAATACGGAATATGTTACGATTTGTTGAGCGTTATAGGCAAACCAAATTGAATAGGCTGTTCATCGTGCTGATAAATATGTGGAGCTCCTGATGATGTGGAATAAACGAACATTCGTTTATTCATTGTTTTGAGTATAGTTAGGGGCGAGGTGACAAAGTTCTGGCAGCTGCCTGGGCTGGAATAGCAGCATTACTATTAGCTGGTGGAAGAACACTCCATCGTTTATTCGGTCTCCTTGTAGCAATAATATATTTGTCCGTTTTTTCGATGAAACCAATATCAGAAAAGCTACAGTGATACGTAAAGCGTGGAATGTATAGATCGCCTACTTACTGCTATTATAAAATGAAAGGACGCGTTATTAGTTAACGTTTTTCGGTAGAAATTTCTGCAAAATTTTATCAGTGGTGCCAATGGCAGGTAAAGTTCAAATCCTCGAATAGAAGCTTTTCGATTGAACTTATTAATCTCAGTAAATTTAAATTTCTTATATTTCAGTCCAATTAATTAAAAAAGTGTTTAACTATGTATAGAAAATTTTTGATCAACGAATTTATTTGTACTTATCATAATACCATAAAAAAGACTGCCAGTGACATTGACTATCCCACCTCAATTTATAACTATAATCTGTTAACAATGAAGCCAAAAATCAATAAAAACATTTTATGTATAGCAAAACAACCAACAAGTAAAGAGGTCGGTCGTTGACGCTCGAAGAAGAAGGACGTGTTTTTGTCGTCTTCTTCGAGAAAATTTTAATTTAATTAATTTTTAGTTTATTTTATTTTCTAATGTAGTGTAAAGTGTTTAAATATATAATTTATATATAATTTATTTTAATTTAAGTTATTTAAGTAAAAGTGTGTGCATAAAAATAGTGAAAATTTAAATATGGATAGAATGCAATCCATCGGGATGCATTCAACAGGCATTGTTTATATTTTTATTTTTATTTTTATTTTCATATTTATAGCGAAACAAGTCAAATTTTGGCTTTCTCGCTTAATAATGCATGTCTTAAATTTGTGTAGTTGGTGCATAAAATTCGAATGGTCAAATACATTATCTCGTATTTAAATTTAATTAAAATCGAATAAATAAATTTTACGCATTAAATTTCTGTTTCTGTACATGAATATACAAGTTTTCGGTTTCTCTCTTTCCTCTTACGAGATTATGTATGTGTTGTATTTTTTGTTTTATGTGGAAACGACACAAACACATATATTCTTTATTTATATACATAAAAAGAATATAATTTCTATTATATAATTTCTATCAAGCCAACATTGGTTCTATAGTGTTCGATTGTTGATACATATTTGCTTCTGAATTGTATTCACAGTCGTGTATGTGTAGTGTACTAGGTTATTTTCGGAAATATATACAGTAATATATAATATAGTGAAGCCTATTATATATGTATATAATATAGAGAAGGCATGTACCAAAACACACTATGTACACATCGATACTTTCCCTGCTGCGCACGTGAAGGATTATATGAAAACGTTTGTTTTCTCTATGTGCGTTGGTGGTTTTAGTTTTGTACTGTAATACGATTTTATTATTTTTACTTGGCGTTGTTGTATTCTTTGTGTTTATAGTGCTCTTTATTTTTATATACAGTGAACTACACAACGCAAAATTTTCATGTATTCAATTCAAATAAGATTCTTATACTACGTATAATCGAGTAATTTTGAGTTGAATTGGAAATTTAATTAGAATTAAAAGTTTCTTGTGTTCGATTCTAATGGGATTTGTTTACTTTGTATTATCGAGTAAATTTGAGTTGAACCAGAAACTATCGTATGTAATACAGTGAGGTCTCGTTATAGTGAATACTGATTTAAGGAAATTGTAATTTCGCAAGGAAATTTTATTCGCCAAAGTGATAAGTGTTTATGTGAAAATATATGGTTAATAAGGAAATAAAATAATAAAACTTTGCATATGTAAATACACAACTAAATTAAATTATTAAATAATTAAATACATTTCTCCGGTTCCTTTGGCTGCGCTGTTTCGAGATTTCACTGTTCATATAAAAAAAAAAAAAAATTTTATTTTTTTTTTTTTTTTTTTTTTTTTTTTTTTTTCTATTTTTATTTTTTTGTTTATTTAAGCATGATTATTTTTAATACGGGGTAGTTAATTTTACTGAACTGCACGGAATTCCTAAACTGAATTCATACTTTAGAAACTAATTAGTTCTTATAACTTTAATTTTGGGTACTGGTGATATTAATTGTAATTCATTCCAGAAAAGTCATCACAGATGAAACTTCTATACTTTAAGTGGCAGGTTCACGAAAATGGTTCATTTATAATAGTAGTTTTGAGTTAAACTGTAGTTTTTTGGATCGGATTGGTGAAATTGGGATTCCGGGAAGGACTGGCACCCTATCGATTTTGTTTATCAGTTATTTTTGTTAATATGTGAATAGTATCTAAAGGAGTTCCTTTTTAGTTCACTGATTAATAAGTTAATTTTCAGAATATAACTCAGTTCCAGAATTAATCATTATTAGAGGGATTAAAATTAATCCTTTCTAATAAAGAAGCTAATTTCAAGTATAGATTATAGTTTCAGAATTAGTAATTATTAGGGATTAAATTAATCCCGAGTTTCAGAATTAAATTCCAGCTTAAATCAACCTTCCAGGATCAACAAGGAGTGAAGAAGCTGAAATTAAAAATTGTGTTAATTTTGTAAGCTGATGAAATTAATTAATTGTTAAAATTTGTAGGGGTGCCAACTAGAGGAGTTTTTAAATTATTTATTGAATTATTTAAGTGGCCTAGGCTAGGATTGATGCGGATGTAACTTTAAGTATACTTAAATTAATAAAATCTTAGGTGTTTAGAGGGGTTTATTTTAAGTATACTGATGAATAATTTAATTTGTTTCAGAATTTAAGATTGCTCCAGAATTAATCATTCTTAAAGGGATTCAATTTAATCCTAATTTTCAGTAACAAAGGTATAGCCGGACTCAACGCTCCAGGAACAACAAGCAGTTAACAATCATGTAGTTTAGAAATTGTGTTGTCTTGTGTTGTCTTATTTACTAACTATCAACCGCCATGGTGTCTGGAACCGGGTTGAGTCTCTGTTACTAACATACCTTTCCTTTCCCTCGATTTTGTTATTCGTAAGAGGGTGTACGGTGGACCCGGCGTATCCGGGAAACTTGCCTTAGGCTTGGTCGTACACACTAAATCAATCAATCAATCAATCAATCAATCAAGCAAAACAACCAACAAGTAAAGATAACCAACCATATAGCTATATACACATACAAATACAGTATTTATATAAATCCAAAAAACCCAACAACCTCCTATAACATTCTCGATTAATTTTTATTAAATTTATCACGAACTTTTAAGTTTTTTTTTTTGTTGTATTTAAAGCCAAATTGGCTTTCGAAAACAAAAACCAACAATGAATGAACGAAGGAAAACCATTGCGTGACAATAAATTGGTTTTGTTGCCTCGTTAAATATTATTTTTTGTGTTTACGACGATATATCCTATTTTATATATATCCCGCATATAATATGCTCAAAAGTCATCCCAAATCAATAAATGTGTGAATTTAACTTTCTTTGCAAAAAAAATTCAAATTTCGAGCAGTAAGAGGATATATGTACAATATACAATATACACAAAAATTGATGATGGCAAGATATCTGAAGACGTTCAATTTGTTAAGTTCATATATTTCTCATTAATTTTCGTTATTCTTGTATTTGTATACACGGCAACCCCAAAGTGGCATGATCCCACTATCTACATATGTATGTCGTATAGCACACAGCACACATTAAATATAAAGTGACATATCATGCAATATGATAACAAACGAAAGACAATTTTGAACTGAAACTATTATATGTGTATACAGAGTTTTTTTTTTTGTGTTGTGTCATTAAAATTAATTAACTTATTAAAATTTATTTGTTTTCGTTTTTAATTTTCCCAATATTTCCATCACTTTTGTACAGTGCCAAAGCTTTATTTCGTACTCTATACACATACTCAAAGTCTAATGTCGTGATGTTATCGCCCCATTGAGCGAACCAAAACCAAAACACACACATTATTCAAATCATCATGTCAAAACATCACAAACAAACCTATATACAAATGCGGCCAATTTATACAAACATTATGTATTCTTGTTTGGCTTTGGATTAACCGAAACGATAATTAATTTTCCATTTTTTCAATTAAACTTTTTTTTTTGTGTTATTAACAAATAAAATTCAATTAAATTGTAAAACAAACTTAATTGTAATTTATGGAATTTTCGCTTCTTGTATTTATATTTTAATTAAAATAAAAAAAAAATAAAAATAAAAAAACGAAATTACATGAAATAAAAAGCAATCACACAAAGTATTAATGATTTCGTCTTAAAGAAGTTTTTATATATTTTGAAAGTATTTCACACCTTAAAAATATTTCTAATATTTTTTATTTTGTCTTAACACCAACAAAAGAAATGTTTATTAAGTAATTAGAGAATTACGTTTACCGTATTTTTGTAAAAATATTTAATTGTTTTTTTGTTTTTAATTTATTTGTGTTATATTGGATTTGTGTTTTTTTTTTTTGTAAGAAGTCATTTTTAAAGTAAAACGACATACCGTGATTATCCAATAAAAGAGAAGGTGGCTATTTTACCGTTTATAATTGAAAAAAAAAATTAATTATTTTGAGTTGACAGGTGTAAAAATACGATGTTACGTCTTGGTTGCTTCTAAAGTATATTACTCCAATGTTGGTATAAAACATTCAATGTATGTTGTTTCAAAACTCTGTTTCGTATTGCTAAACTTTCCCATTTGTAACCGAATTTTCAGCAGTCTTTGTATTGTCTTCGGTCATAGGTATCCAACAAAAAGAATAACAACGCTTTTTATTAGATAATTAATAACGTTGCTCAATTTCTTTCTAATGTGGAAAGCAAGCAGTTTTCCTTTCACCACGATCTTAAAATTTAATTCACGAGAACTTTATCCTAAACTTTCCAACAAAAAAAAAAAAAATTAGGATAGTTTAGGAAAAACTTCACGTTTTTGCGAAAACTCGAGAAGCTTTTCCTAATTCTTAATATATTTCACTGTATTTGTGACTTTTTAATATTTTTTTCGGATTAACCGATATTCGAATTGGTTTCACCACTTAAACGGTGAATTTATTTGCTAAGCGTTATATTAGGAAAAAATAAATAAATTTAATAAGTCTCGATAGATCTATTTAGATATTAGCAAAAAAAAAATGGGAAATTGTAGCTACTTCTATCATCCACTTAAAAATAGTGGCACTCGGCAGCACTAAAAATTGTGTTTATTTTGACAACGCTACGTCATTGTTGTTTTCATTATATTTTGTTATTCCAAAAGTATAAATACATGAGGAAAAGTGCAAATATATTTTATCAATATAAACAAATGAGACGGACATACTAAAACTTTTTGTTTTCTTTCAAAAATCAAAATGTTACTTTGATCTTTTAAATTTTGAGCAACTTTTACGAAAAATGATAAACAGGTTCATTTTTCGATTTTTCCATTTTTTTGCCAATAAAAACTTGGGGATTGCGGTAAATAATATTAAAAACATGCCTATTCATAATGGAAGGAAATAATAATAAATGAATACTTTTAACACACATCTTCTGTCTTTTAAAATAGAGCAAAATATTAAATATAAATGAACTACTAGTTTCCTATTGTATGATAGATGTACTAAAAATTGACTTTGGTATGCTTCCATGCTAAAATACAAATTTTTAATGTGTATCATTACCCATAAAAGGGAAAATCTGTAGTCTCGATAGCATATCTGGATAAAAAGCAAGATTTTCATGTACAATTAGTAAGTTGTGTAATTCAAGGAAATGAATTAAAAACGATAAACTGTTGAATAAAATGTTATTCTTCATCAAAATAAACTGAATCAATTGCAGTTTAACCACAAAAATAGAGAACATCTGGATGCGATCTATTGAGATGTATCGAGACTTATAAAAAAACACAGCTTGTATGAAATTTCGATTTATGTACAACAACGCGGTGTATAAATGTATGGCGCTTGGATCTGAAGATACCGGGTTTGTAACTCGAGGGGATGAAATGATCCCCAGATTCCATATTTTACAATTTTTCGGTATTCCTCGTCCATAAAATATCAGTAATTTGCATAAATTTAACTGTTGCTGTCGACCGGGATTCAAAATATCTGATCAATATTTTTTAAGGCTATGATACGATGGAGATTATCGTAAATAGACTTGGGAGGGAGTGTTTTAGTTCCTTGTAATGCAAGCACCATCAAGCTAAACTTGTAGAACTTATTAATCAGAACGGTGACATATTTGGGTTTGACAGTTCGATTGATTATGCAAGATAGCTGAATAACGATATTCGAGAGACCAGTGATGAATTATGCAGAATGCAGAACTCGAAATGAATGGTGTCTCCGTACTCTGAGGCACTTTTTGGTAGGTGCAGAGGTCACTGTAGATGGTGTTTGCTCCTTTTCTTAGAGAATACTTTTCCGTATTAATAGCATAAATTAAATGTAAACTTCAAATTTTCTTCATTTCAACTGATGCGGATAATATTCTTTATGCCGTTACTATGTGTGCCGCAATCGTTAAATGCCGATCAAAAAGAAACGCAAAAGAACATGTAAAGCGTTAATTCGCGACTGCAGCCTGTGCACGAAACAACGAAACACTATTTTGAGTTTGGCAAAACTTATTTTTTAGATCGTTGGAAGTGCAAAATCACATGAACAAAACGCTTGACCAGGTACATACAAAAGTGCACTGACTTCGGTTTAAATGGGTCAATATGTTCGACAGTGTCATTTAGAACCAATACTGTGATGTCTTCTTATCCAATTTGCAATGCTGTATCTAAATTTCCAACATCGCACTGCCATTGATTAGGGCTTGTTAGTGCTAAAGATGAGAGAATACTCATTTTAAAGGGTGACGTGAATATAAAAAAGTAAAAGCTTTTCAATTTTTTCTAAAATTTTGTTTTTTGAATGTCTTCAAGTTTAAAAAAAAAAAGAAATGCTTTAACTTGAATTTTTCAAGTATTTTACTTGATAACTAAACATCTTCAGTATTTACTTGTCAGTATCTACTTCAGTAATAACGTTTACAAATTATAAGAAAACTATTAAAATGAGTGGTTAAACATGTTATTGGTGAAATATGTATTGTACAACGAAATTTATGTGAAAGAGTGTTTTAAAAATTTGCCCACAGACTGCTTTACATTCGGTAAACAGCAGCTCTACGGAGCACATCTAAACAAAATTAATTTTCATTGTAAAGAATAACCTATTAAACACAAAATTGCATAATTACCATTATTTAAAGTTGAAGTTGTGACCTAACTAACCGAATACTCGTTACTCCCGAGTTCCGGTAGTGTCTGTATAAATTTGGTATGGACATTCACCTCATTTAGTGCTTAATACATCGAGTAAAAAACTACTTAGCCAATACCATACGCTTACAATTACGACTCGATTATTGAATATTTTTTCATTTTTAATACATTTGGCCAGTTGAAGACAGTGTGGAGATATATATTTAGAAGCGTTTTTAAACAATATGAGGCTGGTTATGGAATTTGTACAATATTTCCATAAAAGATTTATGTCGTGCTTAAATTGCGAATTGGACAAACTGGATTTATTACTCATTAGCATTAATATTCTACAAATCACTGTGCAAATTTGAATTTTGCAAAACACATATTAATCCAAGTACTCATAGCTGTGTTTTTTTATTCGTTCCTGATAGCTGCTATCGGGAGCCGATTTTTTTATATGCCTAACTTTAAATTTGGTGCGCTATTTATTGGTAAACTAATTTTATTTAACATCAAACTATCATTTTTAATTCAATTGTTTAGCAAAAACTTGACATAAAAAATATTTGGCTCTACCTATTTATACGGAGTGCTATCGGGAGCCACATTTTATATGATGGCTCCCGATAGCAGCTATCCGGAGCGAATAAAAAAACACAGCTTTAATTGAAAAGTAACCTCACGAGGAGACTTTTCGTTGGCCGCCTGGCGGTGAATAGTGTAATGTTATTTTGAAATAAAAAGTCGAAAATTTAGTCAAAAAAATCGACCTGAGGCACACAGCATAAGTCTCTTTAAATGTTTAACCATTGCCCCATGCAAAACGGGAAACTGGCATTGAACCGTCAAATCTATTTTTTGGCTAAATTGCTTCTTTGCAAAATTATTAATAAATAGTTCAAATCTATATAAGTTCCATCTCATTCTAGAACATTTTATTCAAATTGATTTAATTTCATTCAAAAAACCTTAATTTCAAAAACAATTTGGTCAAGCAAACATCCGTCCTTCAAAATTTAAAAGTAATGTTTTTTTAATCAAATTAAATCAATGTTAATAAAATTTTCTACAAATAGGGCGGAATTTATCGTATTTCTTAATAATTTTGATATTGAAAATCAAACAATTTTGTGAAAAATTCGATTTGACATTTTGAAATGTCGGTTTGCCGTTTGTTTCACTGACTAGTTTTACAACTTTTTGTATATGTTAGAAATTAAGTTAAATTTATTTATCTAGCAGAAAATTGAGCAATTCTTCACAAAACTATTGCGTTTTAAGTTTGGTAATTTTTTGTGACATTTGATGTTCTGTTGGTAAATTTTTGCAGTTAATGCCAACACCAATTATATTTTATGGAGCAACACCTATGTATATTTGCTGGAGCCTCGCAAATAATTATTTAATTAGTTATATTATTAATGGTTCACGAAACAAACAACATGTGATTGCAGCGCCAATTTTTGTACTGACAGAAATAGTTTCAACTAGAAAATAGCTCCTTATTTTTGGAACTGGAACTGAAAGTCCTATTTTTTGGAACTAAAAAATGAAATAATTTAAAAAGTAGAAATATAATGTTTTGCAAAAAGGTAATGCATTATTTCTCCCTTATTTTTGAGAATATTTCAACACAAAATCTTCCTTTTCACAATTAGCATTAACTTCGTTATGATTACCATCACAATCTACACAATCATTACTATTTGTATTGGGGCCAACGCAAATTTCATATCGATGGTGTTGGTATTATTAAATGACGGGATCATTGTCGAATATTAAACTGTACCTGTACCCTTTAAGTTTTTTAAAAATGGTTTCCGGCAAAACAAAAAAATGTAATGTCAGTATTTTTGTATGTATTTTGTTTTAGATTCTTTGTTGTTCTGATGATGAACGGAAATACAGTTCGAGACATCAAATAAATATTTATATTTAAAAAATAGGCGTTATAACCAAGATCTACTATTACTTTGAATAAATATGAACAGCCTAATTATCTCTTTTTCATAGTAAAAAAATGTTGCGGCTTTTTTCTAAAGGCAGCACCGTCGGTCAGGTATTGCCAAAATATTTTCTCTTGATTTGTTTACTAATTTGTACGATACAAAATTAAGCTGAAACAATCTTTCAATTTTAATGTATTTAAAAGTGTTGTCACTAAAATCAAAAGTGCTAAATAACTAAAAACTACATCTACTAAAATATTTAAAACAAAAACCGCACTGAATTGAATCTTCTTCTATTGGAAAATCGGATATTTAAATCAGTAATCCTAACCAAAAAAACTTACAACTTTTCCTTAGCTTTGAAATATTGTATTGACACTAGGTAACGGGCCACCTATCAGAATTATGGCGAAAGTCTATTGTAAAACACAATTTTTGATCGCTCACAAATCTTATTTAAAATTAAAGAATAAAAGAATATTTAAGCATTTTGATTAAAGAATATATTTTTCAAACTTGATGACAATTGCACTGAAGAATTAGCTGTCACATTTTGTCTTATAAAACACTTTCCAAAATATAATCAGAGGTGGCACTGAAATCACTTTACCTATAGTGTGAATTAAAAAAAGTGTTAAAGTTTAGTTTTAAATTAAACACTGCACATAAAATAAAAATTTTGGCGTCAAACCTCAAACAAATCCAAACAAATTTGAAAATATTAGGAGCTAAAACGATTGGGAATAAGCCAGAACTACTACACAGGTGATTCTGTAAATAAACATTGAACACAAATTTAAACCAAGTTTTTATAAGTGAAACTTATGGCAAAACCTGAATTTAAGCACAACTAGATGTCCAGGTAATGTTGTGCCTTCAGTCTGCCAGCAGGCATTTACTAATAATGAAGGGAGGTATGTCGGAATAGAAGAACTCGATCGCCATGATGTTAAATGGTTATCGCCAAATCGAATTAGTTTATATTTCAGAGACCGAGATGCTGGAAAAGACATGATTTCAGCTTGTAACCATATAAGCACTAGCTTTTATGCCATAGAGTTTTATGGGTTGATGGGCAAAATTAAATTGAATCAAAGTTGTACAGAGTTGCTGAAAACATGGCATCACCCTAAACCAGGGCGAAATTTAGAAAAAGTCATATTGGATCAAATGCTCGAAAGATCTGCTATAGTTGTGCATCCTCCAAATGCGTTAAGGACTGATGATTTCATCAATTCCTTGATTAACTTTGTAATATTTTGTCTGACAGTATACAGTCGTAACGTGGAACTTTCTCATACAATCCATGATCACGATTATTGTAAGTCTAGCTCAATGCTACTGTGCTTAAATGATATAAATTATACAACAAAAAAGGATCGTGTGTATATAGAAAAATAGACAAGGAGTCAAGGTCCACTTTGGAAAGCTGCTAGGAAATCAAGGCTAACTGCATCAATATGTCACAGCATTTTAACAACAATCTGGGCCCGAATTCCGGTTCGATGACAAATGATAATGAGAAATGACTTGATTTTTTATTTCAACTAGTCGGTTGCATTTTTATTTAGAGTAGGCGAAATAAAAAATCAGGTCATTTCTCATTTTCATTTATCATTGGACCGGAATTCGGGTTCAGGACACATAATTACTGCACTTCCTTACATTTGAACGGCGCTATAGTGAAATAAAGAAAAATAAATTTCATATTGCATGCCCTAAAATACGTCGTTCTTATCTAGCTAAGAAACAATTTTGCCTACTAAGATTTCAAATTTATTTTAGCAAAGACACGAATTAAAATAAGTTATTTTCTGTCATATTTGGAAAGTATTTTGACCCATATGGTCAACTAAATGTGCCCCGCAAAATATTGCAAAAGGAATTAGAGATCGGCAAGCCATAAGTACATAAAATGTCCCACTTAATTAATGTGTTCTTACAAATACAATTGGAAAATGATTGGAAACCATCAGAAACAGATAAGTGTAGTGCGATAATGGAAACTTCATCAGGTACTGCCTTTGAATTTGTGATAAATGGAGTGCCATAATATTACGGGATATTAATTCAGCAGCGATTATGGAGTTTTGGAAGACTACGACAATAACGAAAAACATAAAAAACGAGAAACTTGACAATTTCTAGCATCTTTTCGTTTTGCCTTGCCCAATGCCCATTACCAAACCGAAAAACTATTTTCATTTGAAATTCAAGTATCAAAACTTTTATGTTTGTATTGAAAATTTTGAGATAGCTAAACAGTACACGTGAGTTTAATTTTTTTTTTTAAATTACTTAAAAAAAACAGAATTCTCAGGATAATATTAAAAAAAAAATGATTTTGTGCTTAGTGTTAGCATGTTGATATTTCATACATTTTTCAAGCCAACAATAAAAAATTATAACAGAAAACAACACGAAAAATATTTTCGTGTACTCTTTGTAAAATTGAATAAATATTTTAAATTTTCTGACAGAAAAAATTAAAATTTAATTTTCTAGGAATGTTAAATATTTTTAAATTGTGTTTATGGACAAGTTTGAGAGACTTTAAGCTTTAATATGCTAAGGATTTATTGTAAAAAAAGTAAAATCCGTTTTCGTTTTCCTATGGGTAAAGCGCTTTAATTAGCGGAAATTTAGAAATTTTAAATTATTCAACTGAAGTGACAGACATCATGAAAGAAAAAGAATTGACAGAATATTATATTGAATCACCCCACCAAAATTTACATTGAGATGTCTTCAAATTTTGGGTTGACGCACAAGCCACGTTTTCTGAACTAAGCGGACATATCTTAATGTTAAATATTTTAAAAACCTTAAGAACTGATTTCGTCATTTATTTCAGTCCTGCTGATATTCTTACATTTTTCAGATTTTTTCTTTGTCCTTTGAACTTTTTCACCCGAATTCATCCCGAATTTTAGATAAAAACAATATAACCTGAAAACTATCCCGGATCAATCAATTTTTTGTTTCCCGAAAAAGTCACCTACTTATACCCATCATTTTCTTTCTTCTTTTATAAAATTGCGTTTGTTTCTTAATACAAAATCAACACAACAATAAATTTAGGAATTTTGAAACATCATAGATTTAAATCTTTTAAATCGATTTTTTCGAGAAAACTGAATGTGAAAATTTTAAATCAATATTTAACATAACCTTAAACTAAAGGATTTAGACAACTGAGAACCTAGACTATGTCTCCTTAAATCGGAATTCAATAAAAAATCAGAAACTCAGAATTTGAAAATTTTTTTTTGGATGTTTTCAAAATTATTTGAGTGAACATAGTAACCAAACCCAGAACATTTCAAACGCTTGGCTACAATAGCAAATCGGTTCAACTTTTTCAAGTTTCGCAAAACAATTTTTTTTAAATTTTATATTAACAGTATACTTTTTAGATCTATTATGTGTTTATGTCCCCACACGGCATTGCCATTAGAGAAAACGGAAGACGAATAAGGTGGAATGATAACAGAGAAATATTGGAAATCTATTCTAATACAATCAATTAAGTCAAGATATTATTGACGAAATTGTTCAAAGATTCTCTTAATAACCAGTGGCGTAACTACAAATTTCGGAGCCTTCCGCAAAATTGTTCATCTCCTAAAATGCTTCTTGTTGCTAGGAACAAGTAAAGCTTTTAGTTAAAAACTTATTTCTTCCTATTGTCTAGCCTCGTATTATTAAAATTATCTGATTTCGAGCGTATAGACGATACAGTTCAATGGCTTCAAATAAAACGAAATTTCTTGCAATCAACTCAATGCTTTGACGATTTTTATATATATCAATAAAGCACCACAAATTTCGAATATAATTTTAAAAATATCAAGAATTTCGAATTTTCAAAGCACCTCGAATATTCTAGAAAGTTTTCAAATATCAAATAATCAAAATAGTATGTATGTAAAACCAAAGAAAATGTTATATGCGTTAACCACCTCCATGTAAAACATAATAACTTGGTAATTCTTGATTAATTTCGAATAACTTAGGGAACTACATTTTGGCATAATCTCGAAAAAACTACAACGCGATATGTGTAGCTTTGCAAGTTTCCAGAGCTCAAAGCTTAAGTGCAGAACATTACCATACAAAATTCGAATAATCCTAGAAATGTGGAAAAACTAAGAGAATCTCTCTTTCAGACAAATTCGAATAATCTGTATATTATGTGAATCTAGGATTGATCTCGACCAATTTCAATAATACCGAAAAATCTGGATATTAATGAAAAATTTCGGAAAGCCTGTAAAAATCTAGAATACCGATGCAAATTCGTGTAAATATCGAACAATTTGTCAAGAAGCTTAATGTTACTAAGCTCAGCAAAACGATATGCAATTAGAATGAAACGCTCAAATTGTACCGGACTATTTCGTAAATATCGTACATCATATTCTTCGATTAAGATTAAAATTCTCGAGTAACATCGAACTATCAAATACCTATACCCGACAATCTCAAAAATACTCGAAAAATCTCGAAAATCTCGAATAACCTCACTGCTTCGAAACACCGAATCACCAGTAAACTCTCGAACTTCATGCATCCCATTTGCAAGCTACACTCCAAAATCTCAAGAAATTTAGGCAATTTTTCACTTTTCCAATTCCAATTTAACCTTTTCTAATCAAAACTTGATTTGTAAAAGGTTAAATATGTTTGGAAAAAGGCTTCACTCGAATTGTGAAATGTTGATCTTGAAGTGTGAAAGAGGTAAATTTAGAGTGAAAACATCAACAAAGCAAACACTAAAATCGTTATCATTTGAAGTCGAAAGTTTTTATTTCAAATAAGCTTAGCAAATCTTCTAAATTTAAATTTCTGTCAGAACCTAAAGCCATTTTTATTTCGATGGAGTTAGATTACGTGTAGCTATTCACTTCACCTTCAGCAACCGAAAAGAAATTATTAGGCTGTCTTAAGAAAATATTTAATATCAAAAGGAACGCTAAACACTAGACCACCGTCTTTCCCCAATAACCGTGGGCTGCGGGTATCTAGTTACGTCACTGTTAATAACATGTTATTACTAAAATTTGGGATTCCGATTTATTACGGACACAATCCAGCGCTTATTTTCTATCTTCTGCAAGGGGCGTTTTTTCTACTTGTAAAGCATGATTCAATTGGAGGTTATGGTGAGCCAATTATTTAATCGCGTTTGTTAAAATTACAAATTTTTATAATTTTTAACAACAAATATTTACAAAATCTTTAAAAATAATTCTTCAGTAATAAATTAAAATGCCCGTCGACGAAACCAGTAAATTATAATTAGAAACGAACGCTCAATCTACCAACGAAATAAATCCTCTACAAGTTAGATTACTGCCCTTTTGGCCAAATAATTTAAGTACTTGGTTTATTCAAGTAAAATCAAATTTTTCTATTAGCGAATAACCAATGACATTACAACATACAATTATTTAGTGGCAGAGACTTTTTAGAAGACTTTTTAGGAAAACCTCTGGAAAATGATCTTTATAATAAACTAAAAGGAATAATTATTAGTAGACATTCTCTTAGTATCGAAAAGCGTATAATTAGACGTTTAATTTCCGATGAAGAGATGGGCGACAAAAAACCTTCTACATTTTACCGGAAAATGAAACAATTAGCTGGAAAATCTGGTACTTTAGGGGAAGAATTGATCAAAAATCTATGGCATGGCCGTGTCTTCCGGATGTTATCAAAATCTCATCTTGATGATGAATCAAAAAATATTTGGATACTGCTGATAAAATATGGGAAGCCATGCAAGCATCCGGCAGCGTATGGGCAATCCGACAAACAAATTCATCTACAGTTAGTTTCAACAATAATAAAAGTAATAGTACCGATAAATTTGTTAAGCTAGAGAATGAGATTTCCGAATTAAAAACCATGATCGCTCGACTTGATCAAAACAACAGGAATTCAATGTCAAATTATACGGGAAATAATTTTCGACGCAATAGATCCAATAGTAGACGTTTCAATGCTAATGGTGATAAAACCAAAAAATGTATCGCTCCATGTAAGCGAAATAATTCAGTCAACCAATCAAATAATTCTGAAAATTCGCAATCGGCTTCAGATACGCCAAACTAAAATGTCCCATTATGGAAGCGGCGAATAACGGGATGCAAATAAATAATCGCCGACTTTTCGTTAAAGATGTGCGAAATAAACTTAATTTTTTAATTGACACTCAGGTGCAGATTTATCTGTTGTTCCAAAAAGTATATTGTCTAATTTACCGAATAAAGATCCAGATTTTTGTTTGTCAGCCGCAAATGGTACAGTAATCAATACTTTCGGCACGAAATTACTCGAAATAAATTTAGGGTTACGTCGCGACGTCGCGTTGATCGTTTACACATAATTTTATTCTAAATTTAAATTATTAGTTGATTTGGCTCAGAAACGTCTCATAGACAATTTCGGAAAAATATTAAAGGAATTTCCATCATTGATCGCATCTCTTAATTTTAAATATCCGTCAAAACATAGTGCAGTCCACCATATAATGACAAAAGGACCACTACCATTTAGTAATCCTGGACGAATAGATCTCGTAAAACATAACGCAGTTAGACTTGAATTTAATCATATGGTAGAATTAGGGATCTACTGTCTATCTTCATCGCCTGTTTCGTCGACTCTACACTTAGTTGCAAGAAAAGATACAAGATACAACAGATTGGCGTCCTTGCGGTGATTATCGTCGGTTAAATTCAATTACTGTGCCAGACAGATACCCTTTGCCGCATTTACACGATTGCACGATGAATATATCAGGATGTAAGATATTTTCAAAAATAGACCTTTTTAGGGCTTACCATCAAATACCCATCGCGGAAGAAGACATTCACAAAACAGAGATAACCACGCCATTCGGGTTACGTTCACTTCGGGAACGAAGTGACTGCCGGATTAGATTTTCTTTTTGTCTATATTGACGATGTGGTAGCAGCGAGCTCCGATGTAGAGCATCATAAGAAACATTTGAGATTGCTTTTTGAGAGATTAGACAAATTTGGTCTCACAATTAAGCTAGCCAAATGCATATTTGGCGTGCTGTTATTAGATTTCTTCAGTCATACCATTTCTCAAGATGGAATTGTGCCATCAGAAAATCGAGTTAAGGTTATAATTGATACGGGAACACCTACTTCGTTACGACAAGTCGAAGGTTTACTACAACCGATTTCTGCCAAATCTCGCGGAACATTTAACACCGATTCACTAATTAATAGCATGTCTTCGATCACCGAAACGATCCAAATCTAGGGTTAAGATAGATTTCACGTGGTCTGATGAATGCGAAGCATCTTTCGTAAAGTAAAAAATCTTTTGGCACAAGCAACATTGCTAGCTTTTCCAGTAGATAACGCGGAATTTAATATTACTACTGATGCTTCGAATTTTGCAGTCGGAGCTTCTTTATAGCAGTTTAACGAAAATTCTTGGCAACCTCTTACCTTCTTTTCTAAAAAACTCAAGCCAGCGGAAACCAGATATTCCACTTTCGACCGTGAGTTGTTAAGCGATTAAACATTTTAAATATTTTGTCGAGTCGTAGTTTTTACAGATCACAAACCTCTGATTTATGCTATGAATTTAAAAACCGAAAGAAGTCCGAGGCAGACAAGAAATCTGGAGTATATAGCTCAGTTCACAACGGACATTCGCTATGTAAGTGGCAAATGCAATACAATCGCAGATTTTCTATCACGAATATGAACAATCCATAATAAATGTATCGATAGATCCTCAAGCGTTCGTAAATTCTCAAAGGTCTGATACTGAGCTGACCGAACTATAACTATTGTCACAATTAAGATATCGACCTGATTCTAAAGTCAAACTAGAACTAGTCGACATACCATTATCTGAATGCAAACTCTATTGTGAAGTAAGTACAATGGTCAAAATCTTTTATACTGTTCCAAAATAGTAAAATACACCCGGCATACAAAGGCTCAGACAGTCAATATCGGCATACCTTCAGCTCGATTTGAGCGTATCCATATGGATCTGGTTGGTCCACTTCCCCCATCTGACGCTAAATACTATATTTTGACTATGGTCGATCGATATACTCGATGGCCGGAGGCTTTTCCTATTAAAGACATTAGAGCAGAGACGATTGCCAAAATGTTCATTAGTGAATATGTTTCTAGATTCGGCGTCCCCTTGACAATCACAACAGACCAAGGTTCACAATTTGAATCAAAGCTGTTTACGCAAGTAAGAACAATACTAGGCTCGAACAGAATGCGGATTACCTCATACCATCCACAATCAAACGGGATGGTCGAGGGTTCCACCGTCAAATAAAAACATCATTAATGGCTTGTAACAAAATCCCCCAAAAGGGATTTTGTTAAACAGAACATAGCAATAGAGGTCTGGTTGCGGTATTGCACTGGCTGAAGCTCGCCGCTAGGCGTGGGGGTTACCAGACATATTACTATGCTTGAAAACCGCATAGAGATAAAACGAAGGGGACAAGAAAATTATCCTACCGTGCCACGACCACAGTGGTAGATAATCATAAATTTTGTGAGCGTTCGACAAGGACGCCGGTGCCACTCCGGCGTCCCTGCTCAAGGCCTAGGTCAGCATAAGGCCGCCCATCCTCACGCGATCACACAGAACTATTTATTCACTCATCACTAAAAAAATTGAAGCAAGAAAAAGAAAATCATAAGAAAAATCTGCAATTACGAATGGAAACCGGATCGGAAAAAAAAAACGGAAAAATGAAATGCAAAAAAAATTTTGAAATAAAAACGAACCGTTAGCAAAAATTACACAAAAAAACGTGGTGCGAATCGATTTTTTGTGGGGTGTCGCATATGACGCCACCCGGAACCTGAAACCCGCGAAAATAATATATATATATATAATAAAAAAAAATATAATAATAAAACCCCGACGGAAACCAAGTTTGGCTCACAAACAAAAATTTTAAATAAAAAAAGAAAAAGAAAACACGCGGTGTGCCCAAGTGATTATTTATTTTTCTTGGACAACCATACCTGAATAAATAGGCCCGTCCGACCTCAAAACAGCTACAACCGCGCCGACGCAGGAACTCAGCACCCCCTCTCACCGACCACGACCCACATGACTGGCAAGGTCAGCTGCCACAAACCCAAAATTTCAGCCAATTGAATATCACCGTTATCAATTAAGGGTGTCAATTAATATGCTCGTCACCAACTCAAAAAAAAAAATCACCCAAAACACAGAAAACAAACGGATGCACCGCTATACAGGAATTATTCCCAACTCAATGACTAATAACAGGCAAAATAATAGTTTTTTTTTTTTCTCTTTTCCTTTATTTTCACTGTCCCATGTCACTTTGAAATGCAATTAAAAGATTATTAGCATCAATTTACTAGACTTTATTATTATATATAAATATTTTTTTTTCAATCTATTTTATAACAAACCAAGATAACCTTTTGTACATTATAATTGAGAATAAAAGATCTGTTCTTATTTTATGTTGTACACTTAATTAAAAACCAACAAAACTGTTCTTATGAATTATTTGGCTTATACATACAGTATAATCAGAGTGTAGTGGTTTTTTTTTTTTTTCCAAACACCCACCATAAATTTCAACATAAAATTTTCTTTTCTTATAACTACTTTTATAATTTCACAAAGTCTAGCTTATTTTTATCTACACATATGTATATAAACACAATTTATTTTGAAATTTTAAACAACAAAAAAAAAATTTACTAAATGTTTATTAATTTCCCAACTTTACATATTATTTTTGCACCAAACTTATTATTATTATTTTTTCTTTTTAATTCCAACAAATTGGTGGTCGAATCCACTTTTTTTAATTTTTCGAACACACCTTTTCAATCTCCAAACTTGATTTTTTTTTTTTTTTTTTATAAACATTCAAAAAACTAAATTAAATTTAAAACGAGACTTATTTTCTTGATATTCAAAACTAGACTATCCCAATAAAAAAATAATACCGACCCGTACAAAAAATATTTTTTTCCCCCACCCAAAATTATTTACTCATATAAAAAAAACCCGACCGATAAATTTCGGGTGACGTACACATACGACATCACCCAAAATCGATTCGCACACACCAACACTAATTAACCAATTTTCTGGAATATTCCATTTACATGGAAAATCCACGCGCTAACCAAAACAAAACAGATGAAGCAACACGCCAACCACTACACGTCATTACATACCATCAAACAAAAAATGATAAAACGAATCGAGTAACCGACCAAAATACGGAGAAGTATAAAATGCTAAATGGTACACTCTACCAAAAAAAAAAAATATTTTCTATTACAAATTAAGCCAAAGAAAGAATGACGTGTAGTGGAAGAGATTTTATGCAGCGCAGTGGATAAACATGCAACCTTGTTGGGATTTTCAACCGTAATTACAGATTTAAATTAAACAGATCATAACAACCACAAGCGGTTGTTACAGCGTGGGGACGACTCACACCCGAGAAAAGATCTCAAAGCCAGGCATGAAAGTAAGAGGGAAGGAGAAAAAAATTTCACTAATAATTTGTCACAATCGTATATCCTTGGCATGATAAACTCCCAAAGGTTTTCCATCAAGATTTCTGATATTATAAGAGACTGTTCCGATTTTATCAGTGATAAAAGCAGGAATAACCTTAGCAGCTAACTTTGCAGAAAATCTATCAGGAGCACTACTTTGTGCGAAGGATCGGACAAACACAGGTTGATCAGGCAGGAAATTCCTATTGGTACTTCGTAAATTATACCGAATGGCGGATTTCTCATGTGCAACCTTCAGGTAATGAGTTATTTGATCACGAATAAGATTTAATCTATTAGACTTGGACAACACATGTATTTCGTTATCATCCTGAGGAGATAAAAGTTTACGTAAAGCATAATCTGAACCGTTTAATGACATGTGTTGACCAAAGACCAAGTAGTGAGGAGAAAAATTCGTGACGTTGTGTTTAACATTTCGCAATGCCGCAGTGATTTCAGAAAGATGGCAATCCCATTCATTATGTGCATGATCATCAAGATAAGAACGAATACTAGACAGTAACGTCCGATTAACTCTCTCAGAAGCGTTGCTTTGAGGAGAGTAAATAGGAGTACGTATATGATCAACATTATATTTTTTCAAGAGATCTTTAAATAAGTTAGATATGAATTGTTTGCCATTATCAGAAGTAATCACTGCAGGTACAGAGAAAAGTAAAAACACATCATTTTCCAAAAAGTTACACAGAGAAGAGGCAGAAGCTTCACGCAATGGTTTGACTAGAACAAACTTTGAATAATGATCCAACACTATAGCGATACAGGTATTCCCTCGTTTGGAGCGAGGATATGGTCCAAGGAAATCAACGAAAAATTTTTCAAAAGGTCTGGTAGACTCAGTTTGAGAACCCATCAAAGGTTGAGTGCTAAAATTTACAGGCTTATTCATCTTGCATTGTAAACAATTAGAGATGAAAAGTTTGATTTGTTTAGTCATACCAAACCAGAAAAATTGCCGTTGAAGTCGTTCTACAGTTTTTTTAATACCCATATGAGCAGAAGTAGGAGAAGAATGAGCCAGTTCAATTAAGTTGGCAGTCAAGGACAACGGAACTACTAACTTCCATTCAGACAAATCAGTGGACGTATAACGAGAAGCGTAGGAAGGTAAGATCAAGAGTTTATTATCACGGATTTTGAAGTTATGATCACAATCTTTTAATTGTTGTACTCGATTGATCTGTTGTACATATTCATCGTCCTGAAAAGCTGAAGAGTTAAGATCAATATGTAGAACCGAGTAGTCACTTGAAGAATTTAAACTGGACACATTTTCTTGTATAACAGGAGAATTAACAATTGAAGAGAAAAAATTTAAGTGGCGGAAGAAAAAAATTTAAATTTCAAAATATATATAAAACCAAACCAAAACCAAACAAAACCAAATATTAAAGTAATCAAAAAAAAAAATTAATATAAAAGAAAGAGAAAAAAAATATATCTAAATAATAACCCCAATTAAACTACTAATTAATTATAAGAAAATTCATTACCCAAAAATTTATGAATGAAAGAAAATATTAAATAATAGTAATAATAAAAAAAATAAAGAAAAGAAAAAAATATTTACAAGTTTAATTTGTATTATATAGACTATGTCATAATAAGAAAATTTTGTTCATATAGGGAAATTTTGTCATATCAGGAAATTGCGTCTAATAGAGAAAATGTTGTATAATTTATTTTTAAATAAATGGTACTAACCATAAACCTACAAACTAAAGTAACAGACACCTAAAACTAAATAAAAAAATTATCTAAAGAACAAAAATGTGGAACGCTTCACGACCTTGCGTGTCATCCTTGCACAGGAGCCATGCTAATCTTCTCTGTATCGTTCCAAATTTCAGTAACAAAAAAAATAAAAAATGAAAGATCATTTGTCTTATAGGGATTGTGTCGTATAGAAAAATTTGATTTGATAGAGAATTTTTGTCTTATATGGAATATTTTGTAATAAATGGAATTCATTTGAACCTACCCATTAACGTAAAATTAAATACATAAAAATTTCACTTAAATACCTAAGCTGAACTAGGAAAACTAATTAATAATAAAAATAACTGAAAAAACTAAAACTAAATCCCAAAAAAAATAAAATAAAGAAATAAACTTTAAACTATATGGCAACACTGCACTCAAAATAATTTTCTTAGAAATTGTATGGCAACACTGCACTAAACTATAAACTAAAACTATAACTACCAATAAAACTAAAGAATGAAATTGAACTGAGGAAAAAAAAAAAATATTTGAAATGAAATAATGACAAGTTACTGATGCAATTGTCCCAAAACGGAAAGAGAAAACAAAGTTGAGCTTTACGTCTGCCTTCAAGAATGATGAGCCGAAATCTCACTCTAAAGTCAAATACCACAAAGGCAGAAGTAGTAGTGGATCACGGACACCACTCCCAAAAACAGAAGGAGAAATAAAAGAAACCACTTGAACTCGACTTTCTGACTTCAGGGAACCGATCTGACCTTACACACTAATTCAACGCAACAAGCGGATGTAGGAATGAATGCCAGAATCGGCACCTAAAGAACAGAGACAACAAAAAAAAAAAATAAATCAGATCTAATTAAAGACCAATTGCAAAAGCAAAAAGATTGATATAGAAAGAAATTTAAAGGTACGAATACTGTAATAAGCTATTGTAACATGACGAATTTTACAGAGGTGGCTTGTTAGACCAACCTCCAACCGTTTAGTCGCCTCTTACGACAAGCAATGGTTACTAACGTGGTATTCTTGATACGCCCCCAACGCTTGGGCTGAATATTTACAAAAAAAAAATGAAAGAAATTAAAAAAATTTTAGAAAAATAAAAGTTTTCGGAATAAACGAAATCTTTGCGCTGGTGTAACTGATTCATCACGGAAGAAAGGAAAACAAAGAAGTTCTAAATCCATTTTCAAGATTGATGATCCGAAATCGCACTCTAAAGTCGAATACCCCAAAGGCAGAAGTAGAAGTGGATCCCGGAATCACCACTCTCAAAGACAGAGAAAAAAAATAAAAAATTTGAAAACAAGATATTTGAACTTTACTGCCTGAACTTGAAAGAATCGATCTGACCTCTCACCCTAATTCGAACGCAAAAAGCGGATGTAGAAGTGAGTGCCAGAATCGGTACCTCAAGAACAGGGAAAAAAAATGAAACGGATCTAACAAAATAAATAATTACATCAGCAAAAAGAAAAAAAAAATTAAGAATATTTAAGAAAACTATGGAAAACATGTCTAATTTTTACGGAGGTGGTTGTTAGTCCGACCTCCAACTGTTTAGTCGCCTCTTACGACAAGCAATGGATACTAAAATGGTATTCTAATACGCCCCCATTGTTTGGGCGCCACTGTAACAAAATCCCCCAAAAGGGATTTTGTTAAACAGAACATAGCAATAGAGGTCTGGTTGCGGTATTGCACTGGCTGAAGCTCGCCGCTAGGCGTGGGGGTTACCAGACATATTACTATGCTTGAAAACCGCATAGAGATAAAACGAAGGGGACAAGAAAATTATCCTACCGTGCCACGACCACAGTGGTAGATAATCATAAATTTTGTGAGCGTTCGACAAGGACGCCGGTGCCACTCCGGCGTCCCTGCTCAAGGCCTAGGTCAGCATAAGGCCGCCCATCCTCACGCGATCACACAGAACTATTTATTCACTCATCACTAAAAAAATTGAAGCAAGAAAAAGAAAATCATAAGAAAAATCTGCAATTACGAATGGAAACCGGATCGGAAAAAAAAAACGGAAAAATGAAATGCAAAAAAAATTTTGAAATAAAAACGAACCGTTAGCAAAAATTACACAAAAAAACGTGGTGCGAATCGATTTTTTGTGGGGTGTCGCATATGACGCCACCCGGAACCTGAAACCCGCGAAAATAATATATATATATATAATAAAAAAAAATATAATAATAAAACCCCGACGGAAACCAAGTTTGGCTCACAAACAAAAATTTTAAATAAAAAAAGAAAAAGAAAACACGCGGTGTGCCCAAGTGATTATTTATTTTTCTTGGACAACCATACCTGAATAAATAGGCCCGTCCGACCTCAAAACAGCTACAACCGCGCCGACGCAGGAACTCAGCACCCCCTCTCACCGACCACGACCCACATGACTGGCAAGGTCAGCTGCCACAAACCCAAAATTTCAGCCAATTGAATATCACCGTTATCAATTAAGGGTGTCAATTAATATGCTCGTCACCAACTCAAAAAAAAAAATCACCCAAAACACAGAAAACAAACGGATGCACCGCTATACAGGAATTATTCCCAACTCAATGACTAATAACAGGCAAAATAATAGTTTTTTTTTTTTCTCTTTTCCTTTATTTTCACTGTCCCATGTCACTTTGAAATGCAATTAAAAGATTATTAGCATCAATTTACTAGACTTTATTATTATATATAAATATTTTTTTTTCAATCTATTTTATAACAAACCAAGATAACCTTTTGTACATTATAATTGAGAATAAAAGATCTGTTCTTATTTTATGTTGTACACTTAATTAAAAACCAACAAAACTGTTCTTATGAATTATTTGGCTTATACATACAGTATAATCAGAGTGTAGTGGTTTTTTTTTTTTTTCCAAACACCCACCATAAATTTCAACATAAAATTTTCTTTTCTTATAACTACTTTTATAATTTCACAAAGTCTAGCTTATTTTTATCTACACATATGTATATAAACACAATTTATTTTGAAATTTTAAACAACAAAAAAAAAATTTACTAAATGTTTATTAATTTCCCAACTTTACATATTATTTTTGCACCAAACTTATTATTATTATTTTTTCTTTTTAATTCCAACAAATTGGTGGTCGAATCCACTTTTTTTAATTTTTCGAACACACCTTTTCAATCTCCAAACTTGATTTTTTTTTTTTTTTTTTATAAACATTCAAAAAACTAAATTAAATTTAAAACGAGACTTATTTTCTTGATATTCAAAACTAGACTATCCCAATAAAAAAATAATACCGACCCGTACAAAAAATATTTTTTTCCCCCACCCAAAATTATTTACTCATATAAAAAAAACCCGACCGATAAATTTCGGGTGACGTACACATACGACATCAGACATCACCCAAAATCGATTCGCACACACCAACACTAATTAACCAATTTTCTGGAATATTCCATTTACATGGAAAATCCACGCGCTAACCAAAACAAAACAGATGAAGCAACACGCCAACCACTACACGTCATTACATACCATCAAACAAAAAATGATAAAACGAATCGAGTAACCGACCAAAATACGGAGAAGTATAAAATGCTAAATGGTACACTCTACCAAAAAAAAAAAATATTTTCTATTACAAATTAAGCCAAAGAAAGAATGACGTGTAGTGGAAGAGATTTTATGCAGCGCAGTGGATAAACATGCAACCTTGTTGGGATTTTCAACCGTAATTACAGATTTAAATTAAACAGATCATAACAACCACAAGCGGTTGTTACAGGCTCGCTGTAACACTATTCACTGGAGTGAAGAACTTCCAATTGTCATGTTAGGAATTAGAGTCACTGTAAAGGATGACCTAAAATGTTCACCCGCAGAGATGGTCTATGGACAAACACTTCGAATTCCTGGCGAATATTTTTCAAATTCAGTAAATCTCGATGCTAATTTAGATTAAACTGAGTTCATTGACCGTCTGAGAATACACATGAGGAAATTAAAATTGGTGGAAACGCATGCACAACAATATGAAGGATTTATTCCTAAATCATTAAATCAATGCTTACATGTATTCGTAAGAGTTGATAAGGTCAAACCCTCCTTACATCCACCTTACGATGGAAGTTTCGAAATTTTGAGAAGATTTCGTAAACGTTTTGTGATATCCGTCAACGATAAAAATCAATCAATATCGATTGATCGTTTGAAGCCCGCTTTCGGAATTATGAACAACGGTATGGTAGACCGGTGTTCTAAAAAATTAAAAAATAAGTCAGTTTTGTTCGTTAATTTTTGCAATGGCAAGTTACGTGAAACTATCGCCAAAGTGACTAACAGTGTTCATGACAAACCGTCAACCTCTATTTGCCACCATTCCCCTCAATTACAGCATCGATTGGACGATATTGATTTGTAAGAGATTTTTAAACAAGACGATACCATCTGCCACGTAGCAAACGAAACAATGCAATTATTTCATAAAAAGTTGCTCGGTTGCTTTACCTGTTTGTCACCGTTGACATAACTTCGCCACTAAAGCCGAGTGAGTTTAGGCTGCTGGAATTTTTTCTTTCGTGATATATGAAGCAAAACGTGTATGCCAACAACCTTTTATAATTCTGGTAATTAATTTTTAATTTTGCTTTCAATTGAAACATTAATTAGAATTTAGAATTTTTAACATCAAACTGAAATAATTTAAATCCATATTTTATTGCAATTTTTGATTTGAAATTTAAAGTTCTAGACGCTCAAGTTTAGAATCGAATTTCAAAAGTTTAGATCATTACTGAAAATTAGAATAATTCTCACCAACCGTTTTTTAAAAAAATTCTCAAATTTATCCAAAGGACATACATTCAAGTTAATTAAAAAGTACACCAAATTTTAAAGTTTTTGAAGGATTGCCCGAGGATTAAAACGGCTTACCAAAAAAAATTCCCTTCAAGAAAATTAAACAACAACAAAACCAACAAAAAATAAACATTTTGTAGGGTGCCTTGAACACGAATTTATATTCCAAAATCATACACAATTTAAGAATTTTTAAGATTTCACCCCAAGTTTACAAAAAAAATAGAAGAAAATTGCACATCAAGTTCAAACTGACTTTTCTTTCTGCTCGAATTGTTAATAATCAACTTACAAAATATACAGCAAGAAACGAAGGCAGAATGAATTAAATAAATATTTTCCTATTCACATTAACATCATTTTTCCAGTTGAATAAATAAAATTACAAATAAATACGTAGCATACATGTAAAAAAATGGGTTTTACAATAATTTACAATTCCTAAGAAATACAAAAAAAAAACGTAAGCAACAACACAAAGAATATCAATAGATTGGCGGCACAAAATGTCATGGCGAATAATTACCATCGACCGTACAGTGATTTCACGCAGAATTTTCTACCATCATTTTCAGATTGATCCAAAGACACTGTGTTCATTAAAATTTCATAAATTTGTCAGATTTAGCATGAAATATTATTAGGCTGCCGCTGCCGCTGTTGCGGGTGTATACAAAATAAAATTTCATCGTTTAATTGAATAAATTTGACTCAGTCCCCAGCGCTCATGTTTATAAAATACATAAAGCACATATAATAAAGATAAATTGATTTTCTTGGAAAATAATGAAGCTACTGTATATAAGTATGTATGTATGTTCTGTGTAAGACGGATATAGCCTGGCATATACAGAATACTTTGTGTTTTGTACATAAATTTATTCATTTTTCTTGATTAACAACAACAAGAACAACGACAAGAAAATAGAATTTATTTCCGTTTATAGTACCCCATCCTTGGTATTGTATTATATTCCCATGAGAAAATGGTTAGATGACGATATATAATATTATTGGTCAATATCGTGTGTACGGTAAAATTATGAAAAATGACCGTGCAGAAAATATAACGGGGACTATATACGATTATACGTAAGAATTTTTTTTTTTTGTGTTTTTTTCGTGTATACCAAGTGACTTTGATAAGGGAGTGATAAACATTAAGCTTATAAATATAATAAGACGTTGTTCAGTTATACATTAATATTAAATTTATGCAGACTAATAAACAAATAAAATTTATACATTTCGGTTGTTTGGGCAAAATAATTAAATTTACGATTTTTCATTTCACTTTGGTCGCAATTTATACTTTAGAATTTTTTTTATTAAACGATTCAAGAAGCTCGCACACATTTTTACCAATATACATAATAATTTTGTCACGTACTGTACCGTCTAATGTTCAATTGGATATACGAAAGAAAAACAACGGTGTAGGAAAATTTATAAACAGCATAACAAAAAAGAGAAAATGGTACAGAAATCTAGTGAATTTAATGTAAATTATGACCAAAATAAATATAAATTTCTAGAAGACATTTAAAAAACAATAAGATTTCTAGTTGTTTTCAAACTGGTAGGTAAATCATAGTGGCTAGGAAATGGAGCAAATGGTAAAAAAAACATCTTGCCGACTTTCGCTTTATAAATTAAATTATTGTGAGTGGGAATCATATTCTCATTTAATAGTAAGAACATTATTTTTTTGACTCAAATTTCCAATTTTTTTTTATGTACATAATAAACGTAATTCCCCAGTTAGGCGCTAGCCCAAATTAATCGCGATTGTTTGAAATATAAAGAAAAAAGTTGAACCAACCGGAAATACTGCATCCATTGAAAATAACTAAATTCTCTAATAACCATCTACAATCAACCTTCACAACACAAGTTTCGTAAAGATGACAATATTAGATGAAAAAGAACCAAACTTATTTTCATCATTTAACCAATATGACTCTATGGTTAACCAGCCCGTTGATATTCAATGTCGATTGAAATTTAATTAAAAGACTACAATGAAAAGGAAATACAATAAAGGTAAAAAATAATATAAAAGAGAAAATTGAACGTTGGTTGGATAAAAGTTTGAGTGAAATTTAATAAAAAATTTCACTCAAACTTTTTGAATGTATTTAACTTAGAATATCGTCCCACTCAAACAGGCAATCTAAAATTTCTGATATTTTCAAAATTCAGTAAAATTATTTGAGTGGTTTTTGTAATACTATAGGGGTAGCATCGAGTTCTTTAAAGTGGTTTTGAATATGTATACAACTTTAAACTGTTTTCCTAAGTTGCTTAATGCTTATATGTACATATTTAACATCACTTTAAGCTCGTTGAATTTTCTCGCTCGGTTGTCAAAATTTAGAAAATATTCAATGTCGAGTGAATTTTAATTCAAAGACTATAATGAAAAGGAAATACAATAAAGGGAAAAATAAGACAAAAAAGTTTGAGTGAAATTTACTAAAAAATTTCACTCAAACTTTTTGAATGTATTTAGCATAGAATAAAGCCTCTCTCAAACAGGCAATCTACAATTTCTGATATTTCTAAAATTCGGTAAAATATTTGAGTGTTTTTTGTAATACTATAATATTTCGTTCGTAGGTAAGCGGGGTAGCATCGAGATAATTAAAGTGGTTTTGAATATGTATACAACTTTAAAAAAATAATCCCACTCGTAAAAATATCTGTAATGGGACCTGAAAAGTTTTTATTTTTGAGTACCAGATCAATCTGATATTTAGATGGTTTTCTATTTGGCCTAGCTGAATTTATTTTATTAGTTTGTGTGGCAGCTCTTGATTTGTGGGAAGGCCCGAAATGAAAATCTATATCTATCTACTTCACTTTTTTATCCACTACCAGAGTGGATTAAGTATTGTGTTTTAAAGCAAAAGATAAGCGATAAAATCCGGGTAAGTCAGAGATAATGTGTACCCATTTTGTGTCAGAATATTTTTTAAAACTTTCATTTAATTTAAACAACCATGCTTGACCTGTTCTACTTTATTGTATGGCTTAATAAGTGCTTGCTTTATCCATCACCTTACATATTAATAGTATTTGTCTAGCTACATATTTCGCCAGCCTAATTTACTGTTTATTCGATTTCTTGAATACTGGTTCTTGATTGTTGCAGCTTGCAGACATTTTCCCCTCAATTTCGAAGCTTAATTTAAGGAATTTGTGGATATCGGTTGGTCTAGCTTCAATTATAAGCCTTTTCGATATTGAATTTGATTTAAAATGGTTTTTAAATGTGGAATCTAAGTCAGGCATTTATTTTGTAGCTCATGGACCAGTACTTTAGTTTGTATACCAATCTAGGCAGGTTTCCTTAATTTCAACTATCAAACGGCACAATAATGCAGTACATATAAGAGTTCCTTTGAACTGACCATTCATTATCTTCTTAGCCGATAAAACAATTTTCGATTCATTCGATACTCCTTCACCGTTCGCTGTATCTTCTTCTTAATGCTGTTCCAGTTCTAGTGGATTTCATTTTCATTCCACGTAGGCATTAATGCCAAAATTACTTAGGATTACGATTAAACATCGTCACAATGCTGAAAGGTTTTTTTAATTTATTCGTTGCCTATTTGTCCGGGATCCTGTTTCCGGTTTAAATTGGAATAGGGCGAAATAGTTAGTGCAGGTGGTGAAGAAAGAGTAATAAAAGGAAATAAATAGTTTTAATTTTGGGATTGCCTCTTCACTGGTCTTTCGTCAACGCTGAAGCTTAGTTCAAGAATAGCACTCCAGAACATAAAGACTTGCGTTTTCTAGCTCGACTAAGACAGTCAGGTTTTACTTGTATTGGTAACTGTTGTGATGACAAATGGAAAACTGAACGATTTCGATTTCGAACGATTTTTCCTCCAATTAAACAGAACGTCTGTCCTCCATATTTTATTTGGAGAAATTTTGCTGATTTTACTGTTAATCAATATTTTGCAACGAGATTTTGATTGATAAAATTTATATTGTTGGTTTTCAGGAAATTCAATGTCTTTTTAGAAGAATGCGTCGAGGCTAAGGTTTGGTGTAAGATCCAATCATAATCAACACATAAGAGACTTAAAAATAAAAAATTCCCAAGAATACTGTCATGCTGATCGAAACTTAGGAATGCTCCATGAATAAATGCCATATAGACTTATGCCAAAATGTTTTTGTTGGCTATGTATAGCAGAAATTCAATAATTTATAATACTTGGGGAAAATGGCAGAATTGGGAAATGCTCAAACATTTTTTGATGTAATTTTCGATCCAAATAGATGGGCTGCCCATTAAAATGGTCACTAGGTATACATTTCGAACACGGTCAACTCGGCGAAACCAACTCGGCAACGGTCAACTCGGCGACGACCAACTCAGCGACGGTCAACTCGGCGACGGTAAACTCGGCGACGACCAACTCGGCGATGCTCAACTCGGCCACGACCAACTCGGCGACGGACAACTCGGCGACGGTTAACTCGGACGACTAACTCGGCGATGGTCAACTCGGCGAATAAAATCCCGATTTTCAGAAAATCCCGGTTTTTATCTTTATTTTACTTTAAATGAAAATTCTCCTTCACCAGAAAGGGCGGCTCGAATTAAAAAAAATATGTCTTTTAAAACCAAGATTTTGAAAAGCGGGATTTTAAAAAATATCATTTTTATTGCTTACTGCTGAGCTGACCGTCGCCGAGTTGTCCGTCACCGAGGTGGTAGTCAACTGGTTGATCGTTGTCCAATTTGTTGTCGCCTAGTTTACCGTCGACGAGTTGTCCGTCGCCGAGTTGTCCGTCGCCGAGTTGTCCGTCGCCGAGTTAGTCGTCGCCGAGTTTACCGTCGCCGAGTTGACCGTCGCCGAGCTGGTATCGCCGAGTTGACCGTCGCCGAGTTGACCGTCGCCGAGTTGACCGTCGCCGAGTTGACCGTCGCCGAGTTGACCGTCGCCGAGTTGACCGTCGTCGAGTTGACCGTGGCCGAGTTGGTTTCGCCGAGTTGTCGCGTACCGATATATTTGACCCGAATTTTTATGACAACCGCCGCATAGATTTCGATCGATTTCGTAACATACCAATCTGCGAATTTTTCTTCTGTTCTGCTGTAGTGCTCATAATGGCTTTCGGTGTCGTTTAGCTTTCACCGATTTTCTTTGTACAAAAAACACTTATCTATTTGTAAATAAATTTTGCACGGTGTCAATCTGTAGGTATCAGCCTTATCCAAAATTTTCAAGCCATAATAAGCATCCTAAATATAACCGTTTTTGAGCCGGTTTCTGCTTCTAAATTCTTAAATCATTCTAATGGCCGAAAATTTTCGGTGACATCTAATCACCGATAATCTCGAAATTTGTCGGTTTGTTATGAGATGATTCGTTTCGGCTCTTTTTATCGGTTATTTATTCTGAGTTTAGGAATTCCGTGGTTCTTATGTTAGCTATCGAAACACAAAAACTTGGTTTTTACAGTTTTTTAAAACCCGTCAACCACCCCAACAATCCGTACGGATAGGTATCCTTGACGGTGTTCTTGTTCAGTTCTCTCGAATCTCGAATATAGACAAACTTCGCCATTAGCTTTACTCACCGGGTAAACCAAAGAACACCAGGAACTTTATGACTCCAAGATAAACCCCCAAAGACATAGTTCGGTCCCATTCCCCGTATACTAATTGTTGAATGGCAAGCGAAACAGAGTAAAACTTCTACTTGACCGCTTTAGCACCCTATTTGCACTCTAGTCTGTTAGCTAAAACATAATACTTAGCCTTAATGGAGGAATCAGACAGATCACCGGAGACACTTAATGCAGTGATTTCCGGAATGATCCCGAAATGATTTCAAAAATTAATCGCGAGATATAACGACTGATCCAAAGACGGCTGTCTGTACAAAACAAAATTCTGAGAGACACCATCTTTGTGATAGTCAGTTACCGGTATTGATATAAGAAGAGAAATTTTAGAATTTTACGAACCATTGTCCAACACCACTACCTCCAGTATCCAGCAGACCATTATAACGAACCTTCGTCGCTCCCAGAATTGTGTGGAACGTAAAAGTCATTAAAGCTTTAAAGTTCGTGGCTACTTTAAAGACAGTATTACAATTTCTGGTCAGTTGCTGGTATTTTCGGAAGCAACTGACGCCTAGCCCTCCCCAGATATCATCTCTTACCTATCCCACACACTGTGTATACGTCTCGGTTTAATGGTGAACTTTAACCCGCATTTATACCAAAATATTTCAATGAAACGTTTGTGGCATTCACTTAAATTTAACGACATTGATAGCAAAGATGACAGCCATAGTATTCCATTTATTCCAAAAGAGATAAATAATTTGTTTACAAGTAATTGCAGTAACATAGTGATAAATGTTTGATACAGAGATATCAATTGGGATTTCGAGAGAAACATACTATTCTAGATAGGCCTAAGAGTTTTACTATTTTAGTGATGCTTGATTTCACTAAAGCTTTTGATAGCATTAGTCGTTTGGTTTTATTACAAAAACTTGTGTTATTATTTAAATTTACACCGTCATCACTAAGGCTCGCACATTCATTTTTAACTGTTCGAGTACAACAAAAACTTAAATTGAATGATGAATTTTCTGATTTCAGAACAGAACTTAATTCGGGGGACGAGCAGGAGAGTCAGCAAAGACGCAACAACTTCAACAATAACGTCAAGCAACACGTGCTACAGACTACAGATGGAACGAAATTATGCCCCCTCCCACACAGCCGCCGCTGGAAAAAATAGCGAAGCCAAAAAAAAAATTCCTCACAGCTTCAGAAAAAAAAACCTGCGACACTAATAGGGAAGGCTGATTAGGTGTCTTGTCTAACAACTTGTCAAAAAAAAAAAAAAAAACATATCAATCAATCAATCAATTCAAAACAGAAGTTATTTCTGGGAGTTCCCGCATACATTTAATTAATATTTTATTAATGATCTTTGCCGTCGCATAGCATATTTTAAATTTCACTTATATACCGATGACTTATATGCCACAATCATTGAAAGTCTCAAATATGATTTAGATAAAATTTATAAATGGTAATGGAATATAATTATACGATTTAATCTAAACCTCCTCAATGGAAGTCTTTCAAGGAAAGGTCACAAGCGCAATCTCTGCAAAAGTATTAATTACGCATGGATTCAAACCCCAAAAAAGTATATGTTCCAGAGAGCTTACAGCTTAGAGTTTACTTGGTTAAATCATTAATTCTGACCCATCATCTGATCTTTCTTGAAATCCATTTTGAACATATTGAGACGCTTCCACGACACCAAATTTTAAATTATAAATATGCCGACTGAATGAGTTTTAGAGCATATATAAATAATCACATAGGCTTTTCCAATGCCAACGTCGGCTGATTTATTTTGGATGCCGGATTTGAAAAGAGTGAGAGATTTTACGTTTAAATTTGTTATTGCGACCTCGAGAAAGTCAAACCAAGGTTAAATGCTTAAAAATACTCAGAAATTGTTGTTTCGAATTTGCAGGATATCCTGGACATAACAAACATTTAAAGTTTTTAGTTATTCAAAATGTATTGCACTTTTTATCCAGCAAAAAGAGACATGGTTTTGGTATATAATTTATTAATAACATAAATAAAATTATCAGAAACACAACATTTCAGTGGTAGAACACTGAAATATAGTTTGATAATTGTGACATTAGATTTCAAACCATCTTAGGAATTGATTCAATATATGGATGAATTAGTGGTTAGTATTGGTTTGGTTTGCGCTTTTACATTTCAAATTTTTTGTATGCCTTCAAAATATTTTTTTATTTGTCTTCAAATTGTTTGCAGCGACTCCACTGTTCGAAGTGCCGCCAAACACTTATCATGCATAGAAAGCTCATAAAGCTAAATTAACAGTGTCTAAATAATTTTTAAACATTTAACCTTGATTTGACCTTCTCAAGGTTACAATAATAATCTTCGTAATATTATTTAAAACCTGTAAATTCCCACTCTTCTCAAATCTCGTGCCAAAGTAGGGATATACATTTAGAAAATTACTTTGACTTTTAAATGACTTTGAAAATTGACTTTAAAGTCAGGGTCATTGACACTTTTTGCATTCTACCCACCTGTTGAAGATACTTTTAATGTTTATTGTGGCTATAAAACCCGTCAAATTCGAACCAACAGTTTTTGAGTGATTTTTAAACATTTAACCTTGATTTGGTCACAATACCAAACTTTAAAATATCATTTCGAATGTAAAATCTACCGCCGTTTTCAGAGTGACCTTTAATTGACCTTGAAAATTGACCTGAAGGACAAGGTGGTTAGTACGGATAAATGAACCATCTTTTTGAGATATTTGGATCCGTCGATTAAAATGGGTCACTGTGTACAAACTGACGCGAATGAAGATTTTACTAATTTTTACTAAATAAGAATGACGGCAGTATTTGCTCAAATACATACATTCAGGGGTATTTAATCAAAAAATGGAAATATCAAACTTAATTATGCAAATTTAAACTTTAATATTGATATTTTTTAAAAACTTCTATTTTACTGTTTTCTAAATAATCTCGTCATAGAATATTCAATTTAGTTGTTTAAATAAAATTAGACGGACTATTAGTATAAGCTGAAATATACATTGATTTAATAAGCTACATCCCAATTATAAAATTAGAAGTTTAGATTCAGCAAAAAATTTAGAAAATTCATAATTAAGGAATTTAGAAACCTTAGTATTAAAAACTGGTAGGACCGAAAATAAAATTAGATATTTTGCATCAATCTCACTTTGATTTTATATTAGTCAATAGTTCGATATTAGTTATGAAAGTTTTTAGAAAATTCTGCAGGAATTTGCAATCATCAGGATATTTAAATCCACTTCAATTGGCCTAAAGTGAAAATTACTAACTTTGGTTGAATATAATTTCAAGAAAACATTAAATTTAAATTTTGCCAGTTATGCAAAAAAATTTGTTGGCACGCCATTTTAATCGAAGGATCCAAATATCTCCTAAAATAAGCCAGCTACAAAAAAAATTGCCCAAGGGCAATGGAGGTCATCTATCTAAATGCCCTTGACCTTCAGATCAATTTTAAAAGTCATTTGAAGGTTAAGGTCATTTTTTTAAATGGAAACTAATATTTTTGACACCGAATATGTAGTTTCCATGGCCTCCCAAAGTCACCTGAAGGAATATATTTTAGTTATAATGAACACACTATTATTAAATGTTATAGGACGTCGTGTAGCAATATCATTTCTTTTTAAATTGTTTTTGAAGACTAAATGCAAAAAGCAATGATTAGTTTTATAAATCTAGGAAACATTTTGCATCCACAAATTTAATTATTTGGCCCAGATTAGAGAAAAGATCTACTTTGTTGCGTTTTTTAAAAATATTATAGTGGAGGAACAACTCATTTAAATCATCCCTTCCCCAATGCATTCATCACACGTTCGAGACTAATCTTCATGGATTGTCACAATTAATATGTTATTACCATTCTAAAACATTGTAATGTCCATTTGCTGTAATTACTCCAATGCTTTAATCAAAGACTGTAAACAAAATCAAACTATCGCAAATACACAGAACAGGTTAGTAATTACGGTATAGCAAAACGTAAGACAACAGCAGCAATCATCAAAGTAAAAAAAAAAAAAAATATTTCCCAAGCAATTAAAAATCGTAAATAAAAAATTTGTGCAACAATAAAATAAAACATAAACAAAACGAATGTCCTTATTAATTAAAGAAAATAAATAATTAAGCGGGGTAGCATTAAATCAAAATAAGTTATGGTTTTTTTTTATGTCCAATATAATTTCAAAAAATTTACGATAAAAGGACATTAGGAGAGCACTGTCGGCATAGAAACAGATTATTATATTCCAAATCCTTTTACGTTTATGCGGCAATCATTCAACCGTGTGTGTCACATACTGATGCTTCTTGCTTCAAATTGAGTATCATGAATTTTTTTGTTTATTGAAATAATACTTAAAACCGACAAGCAACTAATGATGTATTATAATGTTTAAGTCGTTTTATATTTATTCGTACTTCTTAATTTTAATAATTATTCTACTTTTTTGCAACAAAAAATAAAAACTATTAAATTTGTATATTTAATCCGATTATTTATTTATATTTTACATGTATATAAATATTCGAGTATATGTATATAACATAAATATTAAATTTATGTTTTAATATGTTGTTGTAATAAAAATTTACGACGATTTACAATTTTTTTTTTATTTTGTATTTAGTTTTCTCGATATTTAATCCATCTTTGGTTGGTTAGATATAGATTTCACTCGGCATTGTGGTATAAAACGTATATATATATATGTACAAAAATAAATTTCGAAAAATTAAACGATTTGAGATAAGAAAAGTGGAAAAAACCATTTAACGGATTAAGTAATCGGTGAATGATAATATTGTATAGATTGGTCAGGTTTGACCGTAATATTTTATCAATGTATTTAAATAGTTGTATTTTTTCTGTAAGAGATATGAGAGAACCACACCGATATATTTTGGAATTAAGAAATATCATTTTCGAATGGCGTTGAAAGATTATATTTTATTGGGTGATATTAAATCGATTTTGTATTTAATGATTTATTTACGGGATTTTTATGGGTTAGGTGCACGAATTTGAAAACATGTTGATGCAAAATTTTTGCTCAAATTGGAGATACAACGTATTGTTAAGTCTTGTCTTATCATACCTTAAAAATATAACAACATAGTGCTGCGCTCGATTTAACTTAGATTGGGAAATTTTGAAATGTAATTTTAAAATGATAGAAACAATGTTCGAAATGTGGTTTGGCGTCTATTGGAGGGGGCCTAAAGTTGAGTAGATTAATCTATCAGGTCCGTAACCTTCCACTAGGGTGCTCATCACATATGAGCTGTTCTGGTCATGTATCAGGCAGAAACCTAATGAATTGTGTTAGGAGTAACCTGGTCACAATTCGCAAGTGTATGTGTTGCCTCCGCGTGGCCACCAATGGTAACTGAACCATTTGGCATATTTTTGGCCATTTGACCCAGACTAAAGTATGGCACTAAAGGACCCTTGACCAAAACCCTAATCTAAGGTGGAACAGCATATGCCGATGAAGGAATGGCTGATAGGTTAATCAGTCCAGATAAGTATGCGGACTCTGGATACCAGGCACTCTCCAGTTTTATTTAGCCTTCCTGTAGTATAGCTGGGTGACCTACAGGCGACTTACCATTCCCAGCAACTCTAAGGGTAAAATCAAAACGATAGGCGGGGCAGAAGTAGGAATATACGGGAGGGGCTGCCCTCTCTAAGTCACATGGCTCTACAGTAAGAGTAGAGTAATGTTCGGAATCGTTGAAATGCTGTATAACATAGAAGAAAATTCTCAGCACAAAAATGATATTTTTGTGTTCACCACCGAGATAAAATTCAATTTTGTTCATTTTCTAATGTACATGTTTTGGGAAACTTCGAAAAAATCGATCGAGTCTACAGAGCTATAACCAATATAGTACTAAGATTTCTGGATAGCTCATTTGAACAAGCAAACTTAAAAAAATCAATCGAGCCTAGATAGTTGGTTGGTACTCGGTACCCGTATGCCTCACTCTTGCAATTCGTTAAAATTTTTCATAGCGGAATTGCTTTCAATAGTCCTTCGTTCGGTATCACTGTGCGAATATGATTTATGTACCATTTTAGGAACTGCCAAATCCTCAGCATTCAAGATTAGGTTGGTTGGCTTTTTAATTAAACTATCTATGTGCAAGGTATTATTAAGGGTTTTCATTTAAATAAATTACTTTGACCTTGAAAATTGACCTAAAGGTCAAGATAATTACTGCACATAAATGACGGCCATTGATCTTGATAATTTTTGTCTGAACCATTTTTTTGTAGCTAGCATGTTTTAGGATATATTTGGACCCGTCGATTAAAATTGGTCACTCGGTATATTCCGCTACTAATAACATCGTTGATCATGCTCTGTAGAACATCGACAGGCACATGCTTCTCCTATTTTATCAATTTGTACCCCAAATGCTAGTGGACACTGTACTCTAAAATCCATTAATAACGTTAAACCATAAGCAGTATCATCTATGTATTCTGGTAAACAGCAACGCAACCAATACCCTGATTCTCTAAAAAATAAGATAATTGGTAAATGTGTAAACCTGTAAAATGCAAAGCTTTCTTTTATTCGTTTGAAATTTTTGATTTTATTTGAAGTAGTAGTCAAATCGAAAATTGCCAACTCATTAAAATAAGCTTCGCTTCTTGCAAGTTTACACGTTTACCCATTATCTTATTTTTTAGAGAATCAGGGCCCAGATCGAACATTTGGCCGTTTATATTTAACTATATAGTTAAAATTCGGTATATCGACATGTTGGTCACAGTAAACCCACCTCTCCGACAAAATTAAAACATTAGAATGTTTAGCAATTCTATCGATGAGATCAAGACTACGAGCCCGTAAACTTTGAACGTTAAAGATATAAAGCGACAAACCTTGTGTATTTGTGATGTAATCAATCAATTCAGATTCTAATATAATGAATGGGTAGACGCTGGCTCTTTTCTGCCATGATTATAATATATCGAATCCTTTTGTTTTGACACGATGTATAATTTTACAATTGTAACGACTCTGGAATAATATTATGTTCTTGAATATATCCAGCAGCCGTCATTCGTAATTGTTTTCCAATTTTAATGTCAGATAAAGTTAGCCCTCTCCATATAGGGGCAAAATAATGTTATATATATATATCTCCCAAAGTTATCATTAACACCGCTAACTTGTTTGAGTCGTTGATACTGATTTAATCAATGATTAATAGCGTTGTCAGACTGCGATTTGATAAATCCGATTTAGTTAAACTGGTTCAGGTACTCTATGAAACAAAACACGATTAGCAAAAATTAGGGTTGCCACACTACGGCTAAACTCGAAAAATTCACTAGTCGTATTTCCATGAGAATTTTACAACAACAATTGCTCGCGATACGAATTAAATAATTCAAACCAAAAGTTTGAATTATTTAATTCATTCCTAATTTTAGTTATACCACCGGACACCAGACGCCAACTTGGTCTTTCTACTTGTTGTTTTATTTCAATTCAAAAAAATTATTCGCGACATGTTTCCATGAGAAAAAATAATTCAAAAATAATTTGAATTCATTTTTCTCAACTAAATCCGATTTATTAAATCGCAGTATGGCAATACTGAGCGTATTTCCTTGACAAATTTACAACAACAATTGCATAGGATAAACACTCGCAAGAATAACATTAACCCAAAAAAATATTGGGTTAAATTAAACCCAATTCTAATTTTTGGTTAAGATACCTGCCACCAGGTCATATTACATATTAAATTTATATTTTATTTCGAAAAGTTGGCTTTTGCCAATTAAATCAAATTGGCTATTTTCTTGGGAAACAAATAAACAAAAAATAATTCGAATTCAATTTTGTTCAACAAAATACGCTTACTATTAGACTCGGACGTGCTTGAATAGTGTGCTATGATATTGGAGTTCGACTTCATAAGACAACGGAAGTAGTTTCACAACGTGATTTTTAACGCAGCATGTACAGGATTCCGTTAATAACTACAGCATCTTTGCCAGTTAAAGCGCACAGCATCTATCGTTATCAGTAAAGCGATTGTCAATTTTCATTGTGAAGTTTGAAGATAATGAAAAACGTTTTTGCCACCCCCTCCCCCAGTTCGGTGAAGAAAATTTGCAATGGTAGAGAATAAGAAGACAAGAGATGCGATATTGTATGTAACAAGAGACTTCTTTGTTTATCATTAGCCATTCTCATTAAGGCCAAGAACTGTGCATTGAACCAAGTTTACCTAGTAAAGCGAGACGAAATCATTGTTATACCAGAATTAGGATCGTTGCGTAATTGTTGGAACAGATTAGGATCCGGAGCACTGCAAGTATCGGCATAAGTATCATCATAGTCAGTATCATCATGAGTTTTATGAATATTTAAAATGGAATCGAATTCTTTTCCTAATTCTTTTTGAGTTGTTCTCATCCACTGTCATTCGGTAGGCCATACAGTTGGAATATATTCAACTTTATGAGACGATTTGGACATAGGTTCTCGAAGAAGGTACCATACTGCTTCTTGTCTTGTCATTCCGACAGTATTCATCACAACTATACACTCTTCTAATATTTGATGCCGCTCGTTTCTATAATTTGATACTGCAAATTACTGATTCCTCTATTCGTTTTGTTGACGTATTCTATAACATACGCAGCGAAAGAATATTCCTCGATAATAAATTGGATGTTCATATTATATATAAGAATAATATTGGAAAGAAATGGGTTTAAACCATTATGCCATATTTCACTAGTCTTTCTGTTACGGAACCCCATGTTCGTTCAATTCCGGGTTGTAGAATTTGAATATAATCATCGTCACATCGAATCAATATCAGGATAGTAGATATTTTCCAAATAAAATCTTATTTTATTGTATAGTTCTTGATTTCGAAATTGTGGATCGTCTTTTCGCATTGTTCTTGCTCTGGCCGTTGGAGAGGACAGTACAATAAAAATTAAATAATTATTAGTTTCAATAATCATAATCAATAAAAAATAAAAAAATAAATTGATTTACATATCAAGTTTCATGTCATTAAATGGATACAGTTAAACAATAAAAATTTGCAATGCGTAATGTGTATCTAAAATCATAATAATAAAGTAAATGTTCAATTATCAATTAAAATAACTGTGCTGAAATCTGAGTAGTGCTTACGTACATATTACTTATAATCTTTATTTGCAATTGAAGTTAATTTTTACCTTAAACATTAGTTTCATAAAATTATTTGCAATGAGTCTCTGTAAAATTTGTGCTGTCAAAATAAATCGTGATGAATTAAAAGTAAAGTGCGTAATTTGTTCGATGCTATTTCATTCCATTTGTGTTTTACCTCAAAATGATATTGAGGGCTCCAAAAAACATAATTTTGTATGGACTTGTACCGATTGCACTGATAAGTCGAAATTAAGCAAAAATGTGTCTCCAGGATTGGGTGTCGGAAAATCAACAACACCTAATGATAAAAATTCTATTCAGAATGCCTCAAATCAACATACAACTACCGGTGAAATTAATTTTAGTGATAGTGTCGCTTCGTTTAAGTTTATATACGACCAACTGTTAAAAAATGAAACTGCATTCAATAAGAGGTTTGATAATATCGACATACTTTTCAATAAGTTGGAGGAGTTACAATTAGAAAATTTGATTTTGAAAAAAAAAGTGACAGATTTGGAATGGCGCATCGATAGTATTGAACAATCAACTAGAAACAGCTCGTTGGAGATATTTGGCTTACCAGACTCAATTATAGCTGACCAAAGCCAAATGATTGAGCAAACAGTTAAAATAATTAATAAGGGGTTGAACTTAAACATCGACGTCAATACTGTTCAGTCAGCTTACAAAGTAAATACACCACGTATGAGCAAGGTCATACTGAAGTTTAATGATCATCAGGTTCGTGATGCAATTTTAACGGCTAAGAGGAAACAACGTTTAACCACCGAGTGTATTGGAATACTCCCTCCAGTGAATATATTTATAAATGAAAACCTCACGAAATCCAGGAGTAAAATTTACGCTGAAGCTAGGAAGAAAAAAAAATTAAATAAGTTTAAGTATCTTTGGATCCGCAATGGAAATATTTTGGTGAGAAAAACTGAAGGTTGCGTAACAAAATTAATTAGATCATTATCTGACCTTGAAAATATCTAACCTAAATTATTCACTGTTTGTGCAGTGATCAATTATATTTTTTAATTTAATGTCAAGTTCTGTTTGTCAAGGTGATGGTGATTTAATTGATTTTGGTAATAATATTAGTGCGGGGTTTTCCAAATTTTACTATCATATTCATATATATATCTAAATATAAGAAGTTTGCGGGCCAATTTCAATTCGCTTTTAGCCAATTTATCAGTCGACAATATGTTTGTTCCTGACGTAATTCTTCTGTCAGAAGTATGGATTAATGAGGATGAATCAAATAATTATAAAATACCAGGTTATAGTTTTTACATTTGTAGTAATAAAAAATCTCGAGCAGGTGGAGTCGCGGCTTTTGTCAAACAAAACATTGCAGTAAACATGCGTAATTACAATTTAATAACTGCGGATTGCATGGAGCTTGAATTTATTTTGGGGGGTATTTTAATGAATATCTTATGTATTTATCGGTATCATTGTCATTCAAGTGAAGATTATTTAAAAGATATTGTTCCAATCTTAGAGAAACTTCGTAACACTAAACATCTTTTATTAATTGGTGACATTAATATAGACATTTTAAAGTCAAATTTGTCTGTTGATAACTATAAAACTACTATGTCATCATATGGACTTTTGTCATTGATTAATATACCTACTAGAATAGCAGATACAAGCTCTTCTTGTATAGACCACGCATTTTGTCGATTTAGCTCAAAAAATGTATGCATTAATGCTGATGTGGCGAAATTTCAAGTAACTGATCACCTGCCAATTATTGTTTCACTCGACGTTAAAAATTCTTCAAAGTCTAACAGCCATATAGAGAACTTTGTATGTATTAAATATGACTATTTGAACATTCGTTTACAACAGCAAATTTGGGATCCGGTGTTTCTATCTGCATCTGTAAATGATTCCCTTGGTAATTTTTTGGATATATTTCACACTAATCTTGACAGTTGTAAATATACTAAGCATTTCAAGTCAGCTAACTATAAAATAGCCCCATGGATGTCAGTTGAACTTCATGGATTAATTAATTTAAAAAATAGGTTATCTAGGAAGCTCTATAAACATCCAATGAACACTAGATTATTTACTCGTTTTAGGCATATCAAAGATCGGTGTACTAAGCAAATAAAAAAGGAACGGTCAAACTACTATCATTCGATGTTTAATAGTTGTTCTAATGACAGCAAAATGCAATGGAAAATTGTTAATTCGATTATTGGTGAGGATACTAATAGTAAACCAGAAATTGCATCCATATTAGATTCATATGACCAAATAATTACTAACCCTATTGATATTTGCAATTTGTTTAACAATCATTTCATAAATGCAGGTAGTGATGTGAACAATTTGACTTCATTCCCTTCAACTTGTGATACTATATGGCATAATAGATCATTCCGATTTAACGAAATTACGCCTGATGAATTACTCCTAACGATCTCAATTTTAAACAATAAAAAAGCTGTAGGTTCTGATGGAATTAATTCCACTATTTTAAAGTTAACAGCCCGTAGTATAGTTTACGTATTAACATTTATTTTGAATCAAAGTGTTAAGACTGGAGTGTTTCCAAATACTTTAAAATTTGCTAAAGTTATACCGGTATTTAAGAAAGGCGATAGATTACTTATGACAAACTATAGGCCAATTTCAAAGTTATCTGTAATATCTAAAGTATTTGAGAAAGTTATTAAGAATCGGATGATGATATATCTGGACGCTATTCAGTTTTTGAGTGACTGCCAATATGGTTTTAGAAGCGGACGAAGCACGGAAGGGGCACTTGTATCATTTTATACTTCTGTATATGAAGGATTGAACAAAAACAAATTAGTTGGTGTGATTTTCCTGGATATTTCCAAAGCATTCGATAGAGTAAATCACTCTTTATTATTAAATAAATTATGGCGCATTGGATTTAGAGGATTCATGTTTGATTGGTTACAATCATATCTTCTAAAGAGACCACAACAAGTTGGTATAGGTGGATTTACAAGCGTTATTGATGAAAATTTATCTGGAGTCCCTCAAGGTTCTGTTCTTGGTCCTGCTCTATTCTTAGTGTACATAAATTCATTTTTTGACCTACATCTTTATGGTAAAGTTGTTGCGTTTGCAGATGATCTTGCTTTGACTTATGCTGCTGGGAGTATGGATGAGCTTGAACACCAAATGAATGCTGACTTACAATTATCGTATACCTGGTTTACATATCATCAAATGAGCTTAAGCGATAAGTCAAGAGGAATGCTAATTAATATCGGTTCCAGAAATCCTAGAGAATTAAATGTTTTTTATCACGACAGATGTTGTAGTCCTTTAACTAATTCTAATAAGTGTCTTAAGTTGCAGTTTGTTCCGGAATTTAAGTATCTTGGAATAACCATAGACAATAAGTTGAATTTTAAACCGCATATCAAAAATGTTAAAAATTATCTGAATTTTGCACTAAGGAAGCTATATTTACTTCGACCTATTTGTCCCTTAGACGTAATCCTGAAAGTGTACTATGGAATTTTCAATTCGAAACTTGAATATGGATTGGTGATTTACGGTGGAACTTATTTTGTGAATATTAAAACGTTAGTAACATCACAAAAATTTGCTTTGCGAATAATTTTTAATAAAAAGCTCACTTACCACAGCCTACCATTATTTCAGAGAAGTCAAGTTTTGCCACTAAGACATCTATATATTTATAAAGTTTTGAAGCTATTCTTTTTACGTAGTGGACATAACATAGTTAAAATTCACTTACATAATTTACGTCTCAAAGATACCTACAGAATTTCCTTCACACGTAAAGAATATTTCAGGCTTTTTTACACATCTAGAGCTCCAACCTTCTTCAAAAGTATTCCAGTAACAATCCAGAAAGAACAAAAACTGAAACGATTTTGCAGTCTATTAAAGGAGTGGCTATTATTACAGACCGATATTGAGAAAATGTTCCAAGTTATTGAGTAATACGTAAGATACTAGTTTGCATTGCTTATAATATGTTTGATTTAGATAGATGAATTAATGATATTAAACGCAACCTGCTATTTTTATTGTTTATTCCTCTTCATTATTAAATATTTTGAGTTAATTTTAATCTTGAGGGTGATTCATTATAGACATATTTTGTCTCAGAATTACCTACCTATATTCACTTTACAAAGTATTTCGTAACTTTAATATATGCATTATATCATTTTGATAATTAATAAAGTAATTCAACCTTCAGTTTTATCCGCATATCTATGTAAATGTATAATAAGAAAAAAAAAAAAAAAATTTTATAATTATCTAATTTATTAAATAGAGATTATTATTGTAATTTATTATTATTATTATTATTATTGTTGAATAAAGTGTATAAAAAAAAAAAAAAAAAAAAAAAAAAAATTGGTATCACAATCATCGCTGAGTTGCATGGCTCGAAGGGAGCGTCGAAGCGACATTTTTGAGGCCTATATTTGTTGTAATTCCTTTGTAGCAAGTGAAAATATGTTTATGTGTTTGAAGTTTGATATTTCGAAGAGATCGATCAATTAAAGACTGTCGTACATGCCGGCATTCAATCAAGGGGTCGTCCACCGTCTCTCGTTCGATTTTGCCGTATACCACGTTGAATTGGGAATCATTCGGAGGAAACCTAGATTAGTATTATTGCAGTTATGAATATAATCTTACGATTTCATTTAACGACGGATTATGGCACTACTATTTTCCACGTGTTTAACAGCAATCGTAAGATAATTTGGAACTCATACGGTCTATTTGGATGTACCGCGCTTTTACTCGTATGAATAAAAATGATTCACAATACTAGTTACTAGTCAAACGAAAAACAAACGAGAACTTCTTTCTATCAAATGGCCAATTGTAAACCATTATCACCCTTACGTATGCTACCCTTACGCTCACTTATTTATTTTCTACCCCCATTCTAAATTCAATATTAGTCAGATGGTGTATTCAATTGCAGGAATTTAATTTTAAGATCCAATATAAAACCAGAAAACAACGTAAATATCATTACACGTGCTCAACGAAAACTTAAAGGATGAATCAAACATCAAACAACATTCCTAGTTTTAATCCAATATCATTTCCTCACTTGATATTTTGACAGTTAGGGCGAATTAAGATGTGGATCACTATATTATTGAAACCTTGCCTAGCCCAGCTTTTAGTAGCACTATTTGATATTAAGAAAGGCATACATTAAACTTCAGGACCAAGGCAATCATCTTATCCGGTTACAATTATGTAATACGCTTACCTCACGAAAATAGTTGAATAGTACGGAGTCGTAAGAATAAAAATGTTTGGAAGATCTGTGTGCTGGCTCAGAATATTGTCAATATTTGTTAAGTTTGAGAAAAATATCAAAATCCAAACTCAAGTGACTTCAAAGATACACGGTGGCCGAATACTGAAATGGTGTGGTATCGACTTTTAGTAGGGTTGAAATGTTCGACAGCGTGAACTAAAGTATAAAATTTTAAAATTTATGCCATCAAATGACAAACTGAAAATTGTTAGAAGAAATCGGTTCCGGTTCACTAAACTATAATTCTTAAAGTTTGTCGGGATTTTTGTCCCTTAAACTCCTCCTAGACGAAGCTTGCTAGGAAGGTGGTCTTGGATATTTTGGAAAGGTCTCCTGATTTCTAGGTCACGCAACTATTTTCAGCTCTTCAAGTAGGTGTTACGGACAATTGAATTTTCTAAGGGTCTGCTCGAATACTGTGGTAATTATTTTCTCGTTGTAGTTTTTGACATTTTAATGTTAAAATATTCCCCTTCTATTTTTTGGCTGCTCGAATACTATTTACGTTTGACATTTATTGTGAAAATTTGAATTGAATAATTTAACGGTTTTCGATTGTTGAAATGCATATTTAAATTTCAATAATCTTATTTTGTTATTAAAGGGACGAATTTTATCATAAATAAGTATTCATATATTAAGTATTCCACTTTACTAATACTAAATTAAATCTTTTATTATTCTCTACCTTGAGAACTTTCCAATCTTATCTTAAGTCATTAATTGCCATTAAACAGAAATTTTCTAAAGGTTTGAAATTTATATTTTTGCTTGTGGAGAAATAGCCAAAATGTTGCAAAGTAAACTCATGGTTCCACACATGGCATTGACCTAATTTGTTGGATAGCCTGTGGTGCTTCTTATAGTCATAGAATGGTTGTAGCATTAATGCGAAAGGTCTATGCAGCAGTTACAAAAATAGTACATAAACTCGATTTAAGGGCGGATCACTAAATAAAATACATTTATTTAGTTTAGATTTTTATTATCTTTGTATTTAATTAGAATTTTTTGAATTTCATTTAAATTAAATTTTATAAAATCTAAATTATACAATTTTATATTTAAATCCAAAGTCCAAGCGAAAATTCTTTCCTTTCCTTCAAATTCTACCATGGTGTAAGACTGTGGTAATTTGAATGAGTGCGTTTTATGGTGTATTTTACGTCAAAAACTACAACGGGGAAATTGTTACCACAGTATTCGAGCAGGCCCTAAGAGTATTATTGAATTTTGACGTTTAATTTTAATTTTTTAAAAAGCAAATCGTAGTAGATATAGCTTGCGCTTTTTAAAAAAAGAAAAGGTTACTATGATATGGTGAACGGAAATGTTTGTTTTTGTTTGACATGGATTTTCAAATGCAAATCACATTTTAGTGAAGCAGTAAACAGTCAAGTCATTAAAAATAAAATAAGAAAAAACGAAAAATGCCCAGAAAGCGATATTCGTATTGATACGAAAATGAAAAAAGTATCACGCGAAAATGCTTCAGAAGCTCTGACAGAAAAAGAGCTTGAAGGAGACAGACGTAGAAAACAAACCTCATTTCTATTGAAGAAAGTCCGACCGTCTTGAAGCAAATAGACAAAGGAACATCTAGTCACGGCAAATCGGAACACCTGATGTAACTCATGTCCGACTACAAATACAAAGCGAGCGACAAAGAAAATTGAGAGCTAACAACTGGATTTAACTGAAAGAAGAAGCATTTCATTATGATTTATTGGTAAGATGGACAATAAGTGTAATTTCTGTGAAGCACTCAAATTTAAAGGAGAAACACCCGGTTTATGTTGTTCCAACGGAAAAGTCAAGTTGCCCAACTACGACAAGTTACCAGAGCCATTAAACAGTCTGATGAATGGTGATCATCAAAAATCAAAGGATTTTCTCAATCTTATACGGAAATATGATACAATTCAAGCTTTCAGATGAGTTCTTTTGGTACATCCGTGCCAATGAATAAAAACAAAGAGTTCATGCCAACTTTCTCCATACAAAGCCAAGTGTATCACAATGGCGGTTCACTTCTTCCGCTGCCTCACGAAGATGCGAAATTCCTACAGATTTGCGTTTTGAGTGATGAAGAAGCAGAAGCTTAACGTCGCTGCTCCATTACACCTGGGATCGATAAGAAATTAATCATATCACTTCAGAAGATGTTACATGAACACAATCACTACGTGAGGACATTCAAAACTACATTAGACGAAAATCTACAAGATGACATGAAAATAGTGATCAAAGCTGATAAAAAATCATACGCAGGATATGCCAAAGTTTTCAATGAACAAACAAGAAGATGAGAAGCAATGAGCTTAAGAGAATCAGCGAAACGCACATATCTTATGATGCACTGCAATATCCGCTCATGCTTCCAAGAGGAGAAGACGGTTATGCAATAAACATTAGCCAAGTTATTCCCGGAACAAATAATACTGGCAGCAAAACTATATCAGCCATGTCTTACTACTCTTTCCGTTTAATGGTGAGGCAAAATCAAATAAGTCATCTTCTACTCCACCAGCAACTACTTCGTCAGTATCTGGTGGATATGTATGCGAAAATGCAACATGAACGGCTGCTCTACGTTCGCCTCAACCAAAAGAAACTTCGTGTCGATGAGTATATTCACTTAAAGGATGCAGTAGCAAATGATGGAGTTGCTACAAATCACGGAAATCTGGTGATACTTCCTAAGCCATCTCTTTTCATTACTTACACATTCAATCCGAATTGCCAGGAAATCCAGGAAAATTTAATTAACGGCCAATTAAGAACAAACCGTCACGATTTGGTTGCAAGAATTTTCCGACAAAAGATAATTAAATTTGTAGATACACTTATTAAAGGTGAAGTCTTCGGAACCGTCAAGTACTGGATTTACTCAATTGAATGGTAAAAGAGAGGTCTGCCACACGCTCATATTTTAGTATGGCTATGGAAAGAATTAAATCCAAATCAAATCGATCAACTTATCTCAGCTAAAATCCCCAACTCACTTAGCGATAAAAACCCACACATCGTTATGAAAAACATGGTGCACGGTCCGTGCGGTTCGTTGAATCCAAACTCACCATTCATGAAGGATGGAAAGTGCACAAAGATGTTTTCACGATCACTGATAAGCGAAACGCAAACAGCGACTGATGGTTATCCGCTCTACCGTCGCCGTAAGCCTGAAAATTAAGGTCAGGGTGTCAAACTAAACAAGTTGCGCTTGACAATAGATGGTCTGTCCCCTACAGTTCATTACTTTTGAAGATGTGTGATGCCCATATTAACGTTGAGTGTTACAACTCACAACAACACAATCCCGTGACAAAGATGTGGATGAAATTGCTGAATATCAAACAAGCCGGTATATAAGTAGTAATGAAGCTGCGTCGCGTACTTTTGGATTTCCAATTCACGAACGCTACCCAACTGTGATGCACCTTGATATACGTCTGGAGAATAGCCAGAGAGTTTACTTTAATGAAAACAATCTAGAAGACCGCCTAGCAAATCCACCAAACACTACTTTACAGAATTCTTTGAACTGTGCAAAAGAGACGACTTTGCAAAGACATTGCTATATTTTGAAGTGCCGCAATATTATACGTGGGACAAATCGAAGAAGGTTTTCAATCGTCGCAAACAAGGCTCAATTGTAGAAGGACATGGCGGCGTCCATTCTGGTGACGCACTTGGTACATACGAATGCTTCTTCATAAGGTCAAGGGATCTACAAGTTTTAATGATTTACGGACCGTAAATGGAGATTTATGTCAGACATATCACGCTGCATGTTTGGCTATGGGGAATTATTGACAACCATTGGGATGAGTCATTGAACGAAGCGAAAGAATCAGATTCAACTTCAAAAATTCGAACTCTGTGGGAAAAATACAAGGACTGCATGTCTGAAGATATTCTGTGACGTCTGCAACGAGAAAATCTAAAGGTAACTTGTACGACGCGATAAAAGACTGTATCAAATCATCGCAACTGTGGAGGTTTGTAAAAAACATGAAACTCCAAACAAACATGCGGGTAAAACAATCAAATGGATTCGACTCACAGCAATTTTCCAAGTATCTGCTGAGTGTTGGCAACAGAAAAGAAGAATTGGATGTGGAAACTGTAAAAATTAAATTGAATAAAAATTTTTGCAATACAATATGTCCAAACAATAAAATTCTGATTGACCAGGTGTATCCAAATCTAACACAACACATTGTAGAATACGGTTGGCTTCAAGAACGAGTAATACTTGCACCAATTAATGCTAAAGTCGACTAAATCAATTTCACCATTCAAGAAATGATTCCAGTTGAATCGTAGTCATTTTTCTCAATTGACAAGATAGTAGACGAAGAAGAGGCTACCAGTTATCCAGTTGAGTTCTTAAATACGCTCAATCCAAGTGGCATTCCACAACATAAAATCACACTCAAGATTGGAAGCCATATTATGTTGTTAAGGAATTTGGATCCTCCAAAACTATGCAACGGAACGCATTGAAAGACCATATTTGTTGGTTTCTGTCGTATGTGATTTTATAACAACACCGGAGGATTCGAAATGCTAATTTTGAAATAGGGACATTACACAAGAATTTACAAATAATTATATCTACCGTTATGATTAACTTTGTTTGCGGTTAAATTGTCGATGCACTCACTCGTTCCACATTTCGTATTATTCATAATACTTTGAAATCGCCAAGCTCAACTCCTCTAAAATACTACTTTGTGTTGTTTGTTTCCAATTCTATCCACACACATAAGAGTCTAAACAAATAGCCCCAATCTAAATCCAGATTTTAATTTAAACTACCCTAAGGTAAATAAATAGTAAACAAACAGAGTGTATTATCCCTCCCCACTTTCCAGACAAAAAATTATCATAAACTTAAAAAAATACAAAAAAAGTAAATCAATAAATCATACAATGGACGCAGAGCATCATCATCATCATCATCATCATCATCAAACAATACAGGAACATTAAATTCATTTTTTTTATATTTGTGCTCCTAATAAAGCAATTCGTACCATACACAGTTGTAATACACAAATATAATTCGAAGGGTTGTTGCTTAAATAAAATAAAATCGTAAAAAAATCGTATAATAAAAATTATATTTATCTAAGACGATGTTGAAAAAAAAAGAAGACGAAGAAGTAAAATAGTCAAAACAAACATCAACATTTTAGATAACAAGATTTTTTTTTTAAATCCAGATTGCATTGTTTGTCTTTCAGTTTTATAGTATACGACAGGACTTTCGATCTGAACGAAAGGTTTATCTGAATTCAATTACAAAGTAGAATAACTTTTCAGGCAAAAAATTGTTCGTAAAATATTTACGTGCTCTGATAGTTGTATAGCTACCAAACAAAAAAAAACTGCATGAATATCATGGATACAGGGGGTGGGTGGTACTCAACAATTTAAAAATTCATAGCACATAACACGTCAGTGACGAATTTTATTCTGTGTGCGGTTCTTAATCGTATTCTAAATCATAAACCAAAATATTTATTTTTGTTAATAAACTAAATATTCTAAGAAATTTTTTTTTTATCTAATAGACGAAGATAAAAATATTTTTCTGCTTCAGAAGCCCCATCTTCAATCATACAAACAAAAAAAAAAAAATATTTTTTTTGTCTTTTTCCAAATCAACACGAGAAAAATTAAATAAAACATTTTTTTTTTGTATCCCGTTTTATCTTTTCTTTTATTTTCGACTTCTTTTACTTGTTCCTCTCTATCTTTATTTTCATTAAATAAATAATTTTCCAAAAATAAAACAAACAAGAAAAAGTATTTCCTTTAGAGAGTACAAGTTTTTCTTATCTTCTACGGTTACTATACCGAACCGAGTAAGTTTTTTTTGTTTTTATCTAACTCTCGACACGACGTGTATACAGTAAAAAAAAATGAGCTTTGAGCTTTTTTAGCATTTTGCTGTAAAGTAAATTGAATATGGAAATTGTGAAAATTTGTCACACTATATACCGCACACTCGCACAAGATAAAGGAGGAAACGTAAAAAAAAATCCAAGTTTTTTGTGAAAAAGAAAAATGCTGTGCTGAAATGGGTAATTATTACGTGGCTGAAAATTTTATTTAGAACTTAGCTTTTCTCTTTATATATACAAGGACGTGCTCAAATTATTTGAATTTGTAGAATTAGAAATCATTTTAAAGTTGGAATATTAAAGGAAGGAAATGGGGGAGTTCCTAAATTGTATGTTGTAGAAAATTAGGAATATGTGTTTGGGAAAAAGTGCTGAACAATGTGTATGAGTGCGGTGGAATTGGTTGTTGAAGATTTTTGTTTTCGTCAGGGAATTAATTGATTTATAAAAGTTTTAAAGTTAACTAACAATCGCAGACATTGCGACTATGTGATGAATACTAAAGTGTTTTAAATTAATTTTTTGAAAACTTACTGATGTGTAATGTTGAAAATTGGCTTACCTGGAAATAAAATAAAAGAACAAATTAATAAATTGATAAAAGGAACAGTAATACTCAAATAATGATTTATTTAATAAAGATTTGTAAGCAAGGTTAATTTTCTGAGATTTTCTTAGCTATTTCCAATTGTTTACTACAGATCTGCCTGAATTTGTAAGATTTTTAACATTTTAATGTTTAAATGTGGATACTGTATAGTAAATCAAAACCAAACGTGTTACGAAATCACCTAACCACTGGCATGCTTTTTTTATTAGATCGGAGAGATCAGAGAAATAAAATAAAAAGCCTTTTGGTTTTTTTGTTCTTGGATCAAATTCGTTTTCTTATATTATATCCGAACAATCTCATATTGCTGTTTTGAAATTTATTTTCGATAGTTCAGAGAAATACAAAGTTCAGAATGGTGAACTCACAAGATGATGACAACAACAATGGAAAATTAATTTTTTAAAGTATATTGTATATAATTTTAATTGATTCTATTAACGATGAATTTTAATTTTTGTGTATTAGTTACAGTGTAAATAATCAATTTTCTTGGTCAAGGTGTGTTTAGCCAATTTAAAGCGTGTTAAAATCTGAAAAAGGCATTTTCAGATTAAAATTATCGAATATAATAAAAAAATAGACCAACAGTCAGAGATAAAAAGGAATCAGAGATAAAAAAAGCCTTTTGTGCTTTAATAATTTTTGGTTGTTTTTTTATTATGTATATCCGAACAATCTCAGATTGCTGTTTTGAAATGTATTTCTGAAAGTTCAGAGAAAAATAAAGGTTGACTTTCAAAATGGCGAACGCTATAGACAACAGAGACAACAACAATGGAAATTTAATTTTTTGAAGTTTATTCTAAAAAATTTTAATTGACTTTAATAATGTTAAATTTTATTTTTGTGCATTAGTTATGTGTAGATAATCAATTTTCTTGGCCATTAGCTAATTTAAATGGTTTAGCGTGTTAAAATTTGAAAAAAGCCTTTTCAGATTATAAGTATCGAATGTTTCTGATAAATATTTCCTCGGATCTCCCCAATATAATAAAAAAACAGGCCAACAGTCAGAGATATCAAAAAGGAATCAGAGATAAAAAAAGCCTTTTGTGTTTTAATAATTTTTTTGTCGTTTTTTTATTGCTAATCACAAAGACTGTTCTGAAATTTATGTTTGATGGTTCAGAGAAATACATAGGTTGACATTCAAAATGGCGAACGCTATAAGACAGACAAAAACAATGGAAAATTAATAAGTTTATTGTAGATAATTTTAATTGATTTCATTAACTGTTTCTTGTTTGTTAGCGTTTAGTTTTATTTTTGTATGATATATTTTACGTGTTACGTATTATTCGGTGGGTAATTGATTTTCTTGTTCATAGTGAGTTACAAAACTATGGTTAGCCAATTTAAATGGTTTAGCGTATAAAAATAGGTAAAAGGCCTTTTCACATTAAAAATTATTGGATATTTCAGATAAATTATCTCCCTGGTCTCTACGATTTAATAAAAATATAGGCTAATAGTATATAAGCATCGGAGACATCAGAGACATAAAAAAACCTTTCGAGTTTTTCCCCTCGGATCAATCCAATAATTGTTTGTCGATTTTTTATAATATCCGAACAATGATTTTTCAGATAGTACAGAGAAATACATAATTTGGCGTTTAAAATAGTGTACAGACTGAGACAACAACAACAATGGAAAATTAATTTTTTAAAGTTTATTGTAAATAATTTAAATTGATTTTATTAACTGTTTTTTTGTTTATTAATCTTTCATTTTATTTTTGTGAATTTAAATGGTTTAGCATGTTAAAATCTGTAAAAGGCCTTTTCAGATTAAAACTTATCGGATATTTTACATAAATTATCTCTCTGATCTCTCCAATGTAATTAAAACACAGGCCAACAGTGAAAGATATAAAAATGAAATCAGAGATATAAAAAAGCCTTTTGTGTGTTTTTTCTGTGATGAATCCGATAACGTTTTCGTAATTTTTTTATTATATCCGAACAATCACAGATTGCTGTTTTGAAATTTATTTCAGATAGTATAGAGAAATACAAAGTTTGATATTCAAAATGGTGAACGTTGTAGACGCTTGCCCACAAAGATAACAACAATGGAAAATTAATTTTTTAAAGTTGATTGTAAATAATTTTAATTAATTTTATTAACTCTTTCTTATTTAATAACGTTCAACTTTATTTTCGTGAATTAGTTTTAAACAGGGTGAGGTTTAGCGTACTAAAATCTGTTAGAGGTCTTTTCAGATTAAAAATTATCGGATAGAACAAATAAATTATCTCTCTGATGTAATAAAACAGTAGGCAAATAATCTAAGCATCGGAGAGATCATAGATATAAAAAAGCCTTTTGAGTTTTTTTTCTCTGATGAATCCAATAACTTTTTAGTCGTTTTTAAATTATATCCGAATGATCACAGATTGCTGTTTTGAAATAGATTTCAGATAGTATAGAGAAATAAGAAGTTTGATATTCAAAATAGTGAAAGCTGTAGACGCTTGTCTACAAAGACAATAACAATGGAAAATTCAGTTTTGAACTGCTTCTTATTTATAACTGCTTCTGTTTAATTTTATTTTTGTGTATTAGTTTTGCTTAGGTAGTCAATTTTCTTGGTCATAGTGTGTGTTGCAAATTTAAATGGTTTAGCGTGTTAAAATCTAAAAAGGCCATTTCAGATTAAAAATTATCAAATATTTCAGATAAATTATCCCTCTGATCTCTGTGGTGTCTCCGATTTAAGAAAAAAAACCAGACCAACAGTAAGAGATATAAAAGAGGAATCAAATATATATAAAAAAAACCTTTTGCTTTTTTATATCTCGGATAGATCCGATAATTTTTTTGGCTTTTATTATATCCGAACAATCGCAGACTGCTGTTTTGAAATTTATTTCGGATAGTACGAGAAATACATAGATTGACTGAAAATTATTTCTTGTTTATTAGCATTTAATTTTATTTTTGTGTATTAGTTATGCATAGTTAACCAATTTTTTTAGTCATACTGTGTTACAAAACAATGGTTAACCAACTTAAAAATGTCAGCGTGTTAAAATCTGAAAAAAGCCTTTTCAGATTAAAAGTAATCGGATATTTCAGACAAATTATCTCTCTAATCCCTCCGATATAATAATAAAACAGGCGAATCGTTTAAGCATCAGATATAAAAAAAGGCCTTTTGATTTTTTTTTCTGTTACTGTTTTGAAATGTATTTCATATAGTACAGAGAAATACAAAGTTTGACAATGGTTAATGGTTATGTTAATAATCATGGGCATCTACAATCATCGTACTACAATGGCGGTAAATTTTGGCCAACTGTAGTAAACCGAAGAGGTCTTATGGATCGTGCATGGCATGAAGGCAATTACCTCGTATTATTACCTAGATTTTAGTAATTTTGCAATTTATAAAGATTCAAAGCTCGAAAATGTATGTTGGAGTTGGACTGAAAGGAAAGTAAGAACTTCCCTTTCGAAAAGCTTGCTAATGAATTAATTTATAAAAACGTTTCAAAGTCTCAAATTAGATTCAACATTTCTAAAATTTTAGAGGATCAGATTATTCGGAAGTTCGACAAACAAAACGCTTAACATGTTGCTACTATTGAACTATTATAACGGGCTATAATTAACGGGACAGCATGAAAGAACCAAAACACGCTGTCGAAACGGCCAAAAATACAGGTAGCTATAAAATCAAATTTTGATTACAAATTTGGTGAAGGAACCACAAATAAGATCGAGCATATAGCCGCAATGAAAAAGAATGCAAGTTACCAATCGTTCGAAGTGGTGGAGGAAATAAAATCATCGCCGATTATTTTGCGACGAAAACCAGAAATTTCGAATAAACCAACTTTCTATCAAACATTTTCGCGGTTCAACACAATTTACATAAATGGTAACTACAATAGTGGTACGACCAATAAATGTACACCATATGTTCGGGGTTTTAAGATGGAAAATAAAATGCCAACAGTAATGTTGTATCGATCGAATCAATCAATTGCAAAAAAATCGAATGAAGAGTGAATGGCGGTGCACCATTATTAACTGGTGCAATATTAAAGAATTTTCGAATTTCCAATTTTGAAACCCATTAATGCTTTAAACATTATTCGCAGCGCAAAATTGGCCAAGTTTATCGTTTCGAATTTTACAATTAAATGCAATCTACGACGGAGAGGATTGTAGTCCAATAGAAGCGGGCGAGACATGAGTCGAAGAAACAAAAGCACGGGATGAGATGGAAGAAGCGCTAAAAATAACAGTACAGTAAGGAGGAAAGCATAAAAAGTGATCATCAATGCAGAAGCTATAGCGGGAGGCAAGTATCACCATCTGCGGCGGACGGGTGCAAATGAAGAAATTTCATCAGGAAATAAAGGGTCGTTAATCGACTGAATAAAAAAAGGCGAAAGGAGAAAAGAGAAATAATGAAGCGTCTAGCATCAGAAACAAATGGACATCAAAACAATGTATGAACTGCCTGAATAGTTTCAGATCCTCCAAATGCGAAAATAGTATTAAAATGGATGGGTTGGACAGCAAAAAACGTAAATGAATATTTGGTTAACTACAAACAAATAGAAGATAGAGTGGAAGAGCAAGTTGCTTTCATAACATTATGGGTACATATATGCCAGTAAATAAAATTGAGAAAGTTAATATTATATCACTAAACTGCAATGGCATTGTAGAACTCCAAAGGAGAATTGAGTTATCAAAGATACTGGCTAAAAATAAACCAATAATACCTTTACTACAAGAGACAAAATTAAAGCAAAAACATAGAAAAATACTAGATGATTACAATTTGGTAAGGGAAGACATCAAAATTAAAATCACCACGATCAATATACATACATATAATGAGCTTCCGGGACCCAACCCCTCACCAAACGCAGTATCTAGGCCTATCGACAAATGATATTTCTACTTTTCCCAGTAGATGATGAAGTGATTGGCATTTTTATGATTTGCCAAATCGAAAATACTGTGAATGTCATTACTACTAATATATTTCCTATGACGACCTGCACGCTGCACCATTAAACATTGCAATCGCTAGAACAATATGCTGGGGATAGTATCAATTTTATGGCAATAAATACTAACTTGAAATGCATATTTTCCTTTACTAACTGGGAAGCGCTTATTACTAAAATAGTAAATTTTACTATTTTAATGGTAACAATTTGTATTCGCAACTCTTTAAATAAACTATGTGTTATAGTAAAATGCTTTCCTATATTAGGCCACAATCCTGTGGGCTCCTATAAATTATAGAAATGTCTCCTATCATTTTTTTTTTTTCGTGTACAGAAAGAATACCAAAATCCTACTCTGAAACCAAAGGTGTCCCATATAAAAGAAAACCCAGAGTTAGAATTAAATACAATCGGCCAAAAATCAGTAGTTCTGGATGATTTATTGGATAAAGTTGATAATTGCTCGGTGTTGGAGAAAAGGAAAGTTCTTATAAAAATCGTACACTGGCAAGATAGAGCACAACGCTTAAGCAATTCTTTTCCAATTGGCAGGAGTTTCCATGTTAAGTAACTCGCTTGATAGAATGGTGAGATAAATTAGTCGAGATATACAGAAGACAGAAAGCAGGAACGAACAACCAAAAAACCCATCTAAACCGAAAGCACCTGGTAGCATAGGTGAAGGTATTCCTGGTTCGAGTCAGGAAACTAGACGTCCGGAGACAGACGATCCGCGTTCTGAAACAGACTTAGAGTCAACTTTAGAAAGGCAATTTTCCGCGAAACTCGAAGAAATGTCTCAAATTTTCATGGACAAACTCTCCGCCTCATCAAAATCGCAGCCTGAGAATAGAAAACGGATAGATAAATTTAGACAGTCGTCCCATCCTAGTAAGGAAACTCGAAGTGATATGGACTCAGAGGAGAGTTCCACATCGGTTTTAGATCGAAACAGTACCCATCGTTCACGACAGTCGCATCAAAGGTATCGTAGAAAACCGAATCCCAATAACTGGAAGATTTCTTTTTTTGGTCGCGAGAATAAAAGGGGAGACGAAAATGTATTAGATTTTGTAATGAGGGTAGAAGAATATGTATTCCAAGATGATGTGCCTAAGCACGAGCTGGTCACATTGTTGCGAAATTTTGTGACGGACAAGGCCGACAAGTGGTATTACAATTTCATACGAAAGAATAGACTTGCCACTTGGACTCAGATGAAGGAGTCGCTCTTTGACCGTTTCAGCAGTGTAGAGGGAGATCGCGAAATTAGGAAGTACATACGATAAGTAGAGTACAATATCTGAAGGAATCATTTAATGATTTACCGCCTAATCAATCCTCTACCTGATGACGAAATTTTGGAAATTCTAATGGACAATATGAACCCAGCGTTGAAAAATGCTACTCACCGCAGACAAATTGATTCAACAGAGTCCCTTAGGAAATTATGTGACAACGTTGAAAAGCTATGGAATACATCCGGATTTGACCCTCGCAGACTAATTGAGCCACGTATTCGACGTTCTCACGCGGTTGCTCAAATCTCAACCCAAGATGGTGCATCGTCTTCCTCAGGCAATCAAAGAAACGATTTAGAGTATGATAGTGATGATCAAATACAGATCGATAGGGAAGGACTTCCTCACTTAGATGCAGTATCTGGTATAAATCGTCAAAATTTCATAGTGTGCTGGAACTGCATAAATTTAGGACACCGATTTTCTGCCTACTCAATGGAAAGGACTCATAATTTTTGTGAAGGTTGTGGTCTGGCTGGATTCAAAAAGGAAAATTGTCTTAGGTGTCAAAAGAAGCGAGTTCAGGGAAATGCTACCCCGAACGCTGCCAATTTCAGATTTCCAATTCAATCGAAACAATCCCCAACAACAATCTAAAATAAGTTAAAGCCAACCAAACACTGATCCGACGTTCGAAACCACTACCCATTTTAGAGCTCCCATAAATAAAAGAGTATCGCGAGTTCAAAAGTATTGGAAAAGTAGGAAAGAATTTCAACATGCCTGCTCGATTTCATCAATATGTGACGTAGAAAATGACCCTCGGCCTTATACAAAATAAATGTAAATGGTCATTATATTCTAGGGCTACTTGATAATGGAGCAAGTGTCAGCATATTGGGAAAAAACTCCGAACAGTTTTTACTATCTTAAGGTATAAAAATCAAAACATTGAACTCGTGCATTCAAACGGCGGATGGATCAAATAATGCTGTTTTGGGTTATGTACAATTGCCTGTTAGTTTCCGGAATAAAACTGAAAAGATAAAATTCTGCGTAGTGCCAACCTTACAGTCAGAGCTTTAGAAAAAGAGTCAGAAATCGTCAGCGAATGAAGGCTTGACAAATAATGATAACCATCATGCGCTAGATCCTAATCAATTCATTAAATTAAAAGAAATAATTAAACTATTTCCTTCATTTACGTCGAAAGGTTTGGGTAAGACCAACTTAGTGGAGCACTCTATCGACATGGGAAATGCCATTCCGATCAAACAGAGGCATTATTCCGTTTCTCCTGCAATTCAAGCATTAATATATCAAGAGATTGACCGAATGATTGCGTTAGGGGTGATTGAAGAAAGTTGTAGTCCTTGGAGCTCCCCAGTGGTCTTGGTAAGAAAGGCAAACGGCAAAAATAGACTGTGTTTGGATTCTCGGAAAATAAATATGGTGACGAAGAAAGATGCCTATATGCTCCCTCTCATAAATAGCTTACTCAGTAGAATGCAACAAACAAAATACAATACTAGTCTCGATCTTAAAGATGCGTTTTGGCAAATTCCGCTATCTAAAAATTCTAGAGAAATAACAGCTTTCACAGTACCAGGCCATCCTCTCTATCAGTTTTGCGTCATGCCGTTTGGGTTGTGCAACGCACCCGATACCACATCAGATACGCGAAAAAAAATTCATCTACCTAGATGATTTACTGATTGTTTCAGCTGAGTTTGACGAGCACTTGGCGCTGCTGAAGACGGTAGCGGAATTACTGTCAAGGGCCGAACTAACCCTTAACATTGAAAAAAACCAATTTTTACTTAAAGAAACTCTATACATCGGATATATAATTGGAGAACACGGATTAAGAACGAATTCATCAAAAGTAGATGCTATCAAGAATTTTCCAGCGCCAAAGACGGTGAAACAAACGCGACGGTTACTTGGAATGGCAGGCTGGTATCGTCGTTTCATTCGTAATTTATGCAGACGTTACCGCCCCCCATTACAAGTTTACTACGTAAAGGCGTTAAGTTTCATTGGACCGAAGAAGCCAATTTGGCATTTGAAAATCTAAAACACCCTTATGTGTCATGCTCCCGTTCTTCATAATCCGGATTTTACTAAGGAGTTTTTTATTAGATGTGATGCAAGTACTCAAGGTACCGGAGGAGTGCTCTTTCAATTAGATGACGATAGTGGTGGCATATAGCCTTTTTTTCCCAAAAATTAAACTCGGCACAGCGGAATTACACAGTAACGGAACTAGAATGTCTAGCGGCTGTTGTTAGTGTCAAACAATTCCGACCGTATATTGAAGGGTATAGGTTTACCATCATTACCGATCATGCTAGTCTTAAGTGATTAATGTCAAAATCATCCGTTAAAGACCACCAAACTAACCATTTATATTTTACAAACATTTTCCGTTATTTTTGGCAGGCGTTATTTTGGGCTGGCACAATATGGCACGGCTTTTCTTAAATTTGGAGACCTCTCCCCCAATATCACAATTGATCACGACAATTTAAATCTTCTACTCGCATACCGCCAAATCACAGATCCACAGATAATGTTAAACTATTTAGAACTGACACGTGTTGAGCAGCAATCAAAGTCGTATTTGCCATTTTTAATCTTCGATCTTTAACAATTACAGCTAGTTATACATACATATGTAGTATATCGTTGAAAGCCCTTAAGAATTTAATTTACTCAATTCAGAGAGTATCCACAATGTTCAAAAATTTATTTTCTTAAAATTTGTGCCGTTTGTTCAGATCACAATATTATCTGAGCAACATGAAATTGGCCGATATAATTCTTTACTCAGTGCTTCAGCCTAGACGGGCCGTATTCGAAAATACAAAATAATACACAAACAATACAAAATTAGAATTAACGTTAACGATCATTTATTACCGAATCCCACCTCCTTGTCATATAGGATTTCATTTTATATATCTCCCAGCTCTCCTAAACCTGCGCCACTCTAGTGGCTTGATATTATTTTAAAGCCTCCCATAGTAATTTGCTATTAGGATTTATATACGACTTTGAATACCAAGAGAATTTATTATTCAGAAATAATACCTTTAAAGGTGATTTTGTTAAAGCAATTCCCAAATAATGTATCGATCAACATATCGTTGAAATTTCAATCATTAAAATGTCAATAAAACGTCACAGAAATGATAATGTCAGAAATATTATTGTCATAGAAACAAGAATATCTTGCTATATTTAAAAGCTCACTAGATATAATTATTTTTAAATGTTGACGATATTATTTGCAACCAGCAAAGTATTTCAGGTAAATTTAGAAATTTCAATTTCATATTACACGGTAATCCGTTCCCACCTAGGGAACAATTGTTAGAATTTGCACACATTTTCGAAGCTTACATGCCCAAATTTAAATAGAGTTTAATACCGATATAATAGTGATGATGAATTAAAATAATAAAAATATGGTGGGATGTCTGTACTGTGTGGCAAGCAGATATATTTGCACACTTAACAGAAGTTAATGTAAAAGATGGCGTCCACAATCATGTGCTTATTGAGAACCTCTCTAGCCACTGATTGCTCCCCGCAACAAGAAGTGTGCCATATGCTGTTGGACAACGCAAGGCCATCAGTTACATAACCCAAAATTACCAATTTTATTTTAATTAAAATTATAGGAAAATTATTTTCTCGCGAAAAAAAACATCCGTGCTATCCAACGACTACTCGAAATTTGTATCTAATATCCTTTCCTACTCCAATTGATGTTTGAGTGAAGTTAGTTAGATCAAAATCAGTAAAGTCTATTTAGACTCAAATAAGTCGTTGAACGCTTTTTTTGTAATTCATAAAATAGAAATTAAATTAAAATTCTTCAAAAATTTAATTCCAAATCAAATTTTATTTTTAAAATCTCAAAATTCGCCTTTTTGAAATCTGAAATATTATGGGGTAATAAACACACAAAAAAAAAAATATTTATGTGCATTTTCAACGGCTCCAATGTTGGGTAAATTTTCAGCCGGCAACCCATCAAAGGGTTATTGTTGTATTTTTTTTTTTTTTTATTGTGTTATCAACATTTCTTTTTTCACATATGTACAGTGTATATAGTCGTGTATATGTATTACATATTTACCTTTTAGTGATATTACATTTTATTGTAAGAAAATAATAAGTATAACGAAAAAAAAGGTAAAAGTAAATAAGTAAACGAGAAGAAATCTACCTATATGTGTATTATCTACATACATTTTCTTCTGTTAGGTAGGAATATTATATGTATATAAATATAATGTACATACAGTATAAACAGCATAATATAATACAAAACAAAAAAAAAATAAATAAAGAAATGATAACACATATGAATATCATGATGATGGTGATATTGTCTTTAAAAGTTTAGCTTTGGTGAAGATATATTACATACACATACCGGCCATTCATCATTCCGGTCTTTCATCATCATGTTACACCACCTACAATAAAAGCCGTATAAATAAAAGATAAAACCATAAGAATTGTATATAGAGTATATCGAGATAATTATACACACGAAATGAAAAGTAAATATGTATCTATTGGATCACATAAAGCTTTAATTAGATGAAACAGGCATTCCTTCTTCTTAAGTCAATATAATCATATCAAAATCCCGTCTTAATAAAAATAAATAATAGTGTTTTTTAAAAACTGTCATTTATTAGTTAATAACACACAGACAATATATATTTTATACCCAGGAATTGTTTATTATTCTAATTCAATATTTATTTTAGTTTTTTTAATATAAATAGTTATCTCTCTATCCACATACATACATACTCATGATATGATTCATATACATCGTACACACATTATATTTGTTCAGAGTCGACATGAAAACATAGAAAAAACATAACAAACCTAATATGAAAAGTGAAAATTGATTGATTGTTTATCAATGTAAATATCGAAAAAAAAAAATCTCCGTTTTGTATGTACCTCTATACGGTTGCTTTTGTGTACATTGATCACACGGTTTGGATATGAATGAAACCAACAAAAAAAATATTTGGTTAGAACTGAGTGTCTTAACACCCAATTGGGTTTCGAAGCGATACACTATAGACACTGTGATTGACATTTACCGTTTCGAATAATACCATATACTTAAGTATATTCTCAAAGTTTTTGATGGTGTACAAAATATATGTTTCCGGCATGACAATTCAAATATTGTGGGGGGGTATCCATACTTCAGTTTATCTATATGTAAATAAAACCATATACAAAATAAATTTCGTCACCATCTTAATTTAGCACTGGCGCTTATTTTTTAAGATACATTTACATATTTGATATATAAACGTAATTTGAGATGTATCATTTGTTATTTGGTCGAGAATGTGTTAAACTATTTGAAATTTATGTTAATTAACGTGGCAATAAAACAAAGATTCTGTTTTTTTTTTTTTGGTTTTGTTGAAATGCTTTTGGCGGATTTACGTTTTATTGCTGTAATTCAGCATTTCTAAATAAATTTTTTGTTTAAATCATAGTGGCCTTTAGCATTTCATGACATTATGAATTATTAGTTGTTCACACCTTGTTGTATTAGAAATTATTTAATGTTGTGCGCATAGGTTATCAGTTTCGATTAATTCATGGATTCACATGTCACAACCGAATTTTTTGATGTTTGCAAGGGCATGGTAAATTTTTAATTAATTTATTTATTTATTTGATTTCCCAATATACATTTTTTCCAAATTTAAAGACATTTAAATTTTAGAATGTAAAATATTTTATTTATAATTATTCAGTTTCTCGATATTGGAAAAATAAAAAAGTTTTAGTCGTGAGCAACTCACTCTAAAATTGACGGAATAAATTAAATTTTTTGTTAACGACTTCTTAGTTTAAAAAATTTGGGGAAGTTATCTTAATTAGAATTTTAAAATGTATTTTTTTTAGTTAATAGTACACTGTAAGCTTAAAACTACTTCATTTAGTAAGTTACACATATTTTTAATTTAAAGTTTTTTCCTTCGAATTTTGAAACTTTTGAGGCCTGAAAGAATAAAAGGAGAGATGAACAATGTACTTGAAAATTTGGGAGACTTTTCAAAGTAACCAAACGCTAACAGGAAATTTGCAGCCTCTCAAACTCATCCTCCTCCAGGTCCCGAAAGTTCAAATAATAATCTCTATCATCCCTTTTCATTTTGACGTTGATTTCTCTGTGTCCGTACTTTAGCGCTCTTTCTTTGGCTCTAATAAACATTCCCTTCAGATGGCTGATGCAATCTTCTATTTCCATTAGTTCATATACAGTTTTTTTGGTTTTGGTTAACCTATATTTTCCTTCTTTGATGGCTTCCTTGTCCCGTTTTCCCACTAGATGGCTCAGTATTTTCCTTTCGAATATGGTTATTTTTTTATACACTGATGGTGTTATAGTGACCCATACTGAGAATCCATATGTGTACACCGACCTTATAATTTATTTGAAATCAGTTTCTTAGTTTTGATTGGTAGTTCTAGTCTTTTGCAAATTGTTCTAACCATACTATAGGCTCCTCACGCTTTATTGATATCCCTGTCTAAACGTTCGCTAAATTTCCACCGAATATTCAGATTAAATCCCAGGTGTTTAACGGTGTTGACTGCTTCGATTTTTTTTCGTTAATGGTACTGGATGCCTTTTTACTATCTTCCAGCATGGTTTTTGGGCATCTACCGGATAGTCCTGATAACCATTCACTCTGATTTCTTTTCGTTGATTTGTAAGCCACATTCTTGGTGAACTTCTTGTATGATTTTGATGTGCTTTTGTATTTTTTCTGTAGCTGCTTCCACCTTAAACGATGACGCTGTGATAATTGTATCATCCGCAAACATAATGACTTCAGTGCCATTTTCAAAGGCAAAGAAAAAATAAATGCTAGGAATTTTTTGAAAATCAGAGCATTTATCAAGCAAGTTTTTAATAAACAAAAAAAAATCGAAAACGTTAAAACGGAACAAAACAAAAAACTCAAGCACCATAAAGTATTTGAACATCTGACTTTGGGTACGTTGTATTTTAAATTCAGCATCCTCCAAAAACTATTTTTCGTTAGCTTACTTTTTGCAACTATTACTGCTTGTGGTCTCCTTGGTATGAATTCCACTAAATGTATGGTAATGTCGGCCGTAATGCTTTATGTATTCCTGTGCCGTGTGCTTTAGATCATCATCATGTTGAAACACAAAGCAATCTTCGATGTTACTGAGCACTGGCTTGTAACCACACACTGGCCATTGGAAGAAAAGTAACCCCAAACCAGTACGTGTCCTTCCCCATGTTTTACGGTTTGGGCATATATTTCTTTTTGTCAGCTCTGAGTTCGGTTTTCACCCTACGTTATGTCGGCCATCTGATCCAAATGAATAGCACTCTAGAGGCTGGTTTTATACATTCATTTTTTACTTTCAGCTGGAAACTTTATCAAATTTTCCTAAATTTCCCACGGGAGACTTGAACTAAATTTTTTGTAAAAACCTCGTGTATGGACCTACGGTAAAGAACTTTGCGGCTGTTCCAAGAAAATTAACATCAAGATGATACAGACATTCCAAAACAAAGTACTTTGGAACATTGTAAATACCCCCTGGTATATTAGAAATTAGAGGACCTCCACCGAGACGTATTATGCTCTCAAGCATGATTCACATTCACGACATCGAAAAAATGAAAACACAGAGATATGTCGTATGCCGGACAGACTGATGGCAGTAAGACGTCTGCAAAGGATCAAGCCAATAGGCCTAGTGAATGGAATTTAAAAACTACACCACAATAGTAAATGTTTATGTATTGTATATAAATAATTTAAATCTCTAAATTATGCCATTGGGCTTTATCTCAACAATCATGATTTAATTATGATAAAAAAATTACTAGATGATTTATATTAAGTCAGTGTAATATGGAATAAATAATAACAAAAAATTAAAAAATCATTTAAGAAATGTTCCTAGAAATTTTTTTATATAAGTGAAAGGACCTCAACTTCCCCTACTCCCTTCCACATTAATTATTTTATTTTATGCATTAAAATTAAGGAGAACAGTGACGCTCATGGCATTCTAGAGCATGGTTGCTCAAGGCGGGGTTTCTCCCACATCAATTTAATTCGTGAATTATAGCAGAGGCCAGAAGATTATTTATTTATAGATGTGAAAATCATCAGTAAACTATTAGATCTAGTGACTTGAACTTTTAGAAGGACTATCAAGTCACATGAGTGATTTATCTTCAATATAATATGTTGAAAAATATTATTTCTTCTATTACGTTATCCATCTTGCATGAAACTAAAGCATCGACTATCAGTTATTCAAATCTTATTCCATACCAAGCAAAATTTGCAACTTGCTATGCGTACTTTAACAGTATTGTTTAATTAAGTGAATTTGGAGATCAAATCTGCGCAAACTGGCATTAAGTCCCTAGTTTAGTCTACCTCAAAATTTCAACTTTTATATCCCATATTCTTAAAATTGCCAGTCGACAAAATTCGTACTCAAATACGACAAACATTTCAATACCGATAGCTATGTATCGGCTCCAAAAATACCGGGCCTACAATATAAAAACAACAACTGAAAACAAAAAAAATTAATAAAACTTTCAAATGTTGTTTTAAAAACTAAAGCCTGTATCCTGTATGTATTCCATGAGAAAAATTGACTGACAGCCAAAAAAAACGAAAAGAGAAAAATAATTTGATGCTCCATAAAAGAGACAAAGCTAACGCGTTTTTTCTTTCTTTTTATTTTACATTTATGTATTTTACAGTTTTGCTATAAAATAAACAAAAAAAAAGCGTTGTCTTTTTCTCTTTTATAGAGCATCAGATTATTTTTCTCTTTTCGTTTTTTTTACTGTCAGTCAATTTTTCTTATGGAATACAGGCTTAAAAGACAGACAATGCTTTTCATCGTTTTTCTTCAAGGCATCCTTGGTCACTAAATTCTGTTTTTATTTTGTTTTTTTTTGCATTTTGCTTGCATATTTTTCATTACAACGCCAACTTCGTGAAAGTAAAGAGTGACTACGTGTGAATTCAATAAATAGTGGTAAATAAAATTAATTAATTTTGTTAAAAATATCAAAGAATTAAAAAAGTTAGTAGTTTAATTTAAATATTTTTGAAACTAGGGGGTACAGCCCGTCCTAGGACGGATACAATTTATATATTATATCGGCGCGGCTTGTTTCGTCGCCTATTAACGTTATTGCGATAATATTATGTATGAGGCATGAAGCCTAAAAGCATTGCCACATGCCATAACTACAGACGTTTTTCTAGAAACAGATTTTCCATTTATGATTAAATGGCTCCATATTTTGTGGTTAAAATAATGATAAATGATATAAAATAATTCAGATTATTAATCAATATTAGAAATTTACAATAATTTAACAATTTTAATTGAAAAATGATCATTTTTCGTTTCTGCCGTTCCCCGGAAACGGATTTTGACTTAAATGGTTATTTTTCAATTAAAATTGTAAAGTTATTATAAATTTGTTATTTTAATTAATAATATGAGTTAGTTTATATTATTTATCATTATTTTAAATACAAAATATGGATCCATTTAATCATAAATGGAAAATCTGTTTCTAGAAAAACGTCTGTAGTTATGGCATGTGGCAATGCTTTAAGGGCCAACCTAACAAATCATACATTTAAATTAAAGGTAAACTTACAATTTATGAGTAATTGCAGACGACCAAAGGCAAAATTTCGCGTAAATTCTAAGCATGCGGTGTAAGGCGGTATCACGTCAAAAAAAAATTAAATTGGAAAAACAAAACTAAAACACCTTGAGCACAATCGAACCCCAGAGCTTAGCCGCTCTATATAGTCCAATACGTAACTACTTCGCCACATCCAGCGATATAAATACATGGATAGGGGATAGAACAAATTTTATGGAGCAACTGAAAAAGTATTAAGTGTGTGATAGAGAAAGAAAAAACCTTCGTCCTTGTCTTTAAATTCGAATTTTCGAATACCAAATTCAAATTTATGTGTAGGAGGCGGTAAAGCAAAGTAGCTGTCGCCTAGAGACGGAAAAAATAAACGTTGCAAATTCAAAACATGCCAGATACAATAATATAAAAGTAGTCGTAGCCATGGTAACATATTTGTTTGTTTATGCTAGATTTTTGACGTTTTATTCGAATTTTTTGTTGTTGTTGTTTATTTTCAGGGATGTATTTGAAATTTAACGGAATAAATGGTTATTAATTCTTTAATTAGTGTACGAAAACTGGTATCGTAATGTTTAACTATTCAAATTTGATATAATTAATTAATTATTTTCAATATAATTAAACATTATCCAATATTTATCCCATTCAATTTAAAAAAAAATCTGTTTCAAAAAATTTCGAAATGAAATTTATTCAAGTACGGCACTTATTCGGAAATACTTTTTTTGATAAAGAGGAGTATATAAAAGAGTAGTAAGACTATACAATAAAATTTGCTCCACTTTTAGTGACGTAAATCAATGTGATTTTTGATCAATCCCCTATCCATGTATTTATATCGCTGGCCACATCCAACGTAAGAAAACGTATTTCATTTTCATTGTTGTGCTGTTTCAAGCATAGTTATGCTATGAAGTTTATGACAGGAAAAAATGTTTACCGAAAATTCGCATGGCTTACTAAAACTCATAATATAAGTTTTTAAATAATTTGCGTGCAACAGTTGCATTTGTGGCACAGTTGTTTGCATGCTTGCTTTGAGCTCCGGAAGCCCCGAGTTCCATTCCCGGCGGGTGATGAAAAATTACAGCTGGTTAATGTAAGGATCAATGAATTAATCATTCATTAACCGTTGTAAAAATGATTACGAAACTTCACTATGAAGCGGCCAAATCCCTCTTTGAGATGTAGTGCCAGCGAAAAAAAAAAATAAATAAAAATAAAAAGTAAAAATTAGTAGTAGTGTTCGCATACATTTAGGCGCATCAGAAACGTGTACCACGTATTTTGTTGTGTAATTACTGTAATGACGATAAAGCGGAATATTTAATTTAATGTTGGTCAATACATGAATACTAACTGAAACTACTAAATAATCTTAAAAGATGACCTTTGCCGCTCTACTTCCGTACATTACAGTCACTCTGACACGATCTTCAAAATTTAATTTAAGAGACTATACGCAGTTGCAAGACCAAAAAAAGTCTTTTTTTTACGATTTTTTTCTGAAAAGGGGCATTATTTGATAAATACAAGAAGTATTAATAAATGCAGCGGTAAATTTTACCTTTATTTCGGCATTTTTTATTTTTAAAAATATTAATGTACACTGCTCCTGTAGACGGTCTGATGGAGGTCTCCCAAAAAAAAATGTCTGGCAGTGAGCAAGATATCTCTGGTTTGGAATATTTGAAATAAAAAAACCAGAAGATTCTATTAGTGGATAGATAAATCTAGGTATTGATCGAAGAAATAGACGAAATTTTGATTTTTGACAAAAAAGCAACTACGAAAAAAAAAATCCGATTTTCGACCAAAATTTGTTCCTTACATTGTTTAAAAAAATAGAAATAATTATCGGAAATTATATTCCTTCGATCAATACCTGAAAAATATATCTGAGAAGGTTGTGTTAAAATTTCAGACCAATCGGTTGAGCCGTTTTTGAGAAATCATGCTCACCGACTTTGAAAACACCGTTTTGAGAAAACCCCATCCAAAGTTTCAAAAGATGTTTATATTTACATCGTTAAATTTTTTTTTTTCATGCGTGTATCTCCAAGAATATTACCCGGATCGATTTGAAATTTCCAGCCAATAGGTATACTCAAATATATATATTCCGAAAATGCAATAAAACAAATCGACTTTTTAAAATTTCTAACTGCGTATAACTGCGGATAATATTGTAATATTACATAAATTCCTAAACATGTTGAATATTTTGTATTATTCTATTTAACTAATTTATATTCCAAAATTGACAAAATTCCTAAAATTTCTAATTTTTGTTTTACATTCTAATTTTGTTTAAATCTAATTTATTAACCTTTTTCTTTACACATTGAAGTGAAGTAGAAGGTCGGTATTTGAAGAATTTTAACATCGAGTAAATGGAAGTCGAGAGAAAGATAATCCAGAATTATAGTACAGTGGAAAAAAATCTTTTGCTAGAACTAGACTACCAGCTAACGGGCTCTCTCTCATTAATCAACCCTAATATCTCTAGGCTGTATGGCTGGCTGTATTTTCGTTCAACAAAATGTGAAAGCCTTTTATGGGAGTTTAACAACTATTTCATTACTAAGAAAATTCACACATAAGAACGGTCTGTATAATAATTAGGCGCTCGTGATCAAACTTCACAGAAAATATTGGTTTACTCCATAACACGGAATGACGGAATATATCGGTTTACTCCAGAATATACACAAGCCGATATTTTAATAATTTGACAACTATTTTCAATCAAGTATGGACCAACATATCTGAAATATAGTATTTTAAAAATAAAATTTAAGATCCTGAAACCTTTCTAATATAATTCAGCTTTAAATGATACCACGGGTTAGGAATCCAACAAATAACCCATTTTGTTTACTTTTGTTACTAAAATATATCCATGGTTACAATTTCAGCCAAAAACCTGGTACCTCCTTATATAAAAATTAAACGATTTTCGAAAAGGAAAAAAATAGAAAGGTAACCATGGCCGCCTTATCATTTAACTAAAGTCTCAATTCTTTCGTAGCAAGAGGCAATAAAATCATTTTAGAACCGGGAAGTAGAACCCAAAAATAGAAATTTGATAAAGGTTTAAATAGCATTCAGAAGGCAACAGTTGAAAAACCAATGATTCCTCCCTGAAGGATCATGAATTAAAGATGTTGAACGAAGTATGAAAGAAGGTTAAAGTAACAATTTTACTGAAAGGCCAATGTGCAAAGAAAACGTAGATGCCAGGAATTTTTTGAAAAGCAGAACATTTATCGATGACGTGCGGTTCAGACTAAATGGGTCTGGGTCGTTTTGGCAGATTTCAGTACGGCATATGGTATACTACAGCATATGGTACACTACATATGTATATGCATGGTAAACAATGACACATTTAAAACCTGCCTGTTTTTCATTACACATCATCATTTAAAAACCATGCCGTGCCGTGTGATTTAGATCATTATATCATGTTGAAACACAAAGATTTTCGCAAGAAGAATTTTCGATGTTACTGAGCACTGGCTTGTAACCACAAACTGTCCATTGTGAGAAAATCAATCCTAAACCATTATATATCCTTCCCCGTGTTTTACAGTTTGGCACATATTTCCTCTAGCCAGCTCTGAGTTCAGTTTTCACCATACGTTATGTCGGCCATCTGATCCAAATAAATAGCTAGAAGCTGGTCTTATACATTCATTTTTTACTTTCAGCTGGAAATTTTATCAAATTTTCTCAAATTTCCCACGAGAAACTTGAACTAAATTTTTTTCTGCAATAGCTATTGACAGACAGGGCGAACCTCTTTTTTCTGGTGGGTCAAAATTAATTTAAAAAAATTTCAATTTAGAGTCGTGGGTCAACAATTCAGTAAACAAATAACCATGACCGGTGGGTCACTCCATGACCTCTAATGATTTTTGGAAAATCGAATTTTTCCAAATTTCACACGAGAATCTTGTACTCAATTTTTTCCTCTGCGATAGCCATAACCAAGTCACATAAATGCAACCCATCTCCAGACAAAACACTTTAGAGGCTGATTTTATACCAAGTTTCTAATTATTTCTGGAACATCGAATTTCCCCAGATTATCCAGGAGAAAATTGAACTGATTTTTTTTCCTGCAATAGCTATTGACAAATCACCTCAATGCAATCCATTTTCAGGCATAAAATACTTGATGCTGATTTTATACCATTTTTAAATATTTTTTTTGGTTTCGCGAATTTTCACGAGGAACTGTACGTAGGTTCTGCCACGTAAGAATATTAACAAAAGCCTTCAATACTACCACACATCGTTTGTAATTTTCGGCTAAGCACTATCGACTGATTTCGACTTAACATTTTACTTTCTGCTGGGGGTAACACAATCTGTATTACCGACTATTTACTTTCGGCTGATATTAACATGGTTCTGCATTATCGACTTTTTATTTTCGGCTGCCAAGTTTCGCCTAATTTTAGCAATATAATAAATTGAACTTACTCTCATCGAAAAAAAAATATATTTTTCCAGAAAGTCTTGTCCTTTTCGACATACCGGTTGATTAACGGAGGTCATTGGCCTAAAATTCTCAAAATAAATTGTAATATGTATGTATGTTCCAATTTTGACAATTTTTAAATAGCTTAGTATAGAGACGATGTTTATTCATCAAAATTCTTGTAAAAACAAGCCAGAAATTAATGACAGAATAACATTTATATGCCACAATATTTAATGGTGCTGATCTTCCATTTATTATCCCAGCTGCTTAAATATAACCAACAATCAGCAATTTTCCAAAAAATTATGCCGCAAACAAAGGGTTACAAAAATAAACAAAAAAAAAATGCTATAGATGGTAAGGTTGAACGATTCTGCCTTGTGTGTGTACCATTAAAATCTCAGATATAACAGAAAATAATAAGAAAATATGAATATGTGAGACACGAGAAACGTTATTGTTTTCTCAAGTAAATATTCTTTGAACTTTTTTTTTTTTGTTTTCGTTTTTTTTTTGGAAAAAATAAAAAAGAAAATTGGCAACATTATTTTAATAATAACAATAAAGAGTCGTGAACAATATGGTGATAGTGTATTTTATACTTAAAATGTATGTGTAGGCGTACAACAAAATTAAGGTGACATAATTTACCATTTAATATACAAGCAACTAAGAAAAAAAAATATTTTTACAATCTTAAATACTTTAATAAAAAAATACCGGATATGTTAAGGTGGATGGTAAACCATCTTAACCCATTATTACAATTTCGATTTTATAAGGTGTTTATAATAAAGCCATGTTTCTAGTTCAAAGCACTCTTCTAAGTTTAAGTCCTAAAACGAACAATTGTTTTATAAAAGGTTAAAGGGTTACATTAAAGTTCCTGAACGGCTAAAATTAAACTAAACGCCTAAAAGCGGTTTGACAATTTTTAAAACTTTTATGAAACCTTGGTTTTATAAAAGTTTATAAATGGTCACAATGTAACGAAAAAGTACAAAAAAGGCGAAAATTACTTTAAATGAACGTGCGTTAAAAATAACCTTGATAATTTAGTTTAGGTTAAATTAAAATTACCCAGCGGTAGCTTTTGATCAAAATTAAGACAAATAAAATCGGTTTTTGTGTAACCTGATTTAAACCATTTAGTTAGAATGTGAAAGATTAATATGTCTAAACATTTCGTTCTCATACTGCAACTTTTAAAATACCTGAAAATCATTTTCATTCTCCTCGATTGACCAAACAAATTGTGTTCTGTATTTATTTTTTGAATCGTTTGATCTGGAGCATGCACATAAATATACAAAACAACGTTGAAAATTTAATCTTCAATTTGTATATTAAATTGATCGAATTGTTAATAAATATATTCTCGCATGTCAAAAACAAATATAAGCACGTGTCCCACATAATCCCTTCCAGTTAATATAATTCGTATATGTATGTATGTACGGCATATATACAAAGTTTGTGAAATCTATATTAACAATTTACATTTTACATGAATAAATACGAATACGTCACATTCTAAATCCTTGTTAAAATACATAAAATCTATAATCTTCTCTTTTTGGGATAATATGTTGAATTTGGATGGTAAATTCGCTTCATGTGAAAATAAAGGAAAATTACATTTTCGTTTGTTCTGTCTAATTTTACTCACACGTCAATGTCATAACCCCTTATCACTTCCGAGCTAGCTCCTTGGCATTGTAAATCTTTATCTCCATAAATATATATGAGAGTAGATATAGTGAGATACAAAAAAAAATAATTACGTTCAAACAACAAATATAGTCTGTCTTAATATATAAAACATAAATAGATAGACATATTTATGTATACATCTGATTAAATTTAAATTAGAGATACATATGAGACATAAAAGCGCGCCTCTTCATCTCTTTGTATATATTTGTTGGAGTGTACGAAACTGCGTACATGTGTACAAACAGAAAGAATCAAACAACAACAACCATTTATATTTTCCTGGTACATTTTATTTTCCGCATATCCACTCTTTTTTACCTATATTGAAGTTTTGTTGTGTAATGATAACGACAACGATATGAGGATTATGCCGTTGATGGTGGAGAATGTTGGAAACAGGCGAAAAATCATTTGGCAAAAAAAAAAAAATTCTAAACATGCAAAGTGACATATTTTTATGTTGTGTGTGTATGAACTCGGTATGTCGTAAAAATGTGATGTAGGGAGATGAACAAAATAAATGGATGGAAATGTATAATTTATAGAGACACTAGATTTTTAAGGTTGTTTCCATTTTACGTTTAGTTCCCCGGCTGGGATTTTTTGTTTGTGTTTGTTTCATCATGTCTGTCATATTACACAAATTAATTTATAATTAAGTGAAGTTTTGTGTATAAATTTTGGTATGGTTTAGGTTTTTTCATTTTTTGGTGTTGAAGTGTTGGAAAATAAATTGGATGGAAAAATTGACTTGGCTGTGAAATGTCGCTAGAATTTTATTTTGCATTTTTTCGCCATTGTACTTCTTTTTAAAATGTATTTTGCACAAAAAACGAAGAACTTTCGGTCTAGCAAGTTCAAGGTTCAAAATTCAAGGTAATAGTAACGTCGAAAGGTAAAATTCAAGATAATTTTATTAAGGTTTTCAAAACTTCCATCTGTGATGGCGTAACGTACTGATAAAATACTAAGTAGGTTATCTTCTCCACGCTTGAAATGTTTATAGGTGTAGCCTAAATATTCTACACAGGTTTTAAGATAAATTGTTCTTTGAAACAAATCCAAAGCATTACTAGTTGCAAAAAATATAGACGTAGTGATCACGTGAATTGTCGTTTATTCAGATTTCTAAAAATAATTGAAATCATGCCTTTATCAACGAGTGTAAACTTGTTCTCTAAGACAAGCCAAGAACGATTGTGATGATAAGTCCATAACAATTTCCAAGTGAATTGCTTTTACTGCAAAACAAATGAATAAGCAAATATATATTTTAGTTTTAGTTTTGGACCTTAAATTTGACTTGGCAAAAATAGGTCCACAGAAATCTATCCCTACTATCGAAAAAGGTCTGAACTGTGTTACTCGATCAGACTGAAGATCCACAGAGGTCCACATTGTAACAACCTCTGATGCTTGGATCGTACTAACAATGTCGAAAATATGTGCTTACTTGGTAATATAATTGGATGTTTATTGGGAAAGTCCAATACGGAATTACCATTGTTATGTTGTTTAATTTGTTTAAGATCTGTGCTGAATTTATTGTTCTGTACATTTTTTACAAGGCTGAATAATGCATAATTCAGTTCACTCGCAGTAAGCTCACCGGTATTTTTAAGCTTGTTCGATTTCAGGATACTTATGAATCGGAATATATAGGCCACAACACGACATAATCTTGTAAATGAAGAATATTTGAAGAATAATTCCCAAGGTTTGAGAGTTATAAATCAATAATGAAGAATTTTTCCAAAGGTCTAAGTGTAAAAAATCAGAACTTATCCGTTCATTTGAATTTTTAGGTCAATTCAATTGGTGATCGAAAAGAAACGAAGGACTTGGCCCCCATAAGTCCTGCTTCAAAAATTCGCTGGGCATTATACCACGCGACACGAAGTGGGGGAGATTTTGTGCTGTATGCACATAACACTAAGTAAGTATAAGCTGAAGTGGTCTCCTATATTTGGGTAATTCTGTGTGCCACGAACGAAGCATATTTTAATGGTTCAGATTTGATAGGACACAACCAAACCATTTCTCGGATGCATCCGCGAATCCATGGATCTGTATCAGCTTATAATGACGTGCTGAAATACATTGAGGAACCGTTATGTGATTTAACTGAATTAATTCTTTCTTAAAGTCAATCCATTGATTACGAACTTGGTGTGTGATGATTTCATCCCAGTCTATGTTGTTTAATGTCCATATTGTTTGCGATCAAAATCATCAGCGAGCACAAGCCCAAAGGGTCGAACAACTGACAAATTTTTGACAATATGCTCCTTTTAGTACAAACGGTATCTAACGGAAATTTAGAAAAATTAATTTCCAACTCATCAAGCGAAGTATTTCAAGATAGACCAAGCACTAAAAAAATATTAGAAGCTCAAGCGAAGACTAGTTTGAAAATCCTAACTCTTTGATTTCATCATTTACGGGTAATAACATACAATAGCGACCAGAAGACAAACGACGATGATTTTTTATATAATGGTCTTCTTTTTATGAATATTGATTTTTCACTAATATTGTCTCTAATTCTAACATCAATTTTATTTGGCACATGAAAAAGAGATGTCAGCAGGAAATTATTTTATATTCACGTTAACTGGATTTGCTGGTAGGAAATTTGTTATCTTTGCTATCACATAAAATTCTAATGATGTTGCGAAAGTGGAAACTCTGGAATGTATAGCCAAGTAACTTTCGATTTTATCATAGTTTCTGAGCCACCTATGTCAGATATAATTTTGTGGGTTAAATGTTTTTTGGTTTTTAATAAATTTTCAATACTTTCTGTGATGAAATTTAAGTGTGACCCGCTGTCCAATAACGCACGACACATTAAATTTCTGGATTCAGACATTACATTGATTAGAGCGGTACCAGTTAAAATTAGATTTATTCTCTCTGAAGACAGTTTTTGATTAACTAATTCGATGTGCATGAAGAAATACCACTTATTTGAACAATATTTGCATCGTTCTTGATATTGAACCTTTCAATTCTGTCTGCCTCCTTCGTATCGGAAGTCCACTTGAAGCTAGATGATCTACCAGTTTCTGCACCAATGTTCAAACTATTCCGATCATTACCACTTGAATGATTTATTTCATTTGAAGTCAGAACAGTATTTCTTGGAATATACATATTTAGTTTCTGATAATTATTGCGATTTGAACGCTTTAGCAAAATGGAGAAGACTGTTATGTTTTAACGAACATAAATTACATGGCGGTTTATCACATAACCCAACCTTATGTTTATCAATTAGGCAGTTCGTACATAATTGATTATTGCGAACAAATTGAAATCGCATTTGTGGACTAATTTTGGAATCAGAAAATGCTGGGCAATTAAGAAGTAAATGTGACTCACAACAATAAGGACACTTACAACTAGTTGATATTAATGAGGTAGATTTACCTTTAAAATAATTATATTTTTTTAACTCAGCCGACTGTTTCGAAGTTGTTGCACCCTTAATCGCTTCTTATATGCCTTACCAAAACGAATATGCGATGTTAAATAATCAAATTTAACTGTTGCTTCGATGTTTGTTTTGTTATGAATAAGATCCCGAAATACATCACGAAATGCTAACCAGTCACTCTCAAATCCACTATAGTTTGGCAGCTTAAGCTCAGGAAGCATTACTGCCTTTGAAGGTATATAGTTTGCTCTATTTGAGTGCTATTAGCAGACGTTTCAAAATTAATTGATTTTTTCGGTTGACTTTCTAATTTTTTTAATTCATGTAATTTATTTAATAAAGTGCTCTCGACATACTCGTATAGTTCTCTTCAAAAGAGACCCGATCAACTGAACTTGTTTCATCATGGATTTCAACTTTAAGCTGAACTTGATGATATTTATCATACATCATTAAAACTTAAATGCTTAATCCAAAATATAACAGAAAATTGATATATATATATAAGAAATAAGATGGAACCCAACACAGACCCTTGAGGGTCTAATATGATTTAAAATATTCCCACGCAACACCCCTAAAACCAAGCGTGTGACATTTTCGCTAGTAAAATTTGATGATCAACTGTGTCGAACGCCTTTTTAATGTCAATGAAAAGTGTCCCCGTTTTTAAATTGTTATCGATACCAGACATAATCGGAGCTAAGAAATAGATGATTGCATCCTCAGAACTAAAGTTCTGCAAATAGCCAAATTGTGAGCGATTTAAAAACTGCGTACGCTTAAAAAAATTTAAAATTCTATCTTCAGTAATTTTCTCCAAAATTTTAAAGAATCCGGAAAGTAGAGAAATAGGTCTGTAATTATTTCGATCACGGGAATGACCCTTTTTATGTAACGGAACAACAATAAATAGACATTTTTGGATAATAACGTAATACTTCACTGGGCCAGTTTCATATCCGGCTCAAAGGATCAACAATATAAATAAAACTATCTTTTATTTTAATTTAATTGATTTTTGGTTGAAATTACAAAAAGTTTTGAGACAAAAAAATATTTGTTCTTGATAAATAAAAATGTTTACAATTTAATTTGGTAATTATGTATAAAGTAAATAATATAAATTTCTGAGCTATACACCACAATAAAATTCAAGTTTTTTACAGTGCGTTAACAACAAGTGATAAATGTTCTAAGTCGGATGGTGATACTGTTACTATTGCGGATTTATTAAAGGAATTGGTTATGTTAAGAAAAACCAAGAAGAATTTGGTATGTCTATCTCTCTGTCATTTAGAATGTTAAGTCTATACATATCAAATTCACTAATTCTTTTTCTATTCTAGATGTGATATTATCAACAAAAAAAAAAATAAAGAGAAAAAAAGTTAAATAAAATTGATAATCGTGTAAGTCTACTTGAAACCTCAAATGCTAGACTGCTCCAAAATCAGGAGTATATAACTGACAGATGTAATTTTTAGAACATTATGGGTAGGCTAAAAATGATGAGATTCGGGATATACCTTATGCCAAGGACGAGAACCTGAATACTGTTGTTGAAACTTTGAATAGTCATATTGAATTTATTTTACGACCAGCTACTAATTGCACTGTGTTTAGAATCGATCGGGACGTTACAATAACTCGCAGTTGGAATCAGTAGTGTTGTGCCGCGTAGCCTACATGAGTAATTAATCAATTGTCTACTCGTGTATACAATGTATGTAGACAATTCAAAAAATGACGTCGACAATGTAGACAATACGTCGACAATTCCTTGCAGCAAAATTAGTCAAAGTTTTGAGTTATTACGTGTACGATTTTCATTACGCATTGAGATCCCACAAAAAAGTGATTTTTAGCACGTAAAATTTATGAGTATCAGTTATTTTTGGTAAGGGTTTCCTACGCTTAAAATGTTGAGTAAACATTATAAATTCTAATTGGTTAACATAGAATTACAACCTAAAAATATTCTTTCCAACAACTAAGAAGAGACTTTATAACAGAGATTTAGAAAGAATTGGCGCTATAGCAAAAACCACAAATAAAAAGAATTTTTGATAATGTTTTGAAAATGGCACTACGATCTGACAATACAAATTAAGTTTGTGCTGCTATAGAAAGTATTGTAATGGATCTTATTAAGTGAAATAAAGACTTTTCTACAGGAGGCTCTCGCAATATGTGCGCAAGCGTATTATGATTGATGTTAACTGATTAAAAACATCGCTTTCATCAAAAATGTCAGTTAGCAGGTATTATCTGATCGTCGGTGAAATATCAAAATTAAAAATGTTTAACAATGGACAACTACTAAGGAGCTTTTTCTAAAATTATAAAATTTCATACGATTAAATTTTTCAAGCCACGAAACAAATCCCAGTGATAAAATTTAAAATTTCCAAAATGGGTCTGCTCAGTTCAAATATTTCTTCACTAACGACACACATCACTTCTGCAGAAGAAACATTCTTGTCCAGGGCTATGGAATGCGAATACAGAGAAATGAAGAAAGATTTTACTCCGTATCCTATAGAACCGTAGCTGATTTAGAGAATGACATTTCCAAATTAGACGACATAAGACAGATCAGCTTAAGGAGCAGATTTATAAAAATGTTGCAAAATTTTAAATTTAACATAACTTACAAATAAATGTTTGATTAAGAACAGAATACTAGAAATTCGATAAACTCACAAAGTTAAACGATTTTTATGTGACAATCCCGATGTGTACGTATGGAAATTTGGTAAGGTTAATGTTATGGTACTCATAAAAATACCGAGTACCTGTATTGAGAAATGGACTTGGTCTTATCAGACAAAAACACGAACGGAGATAAGAAAAGTTGGTATTTAGTCAGTTCGAATCGAATTATTTCATCATGTTGGGAAAGATTAGGCAAAATAAACAAATCGGTTGCTAAGAACTTAGGGAAATACAATGGGACGACTCCAAGGATCTGTATGGTCTTCTTAAGATGGCAATCATTTGAGGACAATTGTTAACTATGATGGTTAAATTGTTATGTGTGATATATCTTTTCGGCAAGAACAATAGCGGAAGATTTCAAAGTTAAAATCAAATTATGTAAAGTTTCGTTAGATGTGGATTCCAATTTAGCTATAAAGTTGATTAACACATTATGGAATGAATTTAAATTTAAGTTTTTTGGTAGAGGCGTTAAAATTTGTCTTTGATCGATCATATACTGTATTTAGTTTTAACGGAGAATGATTCAAGCAAGAGTTTGGTTAGGCCCACAGTATCTAATTTACCCATGGAATAAATTGAGACTTAAGTTTTGGACACTTGAACGGATTATTCCGACTATACCAAACTCTTAAGTTAATATTTTAGTAATTGATAATTTACATGCGAAATTGAAAAAGAAAATCGGTTAGCGATTTTGGAAGCGATGGTTATAAGAAATTAAGATGGTTTGACCACTGATTGATATCATAAAACAGCATGGTCAGGTCAGTGAGTGACCTCGTTTACTTAATTGTGATTCTTGGATAGCTTTTATCCCCATATAAAAACAATTTGGAATTTTTATTAGCTGAAAGAAATTTTAAATTATCAGACGAAAGTTTTCATTCGTGATATTTTCAAATTAACAAGAATGTCAATAAATTAAAGAATGTCTGTAAGTCCACAAGAATGTCTATAAATTCGAAATTATTTGGAATTTTCATTCAAGGCCTTGGAAATAGTGCTATAAATGATTATAGTGCCAAATGGTAAAGAATGCAATTCTGAAAACCTAAATTTGTATTTAGGTAAAGTAGAGTTAAGGTACTGTAAAGACAAGTCGATGTTCCACATAACTTCACAGGATTGGTAAATTAAAAAAAATTATGATTTACTCCATTTCATTTTTGAAGATGTCAAAAATTTTAACTTCACTATTTTGGTTAAAGTACTTTCCATACTTTGAATACAAAAGTTGAAACGCTTTCCACTTTAATTGAAACTTGAATTCAAGCAAAATAACACATTCATATTGGTCAAGTAGGTTTAAGTTATTTGAATTCAAGTATATCTTCATTAATGAGAATGAGGTTTTACACTCAATTTTCGGTATAGAATATTTTGTTTCGAACCCAGTGTACATTTAAAAAAGCACAAGTGGTACAGTTTTGAAACTTGGCACATTTTTCAACCCTCAATAGTTCCCCAAAAAAAGTTTAGCATCCAATCTTTGGCCAGGTGCTTCCGGGAGAGTGTCAAATGTTGTAAAATATTTTATTACATAAAATCTAAAGAAGCTATTAACAAAGCCCTTAAACAGCTATGGAAATTACAAACAAGTTGGTGGCTTTTTTATTGGTTTACTTATCAAATTAAGAGAGCTATTTTTAAATTTGTTGGGCACACTCATATACTCGTAAGTTCATTTTCTAATTATACACTAAAACGTATTATATACGCACTTGAAGTGAAATGAAATGTTTCATATAAAACATCCTGATGATGCTGGAATAAAACCATCGAAGCTTCGGTGTATAATTAAAAGATCGTAAGTTAAAACCAAGAAATAAATTATATTTAGTATTTCTCGTATTCCTAGAAATTATCGATTCTGGGTTTATAGAGCAATATTTTTCCCGTAAGTTAGGAGCTCTATTCAAAGAAAAACCAACAACAAAAATACAATTTTATTTGTCTACGAATTTTCTACATTGTCTACGTATTGTCTACATTGTCTACGTCGAAAACATTGTCTACGCTATTGTCAACATTTGGGTGTAGGTAATTTCCAAATAGGTGTAGATACACAATACTGGGAATCAGTTGGATAGTTAAAAAAATTAAATCGATTAGTTCTGTCCGTAGCGTCCTGAAGACCTTTGTCTAGCATAATAAAATTAGATAAGTCAATTACTCTGATACCAAATGCTTCATCGTGAGAAACTCTCTTTAAATGTTTGCACATATGTTGGTTTACCATTAGGACAACGATGCCTCCTAAGAGTCAATTAATGTTGGTATGGAAATTCGGCTGCAGTTTCTTACGACGAATATTTTGGTATCATAGTTGAGAAGTTGAGATTATGAAAAAATGGCAAATATGTTAATTTACAGCTTTAGGATGACGATATACCTATTAACAGCTTCTAGACGGTTGAAAATTTTTGAGAAATTAATAAAATCGTCCAAAATTGTGTAAAAGTGAGAGATTCGTGTGAGTTGGTTTTGTATTACAGCACTTTCATATAATTTATTAACTAACGTCCCAGGAAAGCACTGTATCGTCGTAGGAAGACTCTAACATTATATTATAATGTGTCAGGCCAGGATATCACTATAATGACAATAAGTAATTAGCAGTATCTCAAAAATATATCACAAATGATGTATATACATTTTTGTAAGGAGTGATTCATAAAAAAAATGTAAGGACGAAATATACTAGCGTTTAACTATAAGACAAACATAGATAATGACTTCCTGGGCTGACACACAATATTATAATGTTAGTGACTTCCTGTGATGATCTAGTTATTCTCTGTCCTGATAGTGATTTCCTAGGATCGTAATTAATACGTCGCCACAGTTTTGGTGTTACCATTTCATTTTTCTGAGATGAATCCTGATGTTCTTTGTTTCGATTTAAAATGACAATCAAAGTTAATTTTTTCAAATTCTGTCCAATTTGGCTGTATTCCAGAACCTATCAAAACACCAATTTACATCCCATTTCATGTAAAATTCTTCTTGAGTTTCCATCCGAACACCGGAAATAGTTTTTGAATTCCATTTTCATCGTGCATACCGAATTTCATCATAATTGGAGAAGAAATGGCCAAGTTTCATCCTAATTGGCCATATTCCAAAAATGCACCAAAAAATCAGTTTAGAATTCGGCTCCCTAATACTTGTTAAATTTCATCAAGATCTGTTAAGAAATAACCAACTACCGTTCTAATTGATCATATTTCAGAACTTGAACTAAAAATCATTTAAGAATCCCATGTCCATCGTACCATGTATTTGATCAAAATCGGTGAAAAAATAGCTACGCTCCGTCCTAAATGGCCATATTCCAGAATTTCATCCCATTTCCATCGTTTATGTCGAATTTCATCATAATCAGTTCAGGAAATGACCGAGTGCCATATTCCTTAAAAATATTACAGAGTTGCATCTAAAAATTTTAGAATCCTGTTTCCATTGTGTACCATGTTGAATTCCATCAAAATTGGTTAAGCAATAGCCAAATTCTATCCTATTTGGCCATATTCCTGATCTTCACCTAAAAATCATTTTAGAATCCCATTTCCTTCCACGTTATTTCTACATCCAAATATTTGGTTTCCATGCTCTACGTCACAACTTTACAAAACAGCCATATAAATATTACTTCTAAGCCTAAATATTAAAAGAAAGCCAGAAAATTTTATTAAAATCGGCAAAGGATTCTTGAGGTGACGAAAACAAACATACCAATTTTTTAGCTTTATGATATTAGCATAAACTGGTAGAGAATAGGGGTCTACCTCTGGACCGACGGGATCTACCTCGGATGATTTTTATCAACTTTACAGAATGGTTTATGTCGCTAAACCTTTACACTATGTAGGCCTTATCGTTAATTATTTTCTCATAGGAGACAATAAAACTTTTGCTTTGAAGCGGAATCGAACCTGCCCTAACTGAGCGTAAAGTTGGCCTTGTGAAAACAAATCATTTCTCAAGTTTACTCAAATATAGAAAAATGTCGTTGAGATTTGTTGATGGTTAGTCCAAATGAATGTATATTATTTTTAGTATGCCGGCATCTAATTGGTGCACGGCATCCATATCATTTGTTAGTACTGTAAAATAAGCACTGATATCAAGCAACTTTGATAATTCGTAAAAGGATCTGATCATACAAATATTTCGTCTTACAAACTATACAGAACTTAAAATTTGGTTATTTGTTATAACTTTCGCATTAACACTTCTGGGAGCATTTCTTTTCATACACTCGATAACGTTACCACAAAAATGACATTTTTTGACTTCTGTTTGTCCTTCACATTTATATTCGCCTCTCTAAATACCGCTCAAATATAATTTGATGTTGTGTTTGACAAAATAAAATTTTACACGTAAGATGTTATCTATACACAATTCATATAACAAAGTTGTTTCAAAAATCTTGCGAATTGAAAATGACAGGCAAATAAAAATTCCACTGGGACTTAAGACTGAAGATTTTTAGATGCCTCGCTGTAATTGCGGTTGGATAAAATATAAAAATAGGCCGCAAAACCGCAAGAACAATCATTGTTATCTTAAAGGTGTACATACATATAAAAAATTTACGTTTTATTTTTATATCTCCCTAAACAATGCGCGATAACAAACAAACAATAAAATTTAATTACATTTTTCTAATTAAATTAAATAACTTAAATAAATTAAAATAAATTAACTTTATAAAAATGGGGAAAAATTCTCATCACACCCGCCGCCACCCACAACATATAGCACAATGATAAGATTAATCGTATTATAAATGATGCTTGTAAAATCATTGAAATCATATAAACGTGTGCGAGAGATGTGGGTGGAACTGAGCTGAAGATTAACCGTGAAAATAAATAAAATGATTTATTGTTCGCAATGGGATTCAATATCTTATGTGTACGTAAAATATGTTAATTAATTTATAATAAATGTGGTTAAGTCCAACAGAAAGGTGTTAATAGACCACCACCTATAATATAAGCGGTGCATAAATTAAAATGTTATTGTCATTGGGGTAGCTAAAATAAAATTAAAAAAATTGTTTCACCTGCGTTAAAATATAGCGACAGCCTTATACACTTTTAATTAATCGTATAAATATACACGCATATCTAGCGTTGTTATCTACTTAAACTAAACCAAAACTATTTCAAAACGGTGTAAATTTATGAGATCGACCGCACCATTAGATTAATTAATATTTTTCTAATCGTATAATGCTAATTCCTAATTCATTAAGAAACCTGTACCATTTCCATAAATTTATCATCATGATCTAACCGAAAAATGTTTTAACGATATAATCATCGCATTCTTATAATCAACATTATTAATTTCACTTTCTTGTCTGTCGCACGCTGACGGCAGATTTATGATTTTCATTTTTTTCTTATTTTTCGAACATCGCGTCTTTACATATATACATACAAGATACAAAAAGCCACATAAAACCACATAAAAATATAACATTCTTAATTTTATAGTTTACGATATATAAATAGATATGATTTTGATAAATAGATTTCTATTAATAGGCCATCAAACGGTATTTACATAAATCGTATACCAAATTGTCTCCGCATCATATTTAAATACCGCTTAACCTGCAGGTAATTTTAATTAATTGGCGACATTTTTTTTTTTTCCCAACATATCTCATTTTCCGGTGCTAAACTACCCTCGTTTTTAATTTGTCTTCATTTATTACATCAAAAAAATCCAGTGTACACACCAACCGTCATCAAAATAAATAAATAAAATCCAACATTATACACATCTACCTTGCCGCGTCGTCATTTACATGAATTGGCAGTCAACGGGAAAATTTTCGGCAGGAAATGAGCATAAAGAAAAATCACCGCTTTGTACACACAAAAAAAAAAAAAATTCATATCAATTTTAGAAATTTGAGAATTTTACCATATTTGGGTGGGTGGATATGTATACACATTACACATATTACTTATCTAATGAAATTCATTAACCAAAACGACTTTCGGGGGGAAAAAAATGAGATTTTTTCTATTTAGATAAGAACCCGAAAACCGAAAAAATCTAATAAAATTAACTTTCTTATTGTTACCCATTTCTTATCTAATGTCGTAGATCTTTAACACTAATTTAAATAAATTGCCCATTTTTACGTTTTTTTTTGTATTTCGTTTGTTTGGTTGGTTCGCTCGTTCTGTTTAACTAAATAAAAAATTAATTTAAATTGAAATTCGTCTTCTTCGTCTTTTTCTACTTAATTTATCTCGTCTAATTTTGACTAATGGTCTTGCGGGTAAATAAAACGTCGATGTTGATGATAATGATGTGTAGGGAAATGGATATGTTTACAGTTTAAGTGGAATACATATAGGGGTAATTTTTTTATATAAATTTCTTAAATGTATGTTAATCCATTTCAAGAGTTAGCCAAAAGGGATTCCAACGTCGAAAACATCCTTTTCACTTACAACGGGATAACTGTAAACAGCCAAAAATATCTCCCGGCACCTAGTCCACAAAACGATTTTTGTTGATAAACCCGACTTTAAAATTCATTCCGGTTTGATGAATGATTCCTAAAATTTATAATTCCGCCAAAAAATAGTGTTCTTATCAGCGTTGTGATTTTAGCTACTCATACATTGAAGTCAATAAATTTTCAATTTTTATTGGACAACGACGAATGAAAACGCAAACAGAGTCCACTTTGAGAGCTTTGTTCAAATCAAACAAGCATGACGAAGCATCAGCAAACTGCTTTTAACGCGGTTTAACAAATTTCTCAGACGCAATGCACCATCGGCAACTTAGCATCCCATTTTCCTGTTCGTGCAAACAGCCAAATCTGGCGTTACTTTAAAAAAGCTACAAGAAATACGTCATATCCCGACTACATATATTGGAAAGGTGAAACTGTAAGGAACAGTCTAAAATTATTATCTGCCACACATATAAATATTCGCCACGGTGTGGTAAAAAAACAGTAAATAAGATTTCGAAGAATGTAACAAGTTTATTTTGGGCCGAAATGTATGTTTGTCACTTGCAGTTGTCGTAGAGACTTGGTCGGAAGGTCGCTGAAAAGATATTTTGCCATCCATATAAAAATGTACCACAGTGAGATGAAAATCATTTTTTTCCCTTAGTCTTAAAGAATGCAGAAACACTTTTTCGTCACTTCTATAAATATTCACCACGGTGCGGTGAAAAATAATTGTTTCCAATAAAATATAACAGGCTCGAGCTCCAATAATTTTGGCATTTTAGTTGTGAAATTAACGGTTTTGGCTTTTTTGACCAAGCACTTCGTACTTATGTATGTATTTGAAAGTGGAACCGTTAAAAAGGTTTTCACCACAATGAGGTGAAAATCTAGCATGTCATTGTATTGGTTTTTGAAAAAAGCAATAATATTATTTCTAGCACAGTAGTTATTAAATTTGTTGTTACTTTCGATTATCAAATTCAGCAAGCAGCGCTGTTGGCAGATACACCAGATTGGTCATTTTTGAAAGTCCTACAGGAAAAGTCTTGATCTAGGGACGCAATAAAATTACAAATTTTTTTAGCACTCTTTTACCGGAATTTTCCCGGGAATTTAAGAAACTAAAAATATTCCCATTTCCTGGGAAAGTTGTGAATATTTCCCGGGAACGCAAAATTCAATTTAAAGACTCCACCGTGCAATTTTTTAACTTCATGGAATTAATCAGAAATTCGCCGATGATGGGTGCAACGCTACAAAAATTAAAGGCACGTTATAGAGTAAGATAAAGTGTAAAGAACTGAATATTATGTTAGATAGCAATATCCGCTGGAGTACTTTAGAGTGTTCCTCTTAGGTACGGTTCCTTAGTAAAAATAGTACTTCGCGAATTGAAAATATACGAAATGGGGATTAACAAATATTGAGCAATGCCGTTGAATAACAATATGGTCTTAGAAACCTGTCAACTATTACATATTCACATTTTTTTGATAATAGTTATTTGGTTTAAAGTAGTTTAGAAGTAACGACCGTGTCTTGATCGTCCTTAACGTATTCTATATGATGATTTTTATTAATGCAAATATCAAAAATCTTAAAATTGAGCAACACGCACCAAGTCCTAAAAGGCGACCTTTGGCTTAGCAAAACCTGTTGTGTTATTCTTACATGATGTTAAGTGTATTTTATTTGTCCAGCTGAGCCTAATAAAAAAAAACTTTTATGCCTGTGGATTTTTAGTTTACGAAATTGAGCTACTGCTATTACTGTTGTTTAGGTTTTCAATAATTTAAAAAACTCTTAACAGGGTTTTAACCACTTTAATATTCAATACAAAATTAAGCAGATTGCAACTACATGAGCTACGGGTTGGTGTGGAAGATATAAAAATATAAAACTGAGCAACATACTTATAAAATGAGCAAGTTGTGAAAAATGTTACTTGCTCTAAATTAAGCAATTTAAAACAAATCCAATTTAAACTACTATTTATGTATATAAAAAAAATTGAATATAGTACCAACTGAGCAAAATATTTTGCATGCGACCACCTTCATACTCTCTTCAAGATGTTACTCTTTAAGCTAAATTTAAACTAAAGATAATTTTGTTTAGCAATTTTGGAAACTGAGCAATTAATTTTATCCTTTAAAATTAGAGTGCTAATAGATAATCATAGTTGTTAACCAAATTTAAGTCAAAGGTAGTTTAATCTCAATAAATATCTTACACACAATAATTGAGCAACCCTCGAAAGTAAATTTCTGATAGTAAGTACAGCTTGTTTTACTTTTCTTGACTTAATTATACTTGGTACAATTAAAATTAAAACAAATTGAGCTATTTTGATTTAATAATTCCTTATCATTCAGAACGAATGTACAACTTTAAATTAGCTGCAAAATAATGTACTAAATGGACAATTTAAATTTTTTTTTTAAATATTTTTTTTTTATTTGAAGTAATTGAAATTCCACACTTTTTAGCCTATTAAAAAACTGAGCAACTATTTTTCTTGATGTCGCCAGTTTAAATATTATAATATGGCTTTGTTGCCCATTATATAGCAACAAATATAATTTAAATATCAAAGCTCCTGTTCAAACAACCTAAAGGCAATCAGCATTAGTTGTTTCTACTCAAGGTAGTCGTTTACAAAATAGGGTCAAATTATTCTGTTTTCATTGAAACAACCAACATAATTGAGCATTGAGCTTCGTGTTGCTTCGTTTCTGAGTAAAATACAAATATCGGTTGAACAATTGAAAATTAGATAACAACAAGGATCCAAGACATAAATTAGGTAAGGGACTATCTTCTCAGGTACAAACTAAATTAGCACAATAACGATAGATAGCACACCCAGTTTCAAGACTTTTTCTTGATCCAAAATTAATTTAGTCTCCCAGAATTCCAATTCTGGCTCCATTAGAAATGAGAATAAGAAAGGACTCGATTTGTATTTCGGCTATTCGATGACGCAGACCTGGCACAAGGAAAATAAGGTGCTCAGTAGCCAAAAATGGTAAAACAACCAAATTTAAAATTGACCCGCTATACTATCAAACCGACATCCACCGAAATTGAGAGGAATTTTCTATTAGTGGGTGTATCTCTAACGTTTAGCTCAGCCAACTGTTGGCAATATGTTAAATAAAATCAACGCTGATAGTTTAAATTTGATTTTTTCCCCCGGCAGATTTCCCATGATGAGAGAACGGAATCCGCCAATTAATTGATTAAGTATCAATAATTATTTTAATCTTACTTGACTTGCTTTCCTTTCCATTTCTCGACCTAAAATTTAAAATTATTTGAATTTGAATATCACATGCATAATTAGGCTTGGCTAGAAACCTTGCATTGTCCCGAATCCCGGGAAATCCCGCGAGTCATAAAATCACACTCCTGCTTCCTGAGAATATAAAAGGTCCGGGAACGGGCAAGCCCTAGTAAAAATATCGAAATTTTGAGTCTGAAAAATATCTCAATAAATTTAAAAAAAAAATTCAAGAATTCTTTTAAGATATTTCATAAAATTATAGAATTTGAATTTCTGAGTGAAAATTCGAAATACTGAACGATATTGGTTTGGCAATATTAAATTGAGTATGTAATAAACATTCAGTTCTGAATATAGTTTGTAAGAGTCAATGAAATTGAGCCAATATTGCAAAATTATTGGTAGTCGAACCACTTGGAGACTGCATACAATACATTAGGCTATAAAATCACTTAACATAGAGGACATAAACGAGTCAAGAATAATAACAATGTGCCCATGATAGCTATAGTAATGCTCTTTTGCCAAACATCTCCTCTAGAAGTAATATTAAGCCTTGCAATATAACATAAGTAACTGTTGTAGCATCGATCGATATGCTTAATGTGATTGATAGACATCATCCACCATTGGATATTAGTATTAAATACAAAAGAGAAGTTGTAATTAAAGAAATCTATCAGCGGCGTCCTAACCTTCGGAACTATGATTATAACATAATCAATCATAAAGTTACGACAATCAATCGGATTGACAGTATTGCTCATATATGTTAAGTTTTGACCATTTGGTAGACTTTCTACCGTATGCGTTATATCAACAAAAACTACTCTGATTGGTACTTAGTTAAGTTAATAAATTTGTTAGATGCCAAAGAATATTTTAGGGTTAAATATAGAAAATGTTCTGATTATGAGTGCTATGCTATGTTTTCCAAAGTAAGATCTAAAGCGAAAAATGCACAGAGGCTGTGTTATCGCAATTTTCTTCGCAACATGACCTTTCCTGGAGCTGATCATTTATCTCCTTATTTTCTAAGCAATGTAGCTCGAACATTGGAAAGTTTACAGAATAGTTCCAGCATTTTGAAAGGCTGATAAAGTGATAACCCAGACAATTCAAATTATACACCAATTTCAATGCTTGGTGCACACTAAGGAAATAGTATCCAAAGTCAACGTGGATTCTTCCAAGGACGTTCTACGTTAACAAATTTATTATGCTTTACAGAATATATAATTGAGTCGTTAAATTCTGGGTTTAGAGTTGACGCCATTTATACCGACTTTTCTAAAGCTTTTGATAAAGTCAAACACTCAGTCCTATTGGAAAATTTGTCTCGGTACGGTGTCAAAGGGAGTAACTATTCGTGGTTTAAATCAAATTTAACTCTTCGAATTGAAATACACGTTGAAATGAACGATATACGTTCTAATGAAATGTTACCTACCTAAGGAGTTTCTCAGCGTTCACCATTTGGACAGTTCTTGTTTATTTTATTCATAAATAATATTTCTGATATATTCTAGCATAAGCCTTTGTTATTTGGAGGCGATCTCAAAATGTTTAGCTTATCAAATTATTAATTACTTTGAACTGCAACATGAACTTGATAAATTATTTATTTGGTGCAGCCAAAATGATATACACCCCCGTTTAAAAGTTTAAGACCACTGCAAAATATGCCGTTTAATGGCTTTTCAACAATCTTATTCTAAAATTGGGTTTTATATTGTTTTCAAAAACAAGCATTTTTAATTTATCAAGCTATTACAAAAAAAAGTATTGATTTTACATTTGTTGTCAGCAAATTCAATGTGCATTGTGCAATGTGGTCTTAAACTTTTGAACGGGGGTGTATGAACCTCAATGTTGACAAATGTAGTATCCATTAAAATACAATCGAGAGGGATATAACTGCATATTCAAAATGTCGTGGGAAAAGCATATAAAATGCTTGGTTTCTCGTCTAGAGCTATGAAAAATTTTACGGGGTATCGGTCCCACCTTGTTATTTATGAGAGTTTGTAAGAAGTATTCTTGAATACTTAACTTCTATTGGGAATTCCAAATATTCAGCACTTAGAGCCTGTGCAACGTAAATTTATGATAGATTTAAATTTTAAATTTAAACAAGAAAAAGAATTTTATGAAACCAGACTGACCAGCTGTAAGACGTCCTCTTACATTTAAGGTAACCACACTTAGAACAAACTATCAAAATAATTCGCCACTGATACGGTAACGTTTAATGATCTAAAATTTGACGGTTCTTTAGCCAATTTTCTACGCAATATTTCAAATACGGTGTCTAATATGTCATGCTAAATTTTTATTTTTGTCAATAGTTAACATTTTGGTAATCGGTTGTTTCTTCTTTCCACCTCAAATTTCATATTTGGGACTAAGTAAGATTACCGCTCAGGATACAGTTTTCTTTTACTACCACTGCGTACCACATTTCCCCCTCATTGCCGTAATTATGGTGCAGACCACTATAGTAAACCCATCGAAAAGCACTAGACACAGCTTTTTCCAAACATGATGGTAATTTAGCAGCTTTTTAGAAGCTATTTTCGTTACTATTGAAATTTAAATCTTTTATGCATGAAAACATATTTTGTGATCACCAATTTGAGTTTTAGGCCATTTTCCAATTACCGACTTATTTCAAACTTATTGACTTATTTGACGCCATCTTGAATAAGTCATTGAAGTCATTCAAATTGCTTTTATCGACTTATTTTGAAAATTTTTGAAAATACACAATAATTAGACAGAATGTTTCCATGACACCAAAAATAAATAAGTTTTCTATAGGAAAAGTTACTAAAGAATAAGTCACCTTTTCAGCAGACTTATTTGAATAAGTTCGAATAAGTCAATAAGTCGGTGATTGGAAAACAGCCTTAGTATTCTAATTTCAGCTTAATACCTTTTAGGAGTATTCCAAATTTTCGCAAATTGATGTTTACACTTAAAAAAGCTAAAAAGTTTTTTTTTTTTTAATTTTAAAACGCTTTTAGATTTTTTCTAATATCCGATGATTGACTTAATTATTATTAACTACAGACAAACGAAATTTATTACAAGACAAAATATGAAAATATCTTAAGTTTAAAATTAAATTGATTAAGCTTTCGTTTTGAGCTGGGTTATAGTGTTCGTAGTTTGTAAATTACATTTAAAGCTTAGTTGGTGGCCTACTTTTGTGGCTTTAAAGAAAATTTGATCATTAAAAATTTCCTAAATATCCTTAAAGCTTTAACGGCTATTTAGCTATCAGGATAATAAAATTATGCTACACGAAATCTATAAGCGATTTTAAAATATGCATGAACTTTAAATTTAGACCTAATTACAAAAGTACATGTTTTATAAAATTATTAAAGCTTTTCCAGGTTAAGCTTTAAATTATTTTGCAAAGTCTTCTAAACACTGCTTGTGAATATTGGAATATTTTTAAATGACTAAACGTTTATTTAAAAATTAGAGCTTATTTGTAGCTTTTTTAAGATTTGGACTAAAAAGTGACTTTTAAACTTTTTACCGATACAGTTTTAAGCAAAGAATGTGGAGCTTTTTTAATAGAGATATGCTACACTAGCGATACTTGACAAAAAGTTTTCTTCATTTACAGAGAATGTAAAAGCTTTTAATTTTTATTAAGTTTTACCTTTTTACCTAAATAATGAATTCCTCGGTAATTTTAAAAGCTTTCATAATTATTGATTACAAAAAAAGCCTAAGGTTTTTTTATAAAATGTTTATTGGGGTTTCCTAGCTGTCTAGCTATTTCAACTAGTCTTCCTTCGCGGATCTTATATAGAAAAAAAAAAATCAAATTAAAGCTTGAAAGCTCTAGATTTGTATGTCTACATCAGTTTAAATCAATATCAAAGAATCAAACTTCCAGCTGTATTTTTATTTATTCTATTCGGATAGCAACGCAATTAGATATTTTGATATTAAACCTGGCCCAAGCTTTTAATCAACCTTGCTCGATAATTAAATCAATTGATTTAACGCCTTTAATTTTATTATTTGACAAACTGGAATTTATAAACCAAACTCTAAATTGGAATTCAAAATAGCTTTTTCTATTTATCAAAACCTGTCAATCATATTTATAACGGTTATTTTATGTTTAAAGCTACGAATATTTAAATTAAAGCTTTAAAAGATTTTTGTTTGGTAATTTGAAACAAAGCTACTGTGCCAGCACCATAGAAATATTGAGTAATTTGAACAACGTTTATTTATCCCTGCTGACGTTTTCAATAATAAAAATTTAAGAGGTTTATGAACAATATATAAAATCTCAGATAAAATTGAGCTTTATTGTCAAATTGATTAAATTGTAACAGTATATGGAGCACATAAATTACCATATACCATAAAATAAAATAAAAAACTTCCTTTTAACTTGACACAATATTATACACACACAGATATAAAGTATATGCGGTTATTATTTCCATAAATTCTCCCGCAACCTAATAAAAATAAAAAAAATTCGTATCAAAATGCATTAAAATAAGACTTTTATACCGTTTGCAGTAAAAAAAACATTTTCCACCACTTTTCAATTTATTTTATATAAACGAACATAAAAATTGGTAACAATATGAAACAAGGCTTCTTATGCTTTTCGTATATCATCACAAAACTATAACATTTTGCACTTATTGACAACTTTCGTAAAATAAAATTTTGTTTCGTTTTTTTTGGTATGCGGAAGCTAAAAAATGTGTTTAGGCGGGTGGAAAGAGGTAGTGTTTTATATCGTGTTACCCACTTCCATTAGCGTGTCAATTTCTTTATTCTCATATGTGGATAACATTTCAAAAGGAAAATACCTTTCGTTCCGATTTTGTTAAAAATTGCACCCAATAAAATTTATTTGATTAATTTTTCGTTTACTATGACGCCCATACTTTTAACCCCTCTCTAATCAATAAGGAAATAAAACCATTAAAGTTTTGTATAGCTTAGATAGGGGTCATCTTGCTTTAAAAAAATTGATATTGTAAAATTTATAAATCACGGCGATCGTAAATCTTTGGTTGCAGAAACAATGCTTGGCCTTGGATCCAGAGTTGGAAAAATTAAATGCGCAGAATAGACAAATTCCCATCATGTTGAGATTCTACAAAATTAGGCAAACAAATTATAGGTACACGATTTTATTCACAGATTGGAATAGATGACACGGGATGATGGTTTTCCTTTATCCGTACTTACATTTATTTTTAACAATAAAGGCCGAAGACTGGATTGTTTGAAATGAGGTCAGCAATGATAGCCTATTTCAGCTCCTTTGATTTTGAAGATGAAATAATGGAACAAATACTGCACAAATACCAACAACGAGAATCGTTTTCAGAATTTGCGTTGAGTATTCAAAAATGAAAGGAAAATCATTTATCGTTTATGTCAGAATATTAATCCGAAGTTGAGAAATGTTACCTTATCAAATTCCGAGTCATCGAGTTCGATACGATATTTGGAAGAATTGCGAGTCTTGTGTGCTGTCGCTCTGAAAACTTTAAATAGAGTACGTTTCAAATTTTCAGGAGAGTATTTCTAGTCAGAAGGGAATACATACAAAATACAATAGTTAGACATTATAGGCATAAATAATTTGTGTTAAAAAATGACAATCCAGCAAATTATACTAAAATTGATTTTAGTGATTAATTTATTAATTTAGAGCTCTTTATCTATTTTACTATTAAAGCGTTAAGCTCAATATGCTCAATATGCTCGAGTTAAATAGTTTTTTATTACCGCGGCCACAACTCTCCACGAAATTACAGTAAGTAGTAAATGGAAAATTAATCTTAAACCAACTTTAGCTTCGAACCATTTTCATTTTCAAAAGCATAATTTTGGCTTATGTTCCAATTCAGACATGTCAAATATTCGATCATGTTCGTCATATTCACAAAGCTAATTTTTGAGAATTAGAAGATATGTTGGTACAATTTAAAGAAATATCATTGCCAGACGATACCACAGTAGGTACCTAGAGGTGACCAGGTCAAAAATGACTAATCCTGGACGAAGTTTGAAAAAATTGCCTTAAACAAACAGGACAGTTATTAAGTCTCGAAATATGTTATGTATTTGATTTAAAAAAATATGCTATATGAAATTGGTTTGATGGCGACGACTTGTCACAAAACATACACGTGGTGAAATCTCTTCTAGAAAATTTTTAAACCCGTTAAATTGATTCATAATTTGGAGGTGCTACTTAAAACTAATTCATTGATTATCAAGTATATTGGTTAAGTCAGACAATAAATTTCAATGAAATTTGTACATAATCAGAGCAGTTCCATTTTGGGCAGAGATGGAGTTTCATAAAACATGACCAGAAATCAATAAATATTGCAAGACACTATAATGACACTTTGGTTATTAGAAAACAAATTTGGGGAAATTAGATTTGCAAAGAAAAATTAGTTTTTTACTTCCAAAACCACTCCAGGCCTTAGTATATTTCCAGGTTCCAGCACCAAATGAACCACGATTTTAGGATTTTAGTGAAATTTTATATTTCAGTTATTAACCCGTTTCTATTAGTAGTTCCTAATAAAAAACCGTATTCGCGCTCTGAAAATTTCTTAGGTCACCTCTCAATATAACGAAACATTATTTCACCAATTTTTCTTTTTTTTACATAGACAATCCAAGTAGTGCACTACGTCTCCAGCTTCAAATGGAACTAGGTTTATGTTTGTGGATGGATGTTAATAGAATTAATATCTCAGATTTGAGATGTTAAGTCGAATCTTTAAGTAGTTCCTAATATAGCATTTATTAATCCTGGTTCTGGAAAATTCCATCGGTCATATAATCTAGCGTCGGATTTCTAAACTAAACCATGGCTCAAATTCAGGATATTTTTGGGTGTAAACTTTAAATCAAAAATGATATTCGCCAAATTTATTTGTATATACGTACTTAGCTAATTCAGCCTACATTCTCAGTCAGGTGGATTTTAGTGAAATTTATTATCTGTTATTTCAAGGCCTGAAAAAAGTATCTGCCATAAGGTAGGACTGAGATCAGAATTTTTAAAATAAAACGTGGCCCGCCGACAAGAAATATTTTGGAACACTACTCGCACTAATGGGATTATGATCGATACCATAAATCAAAAATTAGATTAACCAATGTTGGTTTTCCATACGCAGCCAACCCAGATAATTTTCTTCGCCTCTAGCACCGGAATAGAACAAATACATTTGTCGTTGTATTTTAGTGAAATTTTATTTCGGATATGTTAAGGAGTTCCTAACCGTAAATATATTAAATAACGTTCAGAAGGAGTTTTTGGGCCAGTCATTTGGGCTGGAGTTCGAATTACATTTTGTTGAAATTAATATTTTTCTGGTACCTCCTGAATTTTGGATGACCGCTAATAAATTTAGGGATTTGAAGGAATATTATCTAAAAACTAGGACAATGTAAGATATTTTCCTGGATGCCCACAGAGAGCACCTACATCCTACCTAGGCGAGAAGGAGAATGTCAAAATAAAACTGAAAGCCAATTTCTGATGTCAGCATTTAACCTTGCCAGACACGAAAGATGCATGGGAGTCTGGATGCAAATTTAAACAAAGGATTTGAGAATATTGATGTCGAGGCGTATTAGACGAATCGTATTAGAAATTATCTTATTTTTTTTTTTATTAGTCTAAGCTTAAAGAAGGATTTAAGAGTATTGTACATCCAGACTTACATACATCGTTTTTGTGTGGACAGGTAAATGACCGCATAATTTGTCTTGCAGCTCATTTTTGTATTCAGGAGGTCTCAATCTCAATATTTAGCTAAAGCAGATTAAAAGTTCTTTATCTGGTGCCCTACAGTATTCCTTGATGTTTTTATAAGTTGTAGAAAACACGGAATTTTTTTATAAGTTTTACTAATAAATCTTTAGATTCTGAAAAAAAGCTTTGCGAAGTTGAAGTAATTTAGTTCGCAAATTTGACATGTTTGAATTGATGATGTCTGCTAAAATAGCTGACACAATACTGCAAGAAAACCGTTTAATGGGAAAATATTGAGAATGACAGAAACCATTTTAAATTAGCTTTGAAAAAATGCTTTTGAAAAAATCTACCCAGAATATTATAATTAGAACAATAGCAGTTATTAGAACAGGGGAGTACAAGACGAAAGCAGTACAAATACTCTTATCGTATACTCACTTCGACTGTACTGGATAATATGTGTTAAGTTATGTATCAATATGCGGCGTAAACATTTTATTAAACCAACACAACGATACAATTTTTTTGATTTTTCTTTGGGTGCTAATCCCAATGCAGTATGTACTCTAATACTTGTTAAAGCGTTAAAGGGTTGCTTTCATACAATTAGAATTGTAAAAATTTCGTTAGATTTTAGAAAAATTAAAAAAAAACTAAAAAGGTAAAAAGAAATTAGGTTTTGGATTCGGCCGCCTTTTGGAATCGGCCACACACGCTAGGCGCGGCCCTGGCGTGATGGAGTTTGAAACTTCAAGATTTCAAATTTGAAATTTTGCACCCAAAATTCCCTCACCACTTCCAACGCGTCTTACTCTATTACATAACCAAGCAAGGTTAGGCATTGCACAAGCATACGAGGAACGCGCAAAATGATACAATCTGAGGACTCGTCCTATTAAATATCAAATTGGTCAGACTATGTAGTAGACTATGAGTAGTGCTGCAAATATATTTTCGGCTAAATTTGCACCTTAATATGTCCAAGCAACGATAAAACGACAAATTGGGTCAGTTAATTATGAAGTTAAAGATCTTGGAAATCAAATTTTAGGCGTCCCCTATGCCAAAGACATACGGATTTAGATTAGGCCATGTTTTTAGTTTTTACTTTCAAATTCGTGAGAATTCATGAATTACGCCTGCATTGGTGATATAAATAAAAACAAAAATAAAATATACATGTAGTTATCTTCATTTCCGGTCATTGACCTAAATTTTCTGGTGCTTCTGGGTTAGTTTGCTCTAAAAACAAATTCAATGATATCAATTATAAATTTTAAGAATAATTGTAAGCAGAAATTTGAGCAATGTCAGATGCAAAATGTTTATTAAAAAGTTTTTGAAAGAGAATTAAACATTTTTAAAATGGAATGGCAAGAATCCCCCAGCGATTAAAACTGCTCGCAGGCATATAAAAAACAGGATCTGATTAAAAAACAGGCCATGATTTTTATTACTTCGATACGAATTAAATTAATTCGTTATAACGAAACTTTTACAGTAAAACATAGAAAAACAATTTAGGTCATACTTAAGACAAATTAAGGCAACTTAGGATAAATTTCACTTATGTCATTTTAAAATGTTGCGGCACATGGTTCTTTACTTTAAAATTTAACATCGTGTGTTACAATGTATCACGTATATCTTGAGATCATCTTTCTGGGAACAGGGCTTCTGCAATAATAAATGCAATAAATGGTCAGGCATTATTTTTGTCTTAATTTCGCAAACTTAAGAGCGATGTGTGTCACGCGAGAACGAGTGGATACTGGGCCTTCTGTAACCATCAACCAGTATTTTGGAATCATCACTTTGTGAATATTGTATGGCAGTTCTAAATTGTTGAATATAAACATGTGCGTATAAACTAAATGAGAAACCAAAAAAAAATTAGAAGAAGTGTCGTTCGGTCTTTCAAAAACCAGCTGGAATAAATCGTACTAAAACTTTGAAACTACGCCACCGATTTCTATAAACTAAAGTTGAAAACCATTACAAAAAAATACTCTATCGAATGGCGACTCCATCAAAATTCGTTAAACAGTTTCTGAGAATAACACGAATCGACAAACACACAGTAGGACTGACACCTTACTTTATATTAAGTAAAGACGTTTGTAAAGACAAGGTATTCAAACTCAAAATTCAAATTTTAATATTTTTATTTGCATTGGTTCTTCTTATAACCGGGTTGCCATCTTCGAATGACGTATTAATCTTAAGAAAATCACCCCAATCTAACGGTATAGACTCCGAATTGAGTCATCGCCTAGAAATGAAAAACTTCCTCATCATCAAACAATTGCTGAGAGTGTAGTTTGATTTCAGTAGAGACATCTATAATCCGAAAATGCAAACGGTCAATATAGCTTGATCTTCATCGTGAATACTAATATTAACAGAAGCCGTGGAAATAGGATGTAACTAATAGAACTATCGAACACAGAAGAAACATTAAAATTCAGCTACTTCAAGCTCGCACACAAGTGAAAAAATGCAATTTTAAGAGAATACAAGCACGCTTAGTTGACCTTGATTTTCAACTGGCATATGGCACATATTTACTCTTCTAAATATCATTCAAGAGATATTAAAATTCTCCCTAAAATGTCCCTTGGCCGTTTATCGGACTCATATCATCGAACTTGCCCATTTTGACTTTGAAATGACTCTGAAAAAGCTGTAGATGATTTATAGAGAAACCAAGTACAGACCCTTTGGATTTCGAAAACTTTGGAAAGTGTCACTCATTCGTAAGTTGAAACGAGCAGGATAGCTGGCGAAGTCAAAGATTCGAATGATCTTGACTTAGTTGATGACATTTGGCTTTATCAGACAGTAGATAAAGAGTATGCAGTAAGTGCGAATACGTGGTTCTATATCAGATACCCCATGGTTTTAAATTTGTTTTTTTTCAAACCTGTTAATTCATGTTATTTCGTTTTTCTAAGCTTACATTAGATATCAGTCAATTTGTCATCTGTTTGTCATTGATTATTTGTCATAAACGCATAAATAAATCTACTTAGGCGAAAAAGTGAAAATTTAAGGATTTTGGAAATACACACGAAACAAAATTAAGCAATTTTCTTGTTCATTCTGCAATATGTAACAGAAGATAGAATCTGTTCAAACAAAGTCTTAAATTGGACATTTAAATTTAAAGCATAAATGTGAGCGTTTGGTGTAGGTTATTACAATTTAAATTATGTAACAAATTCTAAGATATAATTTATTGGGTCGTCTGCTGGCAAGGCATGTCGATAACTACTCAAGTCCGAAGTTCTTGGATTGGTTAAAAAAAAACGAAATGTTTCTTAAACTTCGGGTTCCAAGTTCAAAGTCTATCGTATATAATTTACGATGTTTCTAAATTGCTCTGAGCAATTTCTTAAAATTGTAAACTATATTTGTACGAATTTGGTTTCCCAAATTTTAAATTGTAAAATTCAATAAATTTTCAATGTATTTTAAAATTGTGTTATTCTCTCAAAAATTTTAAAATTAGTCTTTTCAAATTACTCGAATTTAATTGATGATGAGGACTCCGTTTTCTAATTTTTCAGAATGTTTTATTTTATTGAATAATTTTATATGGTATTGAGAAATTGGCAGCAAACAAATGGGGTGATTTTGCTTTTTAAATTGTACCCCAAATATTTATAAACAAAAAACTAGGCGTAAGCCAATTACAACTCATAGCAAACGTTCCACAAAAATTTGTGTGAGATTGGAGTACCCGTATTTTCAGTGCATGGAAAATGCCCCAAAGTTGAGTAATTTTTCAGACTGGAAAAATATTTATGCCCTGGGATGTAATTGCTTAACGCCAAAAAATAACCGTACTCTAATATAATTGTGTGACGTCAGTATATTGTACCATAAACTCATTTTTTATTCGAAATTTTCAAATTGTACTGCGCAATAGTGACGTCACACGGTTATATTGCACAATTTAATTATAATATGAATACCTGTTTTAACACTGTTGCTTGTATCCCGCTATATAAATAATCACATCACTAAATTTAGTTTATTTGTAAAGTTTTAATATTATCGACAAACCACAAGTCACTACGTGTGTGGCTTTTCGCCACGTTCAAGTTTTATAAGCACACACCACTATGATACCGACGTGTTGTCTTTTTGAAGTTTTTGACGAGACTGATTTTATTTTTTATTTTATTTTGTTTTCGTGTAAGTTTCGTTTGCCCAATGAACGGGAATTCTCTACGATTAAGTATTGGTTTGATTGTATTTGGAGCAAATATATTGTGTTTGAAGATATACCGTTACAAATGCTCCAAAATAAATTTAACAATTTATCATTATTTGGAGAATATGTCCACGGTGGAAAAAAAATGCAAACAATACCAAATATTTTTTGTTTTAAAACTTAAAGAATAGTGCTGCGGCCTCAAACCGCCGCTTCCGAAAAATTAAAAAAATTTGCGAGATTTAGAGAAGAGATTAAATTTTCTGAAATGTTTTTATAATTCACATTCTAAATAGAAAATATTTCCAAGCCATTTAGCATTGGAACTTAAGTGGTTTTTGAACAAGAATAGTCTGACCTCCCAAAAGTGACCAAATTTAGCCACATTTTAGAGATACACTTTAACTAGACATTTCCCAGAAAAATTATGTTTTATATTCACGAAGTTATGAAACTCCCTGAGTTCGAAAAGGAACCAAAAAAAAAATGATCATTCATCTGTCTGGATATCTGGACATCTGTCTGTACCCATCTCAAGAACAACTTATCCAATTCGATTTTTTTTTCGCTAATGTTTCTCTGTGGTAAAGGCGGAGAATTGAAAAGATTTTGGAAACTGTACGTCAAAAGGATCGAGTACATGCCATACGGATTGACCCAAAACCACGTGATAATATTACCATGTTGACCGATTTTTATATACATATGCTGGTTTGAGGACAGTGTTGGACATTGAGTTTGCGGTTTTCGAAAAAACTAGATATGCAATTTGACATGCGTCTTGGACAAGGGATCCTGAAATGAGTTTTAGGTGAATTTTTGGAATATGGTCAATTAGGATGAAACTTGTGGCTATTTACCACCCGAATGTGTGGCAATTCAACATGTGTATTGGAAGTGGGATTATAAAATAATTTTTGTATAAAGTTCTGGAATATTACGAAATACGATGGAACTGAGGATTGCGTTGGAAAAGGGGATTCTAAAATATGGCCAATTATTAAGGAACTTGGCTATTTTTTAACCCGTTTTATGAAATAGGATATGCGCTAAAATGATTTTTTAACAAAGTTCTGGAATATGGCCAACTGTAGTGGAACTTCGATATTTCTTAACCGATTTTAGTGGAATTTGGCATGAGTGATGGAAATGGAATTCTAAAATGATCTTTGAATGAAGTTCTGGAATTTGGCCAACTAGGATGGAACTTGGCTATTTCTTAACCGATTGTGATACAATTCTACATGTGCGTTGGAAATGGGATTCTACAATGATTTGTATCTGAGGTTCTGGAATATGGTGAACTAAAATAGAACTTGGCTAGTTTTTAACCGCTTTTAGTGAAATTTGAAATGCACGATGAAAATAGAATTCTAAAATTATTTTTCGATGAAATTCTAGAATATTACCGGTAAGGATAGGAAGAGAAGAGAGAAGTTTCACTCAAGGTGGTTTTCATTGATTGTGATTAAAATTGCCGGCAGATGTATAATGAATATCTCAAAATAGGAAACCTCAACCTCCGCTAGATTCACAAAAACATCAACAGGCAATATCATAAAAGCTACTGTCTGTTGAAGTTTCTGTAAACCAGGCAAGTATTTAGGTTTATCTACTGTGCGGCAGATCAAAAATCGGTAAAGAAATAACCAATTTACATCAGAATTGGCCATATTCCAGAACTGTATCCAGAAATTATTTTAGACAAAAACAGTTTAGAATCCCATTTCCATAGGACATATCGAATTGCATCACAAAATCTAATCCAGTCTTACATTTAATTTTCTGTCGACCTATAGGCGAATTTTACAAAATAAGCTCTCGTTCGTTAAGGGTTAGCAAGTTCTTTCGCTTCGGCTAGCATACCTTTCCTCCAGGTTATAGCTGGTCTTCCCACTTCCCGTTTTCTTTGCGGATTTCACTCTAATGACATCCGTGATATGTCAATTAGAGTTTTCCTCAATGTATGCCCAATCCATTTCCACTTGCACCTTCTGTTTTGGTCTCAATGTCTGTTTGTTTAGTTTGCCGCAGAAGCTCTTTGCAACTGTTGATATTATGCCAGAAGCATTTTAACAACCTCCTAAGACATTTATTCACAAAAACCTGAAGTCTTTGTGTTTCTGGACAGTACGTAGGAATTCAAGACTCCACAAGGTCTTCAAGACCTTGTGGTAATTGGCTTATGTCTTCTTCACTGCTGCCTGATTTTGCCACAGTACAACCAAGCTATACGAATTTTTCAACCTCTTCGATTGGCGTATTATTGATGGTGATTGATGTACTAATGTTTGTGTTCAGTCGCATGGTTCTTTACTTACTGATGTTGATTTTGACTGCTTCTGTATTTTCTGCTGTATGTCGGTATACCTGTGTGCTAGCAGGCATACTATATTTCATCTGCGTAATCTAGATCGCCGCCTTAGTAATCTCCATTAGATACCATTTGGTGTTGCATTGTCGAACAGTATACATCCTTGTCTTACTCCTCGTGAGTTGAAGTATTTATCATATTTTATGCCTATTCCTCAAAGTGCTTTCCAGAATGCGCCTCTTTTGATGGAATCGAATGCGGGGTCAAAGTCCACGAAGAGTAGTTACAGTTGTGAGTTCAATTCATTAAATTGTTCTATGATGATACGGGTTGTGTTGATATGATCTATGCAGCTCCTGCCTGGCCTAAAGTTAGCTTGTTCATTTCTTAGGCGTTGAATAATTGATGGAGATAAACCTTCAAGAATGATCATCGGTAATATTTGTATGGTACTGTTGAGGAGGGGTATGGCTCGCCAGTTTCTGTGTTCTCTTACATAATTCTCCCTGTATTACATATGTCAACTAATAGTGATGCTAGAGTTTCTGCTGCTATACATGTAATGCCTTTGAATATTTCCGCTGGTATATTGTCTGTGCCCGCAGCCTTATTATTCTTTAGCTTCTGGATTGCAGATCTAAGTTGACATAGTTGTAGCTTAAGTTGACGACGTTCTTCGCTGTATGTTGTTGTCTTGGTAGCCGAGCACACTGGTAGCAGTCTTAATGTAGGAATCTTCTATTTGTTCCCTTTTTTGGGCGACTGTACTTGTTACATTTCGCGCTAGATTGAGTTGGAGCGTTCCCTTGAAGGTAGTTTTTAAGTCGGATTTTCTCAATCGACTGATGTTAAACTTCCTCCGATTTGTCTTCATGTGCTCGGATTATTCTGCCATATTGGACGGAAGTTAGGAATTTCTTATTAATCAGTACATGATCAATTTGGTTCTTGGTTCTGCCATCTGGTGATGTCCAAGTATATTTGTGTATGGCTTTGTGTGGAAATTTGCTGCCTCCTATGAATAATTGGTTTGTGACACAACAGTCGGCGAGCCTATCTCCATTGTTGTTTCATGTAGTACCTAGCACACATTTACCCATGATTGATGTCATGACGGTATAATCGGTTCCAATTTTAGCATTGACATCCCCGTAGATGATTTTGATGTCGTTTCGATGCGTGCTACATAATGTTTGCAATTGTTCGTAGTACTCAACTTTTGTTATGTCATCTGCCCCTTCCGTAGGTGCATAGCACGTTATGATTGCTTTATGTATTCACTCGAGTAAAACATCAGGTATCTCGATGTTATACCGTTTCATTTCATTCTCTACTTGTGCTAACTGTGATGTTTCTGTTAGAGTTCTGATGTTCCAGTTTCCGATTCGGGTCCGTGTACGATAGTCAATGATTGATATTGGCGTTGTTTGCCGGTTTGTTTTATTTCTTCTAGTATTCATTTCAGTAATCACCTTAGCTTCAGATTGATGAATGATTGGTCCATTTAATCCTAACCGCTGGATGAGGTAAACAGGCATACCGGGGGAGATTCTCATACTATTATCATTACGATTTTTACTACTACGTGTGAGTTTGTGGTTGATTTAAGGGCTGGGTTGCAGGTCGTGTTAGAGTTGAGTTGTCGTTGGACTAGGGCTGAGGTAGGGTTGAATTGGAGTTGAATTAGAATTGAGTTGAGTAGGAGTCAGCAATTAGCTTGAGTTGAGTTCATGTACGAATTTGTTTTTCGAGTCGCATTGTATTGAGGACCGAGTTGGACGTTGAGTTTGGGTTAAGTTAAGGATTGAAATAAGAGCCGGATTAGAGCTTGGTTTGGGAATTGGGATAGAGGTTGAGTTGAGAGTTGAGTTTGGAGTTGGGCTAGGATTGAGTTGAGGTTTAGTGAGGGTGTCGCGTTGAATTGAGGATTGAGTAGGGCGCTCAGTTTAAGGTTGAGTTGAAGGCCAAATTTCTGGTCGAGAATTGATTAGGGTTGGGTTGGAGCTGACTTGGGGTTCATTCAGCCATTAAGCTATGAACTTATTTGAAGGTTGAGTTGACAGTTTACATTTATGTTGGAAGTTAGCATGACTTGTTCTGAGTTGAGTTCGCGACTGCATGTAGTTTTTCGGAATTGCTTTGAGAATTGAGTTGGTCATTTATTAGAGGGTTTTTTAAAAGTTAAAATGTGTTTAAGTTGAGGTTAAGCGATTGGGTTCAGTTCGAGATTTATTTAAGGGTTGATGTGGAGATTAGATTGAGTTTATGTACGCATTGGAGTTTCAGTTTAACGTTGAGTTTGGAATTGAATTGAGAGTTGAGTTAAGGGTTGAGTTGAGGGTTGAGTTGAGGGTTGAGTTGAAGTCGAGCTAGTGTTGAACTGGGATCAAGTTGGGCTTGAGTGGAGGGTTCGGTTGGGGTTTAATTTGGGGCGATTTGAGGTATTGGTAAGAGGTTAGATTGAGTTGAGTTCAATAACGCATGTTGCGTTCAAATGAGTAAATTTCAAAAGGGGTTGAGTAAGGGGTTTCGGTTGGGGAATCATTTGGTGGTTGATCCGTGGATTGAGTTAGGCGTTAAGTTTAGGGCTAAACGCCACTAAAACTCTTCCTGCTTATCACTTACACGATTGATATCACTGGAAATATTTAAATTCTGTTTATTACCTGGGAACAACTGATTCGAGCTAAGTTCTGACTGATTTAGTTAGGTTTATGCTACAATTGAGGTTTGTTTTTTTACCGTTTTATAATTAGCCCTAATTGAGGTGTTTGTTAATAGATGTTTTACCCTGCTGGGAGGAGAGTCTCAGGAAACTAGGTAGTGGTTAACCTCAGTTTAATAAATTCTGAGTGCCTATGATACCCGGTATGAATTGCGAACTGATGGCGCCATAAAACCATCAACTAATAACCACAGGCAAACTGAGCGTCACATTTTCCGGGGTCTGTGAGTAGTGAGTGAGGGGCCTCTTTAAACGGGTTACCCCCTTGAGTGGAATGGGTACTATTGGTTTAAGATATCCATATGGATGGGTGAATAGTTGGGTGGAAGATGGATAGGGACGGGGGTGCTGGGGATGGGATGCTTGGTGAGCCAATGGGCTGGATTAAGGTGTTATGCGACCCGTGCTGATGATCGGCTAGGCTGGGGCCCATTTAACAAAGCCCAGTCGTTAACGGATCCCTCTGGATACCTAGCTGCCTCCAGTTGTATTTAGCAGGTGGACCAATATTTCTCCGACACTCGTGGGAATAATATGGAAGATGTAATAAATAAAAATAAGGGAGCCGGTACCATTGAAAAACCGGAAAAATTGAAGGAAGAAAGTGGGTCTTACCTTAAAGGTGGAGCTACCTCATCAGTGGCAGGGGTAAGCAGTACCATGGCACCAAAGCCTGGAGTCAGCGATACCAATGCCAGGCAAGAAAGCGGGGGATCGGGAAGGATCCCTCCTGCAAAGCGACGATACAGGGAGAAACGGTCGACGCATAAAATTCTGGATAAACTGGCTGCAACCCCTGACGGGCAGCTTATAGTAGAACAGAAGCAATCTGTGGCATGGACGAGGGAGATTGTCGGCCGCGACAGCCCGGATAGGGTCCGTTTGCCTAAAAAGCAGAGGTCCCAGGATGAGCTCGAAGTGGGTGACAACAAACGAGCCAAGACGGTCACAGGAACGGCATCGGGAGATCACAAGGAGAAACCAAAATTGTTCAGCGAAATCATTAAGGAGAACGTACTGGTGCTAGCCGTAATTGACAGATGTCAAGAAGATGGGAGCATCACGGCAGAGAAGTGGAGGGAAGTGTAAAATGCACTAAGCTCCATTTTCATCAAGGTCCTGAGAGAAAATCCAGGACCCCCTCCGTTCTGTAAAGATGTGGGATGGCACCAAGGGCGCGTAAAGTTAACTGCGTGCTCGGACCAAAGATCGGTGGATCTATATAAAAAGGCAATAGCCGAAGTAGGTGAGGTGTGGATAGGCGCAAGGCTTGAGGCAGTTCGAAAGGAAGAAATTCCGAGTAGACCAAGGGCGCGCGTCTGGTTACCAACCAAACCAGATAAGCCAGAAGAGATCCTTGAGATTATTCAGGCAAGTAATCCAGATCTTCCAACGAAAGATTTGAAGATTGTCAAACAGGAGGAGGCTAAAGGGGGCTTCAGAATGGCAATCATGCTGCTCAATAAGGAGTCCCTTACTCCCCTGTCAGAGACAAAGGGGGTGATCAGCTTCGGTTTCGGGTCGATCACCATTAACGTCTTTAAAAAAGATGAGGTAGGCATGCGCTCAGGACGGGCCGGAGATGGACGTCGGACGGACTCAGCGGCAGACGGTCGAGCAAGCGGATGGGGTTACATTAGGTAATGACGTGGAGCTGCTATTGGAGAAAGGCAGCCTTCTCTCGCTTGGATCCGATGGGGACACCCTGTCGGAATCTGAACGAAGGGTGACTGGGAATGATTCCCAATGCAGTGAAGCGTTAACTACGGGGGGTGACACGGCGGATACCAGCGGCCCTCCGGGGGAAGGTAGCATTAGCCTGAAACAGGGAATGCATGAAAGGTGATATAATGCATGATGATTAATGCTGTGCAGATTAATCTTCACCATACGAAGGCTGCTTCGGCGGCTCTCGTTCTCAGACTGACTAGATCAGGAGAGGAGCTAGTGTTCATCCAGGAACCTTGGATTAACAAAAACAGGATCGGTGGCCTTAAGGTGAAAGGTTATACAACTTTGTACTCAAGTAACTCTGAAAAGATAAGATCTTGCATTTTAGTGAAAAATACTTTAAAAATATTTCTACTTTCTCAATACAGTAGTGGTGACGTTACTGCGACCAGTGTGGAGGTTGGCAGAGACAAGTTTTGGCCCTTTGGAGACAAGGGGGACCCTTCCAAGACAGAGCTGGTACTATTTACTAGGAAATATAAAATTCCGGTAGTTAGCCCTCCCAACATAAACGGCAGTGGACTAGTTTTTGCTGACCGGGCGAAATTTCTGGGCACAATCTTTGATAGTAAGCTCAGCTGGAAGCCTAACACTTTGGAAAGGGTGAATAAGGCTAATGTAGCCTTATACTCGTGCAAGAACGCTATAGGTAAGAGAGGTGGCTTGAAACCGGAGCTGGTACACTGGATCTATACCGCCGTGGTAAGACCTATGCTAATGTACGGTGTGGGCGTTTGGTGGCCAGCTCTGAATAAGGTAACATATAGAGGTATGATGGAGAAGGTGCAAAGAACGGCCTGTATGCTTATAAGCGGGGCGCTTAGGATAACACCTACACGCGCTTTAGAGGTTATGTTCCACCTTATTCCAACCGACCTTCATGGTAAGCAGATGGCAGCCAACGTGGCTACGAGACTCTTGGCTGTCTCTCAGTGGAATTGTCTTCAAGTGGGATACTCGACGATAGGTAGATTCGCTGGCGAAGAACTGGCGAATCTGGATTATATTACACCAACGTTGTGCTTCGATAAAGGTTTCCGGACCATCTTTCCCTCAAGGGAATCCTGGAGAGACGGATCAATACTGGAAAACGAGGCAGTGCAATTTTTCACGGACGGCTCGAAGCTAGACGATAAGGTAGGAGCCGGAGTCTTCTGTGATAAACTTAATTTTAATATTTCTGTTCGTCTCCCTGACTACTGCAGCGTGTACCAGGCTGAAGTGGTGGCGATCGGGGAAGTCATGACATGGTTGAAGCATAATGTGATATGCGTGAGGGATATCCCAATTTATGTGGACAGTTAGGCGGCGGTCAAGTCACTAGGGGCAGTTTGTCTGAAGTCGCGAAACACTCTCACGTGCAGGGTAGCAAAGCAGGTTTGGCCAAAACTGGACTTGCGGTGCTCCAAGGTATTAATATCCCTGGGAAGACAAGAAATAGGATGGGTCGTAGGGATACTGACAGGTCACTGCCTTTTTGGGGAGCATGCAAGAAGGCTGGGGATACAGACGAATGACTTTTGTAGAAGTTGCATGGACGAAGAGGAGGAGGAGACTTTGGAATACTTCCTATGCTCATGTCCGGCGCAATCATACAAAAGGCATAAGTACTTGGGTGTGTACGTTATGGACAGCCTTTTGGAACTCGCGGACTGTGGAGTGCAAGATATTTTACGCTATATAAGTGGCTCTGGTTGCTTTCAACGGGAGTAATGGGGAGATGGGATCCTGTGGTATCACAACGGGCCACTGCTGGCCTAAGTGTGCGATAGCAGCCACTCTAACCTAACCTAACCCTAATAGATTTTTGAGTTATTTACAAACCTGACAGTCTCCGAATTCTGTAAAGGGAGTACACGGTATTACTGGACCCCTCACTTCAACAAATTTTATCATCCAAAAAGAAAAACGAAGGCGTTGGACAATTTTATATTTTCTAATGCAGTTTTAATGTTTAACGTTTAGTACGTAGTAATCTTCTTCAAATCTATTTTGGTTCATAGAATTAATTTTGGTTACTAATTTTGAAATTTTTTTTAAACATTCGGGTTTTCAAAAACCTATGAAATTTTAGAGTAACTGAGCGGGTGCTCGTACTTCGAGTTGAAACACAAAATCTGGCTGACTGCGAAGTCACCTATGTTTCAATAAATTAGTGAAAGAATGTTGTGGGCCCAAAAATTTTCCAAAATTAGGTGAAAGGTTGAATCAGCATTGTCTTTAAAAATTTCAAAGCGATTTCCAATTGGTTACAAATTAACAAATTTGTTTATCATTGTCCCACAGACCAATTGTAAATTGTTGAATCGGCTTATACATACTAACGTGCAGCTACAAAATATCAACATTAGTTTCAGTTAGTTTCAGAAGATACTTTCAATCAATATATCAGAATGGCAAATAGCAGCCTTCAATCAATTGTTAGTGCTCTTCCCAAATCACAAAACAAAACCAAAATTTTATAAAAAACTTAAATATTTAAAAATCCCTCAAAAATTAAAACAAATTATCCCATCAATAATCCGGCATCGAACCCGTCCTTACTTGCTTGCAAAAAAAAAAAATCAAAAAAATCTGTATCCCATAGTGATTAAGTGTTTTAAAATCTCTTCACAACGAAACATCCTTTGAACTTTTACGAAAATGAAAAATGCAAAATGATAATCCAATTAAAAATTTCGCAGATTTTCATCTCCTTCGAAGAGGAACAAACAAAAAAAAAACACGAAAATTCTAAAAAACGCGGAAAATCTTTATGAAAAATCCATTTATTTATAAACTTACATAATAGCGAGCGATTCGAGTGATTTTTTTTTTGTGTTTTTGTCAAAATCCATCTTAAATTTTAAATTGTTGATGGAAAATAGGATTTGGCAGGCATTTACGGTATTGAGAAGAAATATGAATAAGTTACATATGAGTATGTATACGTTATTTTTATAAAGGCGCGAGATTTATCTTGAAGCACAGAACAAAAAGGCGCGTAAATTATTAATCGCAATTTTGCTTTTACTTAATTCTGTTGCTTTTTAAATAATTTATTAATGTTATTGTTATTTTATTACTTCCTGGTTACATTTGTTATGAATTTGTGTTGTGAAAATATTATTTATTTATGCATTTTGTGCCCTTTTGTTATATACATCGCATTATGAAATCTTCCGTTTTGTTCATTGGTTGGTAGAAGGAGGATGATAATTATCGTCTTAAGCGGATTTTTGTTTAATGATTTTTTTTTTGTTCAACAAAATGTATAAAGGAGTAGTAAATATATTTAAATACAAATTTTAGTTTCTGTTTATTATCATCCCCCGTATTAGGTACATAGGTTCTTGTATTTTTTCACTGGCAAATAAATTGACGGGATAAAAGAGAATAATAGATAAGGAAAATGGAATTCTAAAACAAGATAAAGGGATTTCAATTGGTGAAAATATTAAAATAATCTTTTTCCATAAGGATGAGTATTTTTATATAAAGTTTTTTTGTTCGTACATCAGGAAAATTGAAATACTTTTCTCGAGTAATTCGCTTCCGTATATAAACATAAGCGTATATACTTATATACGTACACAAAAACATTTTTGTAGATATAGCGTACGGTTCAGTAGTTTTAGAGTTTAGTAGGATCATAGAAAATGTTTTGAAATTTGTTCGGGTGGAGAGTTTTTCTGGATATATGTAGCATAATTTTGATTTGAATGGGGGGTTTCATTGTGTCTTGCAAAAATATTTTATTTATTGAGATAATTAAGTTAAATCATTTGGCATCCAACACAATTTATGGTTTAATCATAAAAATTTTAGCGTCATCGGAATTTGAAATTGAAAATTTTATTGAATTGTACGACAGTACACCAACGAAACGAAATACCTTAAGATTTTATTTTATTTATTTTGATTTGTTTTTGTCGTATTTTGTTAAGCTTGGGTAATAAATAAAATGTCAGAATAAATAATAGTCGAAATAAATTAAAATTCAGTATTTGAGCACCAGTTACATTAGGAGGCAGACACTGTTTGTACACTATACAATGAAATACCATCATTTATTGTTTACAAAATCTATCAGGTGTAATATCAAAATCCCTGACGTTGCATATTGGCTCCATTTTTAAAATTTAGTGACCTGTTTTGTGGCCTTTTAGTGATCTCACTCCTTATTCAAAATAAATTATATTTTATTCTTCTTACGAGCAAGTTCATCTAATTCTTTGGAATTTCTTTGCATTACGCTTCTTTTATTAGTTGAGAGAAACCTTGAAATTTTTGGAAGAATCCATTCTTCATTATAGAATTCTACCTGTTAGTCCCATAATGAATTATTTGCCTGCAATTAACTTCGTGCCATATTCACGGTCCACCTAAATTTGAGTTTTTTCTAAATATTGATTTCTGATTGAATTAACTTTTGTTGGTCAATATTTTTGGTTTTTAAGTATACCTTTCAATAAACAAATACACCGTTGTTTGTTGCTCCTCATACAACTAGACGTATCTAGTTGGTTTTGGATGGTAAGGTAAAGATTTGTTATGATTATTGAATTCCAAACAGTGTGCAAAATTCGACCCACATGTGCACTTTACTTGGTCGCTCTTGATTTTTGACGCATGTTAATTATCATCGAAGCGTTGACTGAATATTCAAAAATGTTTCACATTGAGAAACGCACCGGTAAAGATCCATAAGAGAAATGTCATTCCACATTGGAGTAAAGTCCACAGTAGAAAATTAACCATTGAATTTAATTTCGAAAAATGACTGATAAGCCGGACAAAACTTATTTCTCGACTCAAAAGCAATTCAAGGAATGCGAAGGAATAATGTCGCTTGAAATTCAAGGTTGAACATTCTTAGTGGGATAATTGCTCTAAGTTTACAAAAAACTTCACCAAACCAATCAATTATCTTTACTTCCATCACTTTAAGCTTTACTAACTTTAACCTAGGTACTGAGATAATAGGATTTTGACAAGTTACATCAAACTCTGACAGATATATCAAATTCTGACAGTATCTGGTGAATTCTGCGATAGTTTATCGAATTCTGACGTGATATTTTGAATTCCGACATGATGGTTATACCAAATTCTAAAAGATTTATCGAATTCTGACAGTACATAGCAAATTTTGAGATGATATATCGAACTCTGACGTGATGTATAGAATTCGGATAGGATAAGTTGAATTCTGAGACGACATAACCAATTTTGATATCATGTGTCGAATTTCGACATAATTCTAACAGATACTCGATGTAATATATAATCTGATAGAATATAGCGAATTCTGAGATGATAAATTCTGACATGATATATCGAATTCAGACGTAATATGTAGAATTCTGACCATGATATATCAAATTCTGACAGATGTATCGAATTCTGAAATGATACATTGAAATCTGACATGAAATTTCAAATTCTTCATGATATATGTACATCAAGAATACATATAGAAATTTGAATATGATAAGTTCTGACAATATATAACGAATTCTGATATGGTATTTCAAATTCTTACATAATATGTCGAACTCTGACGTGATATAACGAACTTTGACATAATCCGTATAAAGAATTCTGACAGGATATATCAAATTCTGAGGTCATTTATGATGATATTCCGAATTCTGACATATATACATATATCAACGATATGTCAAATTCTGATAGATACGTCGAATTCCGACACTATATAGCAAATTCTGAGATTATATATTAAATTCTGACATGATATATCAAATTGTGATATTATATACTCGTACAGAAAACACCATATATATACTCTTTTCACTCAGCGTAAATTTATGAATATGAAACCATTCACGAACTGAGGTAAGATCGTTGTGCATTTCACGAAATAGTTGATTAAACGAACAGTTAGAAAATGCAATAACTGTGTCATCAGCAAATAACGTCGCCTTCCCAGAAAGATTCAACTCATGAAACGAGTTAATTTATATAGAAAAAAAGCAATGGTCCAAGAACTGAACCTTAAGGAACGCCAACGTTTAAAAGTATAGGTTCACTCAACTTGTCGCCAACTCTAACCAGCTGAACTCTATCTTTCAAAAATGACTTGAACCATTCCAAAGAGACACCTCTTATCCCTGCATGATACAATTTATCTAATAAAATTTTGTGATTAACGGTGTCAAACGCTTTCTTAATATCAATGAACAATGCTGCCTGATTCTGGTTGACATTTAGCCCATCATAAACTGTTGTCAAGAAGTCAATTATAGCATCCTCCGTATTACTGCCGCCGCTGTAAGCAAACTGACATTTATTAAAAAAATTAATTTTATTGAGAAAGGCCAAGGCTCTAAACTTCACAATTTTTTTAAAAAATTTCGAAAACCCTGACAAAAGTGAAATAGGTCGAAAATTTTCCATAATTGTTCCATACTTGCCTTTTTCAATTCATTTGGAAATGAACCAAATGTAATACTTAGATTGTAAATATACGGTAAAGGGTCAGCTACATATATAAATTGCCATTTTCTTGATAAGTAAGTTAGAAATACCATCAATTCCACAGGAACTAGTATTTCTAAGACTACTTATAACATTAATAACCTACAGGTGATATTGGATCAAGAATTTATTCAAATGATCGACGTTAAATTTATATCCCGAGCCATTGTTATTAGTTAACAAAGAGGGGATATTTTTGAAATATTGGTTTTAACAATTCAGCCACATCATCACAACTTTCAACCAGATTGCCATTACTGTCATTGACAATAATTTGTTTAATAGGTTTATTTTTCCTAGAAAAACCAATGATATTATTAACAACTCGCAATTTACCCCGGGGGCTATTGCTATATGTTTCCAAAAGTCTTTTATAATACAAATTTTTTGACTTTTTAATTTCAATTTTAACAATTTTCTTCAGCTTACGGTAACGATCTTGCATATTTTTATTGGTAGGATACAGACGAGTTTTAAGACCTAATTTATGTTTCACCTTGATACGGTTACAAACCTTTCCAGATAACCACACTAATTTTCCTCCCGAATCTTTATGCTTAACTTCTTTTTTACAACCATTTATAGTATTAACTAATCTGACCAAAAAATTATTATACGCAACATCATTATTATATCCAGCATTCTTTCTAATTTCCAATAATCAACCGTCAGATAGGTCTTATCTTTAATATCCAACAGTTTGTCAAAAAAAATTTCACAATGATCTATATTCAACATCACACCAAAATCTTTAATCGAGGAAGAATAATTGAATTTGCACCGGCTTGGGAATTTAACAAAAATATGGTCTAAGCAAGATTTAGACGTACCTCTAAAGCGAGTTGGTTGATCAATAAGAGAATTCAGACCATTGGCACTCATTATTAGAAGATAAGCATTGTTTGAACGAGATGCACAAAGTAAATCTAAAGGTATGTTTCCCATAATAATGACGCACTCAGTACTAATGTTATCAAGTAAATAAATAATAATTCGGATTGATTCGGATATTGTATGTCGAATTCTGTGATGGTATATTGAATTCTGACATGAATAAGACATGAGGAATTTGGAAATGATATGTCGAACTTTGAGATGATAAAACGAATTCTGATAGTAAATGGCGAATTGTGGAATGGCTCATTGAAGTCTAACGCGATATTTCGAAAACCGATATAATATATCGAATTCTAATAGTGTATAGCAAATTCCGGCATAAAATATAAAATTCTTACATGATATATTCTGACATACAGGATGTTTGGTGCATCGTTTGCCAAATTGAATTGGATCACGATCACTCTTAGTTTACTTTATTGCAATGTTAAGTTGAGTTTTAAGCTATTACTATAGATTTCAAATATTTTTAGAGTTAATGAAAAGAAATCCGTAGGGCCAAAAATGAGTAATTGGGGCTTAAGAGAAAGCAAATGACCCCATCTTTGGACAAATTCAATTTGGCAAACGATGCACCAAATACCCTGTATATCGAAATCTAACAGTATACAGCGAATTCTGAGATAATATATATCGAATTCTGACATGATATGTCGAATTCTGGTATAATATATAGAATTCTTACATGATATATTCGGACATATATAGAATTCTAACAGTATAGCGAATTCTGAGATGATATATCGAGTTCTGACATGATATGTCGAATTCTGACATATATCGAATTCTAACAGAGTATAGCGAATTCTGACATGATATTTCGAATTCTGGCATGATATGTTGAATTATGGCGTAGTATATACAATTCTTCCATGACATATTCTGAGATATATCGAATTCTAACAGTGTATAGCGAATTCTGACATGATATGTCGAATTCTGGCATTATATAGAATTCTTAAATGATAATTCTGATAGTATATAGCGAATTCTGAGATGATATGTCGAATTCTGTCATTATATAGAATTCTTAAATGATAATTCTAACATATATCGGATTCTAATAGTATATAGCGAATTCTGAGATAATATATCGAATTCTGACGTATATCGAATTCTAACAGAGTACAGCGAATTCTGAGATAATATTTCGAATTCTGATATGATATGTCCAATTCTGGCATTATATAGAATTCTTACATAATATATTCTGACATATATCGAATTCTGATAGTATATAGCGAATTCTGAGATGATATATCGAATTCTGACATGATATTAGAATTCTGGCATAATATATAGAATTCTTACATGATATATTCTGATATATATCGAATTCTGATAGTGTATAGCGAATTCTGAGATGATGTACCGAATTCTGACATGATATGTGGAATTCTGGTATAATATATAGAATTCTTACATGATATATTCTGACATATATCAAATTCTGACAGTATATATCGAATTCTGAGATGATATACCGAATTCTGACATGATATGTCGAATTCTGACATATATCGAATTCTAACAGAGTATAGTGAATTCTGACATGATATTTCGAATTCTGGCATGATATGTTGAATTATGGCGTAGTATATACAATTCTTCCATGACATATTCTGAGATATATCGAATTCTGATAGTATATAGCGAATTCTGAGATGATATGTCGAATTCTGGCATTATATAGAATTCTTAAATGATAATTCTAACATATATCGAATTCTGATAGTATATAGCGAATTCTGAGATAATATATCGAATTCTGACGTATATCGAATTCTAACAGAGTACAGCGAATTCTGATATAATATTTCGAATTCTGACATGATATGTCGAATTCTGGCATAATATATAGAATTCTTACATAATATATTCTGACATATATCGAATTCTGATAGTATATAGCGAATTCTGAGATGATATATCGAATTCTGACATGATATTAGAATTCTGGCATAATATATCGAATTCTTACATGATATATTCTGACATATTCGAATTCTAACAGTATATAGCAAATTCTGAGATGATATATCGAATTCTGATCTGATATGTTGAATTATGGCGTAGTATATACAATTCTTCCATGACTTATTCTGAGATATATCGAATTCTAACAGTGTATAGCGAATTCTGACATGATATGTCGAATTCTGGTATAATATATAGAATTCTTACACGATATATTCGGACATATATAGAACTCTAACAGAGTATAGCGAATTCTGAGATGATATATCGAATTCTGGCATAATATATATCGAATTCTTACATGATATATTCTGACATATATCGAATTCTGACGGTGTATAGCGTATTCTGAGATCTGAGATGATATAACGAATTCTGACATGATATGTCGAATTCTGGCATAATATATAGAATTTTTACATGATATATTCTGATATATTTCGAATTCTGACAGTGTATAGCGAATTATGTGATGATATATCGAATTCTGACATGATATATCGAATTATAGATGATATTCTGGCATTCATTTGCTAATCGCGTTTTTTTTTGCTCGTACGGGAACGATATTAGCATATTAGAACGCCGTCTGTCTCGGGTATTAAAGAAGATATATCTAGCTTAATTTCCAGAGGAATTATAAGCCACATCGGAGAGGAAAACACATATTTATACATAACTAGTTTGAAACGATATATTATGTAATTTAAAATATTTCATATTATGGTTAACGAAAGCCTTTTAAATTTTTACTGAAAAATTTATATTTCTTTAATCCAAAAATTAAAAATAATCGGCAAAATTTATTTAAAACAAAAAGTTGGTTTAAATTTAAAAAATCTAGTATAAATCAAAAAAAATTAGGTTAATTGATTTGTAATTTTTTCAAACAAATACATGAATTTTTCCCACCCTGCCTAGGTATATACTGTACATATTTATTAATTCTCAAATTAGATTAGTTTTGATTTTTTCGAGATTACTCAAGATTATCAGCATAATGAATAAAGTTTCTTGGGTTGTTTTACATAATGCGAGCTTTTTGAGATTTTCCAAAATTTTCTTAATTATTAAGTTAGTTTGAGATATTTCATAGTTGCTTGACAATTTGGCATTGATTTGCATAGCCAGAGGTTTTATTGGATTAGGAGCTTGGGATTCTTTATCGGCCGTTCTCTAATTTCGATATTTTCAAAATCATTCGGAATGAAATTTTCGATATTATTCGAGTTTCTTAGAGTTCGTCCGAGCATATTCTTAATTATTAGAGACAAATAATTGAGATTTTTCGAGATGGGTGCGAGTTTTCGCATTTTAAGAGTCATACAAAATCGAAAATTGTAGTTTTTGTAAATGTTTATTAACATTGTTTGTAGTTACCGGAAAATTATAAAAAATTGTTATAATGCGAAATCGATTACGGAGATTTCGAATTTGAAATAATTCGTAAAAGGGGACGACTTATGCCATTATGACTTGTACCCACAGATTTATAGATTATCGATATTAATCGGCATTTTCAACTTACCGATAATCTAAGATTATATAGATAATTCAAAATTATTTGTGCAATTTTTTACGCAAAATTTACTGAAACTAGAAAAACTATTCAAAATTTGAAAGAGAAAATTGGAAAATTGAAAATTTCATTAAATTTCAGTTTTTAAGATAATTCCAAAAATATAGTAAACATTTCAAAATTATTAATTTTTAGTTGCACATGCAGGATTGCAATTCTTTAAATTTAGAAACCATAATTTTCATGACAGTTGGTTAAACCTAAACAATTTTTTGAAAATATGAAAACTTAGCGCAAACTTTAATTTCTATCATTAATTTAGAACTCTTCAAATTTCAACGAAACTTCCAAATTTTCACCCAAAACATCAAACACAAGAAATTCTCAAGTTGCGTCTTTGAAGGTCCCTTTCTAAACATCAAAATAAGTCAAATTTTCAGTTTAATATTGTTTTACCACGACAGAATGTAACTTTTTAGCAAAATCGTTTTACGGCAAAGGAACAAAAATCGTATTTCTAAAAATAGAATTCAGGCACATATAAATGTTATCATAAAGATAATATTGTTACCATTTTCCATATATAGTATACATATACCTATGTTATAAATAAAATTTCCTAACGGTGGTCTTTGTCGTGTTACAGTACATTGGTCGACAAGCTTTATGTATTGTTGTTACGAATAAATGAATCGCAAATTTCACGTTATCGCGAATTTTATTGGATTTTATTTTGTTTTGCGAACATTTTTTTAATTGAGTTACTAAATTTTCATTGTGTTTCTGAGGATGTCTACGAATACAATAAGTCCGTATGTATATAGTATACCATATGTGTGTAGACATTACATATCCTATCTGTATAAATATAAGCCTTATCTCAATTTCAATTTTCGGATGTATAATTTCTGGTTCGATGAGATATTACTTATATTAAAAAAAGCACAACAATTTTGACAATCTACATAAATACGAAACACAAATAAAATTTAATAAAATATATGATATTTTTGTAGGTTTTATGTACATACGAATATATAATACAAATATTTACTTTTTGGTCATTTCGATAAAATGATATTAAATTTGTGATCATCATCGGCCTCCAACTCTTCGGCTTTGTGTATACACACACATAACGTATATTTGAATATGTTTCAAAGGATTTCATGTTTTGGATTTTTTTTTTCCAATAAAAAGATTTGTTTTACTCGTATACGCTCTGCTCTGTACTGTGTCTGTTGCACAGCATCATACAAGAGTATACACATATACAACATAAAAGTATAACCGGAAGGTATTAAAATTCAAAATAGCAAAATGAATTATTTAGTCAATTGGGTAGTTTCTGTTTTTTTTTTTTTTTATTATTATTCGAGAGAATTCGTATATTGTATGGAGGTAATGGTTTATACAGAATCGCCTTTCTTGTCTCACCACATAAAATCAACTATACAGATGACTATATATAGCTCTAAAATACTGTTGTAGCAATGAGTTATTTGCTAACTAAAATTTAGGTAATTTTATGATGTCAAACCTACCATTCAGGTAGCGTAAGGATATTTGTATGTATATTTGTAAATAGTCAATAGAATGATAGCGGCAATTGAGCAGAAATGGTCAATTAAACTGCAATTGTAATTTGAAATCAAATCTAACGAGATGTATTCAAATTTAGGACATCGCAGTAAAAGGTGTGTAAATTGCTAATCAAAGTAAATTACAACCTAAAATGTGTGCGATTTTAAATTGTGGAAAGTTGAGATACAAGTTGTAGCTTAAATTGAACTAGAGTTTAAGACTGATTACAAAACGTGACATAAATAACGAGCCTAAAGATATTTGACTTTTTTGTAGCTTTAAGTAAGACAACCGTACTTTTCTTAAAGCTAATAAAAATTTAGAAATTCTAAATTAGAGAACTTTGTAATCTAGAAATTCTATTATCCTTCTATTATTTTTCAAACTAATTGGAACTGAATAACTTTCATAATTTTGTAAATTTGAGAATTTCCAAGATACTAATTTAGGATTTCTACAATTTATAGAATTCTTAGAATTTCGTTTAATATTAATATTCATTTTCATTAAATTATAAATCTTTGAAATTATGACCCGTCAAATTTAAATTCCAAAAAAAAATGATTCCCCATATTTACTTAGTAAGGTCTGAGTTTCAATTCGAAGTCAAATGCAGATGAACCGAAGAAGATCTTTGATAAAACTAATGGCTTAAAACGTATATTGTTGGGTTAAACAAAGTATGTACCAACTACCCATATAATCAGTCTCAATATTTCTAGGAAGATAAAAAATTTAAGTATTTAATTAAAATTTAAATCTTAATTGTAATTTAAAGAAATTTAAAAAATTTCTATTTTTAGACAAAAAATTTCAAAAAAAAATTAAATTTTAAAAGATAAAATTTTAAAAGCCAAGAATTGTCGAGTTTCAAGGAATTAACATATGTATTTAAAAAATGTCGACGAATATTAAGAAATATTCTCATAAAAACTACCGGGATAATCAGAATCCAAATATTTTTAAGAATATAAGAAATTTAAGAATTTAATTAAAATAATCCTGTTAATTTTTAGTTCCAAAAATTTAAAAAACTTACAAAAAAAAAGTTTAAGGATTTTAAAAATGTTAAGAAACCAAACATGGTCTAGTTTCAAGAAATTAATAAATTAAACAAATTTCGCCGAATTTTAAGGAATTTAAGAAATTTACTAATGAAAACTGCCCAGATAATCAGAATCTCAAAATTTTTAGAATATAAGATAAATTATTTAGAATATAAGAAATCTACTAAATACCTCGGACAGACTGACGGTTTAATAAATCCAATTTAATGAATTTTTCGAGTTTAGTCGCAGTATGTCAACCTCAATTGTAGCTAATCGCTTAATGTTGCAGGGTATAAGAATTTAATTAAAATAAAACCTTAATTTTTATTTAAAGAAATTTAAAAATTTTAATTTTTGGAAAAAAAAATTCAAAATTTCAAGAATTTTAAAATTTTTAAAAGTTAAACAATTTTTCAAAATTAAAAATTGTCTAGGTAGTTTCAAAAGGCTAACAACTTTAAAGAATTTTGACGAAATTTAAAAAAATTACTCATAAAACCTATCGAAATAATCAGAATCCAAATATTTTTAGGAATATAAAAAATTTAAAAATTTAATTAAAATAAAACTCTTAATTTTTAGTTATAAAAATTTAAAAAATTTAATTCTTACTAAAAACAAGTTCAAGAATTTTAAAAATTTCGGAAAATAACAAAATTTTTAGAAATCAAAAATTGTCGAGTTTCAAGAAATTAACAAATTAAATGAATTCCGACGAATTTTAAGGAATTTAACAAATTTACTAGTGAAAACTGATATAAGAAATCTATGAATCTAATTAAAATAAAACTCTTAATTTCTATTTAAAGAAATTTAAAAAATTTTAATTTTTTACCAAAAAAAAAATACAAAATTTTAAAAATGTTAATAGAGAAAAATTTTAAAAAATTAAAAATTTTATTTTCAAAGAATTAATGAATTTAAATAATTTTTACGAATCTTAGAAAATTTACTCTCTAAAACTACCGAAATAATCAGAATCCCAATATTTTTAGGGATAGAAGAAATTTAAGAATTTAATTAAAACGAAAATCTTAATTCTAATTTGAAGAAATTAAAAAATTTGAATTTTTACAAAACTAATTAAAAATTTCAAGAATTTAAAAAATTTTAAAACATAAAAAGATTTTAAGAAAACAAAAATTGCCCAGTTTCAGAGAACTAACAAATTTAAAGAATTTTAACGAATTTTAAGAAATTTACTCCTAAAAATACAAACTACCGAGATAATAACAATCCCAAAATTTTTAAGGATATCAGAAATTTAAGAATTTAATTAAGAAAAACTCTAAATTATTATTTAAAAAAAATTTAAAAAATTTAATTGTTGACCAAATAAAATTTCAAAATTTTAAAAGATAAAAACATTTTAAGATTTTAATTTCTTATTTAAAGAAATTTAAAAAAAATTAATTTTTACAAAAAACAAAATCAAAATTTCTGGAATTTGAAAAGTTTTAAAACATAAAAATATTTAAGAAACCAAAAATCGTCCCGTTTCAAGAAACAAATTTAAAAAATTTCGAGGAATTTACCGAGATATCAAAATCCTAATAAGGAATATAAGAAATTTAAGAATTTAATTAAAATAAAACTCTAAATTTTTAGATAAAAAAATTTAAAAAATTTCAATGCTTACAAAAAAAAACGTTCAAAAATTTTAAATTTTTTAACATAAAAAAAATTATAGAAACCAAAAATTGTCTAGTTTCAAGAAATTAACAAATTAACGGATTTCGACAAATTTTAAGGAATTTAAGAAATTTACTAATGAAAACTGCCCAGATTATCAGAATCTCAAAATTTTTAGGGATATAAGAAATTTAATACCTCTGACAGACTACGGTTTAATAAATCCGATTTAGTGAATTTTTCGAGTTTAGTTACGTTATGTCAACCTCAATTTTAGCTAATCGCTTTGTTTTGCATAGAGTACTCTTGAACCAGTTTAGCTAAAACGGATTTATTTTTTAGGGTATAAGAATTTAATTAAAATAAAACCTTAATTTTTATTTAAGGAAATTTAAAAATTTTAATTTTTGGAAAAATAAATTCAAAATTTCAAGAATTTTAAAAATTTTAAAAGTTAAACAATTTTTCAAAATTAATAATTGTCTAGGTAGTTTCAAAAAGCTAACAACTTTAAAGAATTTTGACGAAATTTAAAAAAATTACTCATAAAACCTATCGAAATAATCAGAATCAAAATATTTTTAGGAATATAAAAAATTTAAAAATTTAATTAAAATAAAACTCTTAATTTTTAGTTATAAAAATTTAAAAAATTTAATTCTTACTAAAAACAAGTTCAAGAATTTTAAAAATTTCGGAAAATAACAAAATTTTTAGAAATCAAAAATTGTCGAGTTTCAAGAAATTAACAAATTAAATGAATTCCGACGAATTTTAAGGAATTTAACAAATTTACTAGTGAAAACTGATATAAGAAATCTATGAATCTAATTAAAATAAAACTCTTAATTTCTATTTAAAGAAATTTAAAAAATTTTAATTTTTTACCAAAAAAAAATACAAAATTTTAAAAATGTTAATAGAGAAAAATTTTAAAAAATTAAAAATTTTATTTTCAAAGAATTAATGAATTTAAATAATTTTTACGAATCTTAGAAAATTTACTCTCTAAAACTACCGAAATAATCAGAATCCCAATATTTTTAGGGATAGGAGAAATTTAAGAATTTAATTAAAACGAAAATCTTAATTCTAATTTGAAGAAATTAAAAAATTTGAATTTTTACAAAACTAATTAAAAATTTCAAGAATTTAAAAAATTTTAAAACATAAAAAGATTTTAAGAAAACAAAAATTGCCCAGTTTCAGAGAACTAACAAATTTAAAGAATTTTAACGAATTTTAAGAAATTTACTCCTAAACATACAAACTACCGAGATAATAACAATCCCAAAATTTTTAAGGATATCAGAAATTTAGGAATTTAATTAAGAAAAACTCTAAATTATTATTTAAAAAAAATTTAAAAAATTTAATTGTTGACCAAATAAAATTTCAAAATTTTAAAAGATAAAAACATTTTAAGATTTTAATTTCTTATTTAAAGAAATTTAAAAAAAATTAATTTTTACAAAAAACAAAATCAAAATTTCTGGAATTTGAAAAGTTTTAAAACATAAAAATATTTAAGAAACCAAAAATCGTCCCGTTTCAAGAAACAAATTTAAAAAATTTCGAGGAATTTACCGAGATATCAAAATCCTAATAAGGAATATAAGAAATTTAAGAATTTAATTAAAATAAAACTCTAAATTTTTAGATAAAAAAATTTAAAAAATTTCAATGCTTACAAAAAAAAACGTTCAAAAATTTTAAATTTTTTAACATAAAAAAAATTATAGAAACCAAAAATTGTCTAGTTTCAAGAAATTAACAAATTAACGGATTTCGACAAATTTTAAGGAATTTAAGAAATTTACTAATGAAAACTGCCCAGATTATCAGAATCTCAAAATTTTTAGGGATATAAGAAATTTAATACCTCTGACAGACTACGGTTTAATAAATCCGATTTAGTGAATTTTTCGAGTTTAGTTACGTTATGTCAACCTCAATTTTAGCTAATCGCTTTGTTTTGCATAGAGTACTCTTGAACCAGTTTAGCTAAAACGGATTTATTTTTTAGGGTATAAGAATTTAATTAAAATAAAACCTTAATTTTTATTTAAGGAAATTTAAAAATTTTAATTTTTGGAAAAAAAAATTCAAAATTTCAAGAATTTTAAAAATTTTAAAAGTTAAACAATTTTTCAAAATTAATAATTGTCTAGGTAGTTTCAAAAAGCTAACAACTTTAAAGAATTTTGACGAAATTTAAAAAAATTACTCATAAAACCTATCGAAATAATCAGAATCAAAATATTTTTTGGAATATAAGAAATTTAAGAATTTAATTAAAATAAATCTCTTAATTTTTAGTTATAAAATTCAAAAAAATTTTAATTCTTTCAAATAAAATGTTCAAGAATTTTAAAAATTTCGAAAGATAAAAAGATTTTGAGAAACCAAAAATTGTCGAGTCTCAAGAAATTAACAAATTAAACGAATTCCGACGAATTTTAAGGAATTTAACAAATTTACTAATGAAAACTGCCCAGATAATCAGAATCTCAAAACTTTTGAGGGATATAAGAAATCTATGAATCTAATTAAAATAAAACTCTTAATTTCTATTTAAAGAAATTTAAAAAATTTTAATTTTTTACCAAAAAAAAATTCAAAATTTTAAAAATTTTAAAAGAGAAGAAATTTTAAGAAATTAAAAAAATTATTTTCAAAGAATTAACGAATTTAAAGAATTTTTACGAATTTTATGAAATTTACTCTCTAAAACTACGGAAATAATCAGAATCCCAATATTTGTAGGAATAGAAAAAATTTAAGAATTCAAATAAAACGAAAATCTTATTTCTAATTTAAAAAAATTAAAAAATTTGAATTTTTACAAAACTAATTCAAAATTTCAAGAATTTAAAACATTTTAAAACATAAAAAGTTTTTAAGAAACCAAAAATTATCCAGTTTTTGAGAAATAACAAATCTTAAGAATTTGAACGAATTTCAAGAAATTAACTCCTAAAAATACAAACTACCGAGATAATCAGAATCCCAATATTTTTTGGAATACATATAAGAAATTTAAGAATTTAATTAAAATAAAAATCTTAACTGTTATTTAAAGAAATTTAATTTTTAAAAAAAAAATTTCAAAATTTCAGGAATTTGAAAAATTTTAAAAGATAAAAAAAATTTAAGAAACCAAAAATTGCCGTTTTAAGGAACTAACAAATTTAAAAAATGTCGAGGTTTTTTAAGAAATTTACACATAAAAACTACCGAGATAATCAGAATCCTAATATTATTAGGGATATAAAAAATTTAAGAATTTAATTAAAATAGAATTTTTATTTAAAGACATTTAAAAATGTTTAATTTTTGCAAAAAAAATTGAAAATTTCAAGAATTTTAAATATTACAAAAATTAAAAAGTTTTTAAAAATTAAAAATTGTCTACTTATTCTTAATTTACTTATAAAAACTACTGAGATAATCAGAATCAAAATATTTTTAGGAATATAAGAAATTTAAAAATTTAATTAAAATAATCTCTTAATATTTAGTTCTAAAAATTTTAATTCTTACAAAAAAAAAAGTTCAACAATTTTAAAATTTTGGAAAGATAAAAATATTTTAAGAAACCAAATTAAACGAATTTCGACGAATTTTAAGGAATTTAAAAAAATGTACTAATAAAAACTGTCCAGATAATCAGAATATCAAAATATTAAGGACTATAAGAATTTTAAGAATTTAATTAAAACAATACTCGTAATTTTTATTTAAACAAATTTAAAAAAGCCAAAATTTTAAAAATTTCAAGAGATAAAAAATTTTGAAAAATTAAAAATTTTAATTTCCGAGAATTAACGAATTTAAAGAATATTTACGAATTTTTTTAGGGATAGAAAAAATTTAAGAATTCAATTAAAACGAAAATGTTAATTCTAATTTAAAGAAATTAAAAAATTTGAATTTTTACAAAACTAGTTCAAAATTTGAAGAATCTAAAAAATTTTAAAACACAAAAAGATTTTAAGAAACCAAAAATTGTCCAATTTCAGATAACTAACAAATTTAAAGAATTTCAACGAATTTTAAGAAATTTACTCCTAAAAATACAAAATACCGAGATAATCAGAATCCCATTATTTTTAGGATTATAAGAAATTTATGAATTTAATTAAAATCAAAATCTTAATTATTATTTAAAGAAATTTAGAAAAATTTTAAAATTTCAGGAATTTGAAAAATTTTAAAAGATAAAAAAATTTTAAGAAACAAAAATTGTCCAGTTTCAAGGAATTAACAAATTTAAAGAATTTCGAGGAATTTTAAGAAATGTACTCATAAAAACTACCGGGATAACCAGAATCCCAATATTTTTAGAAATTTAAGAATTTAATTAAAATAAAACTCTTAATTTTTAGTTATAAAAATACAAAAAATTTTAATTCTTACAAATAAAAAATTCAAGAATTTTAAAAATTTCGAAAGATAAAAAGAATTTAAGAAACCAAAAATTGCCTCTTTTAAGGAAAGTAACAAATTAAACGAATTTTAAGGAATTTAAGAAATTTACTAATGAAAATTTCCCAGATAATCAGAATCTCAAAATTTTCAGGGATATAAGATATCTAAAAGTTTAATTAAAATGAAACTCTTAATTTTTATTTAAAGTAATTTAAAAAATTTTAATTTCAAAATTTTAAAAATCTCAAAAGATAAAAAAATTTTAAGAAATTAAAAATTTTAATTTCAAAGAATTAACGAATTTAAAGAGGTTCTACGAATTTTAGGAAATTACTCCCAAAAACTACCGAAATAATCAGAATCCCATTATTTTTAGGAATATAAGAAATTTAAGAATTTTATTTAAATCCTAATTCTTATTTAAAGAAATTTAAAAATGTTTAATTTTTTGGAAAAAATTCAAAATTTCAGGGATTTCAAAAATTTTAAAACATAAAAAAATTTAAGAAACCAAAAATTGTCCAGTTAGAATTTCGAGGAATTTTAAAAATTTACTCATAAAAACTAACAATAAGAATCCTAATGTTTTTAGGAATACAAGAAATTTAAAAATTAAATTTTAAAAAAACTTTTAATTTTTGTTTAAAGAAATTTAAAAATGTTTAATTTTTAGAAAAAAATTCAAATTTCAAGAATTTTAAAAATTTCAAAAGTTAAAAAATTTTTAGAAATTAAAAATTGTCTAGTTTCAAATAAATTACAAATTTAAAGAATTTTGGCGAATTTTATGAAATTTACTCTAAAACTTCCGAGATAATCAGAATCCAAATATTTGTAGAAATATAAGAAATTTAAGAATTTAATTAAAATAAAATTCTTAATTTTTAGTTACAAAAATTTTAAAAATTTTAATTCTTACAAAAAAAAGTTCAAGAATTTTAAAAATTTTGGAAGATAAAAACATTTTAAAAAATCAAAAATTGTCTAGTTTCAAGAAATTAACAAATTAAACAAATTTCAATGAATTTTAAGGAATTTAAGAAATTTACTAACGAAAGCTGCCCAGATAATCAGAATCTCAAAACTTTTAGGGATATAAGAAATCAAAGAATTTAATTAAAATAAAACTGTTAATTTATTTAAAGAAAATTAAAAAATGTTAATTTTTCACCAAACAAAATTTCAAAATTTTAAAAATTTCAAAAGGTAAAAAAATTTTAAGAGCTTAAAAATTTTAATTTCAAAGAATCAACGAATTTAAAGAATTTTTACGAATCTTAGGATATTTACCCCAAAAACTACCGAAATAATCATAATCCAAATATTTTTAGGGATAGAATTGAATTAAAATTAAAATTTCAAGAATTTTAAAATTTTCGAAAGATAAAAAATTTAATGAAACCAAAAATTGTCAAGTTTCAAGAAATTAACAAATTAAACGAATTTCGACGAATTTTAAAGAATTTAAGAAATTTACTCGTAAATAAAAGGTCGACACCTCGACGTCGAGAACCTCTTAAGACTCTGAAAACTTTTAAGAGGTTCAATAGTTCCGTGAATCCTAAGTTTCAAGCAATTTAAGTTCAAAATGACAAGTTATTTAAATTAATTTACTTTAAGAGTTTAAAGAATTTTATGAAATTTCAAGAATATCTAAAAAGAATTAAAAAATTTACGTAATTCATTTTAATTTACGATTTAAAATCTTTCTAGTAGTAATTTAGGATTTAAAGATGAGTTTAAAAATTTTTAAAATTAAACAATGTGAATTTTATTTTTATCCGTTTTAAAGTATTCTGAATTCTGAAAATTTTGCTACTTTTGTATAAAATTATTGTACTGAAAATATTTTAACATTTTAAAATTTCGTATTTTAGCTGGTATTAAAAGACTAGGGATTAGCTAAGCGCATCAGTGATTTTTTCGAGATTAGCTGTAGTGTGTTAAGTTGAAGATTCTGAATCTCGTTTTATTTGACGATTAGTGACTAATCGATATTAGTGTACTAATCTTTGAAAATTTTGAAATTTATCTCGTTGTATTGTTGGGTTTAGTGATGGTAAAAGTGGCGCTACATTGTGAAATAATTCTTTCAACATTGCTTAAAGTGCAAGCGGTGTGAGTTTACGATAGAAGTTATAAAAACAATGATATCTTAAATAATTTGTGCTGAATAAATTTTGAGGTTATGTTTATAAAAAGAAAATTTAGTGCGTTTTAATGTATAAATCTTAGAAGTTTTGAATTAAAAAATGATTCCAACTAGTTCACGTACTTTCGCCGCAGATGTAATTAAACGATTAATCTTTATAATCCACTCAATAAAACAATTGATAGCAAACGAAAAATAGTTTGACCATTATTTATATTCGAAAATGTAAATTTAGGCTCAAAACCAATAAATTTATCTAATGTTAGAAGAAAGTTAAAACAAATTTCAATCAACTTTGAATAGTGTTAGAGTTTCATATTGTACGATACGATTTGACTGAAATTGAAAATTTCAATGAATTTGGCTCAAGTTTGAACATAACACTAAACGCTAAAATTTAAACTAAAGTATTTCGTAAAAAGTAACTTTAGGAATTTATTGACTTGCAAGCCAAATACAATTCATGTAGAACCAGCATTTATAAAACCTGAATATATTTATAATAAATGGTGTGTGTGCATGGGCTGAGTGTAATAACTCACAAGTGACACCAATCTAAAAAAAAAAAAAAAATTTACATAATTCAACACCTCGCATATAACATAAACAATGCGACTACCTGTTAAAAGGCCCACCGATTTTGTATCAAATTAAAATTTAATGATTTGTTTGATAAATAATTAAGTGGGCTGTAATACGAACACGAACTACTATATCATAGCGTAATTATATAGTGGTCCATTTTTGACTTTCTTCATAAATATATATAATTATAAGAATTATGATAAGATATTATAAATCATCGTGTTTTTTGTAATCTATTTCAATCAATTTAGTGAATAATCAAATAAAGGTATTTTTAGTTACTTATGAATCCCACTCGGAATGTATGACACGCAGTATATCGCGCAGGAGACATTTTTACTAAGAAATTTAATCGAGAGTAAACAAACAAAATATAAAAAATTAATAACTGCATATAAACTAAGTAACCGCAAACATAGATCAGACGAATTGGATGTGTGCCCAAAAATGAATGATGAATTTTTTTAACAGCGCGAAAGGAGCCATTAAAATATTCTGCCAAAACTAATATTTTGTCATAATTTTTTAGCGTGCTCATATCATTTATGTAAAATTGTTTTGCCAAGTGTGGGATGATGATCTCAAACAAACAATTATCAATGTTGCCTATAAAATATTTTTAGTTGAGACGATATGACACCTACACACATTGTAACACAAATAATTTCCGGTTTAAACCGAATAAAATCGAAAACCCTTTTTTGCAACAACAAAATAGGTGAAACCAATGAAATGTGTAACCCCCGGCATACGAACAAATAATATATAGGTCCATTTAAATAGATGGTACCGTAAGGGTAGAAAATGATTCCACAACTATTTATCATTTATCGTATACACACAACCGACCTTTTCTATAATTCAATTTACAGACAAAAAAAAACTTTTGCCTATATTATTGCACTGGGCTATTGTGCTTACGTTTTCGGTTTATTCAGCTAGCTAAACCAAAAACAATTTCGAACAATAAATTAAAAACGTAAAAATAGGATTTCAGATTTATATTTTTTCAAGATGAATGATTTCTAAAAACTATTTTAGTCTAGATTTTTATTTTTTTTTTTGCTGCTGCTGCCTCTATTCATTGGGTTTCATTCATCAAATTTTATGTTTGTATTGTTCAATAGAAAAATATTTATAAAAACTAACAATTTTTGGTTGTGTTTAGAATTTAGAATCGAAAATCGAATATTTTTAATTTTTTTTTTACGACAAGGCCATTTCAGTATAATAATTTTGCGCAGATAAATTAAATTTACAGACACATTTATTGCGATGAAATATGTATCGTGTATGCATGTAGGTAGGGAATTTGATATTGTTTAGATATGGACGGAACAACCCCTCAATCAAGCAACACTATATACATATGTACGAATATAACAAAAATTAAATTGTGATAATTAGTGTCACTGTGTGATGTTTGTTAGTACGATATGTGTGTAAAATTTTTATTGTAATGCCACCTATAAAGGCTGCAAGTACAAAGCGTCATGCTGAGTTTATGTTTGAGATTTAATAGGAGAGCTCAAAAGTATCATAGATGGTAATAAAGTGATGTTCTTTTGTTGTTTTTATTAATGTGTTTTTATTGATTGTCTGAGAATTTTAACTGTAGGTGGCAGGAAAAAGGGATATTTATTGTATGTATTTATAGAATTGATAGATGGGTCATAAAATGCGTATGTGATTTGTGGCAACAGCAAATATAATAAGCTTGTTTTGGACATTGTTGTAATAAAGCAGCTTAGGGCGCAGCTGGAAAATTACAACGTACAATATTTTCTCATGACATTACATATTTAGCAAATTGCATTCAGAGACGTGCATACAAACCTCGATCAAACAAACAAAATTGAGTTAAAAGAAGTGTCTCCATATTAGGCATACCTCATGTAAATTTAAGCTTGAAATTTTTTTCAGTATTTGTAGATGCTTGATTCTGAAGAATTTAATGATTTTCTTACCGCTCAAGACTCAATGACAATCGGGGGCAATGCCGCCTCCAATAATCTTAAATAACAAAAGTCGTTAATGAAGGTTGAATATAGAACATATAACACTTTCCTAAACCAAGATAACCTAAATGACCAAGTGATGGTTTTCCGTCGAACTAGGCTTCAACTATGAATGAAAATCGATCATTATTAAAAAACAAACTACTGTAGCCTTCCACATACTGCCAAAATTTCTTTATAGATAGGACCGCAGCCAGGCACTCCAGTTCAGTCACTGTATAGTTCTTTTGTGCTGAGTTGAGCCGCCAAGCCCTTCCGTATACTGGCATCGCAACGAATAAAGAATTTCTTGGAGTAATCTGGATTTGTAAGCTCAGGGGTGGTGGACAACATACTCTTCAATCTCTCAAAAGCCACCTGGGCTTGGCTCTCCCATATGAATTTTGCATTTTTTTTTTAAAGATCTGGGGACAATTTTCGATACCAGCCCGCCAACCTAGGGAAGCGTTGTATCTGTTTCACTGACTTTGGAGTCGGAAAATGTATCATATTTCCAACTTTTGCAGGGGCGGTTCGAAAACCCCCATCGCCAACTACAAAACCAAGGTAGCGTATTTACTTCCAGCAGAAGTAGCTCTTTTCTATGTTGATTGTTAAACCAGCGTTAGAAATGTGATTTACCACTTCAGAGAGTAGCAGAAGATGTTCCTCGAAATTAGGTGACACAATTAAAAGGTCATCCAGGTACACAAAGACCCGATCTTCTCTCGCATCTTTCAAATCAAGGGCCGTTGTTTAGCTGATATTCTTGAGTCGCGAAATTAGTCCATCTATAATGAGAAGAGGTTATTAATCTTTAACAGTGACCGAGTTAAGTTTTCTTGAGTCAACACATAGCCTTGATTGGCCATTTGACTTTTCCACTATTACGACAGGAGAAGACCGAGGGATTTGACTTGGCTTTATCACATTAAGTCCAAGAATTCGGTCAATTTCAAAATATAATTTTTGCCTAAACGATAGATGACACTGGAAAATATCGCTATTTTATTTGACGCGCTAAACCAACATCAATCCTATGCTCATGAAGATGAGTACAACCTATAGCCCTAATTTTATAAAAGAAGGAAATTTGTCTGTAATTAAATTCAGCCTTTTCATTTATTCTTCAAAGTTCATCAAACAACACAGGAGCGATACCAAAAGAAGTCCAGAAGTTTATTCCCAAGTATAAACAATTCTGAGATGAATAAGGTCGGTTGCAGGAGAACCTAAAATCGTAGAAGCGCACTCACAATAGAATTTCTTCTTGGCACTAAATTATTTTTTAACACAAGAGTGTGCTTTGATCGGAAAGTATTTTACTGTAATTAGGGGATTAATTAAAGGTAAGTCACCTAAATCAGCTGAAAAATCAATAAAATCAGATTGGATCTTTTCAATCTCGGGTGTATAGTCTAACTTGGTAATGGTTGACTTATTGGGATTAATTGATATGTTTAATCGTGGAACTTGTTCATTTCTGATAACTGACAGATTGTTTGAACTGGTGATGTTCCGGTTTTGTTGCGAACTTTGCAGTCCAGTTCTGTCGCATGTTTTCCGAACTTGTATTTGCTTTATATTGCAATAACAGAATATTTGTAATAAATCATGAGGATAATCCTGGTAGTAATGTCCCATATCATTCACCAATTGAACTCACTTAACTTAGTTGACTGTCTTGCTGGCTGAAGCTCACTGACATAAGGGGTTCGTTTACTATGAAAGATGGTTTGAGGATCATAACCAGATTGTGTTCATAAATTTTCAAAAGATTGAGTTAGGATGCGCAACTGGTTGATCGAAGTGATTTCAACGTTCATTATTTTATCTCGGTAAACTGGTAAAAGATTACTTTAAACTACATCAAGCAATTCTGGTTGGCTCAATCGATTGGTCTAAAATAAAATTTTGAACAGTTTCTCGGGTTGTTTGTACTCGCCGATAAATATAACGTCGGGTTTCAGCTTCCTCTTCAGGATTGGAAAACCCTGACAACAGCTGTCGGATTACTACTAGCAAAATTCCATAAAAATTTATCCGCGTCACCGGAAACCTATTCAAAAATATACATATCTAAGGTATTATTATGAAACTCACCACGTCGTGGTCATATTCAGAATGCACTGGAGCCGTCTGATTAAAAAGAGGTAAGTCTGAATTAATTTGATGGGAAGAATATTGGTAGTGTTCAGGTATTTTAGACTGAATTTGTCGGTGATTAAACAAAATATGGGGTTTATTTTGTGTATTGAGGTTACCTAAAACTTGAACTTTTCGATCATTTGTAAACCTGGATTGTGGTAAATTAGGTCTTATTGGAATTGATCCGTCCACGTTGCCAATCAAAGGATTAATCTCAGATTTCTGAGTAATTTAGGTAAAAAGAAAATAGTCTTACGTGTTTTTCTTATTAGGAAAGCTTTTGATAATGTGGACCATTTACTGCTTCTCAAATAGCTGAATATCAAAACATGACATAAAATTACTTTCAAGTTATTTAAAAGACCGACTTAAAGTTGTACCATATAATGGAATAGAAAGTAATCAAAAAATTTTAGAAAAAGGAAAAGTGAAAATCAATTATATGCGAATGATGCTCTGTTGAAATTAGGGCATCCAATTCCGGAATTCGGAATTCCGGCAAAAAATTTCGTATCAATTATTCCGGGATTGAAAACATTAATTCCGGAATTATCGAATTTCTATTTCTCACACTAATTTAAGTAAATGCATCATAATTTTGTGTAATGGAAACTTCTTTAAAGTCATTATTCAAGGAATATAGAAATGTTAGTCAACCTATGGAGATGGTTAGTTTAAGGAATAAAACAACCTAAATATTTGAAATTTCAAAGTCAGGCTAAAAAGAAAAATTTCCTTCAAGTTTACCAAAAAATTATACGTATTTCAGAGAGTGGCAAGAAGTGATCAATTTAGGGAGCTGGTCAAAATATAGAGGGGCTACTTTTGAAAGTTTTAGAGTATTTTTCTTTTCAGTTCACCATGATATGATGGCTAATAAACGGATTACGGGACAATAAATGCTGACTCCTGAAAATTACCTGATGCATTTATATATTTTATTTAATTCGTCTCTAAAATACACTTGCCAAGTATGTGTTGTGTTGTTTCTTAGTTTATAAACATAAAAAAGTTATTTAGTACATAATAACTATACAGCGACAAAGTAACGAGTCCGATACAAATTCAGCAAACATTTAATTTTGTTAGTTCATTAGCTGAAAAATATCAAAAACCGTGATATACGTTTTTGCGTTTCGAAACGGATTTTAATTTTGGGACGATGGTAGTGCCCTACGAGGCTAAAAGATCGTATTTAGCAGCAGGAAATATCACCATCAAAATTTTAACCTAAATGACACAAGCCTCGCTCGATGCGTCAAGTTTAATGAGAAAAATCAGAAAAACAGGAAACACTTGATTTCAATCATTGCCAATTGTAAGAACGGTACAGTAGCAATTAATTCTATGTTTAAAAATGTTTCCGATTTTTTTTTTCACATTCATTTTATAAGGAGTGGGTAGGAAAATAAATATTTTAACAAGCTGAGTTTAATTGTAACTGAGATTTAGTATCGTTAATTAGTCTACGGAGACCTTTCGCAGCTCTTAAACTGGGAGATAAATGGTTTCAGTAAGAGGTGAAAGGAATAAATTCAGTGCCACTCCAACTAACCTAACCTAACACACTGAATTTTTAGGCTTTATAGAATTCATAGAATTTATAAGATTTACAGAATTTATTGAATTTATAGAACTGACAGACTTGAATAATTTACAGAACCCATAGAATCTTTAACATTTAAAGGATTTATAAAATTTTTGAACTTTTAAAATTTATAGAATTTATCAAATTTACAGAATTTATAAGAATTTATGAGATTTAAAGAATGTAAAGAACTTACTGAATTTTAAAACTTTATGCATAGGATTTATAGAATTATTCACAAAATTTATTAAATTTATAAAATTTATGGAAATTATGGAATTATTAGAATAAGTAAAATTTGGATGTATAGAATTTTTAGAACTGACAAGCTTGAAACAATTCCTCGAACCAATTGAATCTATAGAATTTAAAAATTTAAAATATTTGTGGAGTTTATCAATAATTTATAGGATTCTTTGAATTTATCAAATTCATAAAATTTATAGAGATTATAAATATACATATTAGAATTTATAACATTTATAGACTTTGTAGAATTTATAGAATTTGTAAAATTTATATAATTTATCGAATTCACAAAATTTATAAGAAAAAATAAATTTGTAGAATTTAAAGCACTTACTGAATTTTTAAATTGTATTCATAGAATTTATAGAACTTATAAAATTCGAATTTGTAGAATTTAGAAAACAAACACACTTGAAGGAATTAATACATAGAACACAAAAAATCTACAAAATTTATAAAATTTATTGGAATTATCAAATTTACAGAATTTAAGAAACTTATTGGATTTTTAGACTTTATAGAATTCATACGATTTATAGGATTTACAGAATTTACCAATTCAAGAATTTATTGAATTTATAAAATTTATAAAAATTAAATATTTTTTTGAAACATGTAGAATGTAAATAAGTCAAATTTGAGTTTGTAGAATTTATAGAACTGACAGACCTGAATAAAATATAGAACCCATAGAATCTATAACATTTAAAAAATTTATAAAATTTATAGAATTGAAAAATATTGAAAATATACATCGCACCATCCAAACAATAAAACGATAACTCAAAAACATAGTTTTTCGGGAGAAGGCTTTGAAGTTTGAAATTATGAAGGAATCCCATGTAAAAACGTTTCATTAAAGTTGAATAATTTGTGCAGGAGGACCTGAAAGAAAACACTGATTAGACAGGACGATAGAGCACCTTGCACAGATTTTAAAAATGCAATCATGCAATAAATGTATAACTAGCACTTATCGTTTTATTGTTTGGATGGTGCGATATGTGTTATCGTTTAATTAGGAATTCCACCATGCGCCCGTGCTAGCTAGTGATGAGGGCATGTGGGTTAAAAATATATATGTGTATATCTAGCCCAATTATGCTATTTATAGGGAGTTACAGCAATTTTTGCACATTATTATTATTTTTTTATTAGTTGGCAAACTTTGTTTGTTTTACAGACTTAAAATTTTTAGAGTTCATTGGACTTTTAAAATTTATAAAATTTATCGAATTTAGAGAATTTATAAGAATTGAAAAATGCATGAGATTTGCTGAATTTAAAGGATTATGCACAGGATTTATAGAATTATTCATAGAATTTATAGAACTTATAAAATTTATAGAAATTATTGAATTTACAGAATTGTTAAAGTATAAAATTTGTGTTTAAATTTGAGATGGGGAATCACTCCCAGAATTTTTTGTTTGTTGTTAATTTTTTAATTAAAATGCAAACATTTTGAAATAGTCCTTATCTACGTTTTTCGAAAGAAATTTGAATACGCTTGGTTTTAGGATCTGATTCAAAACATATTCGCCTCCAAAAAATGTTTACATGTTAGAGTCGAGCGAGGATACACTGTGTAATGTACACAGTTTTTTACAAGTAAAACACGTGTAATTTACACAAGGCCATTTTATACATCAAAATAAAATGTAAATCAATTATTAATATTTTAAGAACGCGACAAAAGAGAAAAAGCGACAGGCTGTGAAATATGACCTTTAAACGTAGAAATATGTATATGATTTAACCCTTTCAAACGCCATTTAAAATTGACTTTCTTCCAAAAATAAAATACGTAGCACAATTATGCACTGCTATGATATGGCATTGCTCATAAAACTGTAGTGTGAACATAAATACTATAATAGAAAAAATAATAATAATAATAGAAATGAGACAAAAATTAAAAATTACGGTTGGTCGAAGCGATGAAAGTTGATGTACAATATATTGTACAAGGCGTTTGAGAGGGTTAAGACACGATAATACAAAATTGGTACATCTTGCTTAGTCAGAAGCAGTTGTCAAGTTCAGTTAAGTTTCATTGTAGTCAAAAGGTTATTCATTCAAAAGCCAGTTGTACCTAGTTATATTAAAACCAAATAAGTAGCATGAATTTGATAAATTTACATTTTCATGGAAATCAAAAATTAGTTACAAGAATAACGGTTGCACGAATTGGAATTGTTCCGGGATTTTCGTTCATAGCTGAATTGGTTATAATTTGTTAAAGTCATTTGGCAATTAAAGAATATCTGAATGTTGTGCTAAAGTTTTGCAATTGATAAATCTGCTGAAATATTATGTTTTCTGATCCGCAGAAAAACGAAATTATTTATTAGCAAGAGAAAGTGTTTTTTACTAACAGTAAACATCTCAACAGGGTATAATTAGCAATTCAGTCGCTATAACTAAGTGATAACTTAATTCATTTTTCATAATTCTCATAATTAGATCGAAACTGAAATGGCAATCTCCTTATAATTTCATTTTCGTTCAAAAAATAAATGAAATGATGCCGGAATTTGGGGGAACGATTTGTTATATTTTAATGAAATATTTTAACATTTGTTCCTCTTCATTTTCAATTCTCACAATCAGACACTATTTTCTGATTAAGTGACCTCAAGTAGCCCAACACAAATTCATGTAGCCTAACATTTAAAAATTACTCGATATTTGAGCTTTTTCACGTTAATAGGGACCATTCTAAATCCCACGTCTCAAATTGTCTGAAGCTCAGATCTTATTCAAAATCACCGACAACTATCATAGCAACTTGAGATATTTAAATTTAAGTATAAATATTGCAAAGAAGCTTTAGATTTGGAAAATGAATTAAATTCACGCCATTTAACTTTTAAAAACTGGCCTACTGCCTACTGAACTAAATCCTCGAATAGTCATTTCATTTTAAAAAATTGGATGTCGCTAATTTAATTCATATTAAAAATGGAATTAATTTCGCCATATCAAAAATGTTTGCCGAAATTAATTCGTGCTTTGTAGAAGATTGAGGTTACGTGGAATTATTAAGAATACAAATAAGTACACAAATTGAGAAGAATTAAATATTTAGGAGTAAAACTTTGTTTTATAAATAATTATTATTCTACATTATAGAAATATTAGTCCGCCTCTTGTGCTGCGAGATTGCTGCACGACAGTATGACAACTATGTAACACTTATATAATTATGTTACTTTCATTATCCTTTTGATCAATCATCAACTCATGTTATTTTAAATAAAACTCAAAATTATCTCAATAAATCCGCTCGTTGAAAGTAGATCTTCTCGTTTGACATGTTTTCTCTATTTAGAACTTGTACTAATAGTAAATCTCGCAAAGAGAAACAAATTGGAAATGGAATTATTCAGCGAGAAAACGAATTATGGGAAAAACCAAAATTTCATTCCATCCCATTTTATTTCACCAAAGCTTGTATTCCATGAGAAAAATTGACTGACACAGTCGAAAAAAAAAAAATTAAAAAATATTCTGATGCTCCATAATAAGAGACAAAGATAACGTTTTTCTTTTTATTTTATTTTATAGCAAAACAATTTTGCTATAAAAAGACGTAGCCTTTTCTCTCATATGGGACAACAGATTATTTTTCTCTTTTCGTTTTTTTGACTGACAGTCAATTTTTCCCATGGAATACAGGCTGATTGTATCCATCACGCAGCTGCCTAATACGTAACCAGAACAACTCACGTGATGCGCACCCTACTGGAAGGCTACCGAGCTGGTAATCTACTCAACTTTGGTCCCCCCCCTATTAGACGCCAAACCACCTACTCATTTAGTTTACATTTCCCGATCATATTTTATTGAGATTGAGTTGAGTACTCAAAATGTAATCTAAATTAAATAAAATGTTCACTAAGTTTTTTCCTAAGATTATGTATATCTCAGGTGGTGGTGAGGTGGTAAATATTCCTAGGCCTAGTCTATTTAATTTATTCAAAAAACTATTTTCCATTGAAAGCTTTGTAGTTTTTCGAAAGAAGTCTGTACTAGGGCATTTTCACGTAGAGGGGAGTTGTATGAATAGACGTTGGATGAATTTGTACTTGAATTGATTTGCGCATTTCTAAAGTCGATCTTTATCTGAAATATTTTGGTTTTTCTAGTTTTGATGTAGTGTGGACTAGTTTGTGTCCTTCAGTTGAAATTTTGATGGTTTTTGATGTCACCTCTGTATTGATAAAGTGTTTTTCTAAAAATTGTTTTGTCTGTTCTATACAAGTGGCGTTGTCACACTTTGGAAACAAAATTTGACTATTTATTGAAAGTTATTTAAACTTGTGGCTGCGCACTATAAAGAAACAATCAAATTTGGAGCACATTTTATGTTTGGAACTATTTATCGGCTTTTTCTTTGCGCCGTGTTTTAATTTACAAATTCTAACCCCAACCCAATCTTAGAGCCGAAAAAATCTTTCGGGCCATAAAATAAGAGGTTTTATGTTAGGAACTATTTATAATATCTACAAAATATTCCATGATATAGCCGAAGAAATTCTTCAGAGCTTTAATAATGCGATTTTATATTAGGAACTACTTACAGAATCGGCTTAATAACTTAGATATAATATTTCACTAAAATCCATTGATAAACGTGTTTGTTTCATTTGGTGCAGAAAATGCCTGAATCGATCCTTAAAAGATAATTTTTGGATTTATGATTTGTATTTATGTACTAAAATATCATTAGCAGTGCCCCGGAATATTTGTTAAATTCTGGCCATATTTTATTTAAGAAAATCAATCTCTAGCCCAAACAGAACTTCTTCGATTATGTACTAAATCTAATGTATGAAGATGAAAGGTTTTGAAACTTCTCTGAAAGAGATTTCATTCTAAATCTAGTTTCCAACCAGTGGATGATCCTCGCCACCAGTTCAATTTTATATAGGAATTTTGATAACACGTTTCGAGACTTAAAAACTGCCCGGTCTTTTTAATTTGAAATGTTCTGCTTTTTCAAACTTTTTCAGGCCTTGTTCAGGCTTAGTCGTTTTTGACTTCGTTACTCTATATCCATAAGACACAGGACACTTGTGTGATTTCACACTTGTGTGACTTGTTTGTGTTCCGCTCCTTAACAACTGATCATATTTTTTCAATATTAATTGATATCTTACTTTTTTCAAGTCTTATATGAAGTCCAGCACTTACGAACTTTTCGCGCAAAATGTTTGAAAATGTTAAAACGAATTGTGTAACCAGATCATAGAAAATAGTCAATTATCATGTCGGGGTTTGTTATGGGTTAACGAACATTAAAAATAATTTCATAAATTCCGCAGCCAAGCAACCAAAATACGGAATATGAGCTTGTGATTCTTTTTCAAATTGATAAAAGTTACCAAATTTCCCTGTTGTGGAATTTGTGGAACAGTTTTCTCTACAAGCCGATCACAAGCCAGAAACTATGAGTTTTAGGGTAAAAAGTGTCATTTGTGTAGTTTATCTGATTAAGATAAATATCGATCTGTTCGAAACGAGTCGTTTCTTTAAAATATTAGTTGATTAAAGTGTTCACGAATCTCGATATCAATCAGCATTTAATTAGCCGTCTTATTTTAATTAATTTGTTTAAAGTTACATGCATCGTAAGCCACCATATAAATAAATTGTTGAACACATTACATTTTAGGTTGCATTCAGTTCAAACAATCAACTTTTAGGTGATTAATCACCCGTTCAATGTTTATTTAGTTTTTTTTTTTTTTTTGGTTACGAATAATTAATCTACCATGGCAATTAAGATAAAACAAAAAAAAACTTTCTCACCGTCTCAATGAATGTGTACAAAAATAAAAAAAGTAACAACGCGCATTCAAAGATTATGTTTATTCGGAATATTCTTTACCTTCTTCAAGTCGAATAAACAACCGAAGGAATCGAATTAAAATAAACATAAAACCAAACCAAACCAAAAAAAAAAAACGCTTATATTTATTTTTCAATTGACAACTTATAATAAATAAATAAATTACAATAAAAAAAAAAAATTTAATTTATGGATTTTATTACACATAACATGAAATATACGAAAAATACGACTGTAATTTACGTTTGGATTTTTTTTTAATGTTCTTACATTTTGTGTCTTCAAGAAGTTGAAATACAAAACAAAAAAAATAAACAATTAAAATACCGTCAACATGGAAACATGGTTCACAGATGTTTTTGTGCTGTTTGTGTGATTTGCATGTTTTACTAAATAATTGCTTTTTACCAAAAAATCTTAATGATTGTCCAAGAAAGATTTTGGTGAAGTCGAGACACACGGTAAGGATATCATAAAAAAAAAATTGTGTTTTTGTTGTTAAAAAAGTGTCAAATACTAATTGGGACAAAACAAATATTTTTTAGTACTCTACTTGGGGAAAATCCTTCTAAAGTGTTACAAATCATTTCTACGAAATAAGGATACATTATATTGTCTAAGATGTAAAGATTTTTGTTTATACATATGTTATTCAGGATGGATCCTTTAATTTTTGGTCTATTCGTAAATTGATCGGTATAATGAATGTTAGATTAGGAAAAACGTGTGTGTGACTCGTATCGTCTTGGAAAATGTGATTTTGTATGTTTTTGGGGCATTCGAAATGGATATGTTGACCTTTTTTTTCGTAAACGTATTTATTCTACAATTTGCTAAGAAGGACATGATAAATTCTACCTACTAAATTAACTTAGGTGTTAAGAAAATCATTCTTCTTTTACTTGAAAATAAAAAATAAATAAATCGACTAATAGATTCGCACTGATAGATTTATGAAAATTGACGCTCCCCATAACTTCCACTCGGTGTCAAAACTGGTTTATACAAATGATACAAATATTTTTAGTACCAAATAAAAATGACTGCAGCAGCTAGACAAACTTATACATTCAGGGGTATTTCATCAAGAAGTAGAATTTTCAAAATTAACCTTGCAAATTTAAATTTTTATTTCGTCTAAACCGAAATATATTCATTATAAAATTAGAACTTTAGGTTCAGCAAAACTTCTGCAAAAATTTAGGAAATTCTAGATGACTTTGGAACCCTTAGTATTAATAACTGAACATCTTAATTTACTGGTAAATTTGTAATATACCATAAAATTGTATGTTTTGTATCAATCTCATAATGAGTTTTCGTTCAACATTTTTTCTGGAAGTTTTTAGAAATTTCTCTTCGATTTTACAACCCCTAGGATATTTATAAGAAACATTAAATTAATTTTAGCAAAATTTGTGAATTTCTTTCTTCCCGAATTTTCCCGTTTAGAAACCAAATTTGGAAACTGCTAAACCAAAGTTGTCAAAGATATAGGATCATTGTATGATGTTTCCAACACTTTCCGGCAAAAAACAATTCAATTTTGAAGAGTTTGGGATGAAAACTATTAAAAATTAAACTATTAAACATTTTCAAAATAAACCAATTATGCGTAAAAGACCGCTTTGAGAATATAAAATTATAAAAACTGCCAAACTTTTAAATCTAAAAAATGGATAATATTTAGAATTTTCAGTTTTGAATTAACTCTCTATCTATGTACAGCCGCACTATCAACAACCCTGTTGGGACCAACCCCATTATGGATGAGAGCGTAAATCATAAGCTAGGCAGTGCACCAATAATGGAAGACTTTTACGTTGCTCAGTCGACGATATCACATCTTCTCTCTGAAAAAAAAGAATTATACCTCTCGGTATAAAGTCAGATACTTTAAGAGTGTTTCTCTAACAGTCCTTTTCATTTGTTATTATTTTGAGGAACGCCTTTATGGTGATACTAGAAGTAATGTAAGACAGCTTTACAATACACGAGAAAGCTAGCAAAATGTGAATATACTCGCTTTTTAGGTGCGAGAAAACTTGCAAATTCGGGAATGGGCTTGCTGGCTTCGGCTTGGCACACTTAACATTGAGCTACTGAGGAGAATTGTTTGAAACTGAAAAAAGAAAATTGGCTACCCTTTGGATTGGGGTATAGGAAAAGAGCACTACTAAGGGTTAGTGTGAAGAGTACCAGATCCGTCATCATGACGCTTCTATTTAAACAGTAATTGTCAACCGTGGCGCAATAGTAATCCAATAGGTGTTATCGTTAGCAAAGTACTTAGCGAGGTGAACGATGAATGTCAACAATCTCTGAAGTTCTTTGACTTCAGATCTCGATTCTATAAAGTTCGTCGTATTACCGCTAGACATATTAGCACATGGACCTCTACGAGCAACAAACAGCTTTTGTTGAAAAATATATAAAAATTGTGGCACAAGCTTTTATAGTAAACTGACCGGACGTCCCACGCTGCATGGGACTGTGTCATCCCGCGGACAAATCCGTCACACAAAGCGTGGGATAATTGCTATATATAGAGGGACAATATCCTGCATTATCGCAACTACCAAAAAACCTGCGGTTAGGCTCTGGTCAGTTTATTTTAGGGTGACTTTAGAACGTACTACTGTTTTTATTGCAAATGGACCACAGTAATCGACACCGACATTCTCGAAAGCTGCACTCGATTAGAGGGCAGCGGTCCCATTAGCTGTTCGTCTTAGGAGGTAGGTTTCATTCTGAAACATCTCAAACATTTGTGAAATATCATTAGCACGACCATCATTATCACCAAATATTTTTGCATGCAGATTTCGGTAAAGTTCGTTTTGAACAATCAGTTTTGCAAATTAAACATTTTGGAACAATGATAGGATATTTTTGATCAAAGCCGAAATTTGAATTACTCAACCGTACTTCAACTCTTGGAAACATCTTGTTTTTATTCATGTGGTCAATTTCACTTTTGAAATGCTGATACTGATAAAATTTACATAAACATGATATTGCAAGCTCAAGTTTGTATGCCTTAAGTGGCTCATCTTGAACTGTTTTCATGTTAAGCTGTTTGAATCCCTTCGCAATGCAATACGAAAACGTGTTTTTGATAAATAACGAGAACAAAGTGCCGATATACCACCCGTACTTTCGTGGTCGTACTAGTTTCTCTGACTACGGAATGATGTGGCATAAAATAACTTGGAGATGACTGTTGTCGATAATTAGAAGCTAAGTTCATGTGGCCGAGTTAAAAATATTTATCCATAAACTCACAATATGATTGGTGGAGTTGGAGATTCTTTGAAAGCTTTTGTTAAATATATTGGAATTGTCTGAGAGTACCGTACGCTGTTTTACCAAGGTTTTCAATGCCTGGTTTGAGTGGTAATGCAATCGTAATCTTATGCTCGCATGCCTAAAATTTTAATAAAATAATATTTGTATTTTGCACTTCGGAGTCTTCGAGTTTGGAGGTGTATCTCCGGGTATTCTCCGGGTTTCTAAAAAACTTTTGACCATAAAGTTCCGGGGGGATCCGCTATTATAAAATAGTTATGCAAACAAGTTATTTGATACTGAAGCCTGCTCTGCTGGCTGCTGCACTTCAAATTCCCAGCAAGTTATATATACAGTAGTTAAACATGGATGGTTTACCACATTTCAATTTCAAGAGGATAATGAAAGTAACAAAGTAATATAATTATATTATTAAAACACTTAGCGCTTAGATCAAGTCGTTCACCTGGATTGTTCTACGATAAAATCATACAGATAAATGATTACATATCACAAAATAATTTCGATGACACATAAGCCCTCATGATTTTTCCAGCGAATATTAAAATAATATTATATAGGTACTCTTTCCGACCCGCTTCAACATTCTTATTATCAAATTCCAGTATCGAAAAGATTGTAAACGGTCTCATATAAAGTAGTTTCGAATGTTAAATTAAATATTTTTGGTTTGATCTTTAACTAAATTTTGAATCAAATTATTTAATTTTTGGCAACTCAAGAAAATGAAAATACGGTTCGACCAGAAACTTTTACCACAATGAATGACCGTTTTTAAAGCCTAAACTAAGGCAAATATTGATAACAGGCATATCGAATAGATGACGAAAAGGTATTGAGATTGGTGATCCCAAATCTACGATATCATGTAAGAATTGTTTCGCGGTGGACATCATAATAGGGGCACATGTGAATGACTTTATCTAAGCAGCACAAACCATAAAATGTTTCTTCTTCCCTACTGTCTGCTTTTGCAGATAAAATTAAATTAATTATTTCTAATGTGAGACTTCACTCCTAAATTTTTTCCGACAAATAAATTTAACTAGTTTTAGAATTTAAAATAGCCCTTTGCCAATTTAAAACTTTATTAAATCGTAATTAAATTTTATCCAATTGATTGGTTTTCGTTTAATGCTGTTTGAACAAAGTTTACGACCGTCAACAGTTTAATATAAATTAGCAAAGGGTTATTTTAATTGCTGCCAAAGCTATAAATACGATAGAACATGGCCTTCATCAATTTCATCGAAGGATACGCAAAGAATTTATTTAAAAAACCGAATTTAGAATGGTTCTTCATTCATTCCGTAAAAGGTTTCATTCAATTCAGAATAGTTTTCGTTTATTTTGGAAATAGTGTCACTTAAATCGGATGATTCGTTTACAGAAGAAAGGGTTTCATTTAATTCTAGAAAGCTATATGTACATCAAACCAAATTTTAATCAGCGCAGCCAGTAAATTTATATCGTGAGTGTTTTCCATATTATACCGATAATTTCGTCGCCGATACCAATACGTCGCGTCGGTACTTCGACAATAACGATAATATTGGTATACAATTTTACATTGGGAACACTTTTATATTGTACTATCATCTCGAATATGTAAATAAATTATACATTTTGCACTTGTTGCTTTCAAGACAAAAAACGATTTATCATGAAACGGTTCTGGATTCATCTCATAATTAACATCCCATAAAACAATTATCGAACCGACACAACAGGGGAATGATATATTTCCCGATTTATCGTCTCCGTTAAAGATATATCCGTGTGTCGACACCGATAAATCGATGGTGTACCTCGCGACGATATATCGTTATTTTGTCGTCTAACGGAAAAGCGCTCTAGGGGTAAAACAACTCGCCTTAATTTGTACTGACGCGACGATCTTAGATTCGTTTTTCAAAATATATTATCCATTCTTGCATGTCTCTTTCTTAGGTTAAAGCGCATTAATGTTGCTGCAACCTCGATCCCCACTTTAGTTTTCTTTAGAAATGATGAAACAATCTATTTTCGTTTTTGGACGAACTCATCTATAACGTAAGATTTTCTTATACCGATAATAAATGAATTTAATATTTTGTAGACAATTTTATGTACTAAATAATAAGAAATTACAAAAGACACACAAATTAGCTTCCTCGGTTTTCCAAGACGATTGGTAAAAAAGAGAGAACCCGTCCTTTGTATCATGGTTTGTTACTTTCATTCAAAGTTCTGTAATTATTTGCAAGAAGCTTCGTAAGGGCATGTGATATGTGTCGCTACAACGAGCCCATTTTTGTTGCTTGTGGCATTGAATAACTGTTCAGACGTAATCAATGGATCTAATGACAGAACATTGATAACCTTTAAGAATTTGATTAAAATATTACAAAATCGCTTTCAAGTATTTGCAGCTCTCAAACCGGTATCTTCGGTAAATACAAAACCAAGATCGACTCCAAATTATTTTTAAAATAGAAAAAGTCCCTCAATATTTATCTCTAATATTCAATCTTGTTCTTATTGCTGCAGTAACCATTCAGACGATAAGTGTCCAGGTTTTTGTGATACTAAGCTGACTCCAAAAATTAGATTTCACTTTGCAACAGGGTTTATAAGCAGTGGTAATCATATTTTCGCAAGAGTTTTACTAGACAGTGGCCTCCATTTAAGCTTTGTCACTGATAAAACATGTCGCCTATTAAATTTAAAAATGCACCCAACTTCGAAACAAGTAGGTATGTATCAATAGGATCTCAACATTTCAACATTCTTGATCGTATTAATATTTTGATCGGAGCATAATTATATCACGAACTATTCACACAGGAAAATCATTTAAGTTAACTGAGGAACTTCCATTATTTTATGATAGTGTATTCGGCTCTTAGCAGAAAAACGAAAGTACAAAATTATTCAAATTCCCCAATTCAACATCAAAGGTCATTGTGCTCTGTTGAATTACTAGAATCTCATATCAGAAAGTTTTGGGAATTGGAGACTATTACTGCTAAGAATAACTTCTCCCTCGAAGAAAAATTGTGTGAGGATCATTTTCAAAAGAATCATAAAAGGTTAAGTTCAGGAAGATATTCAGTAGCAATTCCAATTAACCATAAAATAAGAGAACTTGTGAAAATGCCCATCGCCGATTTTTTAATATTGAGAAACAATTATGCAAAAATCCAGTGGTTGATCAACAATATAAAGACTTCATGAACGAATATATTCAACTAAATTACATGGAAGCTATTGAAAATCCGAACATAATAGACTGTCAGCATAATAAAATTTATTATCTTCCATATCACTTCATCACAAAATCTTCAAGCACTACGCATCATGTAAAACATCATCGCAAAGCTCATTAAATGATTGTCTGCTGGTTGGTCCTGTTGTACAAACAAATTTATTTTCATTAGTTTTTCATTTCAGAAAATATAAAATTGCATTCTCGGCTGATATGTAGCCAAAATGTTTTGCCAAATTTTAATCCACAATGATCAACAAGATCTTCAAAGTATTTGGTGGCGGGATGTTCCGTCGAAACCAATAAAATGTTATAGACTTCGTACGGTAACTTACAGAACAGCAAGTGCTCCATACCTGGCAACCAGACGAACCTTCGTTCTCTGATACATGTAAGGTTTCGACGGATGATTTTGCCGTTGATGACATTTTAACTGGGGCTGATAACCTTCAAGATACATGGTCATTAAAGAAAGATCTGATTAACTTATTGAATTTAGGTGGCTTCGATCTTAGAAAATTCTCCTCAAATGTTCCGGAGATAGCGGACGACAATTCAGTAAATAAGTTGTCTTTAATCTTGGGACTCTTGTGGAATACAGAAACAGATAATTTCGAAATGTCGTTTGAAAAGTTTATTTGTTTAAAGGGTAGTAAATACAAAGAGTAAAGTCTTATCAGAAATATGTTAGTTATTTGATCCTCTAGGCTTCTGTGCTCCATTAATTTGAATGGCAAAATTATCCATGCAAGAATTATGGAGATTGCCAGATTTGAAATTTGGGTGAATTTAAAGCTCAATTAGTGCAGATCATCCAAATTTCTATTCCTCGAAGTATCATCTACCATCCTTATACCAGCATCGAGTTACATGGTTTTTTTTATATACGAACAACCCATTATGGATCTCATCGCATTAATTAAGTCTGTTCGAAGTCTCGAGTCGCTCCGTTGAAGAAACAAACATTCCCAAGACTAGAACTACGAGCAGCTCTGCTTCTAGCTCAAATAAGCCATAAATTATTGTCCGTTTTAAAAGTCAATTTTCATTCCGTTTATTTGTGGTCGGATTCTGAAATTACACTTTTTCGAAACAAATCTGAACCACATCGCTAAGCCACATTTGTTGTTAACAGAATTTCTCAAATACAAGGAATGCGAAGAGCTGCTGGCACTATGTTTCTACTTTTGAAAATCCTGCAGACTACGTTTCTTCTTGGGTATTATTCGCAACTGAATTCATAAAGCCAACTATGTGGTGGAATAGGCCTATGTGACTGCCTATTCTGTTTTTGAAATAATGCTAAAAATAAAGGGTGTGAACTACGAAAAATAGGCTAGCTGTCTTCGAATGAAACCAACGTTGGACATCAGGCTCAAATATCAAATATGAATCATTTGATGACGACATTAAATCAGTTGAAACCAACAAATATGTATATAAGTAAAACTCCATTGAATACACTTTCTACATTTACTTATAGATTCTGATGGAATTATCATATTAGTGTTGGAGGTTAATGTTGGGGCGCACAAAAGTATCCAGAGTTAATATTAAATATTAAAGCTCATTTTACTCTGACGAGGATTGTTATTGCGGAACGTTATAAATATTTCAAGTGCTCTCAGGGTCATATGAAAATTGAAGGTTATGTGATTCAATTAAAGTTGTTAGCCTCTACTTTTGAATTTAAAGCTTTTCTCACGGAAGCTTTACGGGACAGGCTTATTCGCGCGGTAACAGATACTATTTTAGGAAAGAAATTGTTGGATCAAGAATGTAAATTAACTTGGGATTCTGCAGTAAAAATCGCGCAAAATATTTAAGTTGTAGATAATGAGCAAAAACAAATGGCGTCTATTAAACCAAATATTTCGAAACTTAGGATATCTGAACATCAACAAAGATCGGCCACTGGGAGGACAAATCAGCGTTGTATTAAATGTACGCAAAAATATGATCGAAATTCAACATGTCCACGAACTAATTTGCAGTGTTTTGCTTGCGGAAAAACGGGTAATTTTGCTCGTTCTTGTGGAAAAAGGAACGCTTATAGATTAAGACAAGAAACAAGTGAAAGTTTTGGGGCAAATATCAGTAGTTGTTGAGAATAAATTCAAGTTCAGTTTCAGGATGGCGACGCTATTTCAAAAATAATGGGCGAATAGATTTTAATATCAACAGTACCACGTTAAAGTTCAATGCGGAGCATAATTTAATCACCGAGTTGCAGCAAAGATATCATGAACTATTTAAGCAGTCGAATGAACCGATTAGGCAATTTGTTGCTGATATTTGTCTCAAAGAGGGGGATACACCCAAATTCTTTAGTATACAGTTCGTTGGCCAATGGAAAAATCATTAGGAGAATAATTGAATCGAATGGTACAAGAAAGTATAATTAAATCGGTTAGGCACAGTGAGTGGGCATCCCCAATGGTTGTGGGTAAGAAAAAAATGGTTCGATTCGATTATGTGGAAATTTTCAGGTAACCGTAAATCCGATGAGTAAACTCGACATATATCCAATGTTCTTAATAGATGATTTTATTATGAGGTTGGTAGGGAACACTTATTTCTGTGTGTTGGATTTAAGAGGAGTTTATTTGCAATTAGCTGTTTCACAAAATACTCAGAAATTGTTGGTTGTGAATACATGCAAAGGACTGTATCAATTTTTGCGAATGCCATATGGTATAAGCTCAGCCTCTATGATTTTTTAAAAGATAATGGACCAAGTAGTTTAAGGCATTGAAGGTGTAGGTGTTAGGAAGAGTAAACAATAGATAAATGCAAACCTAGATAAATGCAAATTTTTCGTGCATCAAGTTGAGATTTAGGTCATGTGATTTCAGGAGAAGGCAATAAACCATCACCAACCAAGTATAAATCAATGCTCCACCGCCCACTGATCTTACAACGCCAAAAAGGTTTTTGGGTTTAATAAATTATTATTCAAAATTTCTCCCAAAACTGTTCAAATATTTTATACCTGCTATATAAATTATTAGGTAAGAATGTTATTTGGGATTGGTCAAACGAATGCCAAAAATCTTTCGAAGCCTGTAAGAGATTATTAACGAACAACAATATTCTAGTTAATTTTGATCCAAGACTGCCTATCGTTATTTCATGTGATGCGAGTCCTACGGGTGTAGGTGCTATTCTCAGTAACATAGATCAGAAGGGAATTAAACGATCATGCATGATACCCATACATGGTCAGGTCATGCATGGTATATTTACGGATACCCTTTTGTAGTGTACACTGATCATAAGCCTTTAGAATCCCTTTTGGGAAATCAAAAAGCTCTATCGTCTATTGCGTCGGTGAGATTCCAAAGGTGGCTCATATTTTTATCGGAGTATAATTTCGAAATAAAGTATCGGCCAGCATCCAAACAAAAAAATGCCGATGCATTAAGCAGACTCTCTGAAGATGTTAGCACGGATGTAGAAATCGAAGAATCGTATGTAAGTTTTATAGAATTCAATAATAAATTTGCTTTATCTCTTCAAGATTTTCAAAAATCAACAGGGGAGGATCCTGTTCTTCAGAAAGTAATAAAGTGTTTAGAAACAGGTTGGCCAAAAGAAATACGAACCAATTTCCAATATAAGTCATACTATAATAATCGATTTCAAATCTGTTATTTTAACAGTATTTACTACATAGATGCCTTTACAGTTTTATGTTCTATAATTATAGTCTCATCACCTAACAATTTAATTAATTCATACGTTCCAATATGGGATCTTCCAGCCAAAATTTTTATTCTCCTATGCCGCAGCTCACTTTGGTCATAAATAGCTTTTGATGATAGGCAATCTATAAGCGGCCTCACTGACCAAAATATTGGTTTATAAAAAGCCACATGACTTTTCCATTTATGTAATTTGTATCCCTATATTTGCAGATTTTCTATAAATCAGCGTAATTTGTTGCTTCATATTTTAAGGTTTTGAAATACCATATAATGGAATATCTTCTGCTGGAAGCAAAAACAGTGCTTTAAAGTAACGTACTTTTAGATTCCTACAAACTGAATTTATCTCCAAATTATTTGTCCAAAATGAAAGCTACAAACAGAGAAAATAAAATTTGGAAATAATTTCTTAGCTGCTTTGACGTTGGCTTTTTCGAAGTCGGACAATATGAATTTGGGATTTAAATTTAATTGTTTTAATTGCAACATTTTTTCAGACAACATTCTCTCAGGCAACATTTCCTTCCCTCAGTCGACATTTCGTCAGACAACATTTCCTCAGCCGACATTTTCTGAATTGGTATTTTTTTACAGTCGATATTTTCATCCATTCGACTTTTTCTAGATCGATATTTACAACTTTATCGAAACATAGTGCTAAGAAAAGAATTCTTATTCTGCTCTGCACAATTGTCACTACAGAAAATAACGGATTTTACCTCTTGAGGTAGTTGAGTTAAATATCTGTAAAGATATGAAGTATGCCATTTCCACGATGGCCTCCTATTGCTTAGTGCCACATAAAGCAATACGGTATATTAGTGGCACCATCAATGAATTGTTAGATTGTATGTTCACAATTGGCGCTTGTAGAATGACATTGATGTTTATAGATGAAGGGTAAAGAAAGCATTTCTGACGTATACTACAACCAGCTTGTTTCTTGGAGCAGTGGTACTTTGCATCATTCTTTAAGACTTTTTGTCTTCCACTTTTAGAAGGCTATAGAAATAAAAAGAATTCGCTGTTTATATAACCCTAAAGAACAATATTGGTCAAAAATTATCTTTATTTTTCGAACGAAATTTTGGTTTGACAGAGCTATCGGCATTTTTGAAGAGGTTTACAAGTTCTCTCCAGAATCTGTTTTTGAGTTTTTGTATCGTACGGTTCCCTCGATTATGCTGATTTTGTGAAATTTTTACATTACGCTTTATAAGTGGCGGTTGATTTTTAATTCCAAATTATTTTCAATTTTTAGTGCCATTTGTTCAATATCTGAAGTGCTCGACGAATTATTAGTATCATCCAAGTCGAATGGCATATACATAATTTGGGTTAACATCATAAATCACAATTATCATTTTCATAAGCATCTCATTTAGCGTTATCAATTTCATTATCGTCAATATTAGAAGCATCAGTTTCATCACCCTCAAAAGCTTGAGCTGACGTGTTCCAAAAATCATTTATATTTGAATCCGTTTCTAGACTTAAAGCTAAACTTGTTTCATGGCATACAATCGGCCTCAGCGACGAATTTTCCTGAATATCGAATCGAGTTTGGATTTCATTATTCTTGAGTAATGATTTGACTATACCACTAGGGCCTAAAAAGCAAAGTATTTATTATTGGACCTTATACCTTATAGGGCCGGCCCTGCGGTCTCCCAATGAGCTGTGAATAATAAAACCGTATCGTTGAACAAATAGATGAACTAAAGCTCTATCAAATAATGTTAGATAATAGTCAAATTATTGACCTTATGACTCTTTACGCGAATGAAAGATCCGGTAAAAATCGAAAGGATTTGAAATGGAAACGATTTTTTCGTTTTTTTTATCGAGGGCCCAAAATTAAAATGTTTAGATTACATACCCTTTGGAATGCTGTTCACACAAATTTATGTTTTTTACAAAAACTTAAACAAAAAACTTGTTTCCATAACACATAAATGACGACACTTTATATCAATAAGTATACATTGTTCCTTATTCAATCGATCAACTGGCGACATTTAACCACAAAACCATAATAATTTCTTACTATGGTCTCATCTCAATCTCCAAACTCCAAGAACAAAAACAGCAACAACAACAACAAAAACCACTAACAGAATATATTTTATACAAAATTACAAGAAACGACAGAATAAATTCGCTTTGTTTTCTTATTTGCAGCAGCAAAAAAAAAAAAAAAAAATCGCGAATATTTTATTGCAAAGCCAAAATAAGAAATTGAATTTATTGCATTTTTTAAATAAAAAGAAAATTTATAATTTTTATTAAGATTTCCTAAAGAGCCAAACCATAAATGTAACTGTATACAGTAAAAACCATTCTTATATTACATTGCAACGTCTTAATCGCGTTATTCGATCATCCAGCTCGTCTTCTCTTTACAAATATATGTCACAAGTAATTTTGATCAACGAAGAAAATCAATTTTCCGTATACACATAGCGAGGAGGGAAAACCTCGGTAAATTGGACGAAATAACACAAACACACAAAAAAAACACAACAACCAAATATTTATATACAATAACGATGAAGGTATGAGAGACGATGATGGATTGGAGAAAAATCAAATTAAAATTTTTCAATTCAACAAATTTTAAGGGTGCGGAAAATTTTGTATTTATATAATAGTATATTGAAAGAATTTTCACATTTATACAAAAAAAAAAATTAACGATGCGAGACCGCGAATTATTTTATGTTTGAGGGTTTGTGCGGGAGGGGTGAAAGTAACGCGCAGTTAATTTAATAAAACAAAACAAAAAAAAACCTCTTACCTTTACACTCGTTTGCATCACGAGCATTAGCACGTCCCCACGGCCGATCAAAATGAAACGGTTTACAACGTTCACAATCACGTCCCGCCGTATTATGTTTACAATCACAACTCAATTGATTCTCACGATCCATTATACATTTGGACGCATGCCCGTTACATTTACAACGTCCACCAACGGCAAAATCCGATACAGCATAATGATGTGTTGCAGTCGTTGTTGACGTTGAAGTCGTTAAACTTTCGATAACATTTACACCAATTGTTTCATCTGAATATTTTAACTGTGTTGATGATGACGGTGAATTAAGCATTATAAAATCATCTTGACCTCCACCATCTTGTGGCATTTGTAGGCGATGGAAAATTACACGAATATCGGTAGCGGTTACCCAATCTTGAAGTACCGGTGACGAATCAAAATCTTGAGCCGACGGACGACCTTCAAGTGTACTGAATGCAATTCGAGCACCTTGTAAACCAGTACTATCCCCATTATGCCGATGTGAATCAGTGCAACGAGCTTCTTGTTCATTCGATTTAGTTATTGTGGCACGATTTGGTCGGCCATACACTTTGCGACACTGTGAACTATAGAATTGAAATGGTAACCAAGTTTTTCCGTAATCAGCACTTTTCGAGATGGCAATCGAATCGGGTTTAATGGAGCGCGGACAAAATTGTAAACTCACATAAGTGAGTTCATATTTTTTGCCTAGCGATAATGTAAGCGTTACATTATCGGGTGGTGCATTCGGCCCGTATGGGGCAGGTACCGGTTGTGATCGCCAGCACGTTACATTATTCGGATTATTTAGATCGGTGAGTGATTTGGGTGGAAATGTTTTACGCGGATTTGATGCATCGCATAAATGACATGATGCGGGTATATTTGAGCTACTATCACCCAAATCACAATAACGCATTGGTTCTTTTGCACCGCACGTACTAGACGCTTGTATGGGTTGGCCAAAAGCTGCGTTTACAAATTCGGGAATACAACGACGTGGACGATCCTCATCGTAGCATGGATCGCCTGGCGGTTGAGATGAAAACATACGCATATAGTTTATATCCTGTTGTAATTTTTCACCGCCTCCCCAACCGGCTACCGATACCGGTGCGAAGGCCACGGCGACAAAAAATACCGCGACCACATTAAGCAGACAACACATTTTCATTTTGGCGCACTGTGTATACGGTTTTGCACACTTTAAATCTCTTAAAATAACCAATTTTTAATTTTTTTATTTCAGATCTCACAAAACACTCAACACTGCACAAATTTTATTTTTTTTTTCTTACAAACGCTTCTTAATTCATCTTGAAATTTTTCAACACTTTCTTATATCGATTAATACATACTAAAATAAGAACTTTATTTTTTCTTATACTTATATACCATATAATAAAACAACACACTGAGATAAATAATTAATTCAACACACAGATTACACTTTAAAACAACAAAAATAAAATTAATTGATTGACCGTAATTTTGGCGACCGAACGTCTCTTATAGTAAATCGCACAACATTTTTTACAAGTCGAATGCAACACCAATCACCAACGATATTATGTGCACATATATACCAAAAATACCGTGGTGTCGTTCGTTTTATATATTAAGACAGTGAATTGATTTAAAATTTATTTTACTTTACACTCAATAATACAGAAATTTTAAAATACGATTTTATTACGCGACACTATATAGTATATATACCCTCTACGGCCGAGTATCGAAACGCAACTAAAGTCTAAAATTCTTGTGTCGTCGAAGATTCACAAAATTTTTTATATTTTTAAAAACAAAACAAAATTCGTAAAATTCTCATGAGAATATTTCATCAAATCGTCTCACTATCTCAGTGTCTCAGTTTTGGTCCAATTGGATGAATAAAATATCATTTTATAATATATAGACATCTCGTTCTATCTAGTGAAAAGCACACAGCACACAACAATAAACCATTTCGCTTTTAGAATGAATGACACAAGAAAATGAGGGGAAATTCCATACATAAAATACGATTTTTCAACAACAGAGAACGAACATAAATAAGAAAAACAATCTCACGAGAATTTATGTTGTGCTTTATACTCTGTCTATGTATTGTTTTATATTTGAGCAAATTCATCTTCTTCGTTGTTTTATTGTTACTACAAGCCAAAAAGTAACATTTTAAGAAATCGCGAAATTTTCTTTATGTATCTCGCGTAATTATGACAATAATAACAACAACAAAAACAACAGAAAAAGCTGTAATTTTAGAATTTTCGCTTTATACCTGTGCGTATTGTTGTTTTATATTCTGCTTGACATTATAACCATAAAAAGGAAAAGTGGATATGTCTCTTGGTTCGCGAAAAAAAAAAAAAAAATCGCGATATCAATTTGTAATCATCAAGAATTCGTAATTTATTTTTGTTGTCTTGCTTTTTTTGGAAAATATTTAATTTGAATTTTATTGGTTCGGATTTTTTGTTTCTTTTCTTCTTTGTCGATTTTTTTTTTTTTTTTATCATTTTTTATTGATTACGTGATTGGGATGTAAGATAACGTGGAATTGGGATCAATAAGATGTTTCCGCCAAATATTTCATGTTGCTTATGTATGTATGTATGTACAATACGGTGGAATATTGATACATTTTTGTCTCTGTGTTTATTTATGTATTTTATTGTAACGGTGATGAATTGCAAAATTTATTGTGGGAAATCCGCGTATGTTTAAGAAACATTTTTGTTTTTGGTTTGATTGAATTTTTGGAGATTTTCTGCGAACGCGGTGAATGAATTCATGGGAATTTATACGTTATATAAGCATGGTGAGCTGTGATTTTTGCTTAGTCTCGATGTACTGACTTGACGCTCTTGGTGGAATGAAATGTTATTGACCTCCAAATTTCGTTCGAAATGGCATTAACGTAGAAATCTTTTTTTATGGTTTCATAGGCAACAAACTTTGGTTCCAAACAAGTTTTGAAATGTTTTTGGAACTTTCGTTTCAAAATGAAATGGTTTCAAAATTGAGCGCAGTCTCTTCGCGAAACGAACTGAGACCCCTTTTTGTCCAGATACAATAAAACCATTTCGAATCTCAATGCACGCTTCAAATCCTTTTTAAAACGTTTTACAAGTTCTCTATTTAAATTTGAAATTGAACATCGTTTCTGGGAAACGTTTTAACACGTTCGTCACTCAACGTTGCTAGTTTAAAAAAAAAAACTCAAGTCACAAATATGCGATGCAAAATTTTACGAAATAAAAGAATAATTTTGTAGTAATTTTTGTTACGATTATTTGCGATGCGGCTGTGTTTCTAGAAGTATGAGCTAACACATATGTTACTTGTACCAAATAGTTTCACAGGAGCACAGTCTTCGCCCATATTCGTGGCATTTTATTTTAACACGTGAGTTTTTTTAGTACATCAAGAAAACAGATGAGTGGCGAATGTGTTAACCTATATATATATATATAGATATATGTATATATATATAGCCTTGGCCAAAATTAAAAGCACTCCACCCAAATTGCAGAATGTATATACAAAACGAACGAAGACAAAAAAGTTTTAACTCAATATTTTGAAGAAATACTTTTTATATTTGATTAATTTTAGTATTTTAAAGGACCTCCTTTGGCTTTGATGACAGCCAGAATTCTTTTATTGAGGCCCTCCTTTAAAGTCACACTGCGATCCTTCGTTCTTTTTTTAAAATTGACCATAAATGTTCAATGGGATTTAGGTTTGGTGACTGGGCGGGCCAGTCCATGACTCGAATTTGCTTTTTTCGAAACCAACTCATCGTAACGCGGGAAGTATGGCAGGGATGGCAATACAGCCTCGAGGACGGTAACATAGTTGGTACTGTTCATCAGAGTAATTATTTTTTAACCCATTCATACCCGAACTATGTTTTAGTTGCACAATATTACCGCATTCGCGAACACTTCTTTCAGTGGAAGTTTTGCAGAGTGACACATATTGTAACTTCTGTAATATGAAAGATAAAATTGTCAGATTAAGATCAAATTACTAGAAATGTGATTCTTAGTCCTTTTAGACTATTTTTACCGTTTTTTTAAATGACTGTATTTTCCTTCTTGTCCATTTAGAAGAAAAAAATTGCTTTCAAATGATCGGCAAAGGCCAACTAGTCGCCTAATCCCGTCTTGTCCTGTAAGTTAGAAAATATATGTCGGGCGTTTACACGACGGCATATGCCGACACGGAAATTTACAGATTAGCGTATAATTCAGGCTAATGATACTTTGCAAAATATCAAATTATTGTGACTACTTAGTTTGCATAAAATAGTTCAAAGCAATTACCAGCATAAAGTGCAGGGAATGAAGGGCAATTCTTACATTGGTATAAGATGTCTCAGGAATTGGTATTTTTTCCATAAAATTATTGGATATCGCAACAAAATTTGTTACTGTATTTCTGGAGCCACCATGAAACGGTCAGTTAATTACTACTACATTTTACCCTTTTGTAACCGTTTTAGGCAGGCATATCATGGCTTTAATTAGTACATCTGAAATTGTAGGAAACTTTGATTTGAACTAATAGTGTTCCTGTGCAAAAAGTAGGAGTTTCAGATGGCTATATCCAATAAGTGAAACATCACTTTTTTATACCAGCGAATCGTTTTTTTTTGTGATGAGTAATACGACACCATCTGGTCACTTCTATCCACTCCTGGCATGTATTTGGTATAGGTGGCTATTTGTTCAGGTTTTATGAACGCTGTATCAAGCCTATTTCGGACTTCAATCAATTTGGGATGAATGGCAGTAATGATACTAAGAACGTCACGTTTATCCTTCCATTTCGAAACGTATACGTTTCCCTTCCGCTTCCAAATAAATTCTGCACTTGTGAGCTTTTTGCTTACTACTTCCACAAGATTTCCCCTTCTGTTCGATCGAAGAGTTCCTGTACAGTGGATTTTTATGGACATCAGTGTGTTGCAAAGTGCCACGCTGTTATAGTAGTTATCCATAAAAACATGATGTTATTTTTGTAAAAATGGGTCCATTAGTCAATTTACTATAGAACTCACTTTGGGACAATTAAAAACATCATTTTTGCCCTGATAAATTTCGATATTTAAAACGTAACCATTCTTAGTTCGTAAAACTTGATTCCAAACTTAGCTTTCTTGCCCTTGAAATATTGTTTGAAACTTAGTCTACCTCGAAACACTAAAAGCGATTCGTCTAATAACAGCTCTTTTTCTAGTCTATATGCCTTTTGAAAACTTTGAATGAATAGTTTTAACAGTGGGCTAATCTTTTTCAGTTTTCCATTATCATTGCTGTGCACATGGGATGGGTGGTAATAGAGAGGATCATTTGAAAAAAGTGACCGTATTGTTGGAGCTTTTACTTGTGATTGCAACATACAATGTTCCAAAAACTTATACATTTCCTCGGAAACAGTAGGTCTAAATTTAGCAATACCGCAGTTCCTTGTTATTGCTGGACGCTTCATATCACAAACGTTTTTACCATAAGCAATTGTTGATTCGACGAGCGTTTCCAAAATTAACGGATTCAAGATTTGTTCAAAAACTTGTACGATTCTGAATTTCAATTTGTACACAGGTACTGCTCGCATCAAAAGAGAAATGCGGTATTTCTTTAACGTCATTCATCCATTCTTCACCCGATTCATCAACAATAGGTTCACCTAAATCTTCTTGATCTGAAACATTTTCGATCTTGGATATTTCGTCTCCTCGATCCGAAGGATTTAGGTCAATATTTGGATTTTCCAAATTACTCATTTCGTCACTATTGATGGTTCATATGTCGGATCATCGCCAAATTCACCAACCTCACAAAAAGGATCGTTGTCTGAACCATCATCATCGTTTGGGCAATCGTCGTATAATTTCGTTAACCTTTCTCTGGATGCTTCATATACTTCTGTCATCTTGGACATTTTAAATTATATCTACAATATTTACTCCTTTTTAAAATTTATTGCAAAACGGTTAACTTAATTTTATTACTTCACACGAAGATTTTACTTAACCGGTGTCAACACTTTCAAAATAAAAATAACAATATTTCACACTTTTCGATAAAACAAAGTTGTTTATCGTACCATAATATTTTTACTACTATATGGATCATTGACGGTATACGCCGTCTTGTTTTTTCCCGAAAACTAAATTACATAAAAAAAAACTACGAGACATTTATTTATGTGGTATTGCTCTGAAAAAATTGCATTTGTATTGTTTTTTATAGGAACACAAATTAATTTTTTATATAGACTGAAATGCATTTTTGTTGTCGGTAATTCCCGTTTTGTCCTATGAGGCATTTTTTAAATGTCGGCATATGCCATCTTGTCCTCTGCGCAATAGAGATGGTACCGACGGTATTTGCCATCTTGTCCGCGAATGCGTTACGCAAATTCACATGCCAACATGCCAACCACAAATATGGTTTAAACCATCAAAACCTATTCTATGATGTGTTGCACATTTTGAAGCCAACTTTAGCGTTTACCCCAATAGCTTTTGAAGTCCTAATCGTTCAGACAGTATTCCGATACTTTACGGCTTGAGATCTGTTTGCCCCATTTTATTCCGAAATATGATATATCATACGCAAACTAGTCATGTTTGTAATTTACGTGCCTTATGTCCGCTATTCAATATTTTTTGTCGGCATTGGTATTAAGCCATTAAAAATACTCCAAACTAATTCAAAAATATAAAAACATAACGGAAAATGTTGATCTAGTTACCTGTTGGCCGTGCACACACTTAAAGAATCAAAGATGGAAAGCAAAAGTTTTTCTTATAAATAACGGTTTTAAAATATGTTTATATTTTGGATAATGGATGTTTAGCAAATTAAACATGCTTGCTCACTTAAATAGTAAGAACAAACAATTATTATCAAAAGCGTATTAGGATTGCAGCGGTGGTATGATATATCATTCATCGGGAAGGAATGGGTTAATATTTATTATTATATTTACCTCAAAAGTAGATTCATCTGACCAAAACCAAACAACTCACGCCCAATCCACGTCATTCCAATCTTTGTGTCCTCGAGCCCATCTCAAGCGACTTTTTATGTTGCTCTGTGAAAGCAAAAGTTTTTTTTTCTCGCTTTACAACCTTTCAATTCAGCTTGTAGAAGCCTTCTTCTAGCTGTCCGTGCCAAAAAGTAAACTACTTGTTCTGTTAAATGCTCTGCAGCTATATCAGCAGGTGTTTTTCTTCGGTGTTTGAGAGATTTTCGCACAATTTGTCGATCGTCTCTTACCGAAGTGATACGATTTCTGCCTGAGTTATAGGCATAGTCCCCGGTCTCTTTAACCCTTTTCAATGTAGATTGAACTGCACAACGAGAGCATTTTAATTTTTGCGATATTTTAGGTTGGCTTACACCCTTTGAATCCAACAACACAATTTGTGCCCGTATTTCTTCACTTAGTTGACGCGCATATTTATCAGATTATCACAAACACACTTTTTTTCTCAAAAAATCCACAAGAACTCTTTTTAATTTAAAACACTTTATCGTGTGCAATGAAACACGATCAAATACGAAAGTAAGCAAAAATATTTTACGACGAAAAATATTTTATTTCTACAACTTCTTGTGAAGAACCTAAAACAAAACAAAAATTGGTGATTTTCAATAATTAAGGGTCGCATTTGGTGGGATGAGTCGTTCGTTTAATCACATCTTTTTAAACCGATATAATAATAAAAAAAAACGCTAATAGTTGGGGTTGCTTTATATTTTTGGCCAAGGTTCTATGTAAAATATGTACCGGGACGGTCGAATATTTTGAATGTTGCACACCGCATCGAAAAACAAAATAATACGTATTTAATATTTCTAAAAAGCTATTAAACTATACTAAACTCGACTCCCATCCCCACCCCCTGTGGGTGGGTGAGGGGGCAACTTTTATATCTTAAATAGAAACCCCCATTTTTTATTACAGGTTCGGATTCTACGTCAAAAATTACGTAAATTTTGTTTGAAATATTTTTTTGTTTTCGGTGCAAATGGCGCTGTAATTGATGTTAGCAAAAGTGAGAATTCTAACGTCTAATCCTAAAAATCTAGAACGACTAATCCTAAACAAAAACGCTATTGTATCTCGTTTTTTATTGTTTCCCGTTAAACCAAATTTATTTAGAATAAAAATAATAGTTTCTCTTGCGAGAAACACAAAAACATGCAAAACATTTGTGCACATTGCAAATTTTTTTTTTTTCAAACAGCAATTACAGCGCCATCTGCACCGAAAACAAAAAAATATATGCAAACAAAATTTACGTAATTTTTGACGTTGAATCCGAATCTGTAATAAAAAATGGGGGGTTTCCATTTAAGATATCAAAGTGCGGGTCGAGTTTAGTGTAATTGAATAGCTTCGAATAGTACCATTCAAAATATTCGACTGTTCCGGTACATATTTTACACCCTGTATATATATAGTCGATTTGCGAGAATACTGACACGTCTCAGAAATGGCCAATTTTGAGATAATAGGAAAAAATCCTTTAAATGAAACAATCTTTTATCTGGCATAGTATCACTTCTAAACTACCCATAGTTTTCAAAAGATGTGACGTTGAATTTGATGAATTCAACTATTTTATACTAAAAAAAAAATTCAAATCGATTTCCTTAAAAATATGATATTTTTAGTTGTGTCACTTTTCCCGTAAACCGATGATATATGTACATACATATTATTATATAGGGTGAGGCAAAAATATGGAAACCCCTAAAAATCTTGCGGAATTCGGTCAAAAAAAAAAATGACCAAGGTTTATTCTTAAGTAATTTTCAACAAGGAATTTAGTGGTGAGCTTGGTTGTGACCTTGACCTTCATCTTCAAGGTCATTTTGAGGTCAAGGTCAATTTTTTATAGGGAAACTCCTATTTTTGACATCGAATTCGAAAAGAGCGATCAATTGTACTTCCGAATATGTATTTTCCATGATCTTCCAAGATTTCTGAAGTAATTTACATTGCGAGGTCAAAGTATGGAAACCCCTAGAAATCTCGCGGAGTATGTCAAAAAAAAATGAGCTAGGTTTCGTCTTAGGTAATTTTCAATAAGGAATTTAATGGGGAGCTTGGTTATGACTTTGACCTACATGTTGATCACAGAATCGAAAAGAGCGGGATATTTTAATTGAAAGCTGTATTGAGGGCTGGTGGTCAACGTAACCTAAACAGGTCAAATAGAGGTCGAATTATGCTAGGTGACAATAGTGCGGATAATTTTGAGGATCAAACGTAGCGTGTAACATGAACCCAAAACTAGGTAGTCCCCTAAATGTTTTACCAAACATAAAAGCTAAAATCTTAAATCTTAAAAATAATTTTTTGTTGACAAGAGAGGGGCCTTGACATAAAAATTGTTTATTGACAAAGGGGACCTTGACAACAAAAAATTATTTTTATGTGAAGGCCTCCCTTCCTTCTCAACAATTATTTTTATGTCAAGGTACGCTTATTGTTAATAAAAAATGTTTATGTCAGGGCCACTGTCAATAAAAAATTTTTTATTTTGCTAAGGCCTTACCCTTGTCAATAAAAAATTATTATGTCAAGGCCCCACCCCCCTTGTTAATAAAAAATGTTTAAGCCAAAGCCCCCTTGGCAATAAAAAATTATTTTTATGTGACGGAAAAATTATTTTTATGTCACGGCCAAGTAAAGGCGTCCCTTGTTAATAAATTTTTTTAGTGACAAGGCCCTCCCCTTGTCGAGGAAAAATAATTTTTGTAAAGGCCTTCTCTTTGTTAATAAAAACTGTTTATGTCAAGCCCCCCCCCCCTTGTGGGGTATTTTTTGGGGTCCAAGGGGGTATTTGGACAGTACTTGGATCGTGATAATTTTTTTTGGGTATCTCTAACAAGGGTAGGGTACGGTACTTGGGGCATGATACATTTTTTTGTTTGGGTTTCTCTAACAAAGGGGAGTACGACGGTACTAGGGTCGTGATAAATTTTTGTTTGGGTATCTCGAGCAAAGGCGGGAGGGGGTACGGTACTTTGATCGTGAAAAAAAATTTTTTTGGGTGTCTCTAACAAGGGTGTGGGGTACGGTACTGGGTCGTGATACACTTTTTTTTGGGCATGTCTTACAAAGATGGGGTACGGAACTTGTGTCTTGATACATTTTTTTTGGGGTTTCTCTAATAAAAGGAGGTACGGTACTTGGATCGTGATAAATTTTTTTTGTTTTGTGCATCTCTAACAAGGGGAGGGGGAAGAGGTACGATACTTGGGACGTGATAAATTTTTTTTGAGTATCTCTAATAAGGGGAGGTAGGTTATTGGGTCGAGATAATTTTTTTTTTCGTCCATCTCTAACAGGGGTACGGTACTTTATCAGTTGTATTCGATTAACCGATAAGTCGTCCAAAATCTGATTTTTAATTTAACTATACAAATATTTAAGGAATTTTCCCCAATAAATTCGATAAAACTAAATTTTTCAGTTGTAAATATTTTGACATAAAAGAAAGTCATTACCACCAACTCAACAGAATGTTCTAGAATCTTCGTCGCGGAAGGATAGTTTGAATATAAAGTAAAAAAGTGATGATTTGTTTCAACAGAAATTCAAATACCTTCGAACCCACGGTGAAGGTTCAGAATTTCGTTTCAAAAATAGTCCTAATAGATTGTCAGATCCTAATACTATCAATAAACAATTAGGTAGAAGGTTGTAGTGTTGTGTTTTTACATTATAATTAACAATGTTACTCCTGTTTTAGTTTTAACAAAACGAATTTTTCATAATATTAATTATGGATTGCAATATTTTCCACGAGAGCTTCCATATAATTCGAGCTCAAATTCATCAAGACCAAAGACACGATGGCAACTCGCATCTGGTGGTCAGTTGATATTTATCCTTTCTAAAATTAGGTGTCCTTTGACCCCCCCCCCTCCCACCCTATAATATGGCTTGGCTATACAGTTGGTTTATACTACACAATATAATAATTACGACTAAACATGGAAAATTTAGTAGAGCCGTTTTCCTAAATCGCAGCTCAGTTCAGTATTCCTTTCTTTGTTAAAAATAAGAAAATATAAGGGGCGGTTGAACAATTCTCGGCACTGATCAATCTGTTTTGACAAATAATCTTTTGATTTACAGATTTTGCAGAGTTTATGAACGGGGCAAAATTGCTTCGCTTGTAATAAGAGAACTCCTATTAAAGAAGAATACAAATCTTACCTGTTTCTCCCATTTTTTATTTACTCTATTTGGCTTTTTCCAATAAGTTCTATCCTTCTCAGATTGTCCTAAAATTGTTATCTAATGTTAATGTGAGCGAAAGCTTGTTCCTTTTTACTGCCGCAAAGTTAGAAAATTATAGGTAGCTACAGTTTAACTTTTAGATACTTTCCTCTCAATTGCCTGAAAAATAAGATATAGAATTAGAATTAGTGTTGTAGGGAAATGTGGGCGTTTAGCCAACTCGCACTGCGACCTAAAAGATGTTTTGTGCTCCAACCATGCTTAATTATACGTCCAGTCAATATTCAGGCTCTTAATGAACCTGATAATACTGCCGGCCGGTACGTGATTCATACTACCTGGGCTCAATGCTCTCCCTCCTTCATGTTTACTGTATCATTTACATAAGCTAGAAAAGCGGTAGCATTGGGACTCAAGGACTTCGAGAGAGCAGTCCCGCACTCCCGTATATTCCTGCCCGTGCCTCGTCTACCGTTTTGTTTTACTATTGCGAGTTGTTGGGACTAGAAAGTTGCCTGTAGGTCAACAAGCTTTACTACAGGAAGGCTAAATAAAACTGGACGGTGCCTGGTATCCAGAGTCTGCATATTTGGACTGATTAACCTATCAGCCATTCATCCTACGGCATATGCTCTTGCATCTTAGATTAGAGTTTTTTGTCAAAGTTTTCTCCTTTAGCGCCGTACTTTACCCTGTCTCAAAAGGCCATATTGTGCCTAATGGTTCCAATTAGCGATGGTTACTGCGTGGAGGCAGGACGTACACTTGCGAATTGTGATCAGGTTACCTCTTGCACAATTGTACCCCATCACGCAGCTGCCTAAAACATAACCAGAACAGCTTACGTGATGTGCACCCTACTGGAAGGTTACGGAGCTGGTAGATTAATCTATCAACTTTGGCCCCCCCCCTCCAATAGACGCCAAACCACCAAAAATAAGATATAAGGTGTGCGGGTATTTCTTCAACGGGTCGCGACCGGCAAATACGGCAATGACACCTTCAATACTGACGACCTTATTCCCTTCAATCACTTTTTTTATTACAAAATTAATATTATTGAAACATCACCATATTTGCAACAATCAAACCATTTTTGTACAATCAAATCAAAAACATGCACATAGTACATATTATGTATATTAAAAATTGTTGTCTTACCTTAAAAAAAAAAAAAATCATTATCAAAGAAAAGAAATGAATTCTTTTGAAGTATCTCACTTCATATTTTCTTTTTATCATCAAGTTTCATTTTTTCAACGTCTTAAAAAAAATTGTTTTATCATCTTCATATTATGTAGGTAAGATTTTCGGTATAAGATGTGTTCGAATTGTTTGAATTATGTGTTGCCATCGTACATAAAAAACACATGGGGAACTTTAACATGTTTATTCCAGTTAATAATGTGGTGATACGATCCTTTATCGGCGTCCAATGAGGACACATAAAAACATGTCCGTTACAAAAATGAATAAATAATATTATTTTACAAAAACCATCAATATTCACTTTAAATAGCAGAATAACATTTTTTTTGTATGTATGTAAGATTAAAAAAAAATTGAAAAGGAAAGAAAAATCTTTAAGACAATAGAGATTCGAGATTTTTATTTTTATTATGAAATATTGTCTCAAGTAATTTCTGTTTATTTTGTATTTTTTTTTTTTTTTTGCTTCATGTCTTTACGATATGGGAACAATATATTGGATCAATAGATGGCAAAAAAAATTGTAAAGAAATTTTTTTTTAACAATCTAAGTACATTAATATTGTTGCAATGACTATATGGATGTCACGACTTGGGAAAATCTCTGTTGCTGGATTCTGTTGAATATATCGTATATTGTTGTCGTTGCCGTTGCATATATACATATATCGCTATATTTGTGTGCAAATATGGTTTTGTATTTTAATTTAATAACGTAGAAAAATAAATGAATATAACATGTTCTCTGAGAGGGTGTAAGAGGTTCTATATTTTCGTACACATTGAGATGACGACGACGACGATGAAAGAAATTTCCCATTTTACTTATGATGGTGACATTCTATTATTATTGCTGCATATTTATGCGCGCAGTTTAAAGTGAATTCTGATTTTTTTTTTATTTCTTTGTCAAAGATTTTGGTATTTTAAAATGTTTTGGCTATAAAATGATATTTTTTGTCTTCTGTTAATTCAACATGTTGTCATATGTCATATGACTTTTTTGTGGTTTAGCAAAGTACATTTATAAACTGGTGATATGCTTTTATTGTAGTAATGTTTCGCAAAAATATTTTTAATAATGCGGTATTGCGATTAAATTAACCCAATTTTATTATGTCACGCAAGAGCATATTTAAAGGACGGTTTTGTGCAAAAGCATAGCTATCCGAAAATATAGATTTTTACATCTAAAGGGGTTTAAAAGCAAGCTGGATGTTACGATAGCCGATGGCCGATATTTTAACCGATAAAGGTACAATATTCCACTAATAATGACACCGGTATGTTGAAATGTATGTAAAGTTAAATCCCAGAAAAAAAAATATATCATCAGGCTACACTAAAATTACAACGTTATCCTTGCCCAACATTATTTCATATACATATGATATAGGCAATTTACTCTAGCCCAGAAAATAATTTTTATTTTATTTTATAAATATTTTATTACAGAAAATCGCTAAAATTAAAGTCTTACATGAAAACCTTCTACAAGAAGAACTTCCCAGAATACTATCGGGATTTGGATACCATGTTTCTTTTACGGAAACTATCCGGAGGCTTTGCTCGTACATTCTCCTTAAAATTAATCTTTTAGCGGTCAGCAAAGGCGCCCACAAACATAACTTCTGGCTAATATCAGCCTACCTATCATATTATGGGTGGCCTCTTCACCAGTGAATCCAGGGAAACTAACTATAGAGGCTCAGAAGCGCAACGTTGGAGTCATCCTGGGAAACGATAGAAATTATCGTCACACAATCTGGGAAGTTCAGATACAAATGTGCTAGGTGAATTACTCCGTAATTCACTTTCAGCTCCAGTTCTAAAACCTCCAGGGACTACACAAGAACTTGATGCCCTAGTGGACAAGCTGTCCAACGCTTTTAACCCATTTTTGACAAAAGTTGCGTCAGCCTAACACCATACTTGCTTTACGTTTTTTTCCATTTACAAATTTACAAAAAACAAACAACAATTTTCTCGTATATCGGTAATCCTTGTATAGGTAACATAAGGATAACTGCTATGAATTTAATCGGAAAACTATTGTTTAATTTTTGTAAATTTGTAAATGGAAAAAAACGTAAAGCATGTATGGTGTTGAGTTAACGCAAGTTTCGTCAATGGATTAATAAAGCGATGGTAGAATCTAGTAGGCCTAGAGGTTGATCTTGGCTACCTTGGTGGTTCAAACGAATTTGGCAAACCCGTCCAAAATACAAGAGACTCTTTAAATAACCAAGGAAAACAAGAGCTGCTGTAGCCTCGGACCCCTATAAGGAAGTCCTTAAAACATACAAATATAAATTATGAAGTGCCAAAAACAGATCTAGGAGACCAAACTATCTACTAACCTTTCATTCCAAGATATTTTCAACGGCCGGATGGGATATGGACCACTACCAATGCAGAATCGTTGGAACTTCTGTTGGAGACTAACTCTCCGGGTTGTTCCGAATTTGTGCCTGCTACTTCAGAAGGTAACTGGACGAGTAGTCTCGTAGGTCAAATCATTAGCAGAAGAAAAATTCAGTGACTGGTGTTCCAACAGACTATCGACTTAACCATTTCCTGGTTAGAAGTAATTTTTAAAAATGGCCTAGTACCATGTCACATTCCTCACAAATGACCTGAAGTGAAAGTTATATCATATCTAAGGCGGGAAAATGCTTACCTTAGACCTTAGACCTATTAACTAATCTTCCTTTCTCTTAAAAATACTGGAAAGACAAATAGAAGCTCATATTACAAGCGCGATTGTGCCGGAAAACTGTCAAAATCTCAACATGCACATTGCAAGTCATCTGTGAAGGCCGCTCTGCATTCTCATATATATTTCATCGAAAAATCTTTCGACTAAAGGAACTACGAAATGATAACCTTTCTGAATACTGGGGGGGGGGGGGGCCTTTAGTAAAGTGTTACCGCTGTAACTCTTGTACTTTCGAAACTAAGAGTGAATGGATTACTTAAGGACTGGACAAATCAAATGCAAAGAGGCAGGATCATAAATGCCAGTTTAGGAAGTCCTTCGGTAGAAGATTTGTAAGTAGAGGTACACAGCAAGGGGATTTTAATTATTAATAACTTGTTGCTAAAACTGGAGGATAAGGGCTTCAAAGTAGTTGCCTATGCGGATGAATTTGCTTTTAGGACATGTAGTCTTAGTAACCATAGTGAACTATGCAAAATGCCCTTTGCATTCTTTCTATATGTGCTAATGGTTGTGGGCTGAATGTAAACCCACACAAAACTGAATTGGTTCTCTTTTCTAAGAATTACAAACTTCCTCATAACGATCCTCAAACTTTAGCTTGACCTTTATATATGAAGCGAAGTATCTGGGTCTCGTTTTGGATAGAAAATTAAATTTGTTACCTAATATTTTGGAAAGGGTAAAGAAAGCTACGGTAGAGCTCTACTCTTGCAAAACTGCCATTGGGAAAAGATGATCGTACACTGGCTCTACACCTCAGTGGTTAGACCCATTCTTTTGTATGAGGAACAGTCTGGTGGCCTGCGCTGGACAATACTGCCAACCAAAAGCTGTTGTCGAAAGTTCAGAGAGCAGTCTTCTTTAGACCTCTTGGGCAAACAGTTGGCAGCAAGTATTTCCAAACGACTGAAGTCTTATAACGGATGCAATTCTTAAACCAAGAAAAATTAAATTTGCAGAACTTCGTCCAAAGGTCTGCATATTAGCTGAACAAGCTGGTACACATAACTTTTGTGTATGCATAATTCATCGAATCGTAATTTATTATAAAATTCTAAAATGCGATCCTAAGTTATAAATTTCTTCACAGATGGTTTGAAAAGTGATGAGAAAGTCGGTGCTGGAGTGTTTGTGAGAAACTTTTGATAGACCTCTTTGTCCGTCTGCCCGAGAATTGTAGCATTTTTGAAGCTGAATTAACTGCCTTAAAGGAAATAGTAGACTGGTTGAGGTACAATGTAATATCAGGCGGCGATATTCTCATTTTTACGGACAGTCAGGCTGCCATTAAAGCGCTTAAATCACATTACCTTACGTCGAAAGTAGTCCAGAACTGCCTGTCATCTCTTAACGAGATAACAGATCAATTCAACATCTATCTAATAAGGCTGCAATTGGCATTTCAATATAACAGGGAATATAAAAGCCAATGAGCTGGCTTGACTTGGCACAGGAAAGTAGCTAATTTTCATGTATGTTATTAATTTGATACATTTATCCCGGAAGCAAATTAATTAGCTCACTTTTCACATTACTTTGACAACTTGTTTTGTCGCCCATATCGTTTTCAAAATTTACGTTTGTGGAACAGTGTGTGAATAGGCGGATACTTTCGAAGGGTTTCTGAAAATTGCAAAGTTAATAACTTTATATTTAGGTAACTTAGCCTAACATACCATCAACGATTTGTCCAATATAATCCATCGCCATCACAGATTCGTAAGCGAATTTACCGTCGTGTTTCGCCAAAACTCGTGTCACTTCAGCACTATCTTTTCCCTTTATCTAAGGATTGATAGCCAATTGGTACATTGCGTACGAAATGATGGTCGCAGTTCTTTCAAACCCGGCGAAGAAATCGCTTGCGCCGCCATTTCATTCCAACTTTGACATCACCACCATCCTACTTGATGACCAGTCTTATAGATTTGCATTAATAAATTCATAAAATCACTTCGCGTCACTTGAGATTTTTCACGATAATCGACTGTGTCTCGCGAATAATTTTCATAAAATATTTTTCTGAGCAACTCAGAATAATCACTTTTCAAGCAATGACACTCGAGCCCGAATGCACACGATCCAATCATGTCGGTCGAATAACGGATACAAAGATTTTTTATATCGAACGATGCCTTAGTATCAGCCAAATTTGTTAAATATTTTTTTAAATCCTCTGTCGTCTTTGCTATAATCGAACACGTTGATTTTATTTTTCCCGACGTAAATGTTGGACTTAATTTTATGCGCATATCTTTCCAAGTGGCCAGACATTGAATCAACATCCTTGTTTGTAAAAAATCCACGATCATGAAATGATCATGACATGACATACATTTCTTGTTCAGAGCCAACGTTTTAGTTTTTCCGGTTCAAGAAACTTTTGTATACCTTTTAACGTATTTTCTCTATAAAAAATATCTCTTCGTGGGAGAGAAACCAAAAAAAAGATACATTGAACTCTATTTATGTGAACCTTCTAGTAAGTACACTATAAGTGGTATACTCGACCAACTTGAAGAAATGTTTGGTTCGCCAAATTTGATTATTTCAAGGTAGCGCAACAAGATTTCCCCAAAACAGCGTACAATTTCTCGGCTTCATTCCTCACGTATAATTTTATCGCAACAGGGGGCGAGAAAAACTGCGCCGCGAAACTATTGCGGCAAGAGAATTGTTGCTCATCCGATCGGAGCAATTCTGTTCTCAATTTTTGCGTAAAGAAACAGTTGGTGGTTAATTTATTTTAAATTAAAATAATTAATCTCCACATAAATGTTAATTAAAATTAAAATCTACAAAATAGCGATTTATAATGCTTTAGAACACTGTAGCAATCTCGAGTCCAACATTCATTATTACTAATTACGAAAAGGCGGCCATGAATACTGCGGTAGCTGAGGTTGAAGGAGTGCAGATTAAAGGTTTTTTTTCATCTTTGCCAGTCCGTTTGGCGAAAAATGTAATCTTCGGGTTCGTTCAGCAGGTATGGATCAGACAAAGATTTTAATTTAATAATGAGGCAGATGGGTGCACTTACATTTCTGAAAGCAAAACAGAAATACACGAAGCATGGACTGATTTAAAAGGTATTATTCCACAAAAAGCTAATGGAGTTAGGGAGAACATGACGGACCTTCAAACAAGTTGTTGTTATGTAGTTATTCATCATCTATCCTATCTATAATTTGGTTCTGTCTGTAACCTGTTTTGTCGGCCTTATTATAGTTTGGGCACCTAGACTTCTCGATCAGCTTTCTCTCTCTCTCAACTCACTCAGTTATATACATAGGTGAAATTGTTCAAATGACTGTTTAGAATTTGTTAAAAAATTATAAGATTTCATAGTAATATTATGAAAGCAATCATTCTGCCTTGTCTCGTACTCTGCAGCAATGGTTTTAGGCTTGTTTGGTTTGTTCCTTGGGATGGCGGTTTTTCACTTCTTATGCTCCTTTCAATTTGTGCACTCTCCCAATATTTCGTATGAATTTTCTTGCCTACCTTACGACTTTTTATTTAATTTTACTTGACCCTTGATTTCTTGTGTCAACTTCTTTGAGATTTTTTTAACTTTACCATGTCCTAGAGAGCTGAATTTTGGTGCTCAGATTAGAAGGAACATTTTAATCTATCATATCTTATTTTGAGTTAATAATTTCTAACCTTTCAGCTTGATCAATATATTTGTGTATTATTTTCGAGATCTTAAAAAGAATATTTATGCTCATGTAGAGCTATAAATAAAAGGTTGTACCCGAAAAGCACAGTTATTTTACAATCCCTTCTTATTTAAGTTAAGGATTCAACTTATCTCTTAGATTTCTCTGCGCACAGTCGATACCTCAACTAATCTTACCGGGTGAAAAAACACAAAGTTATGTATGTAACTAAAATGGAAAACCTTGCCTTGAAGACTGATCCAGTTTCGTTCTGATATTTTCCAGAAACAACAAACGCTTTACAACAAGAAATATTGTTTTTTATCAGAAGCTTCTTGTTTTATCGATTGGTTTGTTGGAAGATAAAAGTTATATCCATTGAAGACAATTTGGCGAAATTCTACAGATCTAAAATTAAAACAGTTCTAAATGTCTTCAACAAATAGGCCTACAGATCTTAAATTGAAATAAGTTGGACCTACGGACCTAGACTCAAATTACGCTTTAAAATTTAAATAACTCTACATATACCTAGAATAAAATAGGTATACAGAACTTAAACTCAAATAGGTCTTAGTATATAAGCCAAAGCTCGTGGGAGAAAGTTTAAGGTTATACTCAATAGGGCAACTGAATCCGTATAACAAATTGGCAGATATTTTCGGTTTCGCAACTTAATTTAACTAAAATTCTATAAATATACACCGCCAATCATCATATACAGATTTGTAAAAATATTTCATTATTCCAATTAAATGTTTCTATAAAACAACAAACGAGCTAATATTTACTTATAGATTTGGTATCTCAAGCTGTGCCATCATTACATGCTAAATTAAATTTCCACAATCCACCAAAATAACAAACCATCAACAAAACAAAAAAAAAAAAAAATTGTAATAATTTTATTTAACATCTTTTCTTCGTCGGTATAAATATATGAATCAGCAAAATCTCGCGGTGTATCTGTCTACCAGTTGCTAGATTTACGTTTGATGAAAATGAAATGTGCTGTAAACTTTGGGAGCGCAATTTATGACAGATTGATCGGCAGGTAACCGATTAGATGTGGTGTTTTATTGCAAATTGGATGTGAAAAAAATGTATATTTTGGCAAGCGCCAGTATCAGTTTACTAAATATTTATTTAATAAATGTATCCAAAACCTACGCGGTTTATACATCCATTGCATTGCGTCACTCAATCGACCATATTTAGTCACAACGAAAATACTTTGCACGATTTACATATTTATTTGTGGTGTGTTTGATTTCAAAAAGGCTTATCACAATCACAAAACGTATTAACTTAAATGATCCCCGCATATATATAAGTACATACGTAACACTGAATGACTTTAAATACCATTGGTCATACAAATAATAGAATAGCGCGCGCGCGAACAGACAAAACAGCGAAAAAAACATAGCTGTCAAAACGGATATAATTAATGACTTTGGATGTGTAGTTAGATTTTATTAAATTGATCATACATAGTATATGAAAAACACATACAGAAGCTGGCAACCCAGAACCAGATTATTAATGAATTTAAATTACATCATTTATGTTTTATTTTTATATTTAATCCGTCATTTTGACTTTTCGTTTGTTTTGTTTCTTTTGTATATAAGATTATATTAACCTCTTAAAGATTACAACAATATGTGTATTGTTTATTGCTTTATTCAATTTGTCCGATTTAATGTAACGTTTTGTCCCACCGGATATCATATCGCGCATCGATTAATATTTATTTACATGACTTTTATGATCTCGTAAGACGTAAAGTCGCAACCTCGCGCACATAAAGGATTATAACAGTTTTTTATTTTAATTATTTTGATCCGTTGCCTACCTTGATCTGAGACGTCGCAATTTTTATTATATCTGCGTCCCATATACATATACCTTATGAAATGTGTGAATTGATTTTATTTTTTATTTATTCACAATTAAACATTTCTTGTAAATGTGTTAAAACCAATTCATGGTGCATTTTTTCAAAACTTGCGAGCAAAGTAATTATTTGGTTTCTTTTATAAGTGCTAAGCGCAAATATAACATTCCATCTGCATATATACATTTTATTACTATGTGAATCTCTAAAATGGTGCTATACACATACTAAATCTCTATTTCCGGCCACCGCGTCTACATTTGCTTAATCTCATATTCAGTTAATTTTCTAATTATCTGCGGCAACCAAAACAGGTGCACACAATATACGCGATTTTCATTCACGTTATATTTATGCGATATAGATACACAAAAAAAACTATTTTTATAAACTGTTGTGGTATTTAGCGGGATGATAAATCTCTCAATTTTGAAAATAAATTAAAATCTCGCGCATTATATGTAATTTAAACAAAATGGTAAATTAATTAAACAATTTACTGTTTCTTGTTTGTGCTAATTTGCCAAAAAGCTGTGTAGTAAATTAGTATACGAGAAAAATAAAAATTTTTTTAATTTATTTTTGGTTTTTGGTTTGATTTCCTTTTTATAAAACAATTTTTTTTTTTTTAAATTAAATTTCCATAATTTATGACATTTGTGTGTGTGATTTAAATTGTATACTTCTCGTTTTATTTGGCTAGACTAGTTTGATAGAAATATGAGCGTAAATACATTCAGCGCTCGGTAATATTATCAAGGGCATGTGCGAATATCAAGAGGATTAATGGAGTATTTTCCTAATGCCATGATTAGTGAATGTTTAGTTACCTTACGTCTTAATATTTTGAAGAGTTCACGCTCAACTCGCAAAAGAATTATGAACTCATTAAAATTAGCATAATAAATGTCGGTAAATAAACAAAATGTTTGACGCGAACTGGTTTACAGGGCACATGAATATCAATATTGGCAAGAAATTCAGTGTAGTCAACTGCACCATTTAAAACATCAGCGATGAACATAGAAGCCGCAACATTACGCCTGTCCATCAGTGTTCGGCATAAAATGGTAAATTCCTTTTATTCTGCCACATTGGAAGTTTAGGATCAAACGGCCAATTTATTTTGAGCAGCAAGTACAGAACTAATTGTTTTTGTACTCGATCAATTCGATCGATATCAATCTTATACATTGGATCCCAAATAATCAATGCATACACCAGGTTAGACCGTACAAGAGAACAGTACAAAAAAGTGGATTACGAAAATCTTTGGTGGCACGACGAACGAAGCCCAGTAAACTGTTAGACTTAGCTGCAATTAAGTTAATATAATCCCAGAAATTCAACTGATGGGCCAAGATGATTCCCAACTCCTTAAATGTCGTCACTCTTACGAGCGGGTGATTATTAACGTGATAAGGATGAGTAATCATCTCTCCTCTCCTGAAGAAATTCATAATCTTACATTTTTCTAGATTTAAATTTAATTTATTCGTAATGGCCCATTTGTATAATACATCACATTGTTGCGTAGTAGTTATGTTTTTTGATATTTTCAGGTCATCCGCATAAATTTCACAGCCGCTATATTTGAACAAAGATGCAATTTCATTGAAGAATATGATAAACAGCACAGGTCCAAGGTGAGAACCATGAGGAACGCCTTAGTGAACATTAATGGTTTTAGATGTAATACCATTTATTATAACCACTTGCTTTCGTTCACACAGACACGAGCCAATCCAATCCAAAAACAATTTGTATACTACAAATCTGTTTAATTTTCCAGAAGAATTTCAAACTTTACGCTGTATCAAATCCCTTCGAAAAATCAGTAAAAATGACATCTAGCTGAATTCTAGACGCAAAAGCATCAACTCAACCGATTTGTAGTGGTAGAACGTTGACGGATGAACCTATGTTGTTGAGTTGCTAATGAAGACTTGACTTATAATCAGTTCAAATAATTCAGGTATGGATATGATAGTATGTATATTCCTCAATAATTGTTGATGTCATAACGTTTACCAGATTTAAAGATTGGGATAAGGATTGATTTCTTCCATCTCGCAGGAAAAATGGCATTCTTCAGAGAAGCATTGAAAAAGAAAAAGAAATGAAATGATTATGAGTTACTGAGATCTTTAAGAATACTTGTGGGTATATGTATTATCAAAACCACATTCATATTTCGTTTTGGATATAGCATCAATTACAGCAATGTCAGAAATAAACGGCAATCCTATTAGATTATGATGATGTTGATAGAGGTGGAACTAACCCCATTATCATGGTAGTTCTTGTAGACAGCTTGGAAAAAATCCGCAATATATAGTTGACATTGTTAGCAGTAGCATCATTCAGAGACATCGTTTGAGGATACCCGGAACATTTCCGTTTAGCATCAACGAATGTTCAAAACAACTTAGGATCCAACGTCAAATTATCTTCCAGATTTGAGATATAGCTTCTAGTGACTTAGTTTGAAATCAAAATGGATTCGATAAAAATTAAGATTTTCAGTCAGAAACTTAGTTCCAAGTTGTTTTCGAAGTTGAACAAAATGCTAAATGGAATTTTGAACATAAATCTAGTTTAAATTGGTTAACTGCATTCGACAGAGAGGAAATTGATTAAGAGAACGAAAATTTAAAGAGAGAAAATTATCTTTAATACACATTAATGAATTTGAGTGAAATTTTAAGTAGAAACTGTCTTCTTTATATTGCATTTGGGAAACACATTTCGAAAACAATTTTAGCAAAATATTTAATGCACTTGATGTGACTGACAATGAGATTAAATTCTAAACACTATTTCAACAAATTTATCAGGAATCGAGCAATAATCTGAATGCTTTTTGTTTTATAATAGAAGCGTACTTGAATAAAATCTGAGGTAGGAACTTATATTAGCAATAGAGTTTAAATTAAAATTTAATTTAAGCAAGTACATGAGCTTATAGCTTAAATCTTGAGTGTGGAATCCGGACTGCCTTTAATAACAGTTTGAGTGAATCTAAAAAACTTAGTTAAAATTATTCGAGCATAATTTATATTTAGAACGGGGTAAAACAAAATTTGAACATAGTTTGAACTGAAAATTTAATTTCAATCCAATCGAGGGTTTGAGAAAAAATTTTTAGAGTAGAATTTTCTAATTTGGGTTAAACGGTTTGTTAAATTAGTATAAGTATTTTGAGCAGAAATCTGAGTAAGTTTTTGAATTTTAAGCAATAATTGAATAAAATGTTGAGTAGAAAAACATAACTGTAATTTAGTTTTTAGTTTAAAAGTTGAGTTTGTATTTCGAATTGGACTAAGAAGAGAAAAATTAAAGATTCAGTTACAGTTATATTTGAGCAAAATTGTATGTTTAGTGAGGGCAAAATTCTGAAAAAGGTTTAGTTTGAATTCCAAAATTTTAGTAGCAATTGGATAGAAAATTACCCGGGTATTCAAGTAGCTAAAAATTTGCAAAAATAAATGCTGACATATTTGGTGTTGACATTTCACCTCCTCCAGTAACGAGTAATTCCTCTTTAATTTTTCTCGCTCGAGATTTCAGCTGGTTTTTCCAATGCGTAATTGACTGAAATAATATTTAAAGAAAAATTAGAGATACAAAGATTTTTAAGTAAAATGAAACTTACTATCATATATTTTCCATTCTTTACCGATTTTCTGTGGCCCTTTTAATGCATTTAACTTTATAGCCAACTCTTTCCATTTTTCCTCTAAGAAGTTGGAATTTTCCGGGGTCTTTTTACCAGCCAGAAATTGCGCGTTGTTCTCAAGAAACGCCAAGTATGTTTTTATTTGCTCGCTGTTTGTTCGAGTCGCCCGTTGTATGCGTGGATTTCCCATCTGGATCTCTGGAAGAGTTACGTACAATTTATTATAAATACTACATAAATAGACTAACACATGTATTTTACTCACTACTTTACTCGTATATGTGTAGATATTTTATGTATTGTAAATTTTTTTTTATTTATTTAATTATAAAATTAGTATACACCCAGGATTAACAAAAAAAAATTAAATTCGCATAGCATAAATGAAAAAGAAACAATAAATAAAAAATATAATTTGACAGCTTTCTCCAAGAGGCTTTGGAGAGTCTCCAAATTATAATTTAAGAGCGTTACACACCATCCGATTTGGTCGGGCCGACCGTCGGTCCAACCAAATCGGTTGTTGTCTACAGACGATCCGACTTACCATCCGACTTTGACAATATTTTATTTATTTTTTGTCACACAAACGAATTCACACGATTGAATTATGTTTATTTTACTTTGTTGTTCTCGCTCTGAAATTTTTACACATGACTGAAGAAAAATATCGCCCGACAACACTACACAGTATCCGATTTAGTTGGTTGGTCGGACGGTTGGATGGAATTTCCATCCGACACATCCAACCTTCATTTTGTCGGACGACATGCATACACACGATCCGATTTTACATCCAACCCAACCAAATCGGTCCGACCGTCGGATGGTGTGTAGCGCTCTTTAATATTACAACCAACAGAATACCGATTAAGACTCTGGGTCTTAACAAAAAACGTCTTGGCCATAAAGTCTTAGCTAAGACGGCCTTAGCAGTCTTAACGTCAGAATCGGGGGGTTAGTTGTCATTGGCCTTACAAAATAGTCTTACGTAAGACCGAAAATTTTTGTGGTCTTAATGGTCTTAATTTGACATTTCCCGTGCAACAAAGTGATGCGCTTTTGCAATAAAGTGCCGTTATATTTTTTGTGTATCCGCATAAATACATTCAAATGTGTTTGTTTATCTATTTTCCAATAGTGAAAATATCTCAAAATATAAATTAAAACTGAACAACTAATGAAAAAAGGAAAACATTGGTATTTGACAGGTCTACAAACATTTTGGAGAATTTGCAACCAAAAAATTAAGACTGCTATGTTCAGAATACCAGTAAATATTTAGTCTTAGTCTTGGTTTCGACCGCAAAGTTCGTTGTTATTTTAACAACGGGAAATATTATTTGTTTGCGGTTGTATCGATGTTTCTTTTGTAAATGGATTTGTAATGCAATTACAATTGTAATTGTATTAAACCTCAAAACTTATAAATACATATACAAATGAAATACCGACACAATCGTAAAAATAAAAAAATTTCCCGTTGTTAAAATAACAACGAACTTTGCTGTCGAAACCAAGACTTAAACAAAAAGTCTTCCCAAAAAATGTCTTAGCTAAGACAGTCTTATTATACCCTTGACAGACGGCGATTTATTAAATCCGATTTAGCTAAACTCGTTTTAAATGATGGTTAATACAGTTAAGCTGTTATTGTTTTAATAATATTTGTCAAACTAATATACTATGATTACATCGTTTTTGTCACTAAACTCAAAATAAAGCATAAATACCGTAAATCTAACTACGGCAAATTTCGAAAATTCACTAAATCGGATTTATTAAACCATAGTCTGTCTAGGAGTCTTAATCTTAACGTCAGAATCGGGGGGTAACACAAAAATAATACCTTAAGAGAAGATTCCGTTAAAGCAATTCACAAATTATTTACTCATCAACATGTCAATGAAATTAAAATCAATAAAATGTCAATAAAACGTCACAGAAAGAATTTAGATTTGAAGGTTTACTAGAAAAATTGTTTTGAAAATATTGACGCTTGAGCGTGTTTCCTCGGGCAAACGTGATAAAAAATATTATGATACTGCACGTCAATTCCTTAGGACTCTAACTTCATTTCGTTAAATTTTACGTCAAACCCGAGGAAACGACCAAAATGAAAAATAACACAAAAATCGAAATTAAACGTCAAACATTTTTGAGCGCTTTATGTAAACAAATTAAAATTAATTTTATGCCGAATTTTAAATAAAATTTTAAATAAATAAAATGATTTGGCTTGTACTATAGCTATAGCTTTCAAATCTAAATATTCTTGACCTAATTTAATATTATTATCACGAAAAACGGACAAACAAAAATACATACATACATGTTGACAGCTAAAACCAAAAAAATCCTTGGTTTTTTTGGTCATAAATGAGTGCGTTTTATGGCAAAACGTGATAAAAATTATCATGATATTTTTTATCAAATTTGCCCGAGGAAACACAAGGATTATTTGCCATCAGCAAAGTACTGTAGATAAATTTATAAATTTGATTTGCGAATGAGCCGGTTAATTCATATACATATGTGAAGTTGGCCCAAAATTCTTCCCAAAAAACACAGTAGAAACACTAAAATAAAATTTTCTTTATATTTCAGTGTCAGCCCAAAAAATTTATATCATGAGATAATTTAATATGTCAGCCCAAAAAAAATATTTTTTCCAGAATACTATGTATAATAGCTGCCTTCCATTGTCAAGAGCAAACTACTCACAAGTATTTACTTGTACCTCGCCGCTACTGATACTAAACCGATGTTATATTTGGTTTTACTTGAGTTATTAAAATATTCATTCCATTGGGTATCTTACTCACAAATACTAGCAAGTAGCAAATTTGTCCCATTAGAATACAGCTAATGTGGGCCCAAAACAGATACTATCATAATAGCAATATTTATCTCAGTCAAAAAAAAAAAAAACTTCATATTAAAGCAAACATACTCTTATTCAACTGAGTATTCTGTTGGCCTATTGTTGGCAACAATCTCCCGATGGTTTTTTGTTAGACGTATAAATTGCCAGTACTCTGGAGTTTTCAGAATTTTATCATTGGGATGGCATGGTCAAATATGGCCGTAAAGATCTTAAATAGTATTTAATCTGATTTTCGCAATTGACTGAGTATTTTCTCAAGTTCTGAATTAATGGTACCGATCTCGCGATGATTTTCTGTTAGACCTATCAATTGAGAGTAATCTGGAAGTTATATTATGATGGGGATCACTTTGTCAAATACGGCGAAAATTTCCGAAAAGAACTTTACGTATTATTCACAACGATTTGCGGCCATATTTTACCATGCCATGACAATACTCTGAAAAAATTTCACAGTACTGGCAATTCACACGTGCAACGGAAAATCATCATAAGATTTATGACAACAATAAAAGACTGGAAAAAATTCTCAATTAAATTGCGAAAGTCAAATTAAAGATGATTCACGAGCTGTGCGGCTATATTTGACAATGCCTCCCCATGACAATATTCTGAAAAAATTCACGATACTGGCAACTGATAGCTCTAACAGAAGATCACCGTGTGATTGGTGCCAACAATACTTGACTGAAAAAAATACTCAGTAGAATTGCAAATATCCTATTAAATATGACGCACGACGTTTGCGGTCATATTTAACCATGTTATTCCCAGGACACAATTCTGAAAAAAATTCAGAGTACTCGCAATTTCATCGGGAGATTGGTGCCAACAATACAGGACTGAGTATTGGCAATTGGAAGGTCTAACAAAAAATCATCGGAAGATTTGTTCCAGCAATATAGGACTTAACAAAATACAAATTTGAATTGTAAAATTTAAAAAGTTCTCCTTAGTTATTCGAGTATGTCTCCATTCCCATGATAGTTTTGTTTTTGGGCTGAGGGTCTGTGTGACAAAAATCTGGCCTTATTTTCTGATAAGACTGATGGCAGTCGTTGCATTGTTGCAATAAAAAAAAAATTGTAACTCGTATCGTTTACCAATATGAATTTTAATCAATACCAAAAAACTTTTTGTTAACTTTCCGAATTACTATCCAAATGCTACTTACAACAGTATTTTGACAATGTTAATATATTTATTAATATTGATAAATCCTCATCGTTTTTCTTGATTGTTGATGATTTTAACATACCAGATATTACTTGGCAAGTAGATATGGCTAGCACCTTCTTAACTCCTTTGAGTTATCTTAATAAAACTAGCGAAACTTTATCGGATTGTATGCATCTCTCTGGGCTTCATCAATTTAATAGTAGCTTTAATCATAACCGTTGCTTATTAGATTTGATCTTGAACCCAATATAATTTTAAAATGTGTGACTACGATACAATTAATGGCAGCATTAATGCAGCACACTGACCATGCTGTGGAAGAGGTCGTGTGTGTTAAACCAAAGCTATTTTGATCTTACTGTAAGAAAACAAAGAAAACAATTTCAATTCCAGCTCATTTGTGCTACAATAATACTTCGCTTGTAGCACTAAAGAAATTTGTAATCTATTCTGCGATTTTTTCAAGTCAGTTTATAATGGTAATCAGGGAATACAAACTTCTAGTAGCAACAATTATGTACAATCTAATCGTTGTGATATAATGCATGATTTGATTATTGATAAAGAGGAAACATACGCAGAACTTAATAGTACTAATGATAACAAGGGTATGCTGGCTCTGATCTATTACCACCTTCCATATTTAATAAGTCACTTCTTGAAGGTAGATTTGCCGATCGCTGGAAGATGACCAAAATTGTCCCAATTTTTGAAAAAAGGCAATAATATCGGTGTCTTTAACTATAGGCCTATATCAATATTAAATTCTTATATGATCATGCTTGATGATTGATTTAAATTCTGGTTTTGGAGTAGATGTTATGTATACGGATTTTTCCCAAGCATTGACAAAGTCAATCTTTCTATCCTCTTAGATTAGATGATCAATTATGGGGTCAATGATATTAATCGTCAATGGTTTAAATCGTACCTACAGAACGAGTTCAATATGTGGAAACTAATGGAGTTCGTTTCTATGAGATCATTGCTACCTCTGGAGTTACACAGGGTTCAACGCTGGGCCCTTTGCTATTTCTCTTATTTATTAACGATGTTAGTAGTGCAATGCAAAATACAACCATAAAAAATTTGTAACGTTTTTGGATTAAATATCATATTTCCAAGAATCTAAAGGGTGCGATTAGGGAGTGTTATCCCGGGATCCGGTTTTTTTTTGTCAATCCCGGAATCTCGTTGAAATCTTGGAAGTGTTTTGAGCAAATAATTGCGCTGATCGACAGGTTAAGCATTAGTTTCGGCTATGGGTAACTCATTTATGTATAAGCCAATTTTTATCGAAATTAAAGAGATACAAATGTTTGCTTAAAAATTGCGAGGGTATGTGATTTTTAGCACCGATATATGTCTCTTGGCAAAAAACAAAACAAAAGTTAAACAAACGTTACATTAAAAATTACACTAAACGGGTAAAACTCAAATAAGCCATAATAATTCACCACCTCCAAGAAATTACTTGTAATTTGATCATCATTTGTATGATGACTTCATCTGTATGATGAAAACTTTGTCTAATTATTTCAGCGAAGAAACACACCGTACACAAGTTTTGAGAACGTCAAAAACTTTTCTCAAAGTTAAAACCGCACATACACAATAGGCAACAAAACAAAGAAAAAGTAAAATCAAATTTTTTTGCTTTCCTAAGAAAACTTTTCTATTAAATTTTAGTCCTCTTATCATTCCATAGCGATTTAATTTTTTGCTTATTTGATACCATAAAATTATATTAAGTTACATTTTTTTCTACTCATCAATCATTCTTTATCACAAAAACAAAATAAAGACTGTGTGTGTGTGGGTGTGTGGCGTGGTACACAATGTTAAATAATATACTAAAGAGATGCTGTAAAGAAAAAGTTCAGCAAAATTTTCACTGCCACCACACGTAGAATATGTATAGTAGAAGCTGTTCTCATTTCACGAATCAGTTTATTATTTTGGGATGAAGACCCAAATATGTATTATCAAAGTAAATAACACACATACATAAAATATTTGGCATAATCAGCAGCAAAATATCTGTGTCTGTATCCAGCTTTTTGTTGATGAAAACCGAAATATCAAAAACTATTAACTAACATAAAGTTGAGAATTCCAAATTTGGTTCCTTGTGGAACCAGGTGAGTTTTAAAAATTTTAATATTCTGTTTGTTCCACGCCATTGTAACTTTTACTCAACAAAAAATATTCGTGCGCAAAAATCAACCTAGTAATCACGTTTGTACTAGCGCCACAAATTGCAGTAATTAATCGTGGTGTATTTCTATTTGATTTGGGTACCATTAGATAGATTAGGCAACTATGTCAGTCGAAAACAGGAATTAAAATAATTTTGCAAAACTACCAATAGTGGTTTTTCGACAACTTACAATTTATAATCAAAAATTTATTAGCTTTTGGTTATTTCATCGTAGATTTTGTATTTGCTAACCAAGGAACAAATGATATTTTCGTTCCCCGATGTATTAATCTAAATCCATTTCAGTGAAGACTTGTTGCCTATATAACAGCATTCTGATATCATTTTCGGTTGTAACATTAACTTTTTGTCGTCAAACTTTCAATTTTAAAAGTTAAACTTATTTGGAATTTGATATAATTGATACATGCAGAAAGGCAAAAAAATGTTCTAGCTTACAGATAAATTATTTTGAGAGCACACATGTAGTTGTTGACTCGACAGTTCTATCTCGATAAATTTGGATGTTTCCCTCTATAAACATTTTTCTAGAGACTTAGAGAAATCGTTTCGTTATTCGGGTAAAAAATCGGGTATGAGTCCAAAATGATCAACAATTTTGTTGGTCCGAAACTACTTTTCTCAACGTTTTAAATGCCCCTGAGTTCGAAAAATTACAAAAAAATATCCGTTAACTGGACGCCCCTCCGATTTGAAATTTTTTTTTTCGCCATTTCGACTTTACGTCAAGAGGATTGGGTACATATCATATGAATGAACACAAAACCACAGAGTGATATGACCACGCTGATCAATTTTTTAAATAATTGAGATAGGCGTTGAGTTTGCGGTTGAATTAAGGGTTGTTGGGTTCCATTTGCGGGTTCAATTCGGATTGAGTTGGAGTTGTGTTGGGTTTGGATTAGGGTTCCGTGAGCAGTTGAGTAATTTTGTATATATGCTGTTGAGCTGAGGGTCGAGTTAGGTTTCATTTGCGGGTTAAGTTGGAGTTGAATTAATATTGAGCTTGGATTGAGTTAGAGTTGAGTTTTGGGTGGGTTAGAGTTAGCCAGAGTTGATTTAAGAGCTAGGCTAGCGGGTCGAGTTTAAGTTGAGTTGGGGTTGGGCTAGGGTTTAGTTAATGTTGAGTTGGGATTGAAGAGTTAGCAGTTAAGTGTTTTGCAGGGTGTATCTAGTAGTTATTTTGAGTTGAGTTCATGTACGAATCTAGTTTTTCATAGGATGTATTGATTTGGGGAAAAGTTGGACGTTGAAACGTTGAGTTTAGGGTTAAGTTAAGAACACAAGAGTTAAGGTTGAATAAGAGGTTGATTACGGATTGGGTTGAGTTTATAGTCACATGCACATGAGTTGAGTTGGGGCTGAGTTGGGCTTTATCGAGGGGTTCAGTTGGGAATTTATTTAGGGAGAGTTGTGGGTTGAGTGAGGGGTTCGGTTGAGGAATTATTTCGGAATTAAGGGTTGGTTGGCAGTTGATCTGATGATTGCATTGAGGATGCGCTGCCACTGAAAATGAGTTTGAAGTTGAGTTGTAAATTGAGTTGTAGTTTGAGCTAAAGATTGAGTTAAGATGTTAATTTAGGGAATGATTTGGGAGTTGAGTTAGTTTTCAGGACCGAAGTTCTGATCCTTGTGAGGTAATTACATTTGAAGTTTTATCATTATGTCAAAGACTAAAACTGGGCTAATCGAATCCTATTCTAATTTATTCATAATTAGAATTAATCTTGACTAATTTAGTAAATTTTGAAAACCGTTGAAAATCTCGAAAAATAATCTCTCCTCACCGAATAATTTACATAGTCTCAATCCATCTCGAAACTCTCAACAATAACATTGTAATCGTCTAAAAATCAAGAAAACAATTCAGTTCAGTTAAAATCACAGAACTTGCCAAGTGACAATCAATCCTTTGATGAGCCAGCCGCAGTTAGCTTAATTTCGAATAATATTTAATTATTTGTAAACATCTCAAAAATCGAAGATTATTCGAGTTTTCAATTTAACTTTCTCTGGGAGTCAGTTACATGAGAGTTACCCTCGACCACAACTTTTTACATTATTCAGTAGATCATCACGGACGTCCTTAGCGATGGGGAGAAATAGTTTAACCGGTAGGTTTTATCGGCATGTCTCGCTGGCCTTTAGGGCGCAAGCCGCGCAACCAATTTCGTGAGGATATTTATAATAATTGGGCCCCTTTTCGCCACATTGTTTTCGAAGTACGATTTGCGCGACCTACCTAACGGTCACACCAGTTTGGTACGCGCTTATGGTCGATTAATTTATAACATTTGTTAGGCATCATTTCCGAACGATTTGTATGCCTTACAAATCAAGTACAATGTTAAACCTACGCCAAAAGAAACCCTGTACTGTTTCTGGTATAAACAGTTACAGAAAAGATTATTTAAAATAATAAACCGATCCAACACATATGTCTTAGATTGCTTATAGTGTGCATGTGGGTCATACAATAGTTATTTGGAGAAATCGATTTACCATATAGCTCAAGTCGATATCTCAAGAAAGGTTACCATTTCGTTTTCAATCTAGAACACATATGTTCTATTTTCTATAGCCCTTATTATTTTATTCATATACTCGTATTAGTATACATATTCGGATAGCAATAATTGTTTTAAAAGCTTTCTCTTGTAAATATGGCCATTTATAGAAACGAAAATAGAATCAAATGTGGAAAAAAAAATGTTTTCATATCAAAACTTTTGATGATGGATTATATGTGAAAATGCGGACAGAACATTTTCCCTTGCTTCAACATACATATGTGCTGCAGTATAAAAAAAATGTTGATTGATTAAGCAGGATTGAGATTTTGGCCCAATTTATAAATATTGTAAATGAATACGTTCATCGCAATTTACGTAAAAATCGCATTAAATCTAAAAATTTATTAGTGTACCACCAACGGCCAACAGCTAAGTAACGTAATTAATGGGAGGCTATTGTAATAAAACCAGATTAAAACTGTTGCTATTGTCCAAATATAAGACTGTCGCAACAGATTTATTTGTATATTGAACCTATATTTGACGACGCGACGCGTACCCACAAATGATCTGAACATTACCGAATATTTTGTTGTCATAATCTTTAAAGTCATATAAAAATCAAAACACCTACCGCATTTATTTATAAAAGATTTAAGACACAAATCTATTTAATTTAATCATCACCACACCATCATGTTTTTTTCTTTTGTAATATACAGACATAAAACGTTTAAGCCCAAAAGAATAATCGCGCATATACCATAATAACAACAATAGGAATCATGTTAATTTCGAATTTATTGTAAAATTTCACCGCGAAATAATAAAAAAAAATATTTCTTTATTTCGCGCGTAGGTTAATTCAAAAATATATTTTTTTTTTGTAGGTACACACAAGATTTGTATCATTCAGAATTCCATTGAACGTTTTTTTTCATTTAAACACACAACCAAATCGATTAAAAAAATAATTTATTTTTATGAAATAATCTTATTTCACTTTTTATTTCTGAGAATAAATTAAAATTCTGCGATTTCACATTAAAGTTTGTATATTTGTGTTTTCATTCTTGGGAACGAAATTTTTTTTTTTTTGAACTAATATTTTCCGGAAATTATAATGGCAGGTACAAAAACATAGACAAAACTAAATGGAATTTATCAATTCATCGCAATCTGTAAATATTCGTAGATTCATACATTTTGCACAATGTACTCCGAGTTTTACTGTTTCTGCGAAAATTTTATACATTTTTAACTTTTAAGTATATCTCGGCTAGTCATCAAATTAAAATTGTCAGAGCTCCAAAACACCATAGAATTTTCCTCTTGTTATCACAAATATATTAATCATTCATCTCATTTTTCAATTTATTCAAATTTGTTGATAAATTCCTGTGCTCACTTAAAAATTGCATCAAACAGTAAAACGGCAAGTTATGAGTCGAGTTTTTAAAAGTGATAACTTACCATTTTTAAATAATTGTTTTCATAGTTTGTTTTTACAAAATGCAGAAGATCAAACTTCAAACAAATCGAATAGTCAAAACATGTTATAAATTATACTGGTCTGCAAATACAAACTTTCTGTTTCCTTCTCCCATTTATTAGCTATGCATGATTTTTATAGGGATAATTTAAACGGGTATACAAGAAAAATTTTTAGGCGACAAACATTAGCATCAAAAATAATAAATTGGCATCAGAAATAATATTTTGGAACCACATATGACAATACAAACAAATATTTTTGAAGGACATTATTAAATACTGTGGCGTCAAACATTGGCATCAAAATTAATAAATTGGCAACAAATATAATATTTTGGCACAGAAAAAATAATTTTTAGTAATAAAAAAAAAAAAAAAATCGAGACAAAAAATTAAATTTAATCGATACAAATTATTTAATATTTGATGGGGGATCAATATAAAATATTGCAGTGTCATTAATAGATTCTAAATAATCCGCTCCTACGCGCGGCACGCAGTGCGACATGTTTGCTTATCCCGGCTCCTACGTTTCAATTTTTAATTTTTAATTGTTCAAGCTTAATTTTACATGTTTAATTTTTAATTTATAATCTTAATTTTTAATTTTTAATTCTTAATTTATAATGTTTAATGTTTATTTTTTACTTTTAATTTTTAATTATAATTTTTTAATTTTACAGTTTTGATTTTTAATTTCCAATTTTTAGTTTTTGATTTTTAATTTTGAAATTTTAATTTTTTTCTAATTTTTAATTTTAATTTTTAAGTTTTAATTTTTTTTTTTTTTTTTTATTTTAATTTAGAATTTTTTTTTTATTTTTAATTTTGAACTTTAAATTTACCGACCAAACGGCACAGTGGTCAAAGCTATGGCGGTTGGATCGGGAGGTACCGGGTTCGAATCCCTATAGGGGCGGGATGCAAAAGGGATTTTTCATCATCTGATTACGATCGGTGATGAAGATGAACACAACTATGACCCTCTGTTGACAGTGCAGAATCCATGGGCCGACCCACCTTTCATGTCAGCACTATAGGCTGGCATGAAGCAATGCAATGTACAGATGGTTTATACAAAAACGAGTCTATAGCCGTACGTCCTCGGTTTGGCAAATACTGCGTAAAGTAGGACGGTAAAAGTTAACTGCGAAAGAGTTGGGAGTGCCTTGAGCCCCAGAAAAAGATTGCATAAAATAAAACAAACAAAAAACAAACTTTAAATTTTTTATTTTTAACTTTTAATTATTATTTTTTAATTTTTAATTTTACATTTTTGTTTTTTAATTTTTAGTTTTTAATTTTTAAGTTTTAATTTTTAATTTTAATTTTTACTTTTTAAGTTTTAATTTTAAATTTTTATTTTCAACTTTTAATTATTATTTTTTAATTTTTAATTTTACATATTTGCTTTTTAAATTTTAATTTTTAGTTTTTAATTTTTAAGTTTTAATTTTTTTTAATTCTAATTTTATTTTCTAATTTTTAGGTTTTAATTTTTAAGTTTAATTTTTAATTTTGAATTTTAATTTAGATTTTTAATTTTGAATTTTGTATTAATTTTTAATTTTTTATTTTTAATTTTAATAATTTATTGTTAATTTTTATTGTATAAATATTCATTTTTAATTTTTTAAGTTTCAATTTTTAAGTTTTAATTTTTAATTTTTAATTTTAATATTAAATTTTTAATTTTCAATTTCCATTTTTAGTTTTTAATTTTTAATATTTAATTTTTAATTTTTAATTTTTAATTTTTAATTTTTAATTTTTAATTTTTAATTTTTAATTTTTAATTTTTAATTTTTAATTTTTAATTTTTAATTTTACATATTTGCTTTTTAATTTATTTATTTATTTATTTACATATTTGATTTTAAAATTATGGACACCCTATTTTGAGCATAAGCTCATTCAAAATAGAGCGTATATAGAAATTAATACCAAGATTAATAAAATGATCAGCTAAGCCTTCAAACTCCGTCCGGTGGTGAAAGCATATTGGCACTCGAACCGTGGCTTGGGTCGTCCATACTAACTATTAATATAGATGAAATCGTTATGATGTCACCGTATTTTATTGATTATTGCGATATTGCTGAATTTAAGGATGACACGGCGGGCGCCAAGATTCGAGTATATAGGAATTGTAGCCAACTTGTTTAATAAAGCAATGTAATACCAGACACAATTAAATTTATAGTTTATAATTTTAAATTTTTAAGTATTAATTTTTTATTTCTAATTTTAATTTTCTAATTTTTAAGTTTTAATTTCGAATTTTTAATTAATTTTCAATTTTTAATTTTTATTGTTTAAATATTCATTTTTAATTTTTTAATTTTTAATTTTTAATTTTTAAATTTTAATTTTTAATTTTAATATTTAATTTTTAATTTTCAATTTCAAATTTGAAAGTGCAATTTTTGAAATTTAATTTTTATTTTTAATTTTTAATTTTTTAATTTCTAATTTTAATTTTGAATTTTGAATTTTTAATTTTAATTCAGATTTTGAATTTTGAATTTTTAATTAATTTTCAATTTTTAATTTTTATTGTTTAAATATTCCTTTTTAATTTTTTAATTTTTAATTTTTAAGTTTTAATTTTTAATTTTAATATTTAATTTTTAATTTTCAATTTCAAATTTGAAAGTTCTATTTTTGAATTTTTAATTTTTATTTTTAATTTTTTAATTTTAATTTTTAATTTTCAATTTTGAATTTTTAATTTTATATATTTAATTTTTAATTTGTAATTTGTAATTTTAAATTTTAAATTTTTAATTTTTAATTTGTAACATTTAATTTTTAATTCTTAATTTTTAATTTTAGTATATTTAATTTTTAATTTGCTATTTTAAATTTCTAATTTTTAATTTTCAATTTTTAATTTTTGACATTTGATTTTTAATTTTTAATTTTTATTTTTTATTCTTAATTTTTTATTTGGTATTTTTAATTTTGATTTTTAATTTTGATAATTTTGAATTTTTTAATTTAAATTTTCTTTAATTTTTAATTTTAGTTTTGAATTTTTAAGTTTTAATTTTTTTTAATTTTTAATTTAATTTTTAATTTTGAATTTTGAATTTTTATCTTTTAATTATTATTTTTTAATTTCTCATTTTTGCTTTTTAATTTTTAAAGTTTAGTTTTTCATTTTTAATTTTCAAGTTTTAATTTTTTTTAATTTTTAATTTTGAAGTTTTAATTTTAAATTTTTTATTTTTAACTTTTAATTATTGTTTTTTAATTTTTAATTTTACGTTTTTGCTTTTTAATTTTTAGTTTTTAATTTTTAATTTTTAGTTTTAATTTTTAAGTTTATTTTTTAATTTTTAATTTTAAATTTCTAATTTTTAATTTTTAATTATTAATTTTTTATTTTCAATTTTTAATATATAATTTTTAATTTTTATTTTGTAATTATAAATTTTTAATTTTTAATTTTTTATTTTTTATTTTTAATTTTTAATTTTGAATTTATAATTTTTAATTTTTAATTTTTTATTTTTAATTTTTAATTTTTAATTTTGAATTTATAATTTTTAATTTTTAATTTTAAATGTTTATTTTTTAATTTTTAACTTTTAATTTTTAGATTTTAATTTTTAATTTTGAATTTTTAAGTTTTAGTTTTTTTTAATTTTAATTTTTAATTTTAAATTTTAAATTTTAAATTTTTAATTTCTAATTTTTAATTATTAATTTTTTATCTTCAATTTCTAATTTTTAATTTTCAATTTTTAATTGTTAATTTTCATTTTAATTTAAATTTTAATTGTGATTGTAATTGTAATTGTAATAGTAGTGTATTGGCCTTTCACGATGATACAGCACCAAATTATTATTGAAGTTGGCTGTTTTACCCGCTGAGTAATACACAGGAATCATGAAACCGTTCATTCGAGCAACGTCTAAAGAATATTTTCATTCTGCTACAATTTGAATCTGAGTCCAAGAAACAAACCAATTAAAAACAGAAACAATAACAAATGATTTATATAATCACTAAACCTTAAATTTCTGATTACATTTTTCCAATCTACTGTCGAAAACTGTTTATAAAGCTTAGCCGAAGCCACACGTTTGGCCATCACGGTACAAGGCCGAAAATTTTTTTTTTCAGACGAACACAAAAATAGGTTTCAATTTTGCACTAGCGTACTACAAAAATCGGGCAACTAGAAAACAAATTCAGTTTACAAAGATCTTCTAGAAAAAGAAGGACGAATAATTTTAAAAAGTAGGACGATAAAGATCTATTTCGTTCTACTTTTTTTTATCAAGCAACTGCAGTGAATATTATATTGTCCGAGAAACCTAACTTTTCAAACTACAATCTCATAACGGCAGTATTTTTATTAATTTTGGAATATCACTTTCGACTGTTGCCTTTTTACAACTAAAGACATAATATAGTAAATAATTAAATCGGTAATAAATTTTATATTAAAACACCTTATCTTACATATCACACATATTTACCACACATAATTTTTATTAAATTACACGAACAACAAAAACCCAACATCATTGAACGATAACCCTGAATCAATTACAAAGATTAACCTACAAAAAATAAAAAAAATATCCTAACCTTGTTTCATATAAATTAAAAATTATCTCTTCGTACCAAAACAATAAAAAGAAACATTTTAGTTTATTTTTTAAAGTACACAAAACATTATAAGACACAACAAAAACAAACAAACAATAAACAATTTAATAAAAATTACATGAACGTACGTACCATCTTTGCTTTTTTTTATAATGTAGGATAACCTTTCTGGGGTCAAACCATATAACCAATAAGTTGCAGTGAAACATATAATTTTCATTTTCTTCACAACATGTACTCGTAGGTATGTTTTGTATAGTAAATCTGTACCTCTTGTACAATATCATAATGTATAAGAAATGAGAAACCAAACACAAAATTCTTAATTATAACCTTTTAAATGGATAATAACTTAATAGCACATATATGTTTATATAATGAATCTTGGCTATAAAAAACTAATAAGCGATTGAGATTTGTGCGATAATAAAATTTCAACATATACGCAATTTCCATCAATCAGTAGAGAGGATGGAACCAAGGAATAAACAATCCCAACAAAATTCGTGTAGTATAAGCAAAAATTTCTACTGCTTTGTATACTGCTTGGCGTATGCACATTTATTATCCCGCGCATCTTCTTATATGATTAAGACATATTGTTTATATACACGGAGTGTAATGTAAATATTTTTTTTTTGTTTCTTATTATCCCATAAAAGTATGATTTACTCGCAACAATATAAGCAGCAAGAGAGAAAATAATTTCACGGTAGATTTATCTTAAAATTGATCCTTATTTTTCGATAAAAGTAAAGTCGGTATTTATGTTCGATTTATATATTAAGTAGAAATTTGAAAGGGAATTTGACATTTTTATAGATTTTTATAATCGAGAATGACTTAGTGAAAGTGTTTTCCTCATTTAATCGGAGCAAAATCGATTTATTCATTTCGTTCGAGATTGGTATTGTTATTCAGTGTTTAAGGCGGGCGAAAGAGGATTTTTTGCTTTTCTTGTTATGCTTAAATTGAAACAAAACTCAAAGCTTGAATTTTTTTTTTAATTATCAAATTCCACGAATGATTTATAAATTCAAAACTTTTTTGTGAAATGGCCAAAATTCTTCTAGTCTTTAAGTTGCTTCTAAAATTTGCACAAAGTAACTTTATAAAAGGTTAAAAATAGGAATTCTTGCACCATGACCTCGGAAAGACTTGGCATGGCGTAGAAAATAACATCCTTACAACTCTACTCTATTTATAATTCTAAAAATTAGCCGAATAAAAGAAACTTTTCAATAATCGGATCTCATTAAAAATTAAAGCTATAGTCGCCTAGTTAGGCTTAGGGCCTACAGTTAACTAGCAAAGCAAATCATAAGTGGAGGAAAGCCTACGAGTTTTATTTACCAAGTTAATTGTACAGATAATTGTAAGAATTACCTATGCTTCGAATTATCGTTCAATCGCCTTGTCTCTATGCTCTACAAAGTACTAGAGGCGATAATTAATTTGAATATTTCTCTTGATGCATTATTTCTTACCGCCCCGATGGCACAGTGGTTAGCATGCTTGCTTTAAGCTTCGGAGGTCCCGGGTTTCGAATCACGGCTGGTTAAGGGTAGGATCAATGAATTAATCATTCATTATCCGTTAAAACAATGATCACGAAACTTCAATATGAAGCGGCCAAATCCCTCTATGGGATGTAGCGCCAGCGAAAAAAAAAAAAAAAAAAAATTTTCTTATTTAGATTTTCGTTATCTTTCAATGACCATTAGAAGCTCTTATAATTTTTTTTCTGCTACAAGTTCCTTAAAATATAGAACTAATACTTCACCTGACCGTAGTCACGCTTGACGCACAGGTTTGCAAAATGATGCAACTTATCACACAAAGCCGCATTTAAACATTATCGCGGTTAGTTGAAGCTTGTAAAACCGAAAGATTCAAAAATTGCTTCTTTCAACATGATGGCAGTTTCTCTATAGGAGCCAAAAAACAAAGAAACTCCCAATGCAAAATTTAACAAGCAGCCGCCTAAATAAATGTAAAAAATTCGAGTGAGTGAAACAATTTTCCCAATTATAAAGTTCGATCAAACGATCCGGAAATACTTATCAAAATTTTTATTTATTACTAAACCTAGATGGCTCATTTTTGGAGACGAATGCACATGCAATAAAAAAAACATTGTTACTGTTGTGTTGTGTACTGTTGTGTTGTGGAGAGTGAAACTATCGGAACTAAATTAAACACTAAGCTCTGCATGCCAAATCATGACAGTCCAATCGTCAATTTAACCAATAATTACGAATAAAGTTTTTCTACGAAATAGGCCCGATGTTGGGTTCAAACATTTTATGTTATGTTATGTTTTTTCAATATGAATTCATATAGGAAGCAGGGAAATAAAATAACATAACTTGAATTTTATCGTTTCAGAATCGAGCCCATTGTGTGTCTAAATCGAATAAACTCTTGCCTGTGTAACTTTATACTTGAATTTATTATTACTTGAATTCCCTAGTACGTTGGCAAAAAAAAAACGTAAAAATTGTGTGACAGATATTCTAAATTATTTTAAGATTTAACTAGTTTGTAATATCTGCTTAAAATATTCATGCTATAATCAAATACATAATATATTAAAACCCTAACCATATCCACCAGCACGATGACCCTGACCCTTCGAAAAATTGAAATATGATAAAACAAAAAATAATTTTCTACCAGTCCCAAACCAGATCCCAATTAAATTGGAACTAATTTTTTATCAAATATTTGGAATCGAAATACATATGTATGTAGTTTTAATGATAAGACTTCACACATATAGTATGATAATAATATTTAAAAAACCATTAATTTTCATTCTTGCATACAATATTATGAGTTCCAACATATGTAAACATAAAGACAGAAGCAACATGAACTTTAAATTTTTGGCCCCATTAATCTTTTAGTGCTGTGCTTGATTTTCGCGACCCACACATAATTTTATGTCATTTTGTGAAATATAAGTTCCATTGTCTGGATGCAATCGATACAACCGAAATGTGTGTTATTTATTTGTTAAATGGGAAAATAAAAATTCAGCAAAACACTAATGTCCGTTGGCGTTTTAGAGTTAATGTCCATTTTAACGTTATCTCCATAAAATTTTTTATATATGGTTGATTTATTAGTTTCGATTCCAAAATATATTTAAAAATTCTAGGAAGGTGGTTATGTGTGGAAAAGTAGAACTTATCTGGTACACAACAATAGCGCACGCTTGATAGATAATTTCACATCTATGGTTATTAGATATTACTTCTCTACATACATAATACTTGTACATAATTTACACTAAAGACAAGATTGCGTAGGTTAACTTAACTGCGTAAATATTGTTTTAAAAATCATTTATAAATAATACAGAATCTCACTCAACGGTGTATTCGAATCCATTAAGTGTGGTACCTTCAAACAAAATACGAAATTTCATTTTCCACCTAATCAACGTGAAATATTTTCTTATATACTTTTTTAAACAACAAAAAAACCGTTTTTTCTACGGTTTATATATCTACGCGTATGCACAGTGTACAGAGTACATTTTATGGAAATTACCAAATAATTAAGAGCAAACTGAATGATTGAAATGTTATGTAAATATATAAAATAAAATAAAAAATTATCGATCTTAAGAATTTTTGTTTTGTTTTAGTTTTATAACAATTAGAGGTTTCGTCGAATTGTGTGGTGATGCGTTTGATTTGTTCGGTTTTTGTGAGGTATTCGAGGTGCGGTAATTTATGTTCTGGTATATAATACAATTTTTTTGTTTTTTTTTTTTAAATAAACACCTTAGTTCTTTATTTTTTTTGTTTTTCAATTGAACGGAAGAAGACATTTCCAAGATGTTCCTATTTGTTTGAATTGTGTGATCATTTTTCAATGCTCTTTTCAGCAAATGTTCAATTTTTTTTTTTTTTTTGTTTCCCACAGTGAACTAATAATTCTTTAACAATTCAAAGCTGTCAAGAAATTAAATTCGCGTTGATTAACACTAATGCCTGGAATCAGTATTAAATATTATCTGACAGAGGTAATCGGGAACTATCCTACGATGTGTGTGCTCCATGAAATAATGTTTGCCTAAAGCTCTTACATAAGCTCTTTTGCCACCAAAAGTTAAAAAACTTTTTTTTTTATATTTTATTCGAACAACAGCTTTACCTTTGCTGGTTTTTTTTTTTTTTTTTGAAAATCTAGACTCGATCACCTTGACACTTGATTAGCATAGTTTCAAAAATCTTGTCACATTATTTAAAGAGAGCTAAATAAATCCTAAACTACATAGGAAATATTTTGAAGATTCATTACATCAATTGAGTAAAACAATATTGGCTAGACGAAAATAATGCGGGACTATTATCTACTTGCCTAAGTGAGAACATAACGTACATTTATTTCCTACAAATACCATAAATTCTGCGTTTAAATAATTTGAAAGATCATGAAATCCATCAACGAGCACCAATCAACCAAATGTCGTACAAGTTTGTGACATTAATTAATCCAAAATTATTTCGTGGACCCGAACAATCTCAACTTTTCTAGAAAAACTCGGATAATCTTGAAAAATTAAAAACTCACTAAGAATCTTACATAATCTACAAAATGACAAACCTTCGCAAAACCTTGAATGCTCTCTGTAATATGAACTTCGATGTCAAGCTTCTCAACACTATTCAAATCTGGAAGTCTAATTAAATATTTTGAATTTTGAGAATTTCCAAGCTAATCTCGCATATTATCAAAAAACTCGAATAATAGCTGTCTTAAATTGGTTGGCAGTACTTGTGAGTACATACATATAAAATGGAACGCGAATTTAAGTGACAGAAGTGAAACATAACCTAAATACAAAATTTGTTAATTTTTCTGTAATAAATATGACATTAGTAGAATAATATTCTCTTCCTTGTTTCAATAATAAATTCAGTTATTGTCCGAATACTGATATAATTTTGACATAATAAATTTGACAGATGCTTGGAAAATAATACAATAATACTAAATAGCGTCCAAGGACGTGTGCGATTTCTGTGATAAATATTTCGGCTGTAATAATTATGACATTATTTTCTACGCAACCAAATTATCACAGCGACTACATGTTACAATTTTGACGTATCTGAAATAATTTTTGTTGATTTTAGTAAAAAGACTTTTGCATTGATGAAATTAAATTTACGACGAACTTATAACAAAAGATGGAAGAGAAAATTATTTCACTCGCGTAGTCACGTTAAAATTATTACAAAAAAAAAAAATATTACAGAAATCGGACACGTCCTTAGAATAACTAAAATTATACTATGACACGTAACTGGACCTATAATGAAGGGAAAGTATTATAAAAGCGCCTGTCTTTATGAGATAGAGGAATTGAAGTATTAAAAAGTATAGAAGTATTGAAGTATAACCAGGAATAAAAAGAACTTCGGGGAAAATATTCTCCACGGATTTGGAGTCTTTAGATGGCTTGGTAATTTTATTTTTTAATAGTAAAGCGAATAAACTTATTGTAAATTAATTATAATTTCTTAAAGGTTTCACTAAGAACTATCGAGAATGTTGAATTTAAGTAGCGAAGCCTTCATCGGGCTTACAAAAATGGGAAAGATGGAGGCACGGGGCCACAACCACTAAATTTCTATATATGGCAGAAATGGATGAAATTTTTTAAGATTATCCAGTCAAGAACTCACCTCATTCCTTATCTGTCCGGCTTGAACAGCAGCTGAATTCAGGACAAAGGACAAAGTAAAGGGAAAACGAGACATAAAAATCATAGCAAAATGAAGTATAATTGAAGAAAAGAAAAAGGAAACCAATGGAAAAATATATTGAACAGAAGGGCTGCCTATTTTTTGAAACTTTTGCTACCTTACGCCATTTATATTGGCTATTTCATTTTGTGCGTTCGCTTGCCATCATATCATCATCTTTTAAATATTTAATTTCGCAGAAATCGTTTTCGGATAAACAAATTGTGTACAACTCTTGCAGCACAATACTTTTTTGAGCGAGTCTAGCCAGCAACCCAAACTCATTTTCAACTACTATTTGGATTGCGAACCCAAATTTGTTTTACGCTGAATTTATCTAGATGTTTGAAAGGTGGAACTAAGTATGTAGTTAGTTTCAGAGTAGGACGAGTCACCTAATAACACACCTTCTATAATTAATTCGTCTTTACTGACACGGCGGTAAAAAGTGACCACCACAATATATGCCTACAAATTTTTTTTCGACGTTTACGATCCCTTGAAACATTAAGCTATAATCCTTTTTACTGTTAATTCCAACAACAATGCCAGGAAAACCCTTCATGATAGAAAAATGCAAATGATTATTTTGCATTTCTAGCACTGTTGGCCATTTTATGTAATTGTGGCTGACGTGCTGATGAACTCTGGGTAACATTGAACCTGTCCGAGTTTACCTGTATGTTTCCGTGTTGGCAAGAAACCACAAGGTAACACCAAGTTTTGTACGCCCACCATGCGGCTCATGCTGCCCAGTAGTGTTGGTTAAATTCTAAATCACTGTACTTAATCACCACTTCCAAATAATTTTCCACCATTGTCTTTTATTGAGGGTATCTTCTTCAGAATTTCATGATGTCGAGGAAGATGATGACGAGCTGAAACACTTCATATAGCCGGCTACTCTCACTCTACTATTCAGAATTTGAATAGCAATCTTAGAAACATCTAAATAAACATAATTTTAATTATAATTTTAATTTTAATTTTAATTAACTCACTAAATGTTTATTTGCATCCAATTTTTGGTTTAAACAACGTAAACAATAGTAATTTGTTTTTTAATCTGGCATAATTAGGTATATCCAGTGTTGCCATTTGTGGAGTTTCAACTTCTTTCTGAAGGTTTTGAAGTGAAACTTTTTCGGGTAGTATAAACGATGTAACGGAAATTCGTTCGTCGGCACTAAAAAAATTACAAAATTTTCGATACACACATACTGAACATACTCACACATACTGAAATTCATACTGAAAACGAATCAAATTCATCATTTCTTAATGGGTTTCGCTGTGGATGGGGCAAACCTACTGATAGGTACACAATGATCAGTAGCCGCCCTTTTGAAAAATGGCTGCCCAAATCTCACTGGCTTGAAATGTTCGTGACATTCGTTTGCACTTTGTGCCAATCATTCATGTATTTCCAAAATATGTTGAGGGAACTAGCCGCGATTTATATAATTTCATACAAAATAGTCAGAAAAAATAGACCTTTACGCTGAGTCTGAGTTGCAGATTTTATTAGACTTCAAACCAAAGAAATTGTTAAATGCTTCACAAACTCGATGGTTTTCCCTGGAATCAACCGTAAATCAAATAATAAGCCGTTTAGAAGTGTTAAATCTTTGTTTTATACACGAACATGTAGATAAATTTGAATCATGTGAGCGACTTATTGAATATCTTCACAATCCTGTGTTCGAATTATATTTAAAATTCTTGAAATTCATCTTAGGTAAGTCTTCATTATATGTACTAGTATTGTAATATCATTTTTTGCAGAGTAATAGTATTCTAATTTCTAAAGAACTATCTATTATTTTAGGAGATGTAAATAAATAAAACCGGCTGACATAAACGATTCAGACAAAATAATTAAAAATTCATAAGGCGTTTTTTTTAGGATATGATGTCGTCACAGCTTTACAAACAACTTGCGTTTTAAATGTGGAGGACGAAAAAAATTTTAGATCTACTTGCTTAAAGTTTTACGTGGAGCTTTGCAACCATTTTTTAAAAAAAATTAATTTAACCCACAAGTTTTTATAAGCAACCGAAACTATTGCTCCTGTAAATGTGGCTCGAAGAAAACATATTACGGCTACACATTTATGCAACTTGTTTCCTCACATAACTGACCTTGACAATCTGTAAAAACTGGACAATGAAAGACGAGAAATCTGACACATTGATTTTAAATTTTTTTAAATTGATGAAAAAACTGGTGTAGACATATTTAGGGACACAACTTTACATATTAAACAATGTGATTCGCAATGCTACTTACCATTCCAGAGGCAACTGCCAAAGTTGAGAGAATTTTTTCTCAAATTAATATTAACAAGACTAAAATTAGAAATATATTGGAAACTGATACTTTAACCGGGATATTATTACCCAAACATTTTATGAAAAATTCGAATAACATTGTATAATAGAAATTTCAACACAACGAAAACCATAACCAAACAAACCAAAAAGCTATATTTTGGAATTATTACAACTAAAATCCACTTATCGCCGTTCTTATGCGTAAATAATTTTGTTATCTAAAATTCTAAACCATCATTTGAGAATGAGTAGTTGTGAGTGGTACAATAAAATCTGAAATAAAATCGAGGTGTCTAAATTTTCGAATAAACTTAAAAACTATACCAGAAAATATTGAAAGAGTTCTAGGAAAACTGAGAATATTCCCGCAAGTCTCAAATAAATCTAGATTCCTGAAATAATCTTGGAAAACCTATAGAATAATTTCGAGAATATTGAATAATGTTGAAAATTTCAAATAAATGAGGTACCAAGCAATTAACACTATTCCATCCCAGGTATCTTGACTATCCCAAAAACCTCGAATTCGCAAATTTTCACCTCTAAAACCTAACTCAATGTTAATATCGTTTGCCTATATTTCAATTCAAACTATACTCGAATATATCGACAAATCTACAAAATTTAAAATTACATAATACTTATCGCGTGTTGTCCCAAGCAAACCGCTAGTAAGCTTAAAAACCACGAAAAATCACCTAAAATCTTCAAAACACTACGTCAATATTCGGGGGAAACTCTGTATAGATGTAAAACCACCCAAATCGGGAAATCGAGGCGTCTGGGGTCAATTATGTAAGATTATAAGAGTTTCGGGAATATTTTCGAAATTGCTACAAAACATGATTGTGAATTTTCTTAACGCTTACATAATCGCGTTTCCTCGCAATAAAAATTTGGTGAAGTTTGAATTCTTGAAACTCGGGAAGATGTGTTTTTCTAAAATTTGGTCTTCTTTTAAAGCATCTCTACAATTACTTTTGTAACGTTTTGTAACTAATAATAATCATTCCATTCTTTGAATCACATGCCAAATTCTAGTCAACATCTCATGGAAATATTTCAGATTCACTTCTTCATCCTTTTGATTCACCACCCAAGCTCGATGTTCCTGTAATTTCCCAAGGCATGGTTGTTTACCGACTTAATATTCACAAAATATTCAATAGAAAACTTTCGGATAAAGCTAAATCTCGTATTTGTAAATATTGGGAAAAGCGCAAAGCACTAAACTTTTCAATTTCGGAAACTTTCATTACCGAGCAGTTATATGATAGACCATACGCTAACGTGGGTATTAACGGTGTACCGTATAAAGATTTAATGGATAGTAGTGCCTCTATTACAGCTTTGGGACATAGCTGTGAAAAGTATCTTTTAAATTCGAATATAAAAATGCGTATCTTTTGAAAGTCAAATCAGCAGGTGGTCAAAAGCAGCGTGTTCTGGGATATTTTAGGGGCACTGTCTACTAGAACGGTTAACAGAAAGTAATGAATATTTATTTAATTCCAAGTCTAAAACAAGCTCTTTATGTAGGCATAGATTTTTGGAATTAGAAGTTGAACTCAGCACAACGAAATTGCTCCATCACCGAGCTAGAGTGTTTTGCGGCTGTGCTTAGTGTAAAGAAGTTCCGAGCATATATCGAGGGATATCCTTTCACCATCATCACTGACCACGCAAGCCTTAAATGGTTTATGAGCCGGAAAGAGCTCACAGGCAGGCTAGCGCGTTGGAGTCTGAAACTGCAAGGATTCGACTTCACAATTCAGCATCGTAGTGGATCACAGAACGTCGTACCGGATGCACTTTCGAGAGTCTTTATGGAAGAGATCGTTCTAAATGGCAGTGGTTTTAATATTAACCTTGACTCCGTATCCTTCAAATAAAAAAAATTAATTTCTAAAATTCTATCTTCGGTCTGATTCCTTCTCTAATTTTATGATATCTGATGGCAAAATCCTTGTCAACACTTCGGCAAATAAATATCAGTATTTTACTATGTCTGACGTACCTAATTGGAAACTATACCTACCTCATTCCTTGTTAATGTACATTCTGGTACAAGCTCACAACCCTCACATCCACTCATGTTGGTTCTGCGAAAATACTAGATAAAATTGAACGATACTTTTATTGAACTAAAATGGCAAACGATGTACGAAATTATGTCAGTGAGTGCCATAAATATAAGGAAATTAAGCCAGTAAATTACTCCACCAGAACCGAGATGGGTGAGCAAAGAGTGGTTCTAGTCCTTATGGAGTGGTTGGATCCTTAGCCCAGATTCAAACACGAAAATGCTTACATTTTTATCGTGTTGGATCATTATTCTAAATTTATTTTTCTGAAACCTTTTCGAAAAGCTCTCGCCTCAGATATCATAAAATTCTTAGAGAAAATTATTTTCCTTTCATTTTTCATCTCTGATAATGGACCACAATTTACCTCTAAAATCTTCCAGAGTTTCCTGTCTAAGTTCGGTGTCAAACATTCACCTGTTCCGCGTTAGTACCCTCAAGCGAATGCTTCTTAGCGCGTAAATCGGTCTATACTATCGGCTGTTGAAATTTTACATGGACCATGTTCATGAAGCATCTAAATCGGACGTGGGATGTCTAATGTTGAAATTGTGCATGATCATGTTTATGAACCGTCTAAAATCGGGCGTGGGATGTTCGATGTTGCTGATGAAAATTCAAACTTAATAAATTTTTACACTTTTGAGGCCTCCATTAGAACTTACGCGTATTTTTGGTGCTGATTCACTCATTAATATGATTTTTCGACCTTTTGAAACCTCCATAAGAGTTTACATGTGTTTTTACTATATACTGCTATACTCATAAATACGAATTTTTACACCTTTTGAAACTTGATAAGAGATTCTATAGATTTTGTGCCGTAACGCTCATTTTAACACTACTGAGAGCGTATGTTGACAATAATCACACTACGTGGGATCAATACTTTCCGGAGATTACCTGTGCTCTGCGAAATTTTATAGATGAGCGACGAAGTATTCTCCTCATTTTTTAATGTTTGGTCAGTTTTTTCTTTTCTGAACAGACAATTATTTGTTCTAAATCATTTTTGGAGCAATTGTGCTTCTCGGTCATATGTCATTACTTTGGTTAAACTCGGATTATAGCTGTGCAAATCGATTAAAAGCATTTCTTCGGTCTAGCTAATTATTGGCCATTCAAGGGCAAATAGACTCTTCGACTTTTAACGCTGAAACAATGTAACAACAATGTTAGGCAGTTTTTCCCTCTCAATGCCCGATCAATGGGGTTCTGCTATGCGACGCGTTTTTTTTTCGGTAATCGGTATTGCCTTCGATTTTTCCAAATATAGTCGAAGATCCAAGAATCATTATAGCGCATACTTTTCTCGGAGCTACATTATGCCGGTCCAGTGTTTCTTCGTCTTCAGACTATACAAAACAACGAGTAATTGTTTTATTTTTTTTTTGTTTTCGATAAAATTTCAATTCACGACAACTACGAAGCAAGTTGCAGAGGCTTATCGTAAATATTTAAGGATGACCAATTGAAATTAAGAATGCAAACTGATTGTCCTCGAAGAGAATATTTTTCCATAATACTTTGGAATACTTTTCATTTAAACTATGGACTCAGACATCAGACCAATGGGGTTCAACAGCTTTGAGTCGAGTTTTAGAGAATTAATGGCTAAGATCTGAACTACTCAGATTTGGCATCCAATTTATGCTGTTGTATAAATCAAGTTAACTGTTGATTGGTGCAGTCCACCTTTAATTAAAATGACCCCACACAACGTATTAAGTTTTCACTTCGTTAAATTGAAATTGATATTTCAAATACTGTAGACAACATCAAAACAAAAACAACATAATTTACTCCAATTTGATATGGGTTAATAAATAAATCCTAAAAATATTTGAGCGAACAAAATACACATAAAATTACCGCGCGGCATATCGCATAAACGCGATATGATGGACACATCATATACACCCAACAAATAAAATGTAAACTAAACCAAAAAAGTGTAATTATTGCTTTTAACTTGTTTCCAATTCAACCAACAGCCCTATAATTAAAATCCACTATCTGTGTATATATCCTCTTCGTCGCATATAGGTATTGAGGAAAGCTGGAATTTTTAACGTAGATTTTACTTGCAATTGGGAAAACAAAACAAACTCTGTACGTATGTATGTGAGTGTGTTCATTGTAATGAAGAATGATTATTGCGCCCGAGGAGTATTATTGTTTCTGGATGGCAGTGAAATTTATTTTAAACTGGTTTTGTTTTGTGTTACGGTTTCGTTTTTTTTTGTGTAGCACCGCTTCACTATAAAGGCTTATGATGACTTCGAAAATTAAATTATGGATTTTTTTTTTTGCTGAATGAAATTTGTATCAATATTATTTTAATATTTTATGCCCTTGTACATAAATACATAAATTTTGAAGAGTTTTAGTACTTTTTATTATTAGTTGGGCTTTGTTTTTGTCTTAAAAAATATATCCCGGAACACCTATAAATTGATTATAAAGTTCTGTGTCAGAAATAATCCAACAATAATTAGTGGTCTTCACTTTAATATAAAATTCAAGAATAATATTAATAATATCTAAAATAAATGTGTGTGATCATTTGAATAATGTTCAGTCAAACTTACGCCAAGAATAAGAAGCCCGACAGATTTAGGTGCTTCAAGAAAAAATTAATAATTTCACAATACTTTGACAATCAGTACTTTAAAAGCTTTATTCTTTAGATGAAAGGGTGCAAATAATTTTCTTGCATAAGCAAGTCATAGGCTAAAAAATGCGGATAGAGAATAACTGCAGCAGTTTTTAGCGAAAGACATTCAATTAAGCTTCAAAATTCTGCGAAATCTGATTTGCTAAAAACAAGAACTGAAGATTATAAGACAAATGATTCCAAATTGAAACTTTACATTTTTATGCGGCGCACTGTTGTCCCTTTTGCAATTTCATCGCCAACTGTAAATTCATAGCGTGAAAATAAATTGAGATTTTTAAGAATTCCTTTGGTTTTTTTAAAGAAGACACCTTGGAGTTTATGTATTTATAGGGTGATTATAAGTTCTTGTAGAAAATAAAAAATAATTCAAATAATGTTTTTATACGCACATAAAATGCGGTTTTCGGGACTTATTACATTTTATGTACTAGCTGAGGTACCCGGCATTGCCCGGGGTAAATAAAATATTTGTATTTTTGGAAAGATGGTACCAAGATCTCATTTTTTTTCAAATTAACTTATATCGTTTTTCCAGTGTACTCTTCAAAATGTGGTAAACGGTATTTGAACTCCCCTAAATCAAGGAAACCGCCCCTTCGGATACTAGTATACGCTTAATTTCATTTAACCATTTATTTAAACTCAGTCCTGTATTTTTTTTAAATTGAAATTTTAGAGAAACTATTGGGGCACCTATGGACCAAGGGGCTAGACCCTTTCGAAAATACTACGAAAACCTGCTAATTTTCGTGTGAAACCACTACGCAAAGTTTAAATCTGGTGTGATGAATTGCATGGAAACGTGTAAAGAGCATACACCCTTACATACAGATTTTCATTTTTATTAGTATAGGCAGACAAATAATTTGATCCTCCCTCCCCTATTGCAATAATATACTATTCGGAATTATAATATAAACATATGATATATATTTCAGTTTAAGAACAAAAGTCCAACCAAAATATTTTAAGTATCGAACCATTAATTTTTCACAAATACATTGCCGCACGCTACTCAATTTACTTCCCCAATCATAATAGCGACGAAGCAAAATGGAGCGCTTAAAATTGTTGGTGATTTTAAAGTCACAACTACTCCGCAACTCATCGCGCATTGACATCCGGTACCCATAAGATAGAAGAACTTTTTCATATAAATAATGAGAGATGCTTAAATTCATCAGATTAAAAGCATGGTTTAAATTCAATTGCTGTACTTTCAACAGATGTTTTTTTTTTAAATATAATAAGAAATACAGCAAGGCGCATTTGAATTCAATTTCTCAAGTGAATTGAATAAAATCAAGACAAAAATAATTTGTTGGGTTCACCGCAATGCTTGCTTGTAAACCACATTTTTTAATTTTGCTCCCGGTGCTAAAACACACAATTTTTTTGAAATTCCTACTCTCGGAATGAAGGTGCGTTCTCTGTACCCAATGAGAAGGATCGGATTCTGGCAATTTGTTGGCTAGAGATCTGCCTACGGCGCAATGTTGTCACTGTTAATTGTTAATTATTTGTAGGAGGTTGCGTCTCCAGGAAGTAAAATATTGAATGTGAGCATGTGAGCATGTGTTACTTTGGGCATTTTACAACAACAATGCCGTGTATTTTCATTCCGGAATGAATAATTTCATTCCCCTGAGAAGTAGGTATAGAAAAATGCTCTTCTTCACGTAGATGTAGTGTTAGTGTTTACCACTAGAGTAAATATATTAAATAAATTTAGTTTTATGAGTTGGTTGTAAATAACAATTCTCAATTTTTCGATAAATCAGATTATTATACACAACTCCAAAAAATTAAAGGAACACTAATTTTTTTCAATTTTTTTTAGTGTTTTTTGAAGAGCTGTATCTTAGTAAAATACGGTCGTGCAGAGATGAAAAGAAAAGCATTTTAAAGCTTCAAATCTCTAGTTTTGAGATTTTTGAACGGAAAATTTTTGTGAGATACCGTTATCACGCAATCATAAGAAAGAGCGCGAAGAACAAAAATTCGATTTTTTTTTTTTTGTAAGGTGCCATGGGCTCGGGAAATTTTTTTTAAGTTAAACCAATGCATAGGTCGGTTAGGCTGTTAATTAGGCGTAAATTTAATTTCATTCTGGTCTCTCTATGTCAACTTTTTGCTGAGATATCTGACTTTAAATCAAAAAAGATCCTTTTGCCTTTGATCATCGATATCTCAGCAACCAATGACTGCACAGTAAACTTTAGGGCAGCCTTAAAAACTTCAGTAAATTTCCTACAAGACCCTTTAATGATTAGTGGAGAACAAATTTTTTTTTCACCCTCAATACTGATTTGAAAAAAGTACAAAAAAACGACTTTTTAGGTTGTCTTAATAAATCTACCCAGGGCCGCGCCGTCCACGGGTGCGAGGGAGCACGGGATCCAGGCGGCAAATCGACAAGGGCGGCATTTTCCTTTTGGGATTTCCTTTTTCGTGTTCCATAAACCATTTGATATATTAAATAATATGTATTTGCGGGACAAAATTTAGCGTTTAGAGGTAGGAATAATAAATTATTCCAAGAGAGCAACGGAAATTTCTTGAAACTTATAGAAACAATTTCTCAATTCGATATTATTATGGCTGAACATGTAAACCGTTGCCAAAATGACCATAGCAACATGCCCCATTATTTGGGAGACACAATTCAAAATCAAATAGTTTCTATATTTGGCGACGAGCAAATAACGATAATTCTCTTTTCTGCTTCGACATATCACTGGTAAATTTTGAAGAATGAGTTACCAAATTTGACCGTAAAACCACTTTCTGAGACTAGGTGGGAAAGTAGGGTTGATGCGATTAAAACACTAAGATATAATATAAGTGTAATATATGATGCACTATATATTCTTTATAATGATATTTTTCGAGATAGTAATACTAGAAACGCAGCTAAGTCTTTATTACTTAAAATAAAATCGTTCAAATTCATATGTTCTGTGGTAATGGTAAAACAGTTTGGGAAAAATTAACGTTATCAGTAAACAGATGTAGAAATCTGATATGGTTATCCCGACCGTAATCGAAATGTTGAAACAAGTAACTGATTATTAAACATTTTAGATCCGACGATGGGTTTAATACGATGAAAGCAGAAGCAAGGCAAATGGCGGAGGAAATTTATTGTGAATCTACATTTTTGCCAGATGCATTAATTAGACCAAGTAGAAAGAAAATCGATCTTTTGTATGATAATTTTGATTCACCTGAAACTTAATATAAAATTAGTTTTTTCTTTGCTTTATTAGATTCCACACTATCTAAAATAGAAGAGCGTTTTGAATTATTAAATATCTTTATCAGAAAATAGTGAATTAGAAAGATTGGAATATTGTACTAATTTACAGTCAAAATTAACTAATAAAGAAAAGAATCGGATATCAATGCTTCTGATATGTGCGATGAATTAAATATTTTGTTAACTTACGTAAAACCCAACATGAATGCCACAAGTGTTCTTCAATTTTGATTTACAAATGACGTGATAACCATCTTTCCAAATCTTCCAGTAGCTTTACGAATATTTCTGACTATGCCCGTAACAGTCGCTTCAGGGGAAAGATCCTTTTCGAAACTTAAGCTTATTAAAAATTATTTAAGGTCTAATATGAATCAAGATAGACTTTGCAACTTAAGCATGATTAGTATAGAAAAAGACTTTGCTTTAAATTTAGATATTGCAGATATTACTAAAAAATTTGCAATTATGAAATCAAGAAAAATTAACTTCTAGTCTCCGCGTTGATGTAGTCAGTAATACTTTCTCTGTTTAATTTGTGATATTATTTTTAATGAATGTATATTTTTAATTTGTAGGCCGGTTAAAACGAAATAAATCAGGCATTTAATTTTTTATTGATATGCTTGTTGTTCAGAATGGAAATGGAATGTTTCATAAGTTTAAATAAATACAATATGTGACCAAAAATACTTTATTTTTGAAAAAAAAAAATTTGGTGTGGGGGGGGGGGGGGGGGCGCCAAACTTAAGTTCGAATCCGGGCGCCAAGTAAGCTTGGCGCGGCCCTGAATCTACCGTTACTTTACCGTTATTGATGAAAAGACCAATGTTGCCAGGTCATTTTACAGTTTAATGTACTCCTAATAGCCCTGTATTATTTTCAAATTGATCCATCCAACCTTTGATTGATCAAAGTTTTACAAAACAATTAAAGGAACAAGTATTCATCAAAATAAAAAAACGACTCTTTTCGCATTTTGCGTTAGTTACTTGTTAACCCTTAACATCGTACGATTTTTTTTGTAATACTCGCCGATAAGAGACGATACAAAATTAAATAAAGTTCTGCAATGTGAGCAATAATTATGGAACTTGGCCATTTCTCATCCGATTTTACTGAAATTTGGTATGCACGATGGAAATGGGATTCTAAACTGATTTTTGTATAAAGTTCTGGAATATGGCCAACTTTGGCCATATTTGGTATGCACGATGGAAATGGGATTCTAAACTGATTTTTGGATAAAGTTCTAGAATATGGCCAACTAGGATGGAACTTGGCCATTTCTTAACCGATTTTGATGAAATTTGGTATGCACGATGGAAATGGGATTCTAAACTGATTTTTGTATAAAGTTCTAGAATATGGCCAACTTTGGCCAAATTTGGTATGCACGATGGAAATGGGATTCTAAACTGATTTTTGGATAAAGTTCTAGAATATGGCCAACTAGGATGGAACTTGGCCATTTCTTATCCGATTTTGATGAAATTTGGTATGCGCGATGGAAATGGGATTCTATAATGAATTTTAGCTAAAGTTCTGGAATATGTTCAATTAGGTAGGAACTTGTCCATTATCCGATTTTAATGAAATTTGGTATAATCAATGGAAATGGTATTCTAAACTGACTTTTTGATAAAGTTCTGGAATATGGCCAACTAGGATGGAACTTGGTTGTTTCTTATCCGATTTTGATTAAATTTAGCATGTACGATGGAAATGGGATTCTAAAATGATTTGTGGATGAAGTTCTGGAATATGGCCAACTAGGAAGAAAATTGGCCATTTCTTATCCGATATTGATGAAATTCAGCACATGCCTTAGAAATGGGATTCTAAACTGATTTTGGGATAATGTTCCAGAATTTGGCCAATTGTCATGGAACTTGGAAGTTTTGTATCCTATTGTTATGAATTTCAGCATTCACAATGAAAATGAGATTCTTAAATTATTGATAAAATAAATTATTAAATACATGGAATAACGATTTTAGTTTTTCACTTTTAAAGCACATATCGAATTTCTTTTATTCGTTTAAGGAATAGGCAAACGCCTTCCAACTTTAACATATAACTTTAACCAAAAATAATTTTAGAGTTTTATTTCTATAGTACATGCTGAATTTGTTTAAAATCGGATAAAAAATGGCCAAGTTCCATCCTAATACGGCCTATTTCAGAATTTCATCTAAACATAATTTTAAAACCCAATTTTCATTACACATGCTGAATTTCATCAAAATCTTATAAGAAACGGCCAAGTTCCACCCTAATACGGCTTATTCCAGAATTTCATCTAAACATAATTTTAAAACCCAATTTTTATTACAAATGCTGAATTTCATCAAAATCGGATAAGAAATGGACAAGTTCCTACCTGATTCGACATATTCCATAACTTTAGCTAAAATTCAATATAGAATCCCATTTCCATCGCGAACACCAAATTTTATCAAAATCGGTTAAGAAATGGCCAAGTTCCATCCTAGTTGGCCATATTCCAGAACTTTATCCTAAAATCAGTTTAGAATCCCATTTCCATCGTACATGCTAACTTTCATCAAAATCGGATAAGAAATGGCCAAGTTTCATCCTAGTTGGCCGTATTCCAGAACTTTATCGAAAAATCAGTTTAGAATCCCATTTCCATCGCCCATACCAAATTTCATCAAAATCGGTTAAGAAATGGCCAAGTTCCAACCTAGTTGGCCATATTCCAGAACTTTATCCAAAAATCATTTTAGAATCCCATTTCCATCGTGCATACCAAATTTCACTAAAATCAGATGAGAAATGGCCATGTTCCATAATAATTGGTCATATTGCAGAATTTTATTTAATTTTGTATCGTCTCTTATCGGCGAGTATTACAAAAAAAATCGTACGATCGTTAAGGGTTAACAAGTAACTAACGCAAAATGCGAAAAAAGTCGTTTTTTTATTTTGATGAATACTTGTTCCTTTAATTGTTTTGTAAAACTTTGATCAATCAAAGGTTGGATGGATCAATTTGAAAATAATACAGGGCTATTAGGAGTACATTAAACTGTAAAATGACCTGGCAACATTGGTCTTTTCATCAATAACGGTAAAGTAACGGTAGATTTATTAAGACAACCTAAAAAGTCGTTTTTTTGTACTTTTTTCAAATCAGTATTGAGGGTGAAAAAAAAATTTGTTCTCCACTAATCATTAAAGGGTCTTGTAGGAAATTTACTGAAGTTTTTAAGGCTGCCCTAAAGTTTACTGTGCAGTCATTGGTTGCTGAGATATCAATGATCAAAGGCAAAAGGATCTTTTTTGATTTAAAGTCAGATATCTCAGCAAAAAGTTGACATAGAGAGACCAGAATGAAATTAAATTTACGCCTAATTAACAGGCTAACCGACCTATGCATTGGTTTAACTTAAAAAAAATTTCCCGAGCCCATGGCACCTACAAAAAAAAAAAAATCGAATTTTTGTTCTTCGCGCTCTTTCTTATGATTGCGTGATAACGGTATCTCACAAAAATTTTCCGTTCAAAAGTCTCAAAACTAGAGATTTGAGCTTTAAAATGCTTTTCTTTTCATCTCTGCACGGCCGTATTTTACTAAGATACAGCTCTTCAAAAAACACTAAAAAAATTGAAAAAAATTAGTGTTCCTTTAATTTTTTGGAGTAGTGTATTTTGTTAAATAATTTGTTATCACTATTTTATATTTGTTAAAATTTTAAATATTTATTATATTTTTACAGCTTGTTGCCAACTGTTGAAAGTAAAAAAATAAATTATTCTTGGCTCTTACTTTGGGCAAAATTTCATTCCTATCCGGAAAGGAATAACTTTTACCAAAATAAGACGGCAATATTTTGTTTTGACATAAGTGCTACTAAGGAATAAGGATAGCAAAAAAAAATAAAACCGATAGTGTATAACCACAAAGACGAAACGAAAGCCAATTGAATTGAATCAATTCGTACGTTCATTTTCATTTCGTTTCTTCTGAATGTCTAGTAGGTTTTCATACAATCAATTCGTCCGTTTCATTTCATGCCGTTTCGGTTTCGGCTATATAACTAGCCTATAAACCGTCTAGTATGCTTTAATATGATGGCATATTCGTTAAGTAGATCCATAATTATTTGGCTCCTCCTCCGCCCATCAATAAACATACATATGTGATTTAATTACAAAAAATAAATGAATTAATTAATTCTGTACAAAATATATTCACACTTGTAACCTTATAGAGCAATAAAATTAAAATTAAACATCCTACGAAACCCAAACCAATCAAAACCAGTATTCCTCCATCCGACTCGTGCATTAAGATAATAATCATCATCGCTTAAGATATAATAAAATGACAAAATTATTTAAGAAATTAATAAAATTACATTTGCTGTGTAATGTACATGGTTTGAGTAATAAACATTAATTATGGCAAAATGCTTGAAGATGTTGCGAAAAGTAAAATAAAATCGAAAAAATCCCCATATAAACCGATTGATTAACATCACCGGGTGCAGAATGTGTTAAGAATGAATATTATCTATAATGTAAAATCGTTATAAAACTACAACAATTAGCCTACGCAATTTTTAATGTAAGATGATAATTTTTATTTTCTTATGACCACCACCTGTGAGTTTTCAGTTTCTTTTGTGTCTGTTATCTGTTTAATGTTTTTTTCTTTTATCCGTGGTTAAGTAAAGAAGACTATTTTCTATTCTCGTTTATTTTTATAACAAATAAATAAATAAAAAAAAAATTGATGATAAGATCTGTTTTATTTATATAAAAATTAAAAGAAGTACACATATCATCTTTTTATTATTCTTTACCGTTTTGTTATTATTACTACTATTATTATTATTATTATTATTGTTGTTGAAAAGTTAGTTTTTCTTTTTTTGTATTTATTTGATAGGTTAGGGATTACAATTATCGGACAACTGGGGGTTTATTATTTTAAGACTTGTTTATTACGCGACAATCATATTGTTCTTAATTTTGGCCACACACAATTAGATTGAAAATTCTACAGGTACAACTATTTACGAGTAGGCACATTTGTTTGTTATCATTATAAAAACAATAGACTACACCAACATGATTATCTTGAACATAGGATTATTATTTACTCTAGCTCTCTATAAAATAAAACAATGATAAGACTTAAAAGCTTAAAAGTACTGATAACACAAAGCAAACGTTCCATTCAAATAAAATGTTATATTCTTGTACTTGTCGTAGGTCTATTTGTTAAGAAATTTGTTTTATTTAATTTGTATTGTTATAAACAAATAGAATCTAGAATATTATTAGGTAAAAGAAGTTTATAATATTTGACACAGTTAATTAAGTCAGATCTAGTTTATACAAACAGGCGCTAATAATATTTTATTCAAAACACTCAGACTAAACACCACCATTCAACGTTTCACAAAATTTAAAGAAAATAAAATTTAAAAGAAAAATGTTTTATAAAAACTTACCAAGCAGAATGCATTTCGATGTAATGGTACATCATCATCATCAGCTGCGTTTTTGTGTCATGATTTTGAATGATCTTCGAGTTTTAAAAAAAGTGGCGAAATTTTTGCATCATAAAGATTCTCAAATCCTGCCAATCAACAATCTAACAAACATTCCAAATTTATGCCGCATTAATACAGAAGAAACTCATTCATCAATATAAATTTTGCAGACATTAAATGGTTATTTGAATTTACAGATTTACGCACACTACTCGTTCAGATAAACAGATTTATTTTATAAACCAACCTTAAGACCCGTTGCACATTTCAGCCAAGCTAAGCGAGAAATACAGTGTTCGTTAGCTTAGTTAGCTCGCATAGCTTACTCCCTTACACTTTCCAGCTGATAACTACTCTTATATACACATATGTACATTGTTGATTTTATATCTTCCCATTAAAATTTTTTATTTTAACCGGGAGGTAAGAATTTAGCAAACATCGTTAAGCTTAGCTTAGCTGAAATGTACAATGGGCCTTAAACTTCTAATACTGTTCATTTCTGTGTACTAATTTATGTATTTATTGACGTGATAACGTTTTACACCGCATGTTCAGAAAATTGACCCGAAATTTAGTCTTTGGTCGTAAGCAAATACTCATCAACTATATAAGCATTACCTTTAATTTAAACATATGACTACTTAGATTGATCCTTCGGTTTTATGTCTCATGCAAAATATTATCGCAATGACGTCAACAGGCGGCAAAGGAACCGGCGCCGCGAACCGCTGATTTCGACCGGTTTAAATTCTTGAACCAGTGTAGCGAGAGAATGGCTCATCCAATCGGAGATCCGATGGTGTCAATTTTTCCGTTAAAACCAATAGTGGTTAATTTATGTTAAATTAAATTAATATTTCTCCACATAAATTTTAATTAAAAATTCGAACTACAAAATAGTGATTTACAGAGATTGAGGGCACTATAGCGAGAGAATGCATCATCAGATCGGAGCAATTCGAGTATTAATTTGTGCTTAATACTGTGGCACATAATTTATTTTAAATTAAAATAATTAACCTCCACATAAGTTTTAATTAAAATTACAAAGTACAAAACAGCGATTTACAATCAACCATGAGAATCCCTTATCTGACTGGAATAATTCTGATGTCAATTTGTACGTAAAGAAACTGTGGCAGATAACTTATTGTTAATTAAAATTATTAATTTTCACATAAATTTTAATTAAAATTACAAACTACAAAATAGAGATTTACAATGCTTGAGAGCACTGTAGCGGGAGAACCCCTCATCTGATCAGAGCGACTCTAGTGTTAATTTGTGCATAAAGAAACTGTGCCAGATAATTAATTATAAATTAAAATAATTAATTTTCACATAAAGTTTAATTAAAATTTAGATCTACAAAGTGGGGATTTACAATGCTAGGGTGCACTGTAAAGAGAGAATGCCTCATCTGTTTGGACCAGATGAGGCATTCTCCCGGAGCCAGTACGTACCGCCATATGTCAGTGTGGACTTCGATATACCTTTTGTGCTCTGCGGCGATTTCAACATCGATGTCATCGCTAAAGCCGAATTCGTGCGCTGCATCAAGGACACCTTGGACCTACACTGCGTTTCCAACACACTAGCCTCGACGACTTTGTAAGGCACTTGTCTGGATCTCACATTCGTCAGGCACATCACCGCTGAGACCCTGTGCTTCATATCGTACTTCTCGTACCATCGCCCAGTATTTAGTCGTTTGCAAACAACTACTATACTCTCATTTCATGATGCTAATAATAAAGAAATTTATTTTAGCAAACCCATACATCGTGCGATTTCTTGCACCGCTTATAAACGGTATCACGAAAAATACCTACGGCCGTGTAGAAGACACAGCCTACCCCGAATTTTTTTGTCCGTTCGATACTCAACTTGTTATCTTATAAATCAATTTAGTAAACTTAGTTACCTACCTGCATACACAATTTATTTTTAATTTTGATATATGTATGTAGGAGCACTGGCTCATTTAACGTAACTTTTTTATTTTGTTTTTAACTCATTGGAATCAGCTGTTCGTAAAGATATATTTTCGGATTTCGAGAGTTCCTTAAATCGCTTTCATTAACTTCATAAATCTGTTCATGTGCTGGTAGTTTCTGAAATATGGATCTACGCAAGCGAAACAAAATATTTCAATATCAAAAATTTTAATGCGGTACATTGCACCAGTGATTCTGACAGCGGAAGCGTTGTAAGCATTTATGTTCACAATTCCATTGGTTTTATCGAGTTACTTAAACCACAGATAAGAATATCAGATGAACCAAGCCTGAATGATTTTGCGGTTTTTTGAACTGGAACCCAATACTAAATGTGTCTGTAATATTTTATCATGGACTCAAAATAATACAAAAATGATTCAAGTAACACCATCTATCTTAAATAAATATAAATATTTTTGAACTAATATTTACTTTTATTGCACATTTTTATTTGTTAAATTATATTTTAAAGTTAAATTATTAAAGCAAAAATTGTAGTTATAATTTTTTACAACAAAAAGAGGCAAAATTACCTAAAAAATAATGAGCTTATCGAAATGTGTCTCTACTAACTGTCTTTCTTTTATTAAAGGTTAGATGGAACCTCAGTAAAAATAATTTAAATTGGTTTGAATTTCAGATTTTGGGTTCCAGAATGAATTGCCAAAAATTTGTTCGGCTTGAAACATCTGATATTCTTATCTATGCTTAAACTTAATAACAGAGAATAACAGCTACTATTACCTTCTAATTTTAACATTATTGGATTATATAGAGAGAAAAACAGCAACATATTGTCAACTTCTTTCATAATACTCGTATTGAGGGTTTATTATTATTATTTTGTATTTGGAGACTTTAATATAAACTGGTTTGATTTTTCCAACAACCAATCACTTCCTCAAGCTCCAACAAGCTCCTCAAGAAACATCCAAAAAATGTGTATATTAAATATCAATTTAACAAATTTAGAAATTTGGTAAACAGCTTACGGAAAAACTTAAGATGGAGCATTTCCAAAACATGTTTCATAATAATAAAGAAAACTTTAAAAACACGTGGGATATTTTAAATCATCTTATTTTCAATAAAAGTAAGCCCTCTAGTCAACCACAATTATTTATTTTACACGGTAATTCAATTAGAGATGATCCTCTAGATAATATAGCAAATGATCATTGCATAAATGGTTCTAAATCAGTTCATAGTAGACCACCAACTAACTGTAAGTTTATATTACCTCATTTTCTTGCATATTTGAATATTCCATTTCCAATAACATATCTTGAATTTACTAGGACAGATGATTACGAGATTTTAAATATTCTTAACTGTATAAACAAATCTGCTGCTACTGATTCAAACTTTATTCCTATTAAACTTATAATTAGATTCAAGCATGTAATAATACCGATTTTAACAAATTTAATTAATTCTTCAATAGTACAAGGTATTTTTCCAGACTCGTTGAAAATAGCGAAGGTCTTATCTCTTTTCAAATCTGGTGACAGGACACTGGTTTCTAATTATAGGCCCATCTCGATTTTAAACTCCATCTTAAAAATGTTTGAATCCATAAATTAAACCAGCTCGAAACATTTTTTGAGGATCACTCAATTATAAATAAGGGTCAATTTGGATTTTAAAAAAAAAACCTCCAACACACAACTACCTGTTGCAAATGCAATAAACCATAAATATTAACGCCACTAGATGATAAATTTAATGTGGCAGCTTTATTTGTAGATATTCACAAGGAGTTTGATTGTGTAGACCATTCCATTTTGTTAAAAAAGCTGAATAATTTAAATCCAACTTTCCGAGCATACTGTTTACTGCAAAGCTACTTGGAAAATAGAAAACAGTTAATTGCAAGCTCGAGGCTCCATTTTAAGTCCAGAATTATTTAACCCTTTCAAACGCCATTTAAAATTGACTTTCTTCCAAAAATAAAATACGTAGCACAATTATGCACTGCTATGATATGGGATTGCTCATAAAACTGTAGTGTGAACATAAATACATAAGAGAACGATCGCTCAAGAGAAATGAGACAAAAATTAAAAATTACGGTTGGTCGAAGCGGTGAAAGTTGATGTACAATATATTGTACAAGGCGTTTGAGAGGGTTAACTTTTATATGAATGATATTTTTAATCTCAATTTACATGGTAATCTACAATTATACGCAGACGATGAAGGATGTATAAAGCAACGTATTCATCGCTTTTATTAATTTATATGAAGGAGGATATTCTACTTATAAATAATTGGCTTGGTGCGAACAAACTTACTCTTAATTTAAGCAAAACAAAATACTTAGTATTTCAAACCAAAGGAAGATCTATCATGATCCCAACGTTTTTCGAAGTGAATTCGATTAAAATTCCTTAAGTGTCTAATTATAATTATCTGGGTCTTCTAATAGATGATAAATTAGACTGGACGCTTCACACAACTAAAATACAAATTAAGGTTTTATCCATGAACTTTGCACTGAAATGTATACGATACTGTATCGCAGAACGAATAGCTTGGATGCTCTATTTGGCCTTTGATCATAGCCATCTTTGCTATATGGTAGTCTTTTGGTTTCTCTTTTAAGCAGCTAGAAGTAGATCTCAAAATAAAATCGGTAAAACTATTAGGTACTACCTTATTTATTTCCTAACCGACGGTTTTTTACGGTGGAACCCACCGTATTATATGAGGGTTACCTGTACTCCAAAGCACAAAACATCTTTTTTCAGGTATGTATAAATTATTTTATGAATACGACGGATAGGAGAATACTGCGACGGTTATCTGTAGTATTTCTTCAAAGTCGTGTTGTTACAGATGCAAAGCGTAGTGGACTGCTCAATTTAGAATCAATATTCTGCGTGCGTGCGTTAAGATGTGAGTGCGAAAACGTGAGAATATTAACAAGAAAGCTTGCAATTTTGAAGTATGATTTAAAAGTGTAAGCATACGGAATTCAAATAATAAGCAAATTGATGCCATCGGATCCGCGTATAAACAATATACATATATAAATATGTACATATATAAAAATCAAAAAGCCCCACCAAAAAAAAAACAAAAAATGTTATTCGTGTCATGTTTGGCTGATTGAATACGTACAGCAAAACCTTTTTACCAGAGACGTGTGTCGATACGCTGACGCATCATGTGGTAAATCGACAATAGACATTTTTTAAAAGGAGAGTACGTCGAAGAGTATGTCGAGTACGTCTAAAAGTACGTCGAGTACGTCTAAAAGAGTACGTTGAGTATGCCTAAGAGTACGTCTAGTATGTCCAAGTATACATCGAGTATGTCTAAGAGTACGGATAATATATCATACTAGTATATATAGCTGGATAGTTTTTATATAAAATTCGGGAGTACTAATATGTCTAAGCGTTGTATAATATGTCTAAGCGTACGTATAAAGTATGTATATATGTATAAAATTTCGTTTAATAGTTTTTACTCTGGAATTCGAGTAATAAATTTTAAACGTACTTTTAGTGTGGAGTGAGTAATTTCTTCAAAACCGAAATGTCGAAGGTTTGCCATCTCATGTCGGATGATTCCGAATTTTTTTCCATTATGCGTAAGTATAATAATATTAAGCAAGTTTCATGGTAATGATGCACAATTCACCACTCATTCGACTGTAGCGCCATTTCTTGTATATAGCAAAGATTTGAATAGCAATAAAAAAATGTTTTCCCTTTTGCAGAATATTTTTAACGCCATTTACCATAAATATACCTCTTTTTACAAGCATAGATTCAAACCAGTTTTTTAGCCAAGACAAATGAGTGATAAATTGTGCATCGCCTCCCTTATCGATAATGAAATTCGAACAATTAAAACTTAACAGTCGAAAGGCCCTCCCTAGTGGAAAAATAGAAACTGAAAATACTAAAATCAAACTTACTATTTCATAGAATTAATACCAATTATTTGAGTATATTTTAGTAGGTTATGGCAAGATTTTTTTGGATTTTCCTAAATTTCATACCAAAAATATTTTAACTATCTTGTAGTATACACACAAAAAAATAAAAGGTCACCACAACACCGAATCGGTGTTACATAGTGTCCCACCGATCGGATATTTATAATTTGAATCCAATCGGATATTATAATAAAAATGGCATAAAATACATTTGGATAAAAATTTTTACACCGCATAAAAACCAAACAGGAACATTCATCTTTAGGAAAACACCTAGAGGTGCATTTTATTCAATTCAAAAGGAATTTTTATAAAAACTTATGTTTTCGGATAGATAAAAATATTTATCCGTTGATGCGTATTTAATTTTATAAAACTATATTCAGTTGGAGAAAAATAAAATACTTTTTCGGATAAAAAACCAATTAACACCGTAAATTTTTTGAGTGTATGGTTTTTATCCCATTGGTATTTTATTTTAATGCATAATACCTATGCATATTAAAATCATATTGTGATTTTAATATGTTCCGAAGGTTGTAAGAGAATTGAATCTTCTCATCAGGCCGCTGCGACTAGACTGATTGTATCACAATTTAAATCCTATTATACAGAAAGAATATGCAGGTTGCTTTAGCGAATTTAACTAATACAGCCAAATTCTCTTACAATTTTACTTTTTCACGAAAACTCCAAACGGTGTAAATATTTACTCCGATAGAACGAAAATAATCTCTGGAAAGTACCTTTTAAAAAATCCGCTGTTGACAACTTTTGCGTTTACTCCAAACGGTGCAAAAGTATACTGTTCGATCCTTTTGGATACTTTAAAATTTGTACCCGATCTTGCGGAGTTAATATGGTACTATTGGATAAAAAATAAAGGTTTTTTCGGATAAAATACCATTCACACCGCAATATTTTTTTGTGTGTAATCTTGGTATATTACATTAGGAACAATCATACAATTTTTAGTATTATTTATATCGAAATTATACTAAAATAGTATGAAGAAAATCCATTTATTTGTATTAATTTTGTTTAAAAATAATACCATAATAGATATATTTAGAGTATTTTTTAGATTTAGAATTAATATAGAACCGTGTATTATTAAGGTATTTTATAATTTATTAAAAAATGTACAAAATCAACCAAAATAATGTTGAATAATATCCTATATTATGTAATACTGAATTTTAGTTTAGTATATACTAACTACTGGCATATGCCAAGCTTGCAATATTTGAAGTACTCAGGAGGATTGGGTACAAGTACAACGGATAACAGACAGACTCCAGTGCAGCGATTTTGGTCGCAAAATGAGGATTGAGGATTGAGAATTTTGTATATGTACACAACGTATAATATACATTTTGCTATTGTGTGCCGTAAAATTTTGTTTATTGTATTAGTGTATTTTCTCATGCGTTTCCTGGTGGTAAGTATCAAAAATAAACAAATCGGGTGAATCGGTTCAAATTTTTGGTGCTTACGCTCGCCTTGAGTTATTTTTCCCTTTCTTCTGACATGGGGAATTCATAAATATTTTTGTGTCTATTGTTGTTTATTGTTCAAGCAGATTGTGATAATTGTGATATAATATAATTTATAATTTTTCTTTTCATTAATTATTTATTGATTTTCATAAAAAAAAAAAATTGTAACTAATAACAATTTAGGTATAATTTAATTAAATTGGCCCCTTACATTAAGTTACCAACAATTAATTCTAACGACAAAAATTAATTAATTTCGCAAAATTTTTACCGTGAAATTAATTAATTTTTAATAAAGGATTAATTTTGCTACATCAATTTTTTTAAAATCAATTAATTAATTAAAATTTTAATTATGAATTAATTCATTTTTAAGAATTAATTGTGAAATATTTAATTATTATAGAAAAGTAATTAATTACGCCACATAAAAATTTTCGGTCCTCAATTTCGGTTAACAGTAATATAAATGATTTTTAATTTATAAATTCTTCTTATTGAATTTACATTACATCTCGCTTTTTTATTTGCTGTGTATATGCTACAATAAAATTTCTCCATCCTCGGACATAACATCGTATAGCATAGCAACCGACCATCATGAGTTGCAACACAAATAGAGATGAGCGGGTAATGAGTATTCGGTATTTTCTACTAGGTACTTTCAATACCCGAAGTAACGATTACCTCCGTTTATAAAGTATTCGTTACTTCTTTGATTACTTTTTAATTTTTTTTCTAATGTACGTACATACATAAAACTATACGTTTTCTTTATTTTTTTATGTATATAGTATGCTATTGAATGAAAAATGAAAACTAGAGGCGCTTAAAACAAGTAAATATTCTGTTCGTACATTCATAAATGGTCTATTGGTACATTTTCTTTGACATTTCGATGAACAAGGAAAGAAAACTTCATTATGTTTCGACTCTTTATGTTTCGACTCTTCGAGTTTTTGACATTTTGATTTGAGACAAGTGTATTCTGTGTTAGTGTGATTGCTATGCTAGTTTTTTTTATTAATAATATTTGATTTTTTATTAATAATTTTGATTACTAGTAACGAATATAAAATACCGAATACTTGTGTCGGGAGTAACGAGTAACTATGATTACTCAAATGAACGAGTTTTCTCATCTCTAATTACACAATACTAAACCAAATAAGCAAAATCATTTTGTTTTCTAACTTTTTTGTTTTTTTTTTGGTTAATATTTTTTATTTTGAGTCTCGCTTCGTACTTCGTAGTCGTAAATATTTTTAATTTTTTTTTTATTTCAAAATTTGTTGTTCTATCTCAGTCCCCTCAATATTTAATACATCAATCGTTCTCTTTTGAGCTTATTCCTCTTATTTGTATCATGTTATCCCCATTACTCGCGTCATTTTATCTCTCTTATTTGCATCATATTAAACGAAAAATTGAAAGAAAAAATGCACATTCAACACCAATACAATTTACCAATACTATTGCCTTCCGGTAATCCTCAAATGAATCCTCATTTTGCGACCAAAATCGCTGTACAGATCGTGTTAAATTAAAATTACTAAATATTAAATTCTGTACTATTTCAACTTTACTATATTTCAAAAATATCGTTTAAAAAACAAAATAAAAATAATAAATATATTAATAATAATAAAATGTTATAATCATTTTACCTTTAAATCATAATTTTTTATGGTTTTGTGTTTATTTTTCCTATTTTTATTTTTTTAATTTTTTTTTTGGGTCTTCTTTGCGTCTGTAGCAGTTTCATTGTTGATGTTATTTTGAACAGATTTTTCGCGGTTTTTTAATATCTCAGCCTTTTTTAGCGACATTTTGACGTTCTGTATTTTCCTATTTACACATTGATTGTATATACCAAATCGCAGTTTTGAATTTTTAAACTTTTTGCATCTCTCCCAGAACATTTTCTGTATAAATTCATTTTTTATGGGGTCCAATACATTTTTTGTAATGCCAGATCGCGAACGCCCAGTTCGGCTACATGCCGCTAACGTTTCCGTACCAAAAACAATTTGCATGAGGGTATTAATGTATTTTCTATCACCTTTCTCATGATTAGGGATACTTCGAATATATACATCTTGTGGTTTTGTTATTTTGATACCATTTGCATATATCAAATCACCTGATTCATCTAATTTATATTTAGTTTGATCTTTCTCTTACTCAATTAGTTTTAAACGTTTTTTTAAAATTCTGTTTTGTTGTTTTGCTTTTAGATATTTATAATGATATTGTTTTAATTTTATCTGTCAATAAACAAAAAAAATTGTAATTCAAAAATAAAAAAGTGTTTTGTTATATATGTATATTATTAGTTTATTACCTTAGAAATAGGTTCTGAAATATTTGATATATCAGTTAAGGCCGAATTAGATGCTGGAGAGGTAGTTGACGATGACGATGAAGAACGCGATGATAATGATGACGACAATGTGGATGATGGCGAGTTTAATGACATGGGCAAGCTTGGCTTTTCTATTATCGGCTGAATGGATTGGGCTGTTGTTATCTGTTGTGGCGATCTTGTTTTATTTTGAGTATTTCCACCCCAAAAATCTCGCAAAAACTCTTCTGTATTTTGATCATCTTCGACTTGAATCGGTAATGGCGTGTGAATGTTACAAATTGTATTTCAGTATCATCAACCACTAAACGAAAAAAAGTGTACATTGTAAATTCTCAAAAAGACAAATATTTTTACCAACTTCCATTTTTCGAATTTTTTCTAAACAGAAAAAAACTTTGGCAAAAGTTGTTTCGATTTATTAAAGTTTTAAGCTAAGTATGCTGCTCGAGCTAAAGGAAAAAAAGGTTAAACTTTGTTTACGATTTCAATGATCGGTACACTGCCACACGCGAATAATTAAAATCTCAAAATAATGATCTAAACATATCTGTGATTTCGTGGAGAGTTGGGAGACCGAGTTAAAAATTTAGTTATCTCGAACAGCACAGCGAGCTTTACTATCAATTTACATACGCCATACTGATATATTAGATAAATAAGTTTATATAAATACTCTACAATAATTTTTACGAAATCAAATTAGAGATTGGAAGATTTTACCTGATGGTATTGATTGTAAAATAGTGTACTCCTTTTTAATTGGTGATACCTCTCGTTGTATTTTGCTTATTTCAATTTGTGTTGGTTTATTAATTCCATTTAAATCGTCGGTTGGTATCTGCATTTCAATAACACTTTCATTGATATTATTATCGATATCAGATAAAATATATTTATTATTTAATAAACGTGTTGATTTTATTTTCGCTAATTTGTTTAGTTTGCGACCGTTTCATTTTGGTTGTTCTATTTTAATAAAATAAAAAAAAATTAAAACAAAATTGCGTTAGTCATATTCAAAATTGTTGGGTAATTTTGTTAATCCGATTTGTTTTATTGTATCTATTAATAAGAGTTTTTCTTTTATTTTTTCAATTTTAACCATTTTTAATTTAGAAGAAATTTTTTTTAATCAAATAAATTGTCTGCATAATTGCCTTAGCTTATGTGCATCATCTTTTTCAAATTCGAAATAAATGTGAGATCACCAATTCTCACGAATAGGCGAATAATTCCAAATGAACCATCTGTAAGCTCCACAGTTGAGTCGTCAGTTTTTAATTTTTCCTCATATTTACTGGTGTGATAGGTCGTATTTTTATAAACTACCCTATGATAAACTAACACTTTATTGAATAAGAAATTTCTGGGAAATAATTTTCTTTCGTTTATCGAAAAATTATGATTATGTGGTTTGCCTAAGTGACTCAAATTATCACTCTCAGTTTTCTTTAAATTTTTTATTTTATGAACTTGTTCATGGAACTCTAAAAGTCGTTGGTCGGTATGTTCATCAGAAATATTGAAAGATTTTGGAAGCAATTTGTTTTAAAACATCGGTAGTCCCTTTTACATGTTTTACTAAAATTCCATTATTGTTTTCGAAGCAAAAATTTGACTGTGCCCATAGGGTCCACAATGACGACCATTTTGCAAGATATGAGTTAACAGATGAACATTGTAAGTCATATGCATTTGGCTATACAGCTGTTCAAAATTTATGACGAATTCTTGTAGATTATTGCTGGCTTTTAAAAAATTGATATTTGAAATGTTTTTTTCCAGAAAAATGTATAATTATATAGCTTCCGATAACAAGGCAAAATGATGTAAATATTCCTCTGGTAAAATATCATTCAAGCATGTTACACCGTAAAATAGCAACCAATTCCGAAATTCGTTCGTCTTCCAAAATTGGCGATCATTAACTGTTCGAGGTCGCCTGGTTATGAGATTTGATGGCCGAATATGGAGCAATCGTTTCAATTTCGTTTATATTACTGGACCGTCCAATATAAAATGGATGGTGATGAGATGTTGACGAAAACCATAAATTTAGCAACTTTCGGACTACTCCCAGCAAAACGCAATGCATATAATCTATGCAAAATCCATTGATTACGTCAAAATTTGGATGAACCATAAGTGGAAATAAACCTTTTATGCCTTGTATAACAGAATTGTTAACAAACGTTTCTCGCATTTGTCTTGCAGTGTCAGTATGGTTTAGTAATGCAACATATGGAACATTTGGATATCTAATTTGTTTCGTTTTTTTAGAAATATCAACAGATTTTCCGGGATGAATGCAATAACTGCAACCAAAATATCCAATAAATTGCTTTTTATGTTGAATCTTATCTTTTGCAATAGTATATACTGAGCAAATTAACGGAAAAACATAAATTTGCGAAATTTGGTTGTTCATTTTAATCTGCATTCCAGACGAACTCAATATTTGAATCTCGTTTAAAAACGGCTTTAAAAAAATGTCCATAATAGGATCGAAACCAAACCAAAATCCAGTTACAATTATGTTTTCTGATTTAAAACGTACACCTTCTTCTAGTTCATTTATTGTCATTTGTAGAGGCCAAAATGAAGCTTTTTTTGTGGAATTAAATACTTGAACCCCATCAGTATTTATAGTTGATGAAATTTTAGGCTTGTTATTAGGTAACTTTTTGTATAAAACTCCGTTATAAATGTTACACGTTAGGTCGTCCTTTTCATTTAAATTTAACCGCACATGATGTTGATTAGCATGACACACTCTCCCTAATTGTGGCTCCAATGGTTGCGATATGAAATTTTTTTTCCGAGAATCAATATTTGAACATTTACAAGGTTCACAAATTTCGTCATTCGGTACCAAACTATATCCGGTTTCATCATATGCTTCACAGACTTCACAAAATAAATGATAGGTCGGAGATTCTACTGAACGAAAAGCGAAAGGTTGTAGCGTAATTAGTAATCCATAACCAGCAATAAACCTGTGCGATTAGCATTATTACTTGAAGAAACAATTGGTGTATCATATTTGATGTTGAGCGGGAAATTTTGATCTATTTGGTTGGTTTTGTTGACAGCTGTATCAGAAATGAGATTGTGGAATTTGATTCATTTTGACCGGGTTGAGTGGTGTAGTGGGGTTGAGTAAGCTTAGGCGAGAAACTTGTTTTGTTGATGTTTTTGTGAATCTGGCAGCTGTTGAGGTTTCCCATATTAACATATTTGTTATACATCTGCCGGGGTATTTAATCACAATCAAAGGAAAATAACAAGTGGGTGACAGCACGCGCAGCTTGAGTGAAACTTCTAATGCTAGTGTAGGGTCTCGGAATAAGAAGAAATATTTTAGAATCTCATTTCCATCGCGCATGTCAAATTTTACTAAAATATTAAAAAACTTCATCTTAAAATCATTTTAGAATTCCATTGCCAACACACATATCGAATTGCATCAGATAATATACCTTTTTCCTCCAAAAATTTTGACAGTAAATTCATTGAAGTCGTAGGGCAATAAACTAAGAATTATCGCTGTAGATCAAATAAATAAAAATTATCGTTTACGGAAACAACCTCAAATTAATATAAAAACGTTTCTAAAGTTAAATCTATATCGTAAAAATTTAATTGTTTGGCCTAAAACATAGAAAATAAGAAATCAAGATGAGCTTTTCCTACGCCTTCGAAAAAAAATTTACATCATTTGACGTTTGCGGAAAAAAGTCAATCGGTTAAGGAATAGCCAAGTTCCATCCTACTTGGCCATATTCCAGGAATTTACCAAAATTTTAGAATCCTATTTCCATTGCACAAGTAGATTTCACTAAAATCGGTTCACATTTTTTTCGAGAAAATGAGTTTTGGATTAATCGAACAGTCGCGAATAATCGTATCCAGGGCCTAATAGAAAAATTTAGTTTCATTTATATAATTATAAATTAACCAAATATCTTGAATTTATATCTCAATAAAACTAGGTTAAATGTTTTATTTAAGTTTTCTTTCTTATAAACGTTTTATAAGCTTTCATCTAGTTTTCTGTCGTCTTATAGGCGAAAAGCTCTCGACCCTCGGTTGATTGTTTGAATGTAATTTTGATAAGGGACGCGATGCACAATTTATCACTCATTTGTCTTGGCTAAAAAACTGGTTTGAATCTATACTTATTGTAAAATGAGGTATATTTATGGAAACGGCCTTTAAAAATATTCTGGAAAATGGAAAGGAGGGAAATATTCTGGAAGGAAACATATTCTGGAAAAAGGGGGAAAATTATTTAATAAATATTTTGGAAAAGGGAGATTTTTTTTTTTTTTGCTATTCAAATCACTGCTATATACAAGAAAAGGCGCTACAGTCGAATGAGTGATGAATTGTGCATCGCAACCATGAAACTTGCTTAATATTATTACACTTAAGCATAATGGAAAAAAATTCGGAACCATCCTATATGAGATGGCAAACCTTTCACATTTCAATTTTGAAGAAAGTACTCACACCACACTAAAAGTACGTTTAAAACTTATTGCTCGAATTAAAGAGTAAAGGCTATTCAATGAAATATTATACATTTATACATACTTTACGTACGCTTAGACAAATTACACGAAATACAACACTTCCTCCTCTTAGAAATTCTATATGTACATATTTTTAAACATATACGTGGAATGTACTCCCGAGTTTTTATAAAAACTATCCAGCTATATATACTCGTACGATATACTATCCGTACTCTTATACTCGACGTACACTTGGACATAGTCGATGTACTCGTAGACATACTCGACGTACTCTTAGGCATACTCAACATACTGTTAGACATACTCTATATACTCCCTGTACGAACAGATACTTCCTTTTAAAAAGTGGTCTATACATAATTGAAACCAAAATACAATAAATTAATTTTGTAGCAAGATACTTTCCGCTCTCGGCCTGTGATACAGAATTAAATTATTTTTATGCCAATGTTATTTATGTTACTATACGGATGACTACATCCAACATTTTTCAGTTGATTTGATAGTGAAAAAACGTTATGGGCAGCACGTGGGTAAGTTTTTTGCTTTTCTCGGTGGAATTGTAACCTTCGTCTTTCCATCGGACTACAAATTTCACACTACATATTAATCAACCGATGATTGGTTAGTGTAGCGAACAGGTGTCGTCGGGGAGTAAAACCGTAAACATTTACCAGTTATAATTAATTCCTAGGTAATATGATATTTAGTAATACATAAATTAAAAAAAATTATTAAACCACAAAACACGAGTCATAAATTCTAAAAGTTTCTTAAAACATCAGCTCTATGAGAAAAAAAACAATTCCCGCTGTTTATCCCCATCTCTTATATTTCTTCTAATTCTCAGGTAATTATTAAAACCAAGATTTAGTCTGTAAACAGAACATCCGATAAAATTAATTACACAGATTCATATCTCAAATTAAGTCATCTAAAAAGCCGCTACCGCACAAATCCTAACTGTCAACTAAAATATGTATTTGTACATAAATTATTTATTACTTTGTGTATCTAAGTACAAAGAACTATATAATTTTCACCTTAATCCGCAATAAAAATGAATTAATCAAATTCTAAACGTTAGAAGAAACAAACTTTATGAAATTAGGTATTGGAATTAGTTAGACATGAAATACTATACAAAGTTGAAGAAAACCAAAAGTTTAAATACGATAAACATCTATACTATTTATGGTATTTTGATTAATTTATCACATGTATCTGTTTATGTATATCGTATTTTAATTAATAGATATTCATTTTTAGATATTTAGAGATAAAAACAAAAACAAAAAAAAATCGTTTTAAGGTTATTTCTTAATTAATTTGATTAATAGATTTCACTTCAGTTTGATTTATTTCTAACTACTAAACCATATCTAGAAATGTTCTTGGTATGTACATTAGCAATCTTAAACAATTTAAATAAAAATTTGAAAAAAATTAGAATTTGATGGATGATGAAATTATACGGAGTGACAGGTGGTAATATGTCACATGAAATGAATTTCATTTACTAATATTATAGCATTGAGTTTAATATGCGGTCAAAATATCATTATTCAAAATTTTCTGAAAAGCCTGTGTTTATTTATATTTTATCCAAGGTGAACAAGAAAATACTTTTATTTGTTTTAATAACAAATATTAAAACAAATTGCGGAAGTAGCTACTGAAAATAAAATTGAAGAAGATACAAATTGTGGTATATCTATATAGATTTTTAAAAGGCGCGTGTCCCTAATTATGAGTTTTCGGTGTTTCAAAATTTTCTCGCTTAATAATTTTGTTTGTCAAGTCAAATAAATTGTATTGTTTCCTTTTTTTAGTTCTCACTAATATTGGCTTACCACTGCCGTCATAATACACCGATAAACTAACCCTTATTTGACCATTCAGCGATCAGATTTTAATTTGACGTCATTTCTAATTGAATATGGAAGTTTTCGTGAATATTGATTAAAACAGCCAACGATTTATTCTATAGAATAGAGTATAGACATTCGATTGTAATCCATTCTGTATATTTTTATTTGCACTCATGTAAGACTCCGACCCGCGTTGAAGCCTATATAGAGTTGCAATGCCACTGGACACCTTGGGGAAATAATTCAAATATTGCAAGATGTCCAAAACTGTGGACATGTCAATTAAAAAGATGTTTAATTGACAAACGGCTCAAACGGGTAGACCTTGTATGTGATCATATTTTACGATCATCAAGCCGATGAACGTACCTTTCAAACTTGCATTATAGTTTTTATACAAGGTTGTAAAATCTGGTCCTTAGTAAATCACAAATTTTAAAAACAAAAACAAACATTTGTGTGCATGTTATCAACAAGACCTAGAATAAATAAATTAAATTGTGTTAGTTGTTTACAAACACGTCTACTTCCACACCTCTTTCATTGTCAATTAAGAACGCTCTTGCCATCTTTTAAAAATTCTTACTTACTATTTTACAAATACTGCCCAATAGTGACATCTCTTGGCAAACATATAACACTAAAATTCTTCTTTTAGTGCTGCCTCTTTCGGAAACATGATCTATACGATCTAATAATCTGAATATAATAAAATAATATATTATGTAAATAATATATACTCTTCTGAGCTTATTTATCTTATTTGTATCATGTTACCTTCCGGTAATCCTCAAATCAATTCTCGTTTTGCGATCAAAATCGCTGTCCAGGAGTTGTTTTATTTAGCGTTGTTTAAAACGTGTTTATCTCTCGCATTTTTTTTCTAGACATTACGACTATTTTGGATTTTAGTGATTGAATCCAGTCAGTTCATTGGAGGTTTATAAATTAAAACTGCTGTATTTCTTAGGACCTTACATGCAAACCAAAAATGTCAAAACCTCATTTCTTATTGCGCTTTAACACAATGACTTTTATCAAAGCCGACCAAATCTTTACACCGTATCTCGTGCATTGCATGACTGCACTTAAGAATTTACAAAATAATCAAGTACACTTTTGCAGCGAAAACCTTCTTTCAAATCATATATAGGCTTAGTAAAAAAATCAACACTCAAGCAAAAAGCGAAAAGCATAAATATTCTTAAAATCCTTAGCATATCATTAATCCACTCCTTTAAAACCACACGTAGGAAGCTATTTTCGTTTCAGCTACCCCTGACAAAGTTAACACATAAAATTGTAACTTTCAAATGGAAGTAGCTCAACATGAAGCTTTTCAATTGATTAAAAATAAGTTAGGCCAACGCAATATTTTAGTTCTATATGACAATAATAAGCAACACGAAATCCACACTGACGCTTGTTCAATAGGGTTAGCCGAAGTATTGCTACAACGTGAAGAGGATAATAAATTACATCCGATAGGGTATTTCAGTCGCTATTTCATAGTTATGAGCTCGAGGCTCTTGCCAACACTAGAAAGATTTAGATCTTTTATATTGGGCAAGTAATTTATCGTCGTAACGGATTGTAGTGCATTACTAACTGCATCAACTAAGCGAGATATCATTCCACGAATTGGTAGATGGTGGCTTCGACTACAGGAATTTGATTTTCAAATAAAACACCGAAGCGGAAATCAAATGATTCATATTGACGCACTTAGTAGGAACCCCGTTTTAGAGCCAAAAGATATAGAACCAGCGTCGTTAGATATTTTAAAAATAAAAAGCGTAGAAAGAGAATGGATAGAAGTTTTACAGGACAATGACCCCGAGCGAGATAGTAAAAATTAAGCAAAGTATAAATAAATCAGCGAATAGTGAATTTGTTGTTAAAAATGGTAAACTGTATAAAAAAATTGATGATGAACTGTTATTTGTTGTTCCAAAAGGTATAAGGGGAAGAGTCGTTCATTCGTATCATGACAACCTAGTGCAGTTTGCTTTAGATAATACTGTATCAGCCTTACGCAAAGTATTTTGGTAGCCTCGTATGCGTCAGTTCGTGAAGAAGTATATAGATATTTGTGTTGAGTACCTATATCATAAAGAAAATCGCGATGCTAATCGAATAGAGTTACACCCCATCGAAAAGGTTCCCATTCCATGCCATACGTGGCATGTGGATCACCTTGGTCCTTTCGTCAAGAGTACCAAAGGTAATTTTTATGTTTTTTTTAATTATTGACGCGTTTACCAAATACGTCTCACTACACGCCGTTCGTAGTACTTCAACGCGATTTGTTATATGCTCTTTTAATCATTTGTCTACACACTTTGGTATGCCAGTCCGTATAATTAACGATCGTGGAACTTCACTTAAATCAAAAGCGTTTGAAGATTTTTGTATGGAAAATAATATAAAGCATATTCTCAATGCAACCGCCACTCCGAGAGCTAATGAGCAGGTTGAGCGGTCCAATCGGACAATATTACACGCACTCCGAACTATGTCTGATTCCAACGATAGAAAATGGGATGAAATGTTAAGAAACATCCAGTGGTCGATCAACAGTTTGCCACATTCAATTATTAAAATTTCCCCACAAGAATTGCTATTCGGGTTTTCACCGAGACCAATTTTTGGAGAAAAATTAATTTTAAAATTGTTGGATGAAAAAAACTTTGCATATGAAGAAGTTAACCGAGAGAGACTACGTGACGAAGCATCGAAGAAAATCACCGACATCCAACGAAAACAAAAAGAGGCTTTTGATCTAAAGCACCGATCGCCGATAAATTATAAAATTGGAGATAAAGTTTTGATTACGAGAGAACCTATCATAACAGGTGAAAGCAAGAAACTCCAGCGTAAGTTCAGAGGACCCTACACTGTAGTAGAAGTTTTATATGGAGACAGATATCGTATTGAAGAATTAAACCGACAAGATGGTCGTCGCCGTTTTAGGGGAGTCATCCTGTCGGATCATATGAGACTGGTCGTGAGTCCAGATGAAGAAATCGATACTGAAGATTAATCGCAAGAGGATTGAGAACAATCCCAAACAATCAGATGGCCGAATGTAACACCAACAACAATAACGTCCAGTAGAGTGATTTTTATGTTTTATAATAGATGTCGCTAACCCCGTTTATTTTTAATGTGATCGGGTAATACTTTTTATTTTACTTTAAATTTCGACATATTGTCAAAAACAACACCCCAGCGGGTGAATTCTGGGTTTCCTTAGGATTTTGGAATTTTTATCCTATATAGGTATTATTTTTGATAACAGTTTTTCCTATGCTATTTTTCCCATGGTTTATTCTGGCGTAAAAATAAAAAAATTAATAGGAATTTTTTGTTAGTTTTAATTCCCTACGTTAAGGCTCTGCGATTAGTTAAAGGTAAACAAACGTCAAACAGTTTGTTGTCAAAATACAATTTTCTATTAGTATTGGTCATTAATCGCTCTTGGAGCGCTCAGCCGTACAACAGGGACTGTACTTCCGGCATGTAAATGAATAAAGAAAGAGTGTAACTAAAAATACCATCCTGACATTTTAACTTTAATTATATTTCGTCGTTTATAAAGCCGATCTTCGTTTTCCATCAATAATTTATCGAGTTTTACATACAACATTTTTTTAAAATGTATAAAATATTAATGTATAAAAATAAAATGTTAAAATGTCCCCCTCTACTTATACATCTGTAAAGCAGATATTACTGTGAGAAAGTCGATGTAGTAGCGAACTGAAGGAAATTCATTGAAAAAACTACCTTGACGCGCCTTGCTATATATTATCATTATTTTTTTTTTAATGAATTTCACTTTTATATTATTAAAACCATGTTCTTAAAGGCTTATTCTAACAAAAAAAAATTTATATTTTTAAAAAGTTTGTAGGTGTTATGTCCCCTTAAGGCAACTGAGAGTGACATCTAGTTTTCAACTTGACCATGGTCTTACTTCTTTGGGTGCATTATCGAAACATTAATATACATACCTAGTGCGCGTACACACAACGCCACACATTTGATGTGGTGATTTTTTTTTGTGATTTTTTTGAATTTCCTGTTTATTTTAAAACAGTTGGATATCTAAATTTATTCTATAAAAAAATAAAAAATAAACGAAAACCGAATAACATATAAAAATCCAAAGTGTTGAAAATTGCGAGACTTATAAAATTAACAATTAAATTTTTTTTTTATTTATTTTAAATTTAAAGATTAAAAAAAAAAATTCAATCTTATTTTATTTTTTATTCATTTTTTTTTATCTCCGCACTGTATCACTTTAGAACGTGCTGTGATAAAGTAAAAACCGTTTAAATTGAAAATGAAACGAGATTACAATAATTTCTCTTGTGAAGTAAAATTTTTTTATAATTAAATTAAAATTAATTTATTTTATAAATCGAATTTGTTTTTCTTCTTTTTTGGAATTTCGGTGGTTATGAGGTTCTATATGGTGGTGTATTTGAACTGCATGCAGCTAAGGACTATTGGAGGTCGAATTATGTACATAATTACTTATGTATTATACGTATTTGCTTTTAATGTATACGCATTTCCGAATCTAATGGGATTTAGTCGACCGTATCCAGTTTAGTACGACGTATTTGTTGTGTTTATTAAAGAACAAAAAGCCGAAATCGGAAATCTCATATATACGCTGTATTCTAGATATGTATGAACGTGATATTGAAATTGTTGATCATAATGCGAGCACATAGGTACATATATGTATGTACGTAAGATAAAAGGAAATCATTTTATACATATCTGATGTTTTATGATTATTTAATAAATTTATGCTGTTTCACATATTCATCTTGTTTCTAAATCAAACAAAACAGATTTTTTGTTCGTTTTTGACAGAATTTCTGTAGATTTCGTGTGTATTTTACGTGCTTACGGATTAATTTCTTAAATTTTCTATTTATTAAAAATTTTCTTACATCTCCTCCTATATGTGTTGCCCTTGTTTTAGGTTGAAGATGAAAGACAAACAATATATGTGTGTATACCACCTATCCGTTAAAGGTTTTTTGTTTTGTTTTCTCTAAAATAATAAATGTAACACATAATCACATTTGTCTTAGGTGATTGACTTTGTTTTCTTTATGGTAGAAAATAAATAATAGAAATATAATTTATTTCCCGTAAATGTTAACTAATTTAATTGAATTGTTCTGAGATTATAAGCTTATAGCTGTTACATGCAGTCAAAAAGATTTTAGAAGTCTATAGAATGAATGACGTTCTTCAGTTTGCTCAAATATTTGGCAAAGTTGCTTCACTTTGCTATATGGAAATTAGAGTCAACTCTCAATATCTTGATCTTCTATAAGTCGACTTTTTCCCTATCTCGATATATTTTCCGGTCCCGTTATTTTGCATCCATACTTATTTGCTTATGTAAGTTATGTTCCTTTTCTTGATAATTTTATAATACTCTATATTTTAAATTAAATTTTATTAAAATTGATTTCATTTTATTCAAAAAACCCTAATTCTTTATTTTGCTGGCCCTCAAGCTAAAATCCGCTCGTCAAAATATAGCATTGAACTATAGGCAGAAAAACGATAAAATTATTTTTTATCGTTTTTCTGCCTATAGATTTCTAGAAGCGTATGGAAGAGTTTATAACGTCATGTGATAAGCGGAAAAATTGATCATCGCTAAGGATGTGTTTTATTATTTTACAATTGCTGATCTTGGGAATTGATTAATTAAGGCAATGTATACGAGATGTGTTGTGTAAATATTAGTTTTTTGTGAATAAGTTTGTAAATAGTGTAAATATTATATTTGGGCTTATTTGACATTGCCATTTGTAAATGTTTTTCTTTGTTCTGTTATTGTGTTAATATTATAATATGGAGTGCGGTAAGTGCAGCTTGCCATATACCAATAATCAAATGATTAGCTGCTCTGGATTTTGTAATACCACTTTCCACTATGGATATGCTGAGGTTGATCGAGTGGCATATAATCAACCCTTATGAAATGCTCAAATATCGTGTGGTTCTGCTGCGATTGCCGTGACCTTTTCAGAAATAAATCATTTCTTAAATTAATGAACAATAATTTGAGTGATAATAATGATCAGCATTCCTTCATTGAAAAGTTGCTTGATGAAGTTTCCTGTCTTAAACAAAAGATCGGCATGATTTTGGATTGTTTACCTCAGTTGAGATTGTTGCCTTTAAATTCCTCTGTAGGTGTGAATGAAGATTTATATCCGCGGATTGAATCATATAATATTGGTGTCATCAATAATTGTGAGCAACTTTCATGTACTGGTTTACCTTCATCCACAGCGATGTGGTTACATCGTCTTTAACTAATGACGGCGATCATATTCCAGTATTTTCCAGTCCTACTAGTTTCGGTGCTTGTACGACTTTTGGTGAAGTGGTAAAAAATTCTGCCATTATGCCTGTTACAGCATTGACTACACTTACTTCTCACAATAGTGCTCCGGATCAACCAAGCAAATATATGAATGCTATTGAAGTTAAAGTTAAAACTCCACAGCGCATAATCGTTAAACCTATTTGTGGTACTAAGGATATTCCGGTTAATTTTGGTATACAAACGGTTACTCCATTGTATTGGATACATCTTTCAAGATTTGTTCCTAATACTCCTGAGGACGACAAACTGGCTATGGCAAAAACCTGTTTAGATACAGATAACTGTAAAATTGCTAAACTAATCCCGAAGAATTATAATCTGAATGCTTTGGAATACGTGTGCTTCAAACTGGAGTTTAAGGAAGAATTGCGTGATAAGGCATTGGATCCTGCTACCTGTCTAATTGGTATTTTGGTTAGAAAATTTGACAACAAAAATTTTCGGGCATCTTTAACTACACGTGTGAAATTTTGGATACCAGCATTTTTTTACATGATTCTAATATTTATGCAAGCTAATCAAGATGTTCCAGGTGATAATTTGCAGGTACATAATAATTATTGTTTAAAGTATGGTCATTTGAATGTGCGCAGCTTGGTAAAACATTTTGATGGCATAACTTATATATTACAAACATATCAATTTGATATTCTTGCCTTGACTGAGACTTTGCTTAGTAGTAAGATTTCTAACAAGTCGCTTCAAATTAGTAATTATAAACTCCTATACGATCTGATCGAATAAATAATCATTGGGGTTGGGTTGGTCTTTTTCTCGGGCCACTTTACAGGTTAAAAAAATATTCTCTGGTTCTTTGGGTAAAGTAGAACATCTAGCATCTGAACTTACCGGGAGTTTTTGTAAAATTTTAATTTTGGTTATTTACAACTCACCTCCTGCTTGTAGTAATAATATTAACAGTTTACAAACAATTTTTGCTGAATACCTAATAAGATATGAAAAGATTTTCTGCTGCGGTGATTTTAACTTCAATATGATGGTTAATAATCAACTAGAAGATTGTTTGAATTTGTATAGTTTATGTTATTTGCCTTATAGACCCACTAGGATCAACAGTCTTTTGGATCTGATAATTTTGAACGTGCCTGATAGACATAATATTATTTCGTTTGGCCAGGCAGCTGTTCCTGCTATTTCTGATCATATGTTTGCATATTATAAGTTTTGTCGTACTAGGAATCAAATTTCTTATACTGTTATTCCTGATTATAAAGCTATCAATCACGAGCATGTTATAAATAATTTCTTTTCGTTAGATTGGTCTAATATGTACAACTATTCTGATATGAATGACATCCTTGATATATTTAATTCAAATTTCTTACATTTAGATTTAGCTTGTATACCTCGGAAAAGTATCATTAATAAATGCCCTACTGCACCGTGGTTGAATTCATAAATTTAATGAAATGTAGGGATTTGGCTCATAAAAAATATAAATCGTCTGGGTTGGATGCTGATTTGGTAGCTTTTAAATTTTTTAGAAATAAAACTGTTAAACGCATCAATCCAACCAAACATAAATTTTATTTTGAGAATGCTCATAACTCTAAGACAACGTGGAATAATTTAAAAAAACTAGGTATTTCAAGATCTACAGGTGATGCAGCCATTGAATTTTCTGCGGAACAAATCTTATCTGGGATTTGTAATATTTATGATTCTATACTGGGATTTTGCCTGTACCTGATATTGATTTCTGTAGTTTTGAAAATGATGCCTGTGTATTTGATTGCGTTGATGAACTTACAGTGTTGAATGCGATTCGTGCAATTAAATCAGATTCGAAAGCTTATGATATGGTAGACTTTAAGATACTAAAATTATTTATTGACCTGTTCCTGCCTCTTATAACATTCATCATAAATCAATGTTTGACAAAGTCTGTGTTCCGTGATTTATGGAAGATAGCTACTATCACACCACTACCTAAAAAGAGGGATCCGCTCGAAATGCGATATTTCAAAACGCGATATGGTATACAAAACTCGATATGGTACAAAACGCGATATGGTACAAAACGCGATATTTCAAAATGCGATATTTCAAAACGCGATATGGTACAAAACGCGATATTTTAAAATTAAAATTTTATAATAATAATAAAAATTAAAATAATAATAATTCTTCCTTCATTTAATAAAATTTTACTTTAACAAAATGATGAAATTGAATATGAACGATCAAAACTAGGAAATCGCGTTTTGAAATATCGCGTTTTGTACCATATCGCGTTTTGAAATATCGCGTTTTGAAATATCGCGTTTTGAAATATCGCGTTTTGTCAAATCGCGTTTTAAAATATCGAGTTTCAAATAGGACCCCTAAAAAGGATGTTTTTCCTGGTATTGGTGATATACGTCCAATTAGTATTTTGCTTTCTCTATCTAAGGTCTTGGAAAAAGTTATGCAATTGCAGATCCAGGCGCACCTTAATAAATTTGTTTTCTTTGTAAATATCACTAAAAATAGCACTACTACAACCCTTGTACATATAGTTGATGATCTGTCGTCTACCTTAGACAGTAGAAATTCGATTGCTATTTTGGTGCTCTTGGATTTTTCTAAGGCATTTGATTGTGTTAATCATATATCCAGTTTTTACAGAAGCTATATTTGTATTATAATTTCTCCAATTCTGCTATTATGTTGATGCATTCATATTTATGTAATCGTAAGCAGTTTGTGAAGTGTGGTGATGATCATTCTTTTATTGGGGGGATACTTGCTGGAGTGCCTCAGGGATCCATATTGGGTCGTTTGCTATTTTCTATTTATATAAATAATCTATCAAATTCTAAATTGTCGGTTTCATCTGTGTGCTGACGATTTGCAACTCTATATTGGTGGTAACTTATCAGAATTGAATATAAGAAATATTTCTTTGTGGGCCAAAAATTATTCACTTTCAATTAATCCAGGTAAAAGTAAAGCATTTTTCTTTCTAGAAATAATTCTCTTAATATTAAACCTGTGCTTCATTTGGACAGTGATATATCATCTCATTTGTTCCAACATTAAACAATTTAGGGCTCATATTGAACTCAAATCTTACTTGGAACGACCATGTGCGCTCCTTGTGCCAGCGTGTTAATTATAGTTTGTATACACGCTTATGTTGATAAAAAAAGTTTTGCCCTGTTAACTTAAGAATTTATTTAATTAAAAGTTTGGTGGTACCCATTTTCAGCTATTGTGATGTAATTTATAACAAATGTGATAGTTCCTCAAGACTGAGGTTACATTTTGCTTGAGGTTACATTTAATAATTGTACTTGTTATATTTATGATCTTAGAAAGTTGGATCATGTCTCTGAGTATAAGGACATAATTCTTGGATGCGAGTTGGTTCAATTTTACTGCTATAGGACTGCCGTTTATATTTTTCGTATAGTCATTTCGAGCATGCCATTGTATTTGCATGAAAAATTAAATTTTTCGCAGTCACTGCACTGCGCACAAAGAATGTTAACTTGCCTGTTAACAGAACTAATGTTAGGAATAATTCAGCATTGATAAACGCAATTATCACCTAGAAGCTGGAACAGCTTGCCTTTGGAGCTAAAATACATCAGCTCTCTAGGCTTATTTAAAAAGGGTCTGTTTAAATTGATAACTGAATAGCGATAATGTAAATAGTTTGTATTTTATTCTTATTTCTATTATATGATGTTAATTTTTGTTTTATTTTCTTATTGTAAATTTCTAAATATGATTGTTATTCAAAAGCTTCGGCTTTCTTAACATTTTAATAAAATATTACTATTACTATTAAATCGGATATTAAATGTCCCTGCATTTTGCAATATTTATAGTTAGTTTGTATTCTTGCAAGCGTTTAAAAATTTGCTCCAGTTGCCGGTAACACCCTACTATGGATGTCGCTGTTCCGATTTATTTTCTCTCATGAACTCATGGACCATTGACCAAGCTGTCTTCGCAATATCATCTAAGGGTACTTGACGGTAAACTCGTTTTTAGGAGAAAACTTTATCTTGCAAAATTGAAAACAAATCTCTCTGAAATGAGTATTCGGTATTGGATGTCGACCTGAAATGGTGTTAATTGAGTTTAATGCTCGGGAATCACAAAATGATCACTTTAAATCTCTAGTTTATTTACCATTTGTAGAGGACTGTTCCAGTAATGTTCCCTAGCTACCTTAAGTTTTTCTGGTTCAAGTCTCCTTGGTTAACAGAAAACTGATTATTAGTAATGAAATGATATAATGGACGGTATTTTTAATAATTGTTTCACCAATTAGTTGGGAGTGGGGTTTTGTTTTAATTTACTCAATAGTTCTGCATATATAATGAATTAATGACCCATTCTAAAATGTTATAATACCTTGACAAAACAAGGTGGTTAAAAAACCGGAGATTGTCGATGAACACATTTGGTATTACAACGATGAGCAGGTCGTACTGCTTTAGATGAAGTCAGCTACGATGATTGGTGTATTACATTTGCTTTAATGAAGGACTGCGCCTGATCTCGTTGGGATCAATTCTCTTCATTATGTTCATGTATTGTTTTTCACCGTCGTTATTAACAGCCACTGATTTAAAAATACAATTTGTGATGATACCAACAATTTTTATAACGTTATCTTTACGTGGAAGGGACACATCTGTTGTCTCATGAATTTTGGCTTTTCTGATTGCTGTATTTTACATTTACATATTTCTTTTTCAAGAGATGCTTACTTTTTCACTGACATGAGGTTATCCTTAGTTTTTAAGGAGTTGCCCGCTTCGGCTCGATTTTATTATTACTCGGCTAACCTTCAATTTTGGCTTAAGCTCACTTTCCTACACAATTTCGAATTTTTATGAAAATTGGCCAAATGAAACTAGGCTTATTCGTGATTATTAATGGTAAACATTTTTTGGCGGAAGTGATATACCTACACGAAATATTTAGTTTTTAAAAATCCCAATTTTCCATATAGAATTGTGATGCTTCCCTAACTTTGTTAATGGTTACGTCAGCAATATTAGTGTTTTTGTGTGTCATTGATATTTTATACTAAAAAGTAAAAGCTTTAAAATCAAATGGGAAAACATTGAGAGGATTATTCGTATTACCTCATAACTTTTTTATTTTTTAAGCGATTTTCACCAAAATTTGATACATCCTAAATAGTCGACAAATTTTAATTATGTATTTATGCAAAATTCATAAAAACCGCTTAAAGTCACTTAAGCGACTTTTGCTTTTAAAAACAGGGGTGAGATGTTGTAACTTCAAATTTTCGAAATTCGAACAGAAAGTCGAAAATTGGCATGTTGTAAAATTTTCGAATCGCGATAATGATACTTTTGTATCACTCAGTTTATTTAAAGTGATGTACGAGCGATTCGTCAAAATATATTATAATAATATTCCTCATAAATTGTTGTTTTTTTAATAAAATCTCTAAGAATTAATATTTATTTAACGTTTTTAATAACAACTAAATGTCAAATTAAAATTTTTGTTATTAATTCGTCTTTGAAAAATGGTTGCCGTGTTGAAGTATCACTTTGGAGTCGAAAATTTTACAACATGCCAACTATCACTTTTTCGAATCGACTTTTAAAGTCGATTCGAATGAAAGTGATGGTACAACATCCCAGCCCTGGATTTACAACATTTTATTTGCGTTAGTGACATCTATTGTTGTGAAGCAAAATATTCCCAAAATATTTTAAAATGATGTTTCCCCTTTTCTCAGAATGTGCCCCATTTTTTCAAAATTCCTCTTTTTCCATAATATGTATAACTAGAAAAGAGCAGAAAATTCCTCATTTTTTAACATATATTTAAAGGATTTCCCCTCATTTTACGTTGATGAAACCAATATTTTCTAATTAGGCTATTTGTCACCAGATATCACTAATATTAATAAAATAATATTACTGGATACTGGATTGTGAATAAAACAAATCACACACTAAATACGAAGAATCCAATTTAATTTCATTCGCCTTAAGCAAATTTCTAGAACTTTCATGATTTTTCCAGTAAAAATTGTCTGGTAAAATGTAGAAAGTCGTAGCGTGGAAAATTGCCATTTAATACAGAAATTTTGCGCTATTAATTAACTTGTTCTTGACGACCCTAGGAGCTACCGTTACACTACCCTTTACGTAAGCCTGTTCGACTCGAACAGGACCCAAATCACCTCCTCTGTATAGGACCAGTCTCTCAAAATGCGCTACCTTCGGTTTACTTCGATTTCCCCTCTAAATCCTTGTTCATCCTTGTGATGACAGTATAAGGATCTTCCCGCTGGTTACAGTTTCAGTGATAATCTCTTCTTTCGTTACGGGTTACGAAACCATACTAATTACCCTTTCTGGAGTCTTGGGTATTTCCTTATGCCATACCGAGCTTTCGTCCGGTCTATGGAATCCTGCCCACATAAATCCGCTGATGAAACAGCCCCAAATTATAAATCTCCAGGTAATCTTAGATTATCTCTAAATTTGTTTTTTGCTGGGGTCATTCCGGTTGTGTCCGATTGCTGATCGAAAAGCCATCAGGAACATCGGTATATGTTGATCCCAGTAGTATTGGTTTTTCTCCACGACCTTCGCTAGATATTCCTCTAATGTGCCAATTAATCTTTCCGCCATACCGTCGGACTGTGGATACAAAGGCGTTGTTCTCGTTTTATTTATGCCGGCCGGCTTCTTCTTATTCTGCTGATGGTATAATCGCCTACGTGGTTGACGAATCGGCATCTCTGTTTCTGTATCAATTCGGTGCTTTACCATTGTGGTCCTTCCATTATTATCGGATGTACTGCAGAATAGGGGCATGTACCGTTTGAGTAGTTTATGTGCAAAATTCATTTCTGCATGAGTTGTTGAACTCGGAGACGATCATACAAGGAAGATTGTGGGGAGGTTCTGGGCCACCCAGGTTGTGGGTAAAACCATCAAAAAAAAAGACAATAAGTGACATGCAATGGCAGAAAGAAACGGTAGAATATTAATTCGCCTGGTAGTTGCTCCCGCACTGCTAGTTTGAAGTGGCAACTCGTTGTTATCGTTGTAAAGTTAATACTCCTCGTCCAACATCCACCACGAACCTTCGAAGCCGAGTTCCCCAATCCTTATATTTACGATCTTTTCCCTTTAATTATTGCATTATTTGGTGATGGCTTGTACAGTCTCATTCGTCAACGCGCAAATGATGGTCTGCATGTCTCTGGATTTCGAATACCATCATTGAACGCGTCAATTTTAAGCCTTCCCATTTAATCGGCTGATGTACTATATGCTAGATGTACCAGTCATTCGATTGCTGTTACTGCCGTACTTCCGATCCCGCGCATCCATAATTTCAAGCTAACTATTGCGATCTTCTTGCGGAACCGTTTGGAAAACCTCCGATGCTTGACCTTTAAGGGCCACTATTAGAGCTGCAACAAGATGTTCATCGTTGAAATTTGAAAATGCCGTAAGAGGTAGTTCGGTCGAATGTTGGTGGTTTCAACTTGATCGAGTGAATGGCCGTTGTTCCACTTGCTTTGACATCAGTTAACTCTTTCTCGAGACGTTCAACCTCCGTTTTTAATATCTCTTTTGCCTGTTGAATCTCCGTTTGCAACTTCTTTACTTCGAGATGTATGTTAGTAGTTAATTCGAGAAGTTTCTCGTCGATTCTCTTTTGACCGTCTGTAATTTGATCAATTTCCTCTTCTTGATGCTAAATCTGGTGTTTAATTTCTTGGCTTGACTGGTTCCTTTGGCTTCTCCAATTGTCGCTCCATTATTTCGTTTCTCTACTCAATTTTCTCACAATCATCTACTCAATTTTCTCAACATTTGCTAAGGTTAGTACAAATTTGGGTGGCTTTCATCCACGTAGCAGAGCTATTCGCAACGAATCCGGTCAATTAAAAATGAACACTAAAACCGTCCTCGATGTGTAGCGGAATTATTTCTCCTCATTTCTAAATAGACACGTCGAGATGACAAATGTTCGCAGAAAAAAAATTACAAGACACCCTGTGAGGATGGCGTCTGCAACGAAATGCTCAAATGTAGCGGCGATTATCTGTTCTTCTGCATAAGCTAATATCAATAATTTGGTATCGAGAAGAAATCCCAGTAGTGTGGAAGACGGCTCTTATTTGTCCACTTCATAAAAAGAGAGCCCGATTAAACTGCAACAACTATCGCGGTATAGCTTTACTGAACACAGGCTAAAAGGTTTTGGCCAACGTAATCGAGGCGAAGTTATCAACTTATAGCGAGGGGATCTTGGGTGATTGATTATCAATGTGGTTTCGTCCAAACAGATCAACGACCAATCAAGCTTTTAAGCTGAGGATTGTGCTGAAGAATGCTATGAAAAGGACATCCTGTACACAGTCTATTCAGAGACTTCCACCAGGCGTACCACATCATTAAGAGAAATACGTTATGGAACGTACTATCCTACCTGGGCACACCGTCAAAATAGGTTTCAACGTGCCAGCTTTTAATGGATGGCTCAATATGTAAGGTGCAAACAGAAGGCAAAATTTCGGATGCCTTCGAGATAACAACTGGAGTGTGGCAAGGAGACCCAATAGCTTAAACTCACTTCAACCTAACATTGGAATATGTCATTCGTTAGCTCTCACTGGAATTAACAGCCCAACAAATAGGCTTTCAGATCAATGAAGTGAAGACTAAATACATGGTCACCGCGAGAAGGCAGACTCGTGAAAACTTTATTTCAGGAGATATACAATATGAAAAGGTGAATGAGTTCAAATTCCTAGGATCACTGATCACCGAGAAAAATTCCGTTTCTGTTGACATTTTATCGTTTGATTATTGAGCATTTTACGCTAACATCAAAATATTCAAATCTCCTCATATATCGCACAAAATAAAACTAGGTAGACATCTATGTATAAAGCACTGATAAGACCAGTTATCACCTTTGGTTGCGAGTGTAAGATCATAAGAAAAATTCTCGGTCCCATTAAAGGAGCCACGTACAGAATGCGAATGAATCACGAGATCAGAAATGATCTCGATAAAGTCGACATAATCGGATTCATAAAATCGTCAAGGCTAAGATGGCTTGGATACGTACTTCGTTCACTAATTCGAACCACTAAACAGGTCTTGGAGTCGGTACCATCGAAAATAGGACCTCGTGGGAAACCACCTACCACCCAATGGATATGAACGACGTTGAAAGGGACCTAAACACACCGTGTCTGGCGTTCTCGGGCATCATTGAGGCGCCCAGATCCCATCATGGGATGTAGCGCCAGCGAAAGAAGAAGTCATTTTTAAAATGAAGTTGAAATTGGGATATGAGATTATCGTGATAATCTTTGTCTGGCAATGGTATAAGACTTTCGTTTTTAAAAAAAATAATTTACAAAATGGGCCTTAGCTAAGAGAATCTTCGGAGTATAAATTGAATTTTATTGATTAAAAGACTCAAGTTTTAAGTAAGTAAAAGACTCAAGTTTAGGTATGTTATTTTATTTTGAAAGAAAATCAATCCCATCTTTAAAATTGATTAACATGTTAGATACATAAATAATTGCATTAACATGTGGCCATAAATGCGAAGGGATGACATTATTTAATATTTTATTAAATGTTCCCAATCCAATAACTCTCTGAACGAGTTTTCTTTTCTCATCTAAAAATTTTTGTGGTGTTAATTGTCTTTTATTCTTTAGAAACGGTGGAATGTTTAAAGCGACACCCTCCTCCTCTAAAAGATCGCTGATATCGAAGCCTGGATCAGCCAACACAATATCACCTTCTGTAAGATTGGATATTAAGCCACAATCTGACACTATAAATCGATTACTAACCGACCCACGATAAACGTCGGAACAATAAATCACGGTGCCTTTCTCATCAATCCCAACCAAATATTTTATCGTGCTTTCATTCTTGTAATGAGAAAATAAGGCCTGGTTTTGTTCTGGGTTCTTCCTATTTTGATTAATTTTAACTTCAGAACAATCTATGATAATTGTGTAGGCTGTAGGATTTCTCAACGACCACCAATCGACCAATTTAAATTCAGCATTCATGATATTTGTCCAATGCAGAAATATTTTGCGTGTTATTAGCACCTTAAGTCCATACATATCCCCAATTATTGAGAATAATATATTTTGTTTGTATTTGATAAGAGTTAATATTAACTGATCCCGCTTAGTTAAATATTTGTCAAACGCGGATATAGTGGTTTGGCTAAGAAATTCAAATAACACGTTAAACCTATTACGTTGTAATCCAGTGTACCTAATAAATTGTTCTTCCGTCATACAATCATAAAATAGCGTTAGCTTCATAGGTTCATACGTTTGAGTAGAACTATCCCGGGTTGTAGTTGCTTTTGTCGAAGTTTCGATGAAATCCTCAGACATTGAGGCGGCTGCCGTTTCCAGAACCTTGAATCCAAATGACGTTAACAAAAATTTAATTTGAATATACATATTTTAACTTACGAGTGATGATGGTCTTACGAGTGGTGATTTTGGTGATGGTCTAGCTCGATGTAGAACAAATTTTTCACTACTATGAAATTTCGGTAAATTTTGATTTGGAATGGCTGTGGGTTTTAAAAATCTTCTTGTATCACCTAGAAGAATGTAAAATTTATAAATTTTACTAATTTTATAAGATTTTTTTTTTAATGCTCACTATCAACAGTCGGTTTATAATCGTTTTCAGTAAAATGTAAACCACAAATTCTGGTGAATTTGGTAGGTCTTTTGCCACTTTTAATAGCGCTTAACCACTTTGCTACCATCAAGTTATCTGAAGTAAATTTGTGAAAATGTATTTTACAATCCGGTGTTTGTTTGGACCGGCATTGAGGAACACAACAATAATACACCATGATTTTTCTAAAAAATTTGAATAAAAATTGATATTAATAGGGATTATTAATTAGGGAAATAATAGATAGATGAATTACCTATATAAATATAGTTAAAATTTTAAACTGTTTGGCTTTTTTATAGTTTTATTTTTTAAAAAGTTAAATTCACACACTTTTTCGAAAATGAATGTTAATAATTTGACAAATTCACAGCGGTAGTGACATCTACTTTTGTTGGCGAGCCGTGTTCAGGGCGTTGAAATATGTAGACTAGAAAAAAGTAAACGTCAAGCATGGAAAATTCTGTGCGAAAAAGAGAAAGACTAAAATAGATTAGGACGGTATTTAGATTTTTTATTCAATGGATTGGAATGAAATGGGTTGCTTAAAATAAAACAATTAAAGTTTAAAAAATATATTTATTTTAGTGGCAAATACACGTATAATTATTTGTAAATTCAACTTTTTTGATAAATTAATTTTCTTATTTTTTAAGAATTCCACTTTTTTGATGTTCGGTATAAAAATTCGCGCTTGATTTTTTCAGCTCGAGGTTTCGGAAGCTTTGACAACTTTCCTAAAAAAGCGGCATTATTTTACACTTTTAGTGCATACCTGGTAAAAATAATTGTAAACAAATCGTAAGGTTTCTAACCACCCAACAACAATAAAATTGTTTGCTTGATAATTATGTAATAAATTTAAATTAAAAGCGAACTTTTTCTTTTAATGTTATTTTAAAATTTTTAAATTCGTTTTGATGGCTTTTAAAATTTTTAAATTTGTTTTGATGGAACTTTTTAAATTTGTTTTGATGGTTTTGATTAATTTCACCACGAATTATGTTTAAATTAACCTACACTTTGATTTTTAATAAAATATTCGCCTTTTAACGCGGAGTGGCTGACATCTAGCAGATTATTCGAGAACTAGAGCCAAAGGGGGCCAAAGGTAAAAAAAAATCACATATAGCTCAGTGATTTTGTTTCTTTATTTGTGTTTTTAAAATAAGATTTTATTAGTAAAAATGAAATGTATCGAGTATGAGCAACTGCAAAAGTAAAAAAAAAATGTGTAGTGTACCAAAGTTCAGTACTTATTGTGACAAACTATGCACAGATTATAAACGCACCTTTCAATAATACTTCCATTACACCATTTACCAAAGCATTTTGACATATGATCCCCTTTTGCTCAGAGCTATTGTAGCGCCTCTTGCGGCGCTTTAAAGGCGAATAAAATCGACGATGTAATATTTTTGACGAATAGGACGATGATTCTACTTAATTTATCAAAATTACGATTTTTTGGCTAAAATGACAACTTTCCAAACGTAAAATTCAATTTTTAAACAAAATTAAAAAATGTCGGACATGCTATAATTTTTTGGCGGTATAAAATCGACAATGTAATTTTTGATGAATTCCGCTTTATTTATTAAAATTACCAGTTTTTTTGGCTAAAATGAAAAATTTTCTAACGTAAATTTTAATTATGAATTAAAATTTTTAAAAAATAAAAATAAAGCGCTATAAAAATTTCACAAATCGCCATTTTGATTATTTTTGTTTCCATAAAATATACTCGGATCAAGTATATTTTATAGTCAAACAATTTTTTTTATGGAAACAAAGTTAAAGAAAAAACTCCAACATAATTTTGTTTTATTTGTTCTTGTCTTACAAATGAAATTCGCGATATACTAATCTCTTTATTTTTGGTTGGCCAACATTGTTGGAACGTGTAAATCACGCTTTAATATCCGATTTATACATACCAACATTTTTTTCCCAACAAAAAATAAAGATATTATGTAGTACATTATGATTTTCATTTGTAAGACAAGAACAGAAAATATAAACAAATAAAAATTTGGTTGGGTTTTTTCTTTTTTTCCCAACAATTGTTACTATAAAAATAAATGTTACTATAAAATATACTTGACGCGAGTATATTTTTGATATTTTATAGCAACAAACACAATAAAAATGGCGATTTGTGAAATTTGTATATCACTTTATTATATTTAAAAAAAAAATTTAATTTTGAAATTTTTTCATTTTACCCGAAAAAGCCATAATTTTGACAAATAAACTACTGTCAGCGCCTTACTTATCAAAAATTATATTGTCGATTTTATGTATACCGCCCAAAAATTATGGCACGACCGCCATTGTTGTTTTATATTTTTCTCTTTTTATCGCGTGTACATTTCTTGATGTGAAAACATCATTAGCGGGGGCGGATCAAAAATTTCATATAAAAAAAGGAACGGAAAATCCGGTCCGCCCGAAATTGCAAATTATATAAAAGAAAAACGAACGTTTTGGTTTAGAATTCACAAAAGTGACAAATTGCACCGAACTTGCATTCTATATTCGAATTACAATTTCTGATTAAAATGAAAAGGAACAAAAATTATGTAGGGTAAAGCGTGATTTACACGTAGCGAACAAAATTTTTGTTCGATGCCTAGCAAAAAATTAAAAGATAGTATATCATGATTTTCTTTTGCCAGAGAGGGATAAAACTTAAACAAACAAAATTTTGCTCGATGTCGAACAAAATTTTGGTAGGCGTTTTTTTCTTATTTTTTATAAACAGCAAAAATTGAACTATAAAATATACTCGACCCGAGTATATTTTATGGAAACAAAACAATCAAAATGGCGATTTATGAAATTTTTATAGCATTTTAATTTTTTTTTTTTTAAATTTTAATTCAAAATTAAAATTTACGTTCGAAAAGTTTTTATTTAAGGGAAGAAGTGGTAATTTTGATAAATAAAGTAAAGTTATCGCCGTATTCGTCAAAAATATTACATCGTCGATTTTATACCGCCAAAAAAATTATAGCATGTCCGACATTTTTGTTTTATACTTTTCTCTTTTTATCACATGAAATTTTTTTCTATTGCGCATAGATCTAAGTTTTTAACAAAAATTGTTGGGCATCGAGCAAAAATTTTGCTCGCTACGTGTAAATCACGCTTAAGTGATTCAAAAAACTGAAATGGAAGTACGTTAAACAAAGACAAATGCACCCATTCTTTAAATATTAAATGTTATGCATCAGCGATGTGAAAATGGCACTTACACGACATTGATTCTAATAAAATAATAATTTTGAAATTATTTAATCATAAGGTATGTTTAGTATTGCTCATGCTATTGCTGTTTTTGGTAATGCGGGGCGTATAGGAAACAAAAACTTTAATAGTGGTAAACAGATTCGATTGCCAAGGAAGAAGATCCACAAAAATCTAAATAGGGAATCATCAATAATAGCCGTGTCTAAGTAACGGTGAATTTTAAAGCGTTCAGTGCAGGTTTAGATGATTAACTTAACAGGACTGTATTTTGCTCAAGCTCACCAAGACATGGCTGTACTGAAATATAGTCGGTTATAAATTTCAATTTTCAATTAAACAATGTCGGTAAGGACGAACCTTCCAAGTTCAAAATAGAATAACTTATTGACTTTTTAAACCAAAATTGTACCGTAATTTAAATACTGAGCAAACAGCAGCTGTCTATCTGCATTGGTTTCTCAGGCCCATCGAAGAGACTTGAAATGATTCAATAGGTTTCCACATAATTCTTTTGCGAGTTGAGCGTGAACTAAATCGGACTTAACACTTCCCGACCGTTTTTGACACTTTCAGACAATTTTTAACCATTATTTAAGGCAGAGATGGGTAAAACGCTTAAAAATTTGACTTTTTGCCAATTTTGTTAAAAGCTGTGCGTGTAATATTGGGAAAAAGAGTAAACAAAATATTCTTGTTGTTCCGTGAGCAAATTTTTGAAATGTGCTGGTAAATTTTAAAAATGTTCAAACTGTTGAAACAATTCTGAACGTAAATAAAGCTAAAACTTCACCAACTTTTTTCAGCAGTAATGTCCGACTTACTATAAGATTTACTATGAAAGTTGGCCAAATAAAATCGGAAAATGATGAAAAAAAAATGGAAACCAAATTTCATCATTTTCCGATTTTTTTTGCGAACATTCGGAAAAAAATTCTTGTTTTCAACTAAATATTAGAAAAATACAAAAAATTTGGATATAAAAATATTTGGGTAATTTCGAAAATAGCCTTATCGAAAAGGCTTTTTTTTTGTTTAACGTTGTCCATTCCAATTCGAATAATTTGTTTACTACATATAGGGTAATTTTTTAGTTCACGTTTTAGTCGTTTTTCGGTATAAATGTAAATACGTCAACAAAATAGAATTTTTATGAGACAACAAACAAAAACCACATATTTGAAATGAATAATCATCAATGATATTCAGGGAATATTTAGAATTTAATAAATTGTTTATGTTTATTAACTATTAAAGATTACATGTTAAACTGTACCTGTAGAATATAATTATATTTTAGTTAACAATAAACACGACAAAATATACAAGATTTTTAAAATGACAATAACAAAATTCACTTGCGAAATGCGAACATAACCTCCAAATTTTTGCTACACACAGTAACAAGAAATAATACGATTTTTTAATTTATGGTAATAAAAATTAAAATAAATATTTAGAAAATATAGTTAAGCTTTATTGTTGTAAATTAATATCAAATATGACCTAGCGAAGAGTGTTGACGTAAAAACTGCTTGTAGCTAATCATGAAAAAGAGGTAGAGCTGGTCTACAAGTACGGACTAAAAAAAATAAATGCTTAAAACATTTACATGTTTTCTACTTTACTAAATGAAACCATGTTCAATTGCTCCTTTTATAAGTCCACCCATACGTTTTCGAAACGCATCATTATTATCCCCTTTGATAAATTGTTTTTTCTCCATGTAATTATCTGCCAGGTCGTCCATATCCAGTCCACCGATTGTGAGCACAACGATCGCAAATATAGACATGCCCAAACCATGAGCACCCACCCGTTTCAATTGATTTTGTAATGCACTAAATGGAAAGACTTCGTCCGGATTTTCGCCCAAAACTCGAATTAAGCCGGAGCATTCGGTGTAATACGCTTCGATAAGATCATTGAAATGTTCTTGCCACAATTCATACTCGGTCGAACAAAAAAGATATAAAATTAAATCAATCGCTGGCGAAGCATAACTAACAAATTGCCAATCAAACAAGTTTATATCCTCAATAACACCATTTTCGTTATACTTAAACATTACGTTATTCATCCAACAATCAGAATGCACCATTATTGCGTAAGGTTCAGCTGTTTCAGAATGTACGCACTCGGCCATTTTAACCCAAATCATACGATAAAATTCCGTTAATTTGTCCAAAATTTCACTATCATCGGGCATTGTTAAAATTTGCTTAACTCTCTCAAAATTTTCATTCATCACCACATCCATCATATCACTTTTCATTGTTTTCACATGGCAATCAGTTAATCGTTTGAACTTGTCAAAAATCTCAGGCTTTTGAATTTTCATGCAAAATGAAATGGCATGAAATTTTCCCAATTCTTGAAATACTCTCTTCGTTTGTTCAAATGTCGACGTTAAATTCAAGTTTGTCACCAACATACCCCTGTCACAAAGATCTTCCATTAAAATAACAGTTTGTCGGCTTGTCTCATCGTAGAGCGAATAGTAACATTTTGGAAATGTCCACCATCCCGGTCCTTTATTTGGTGTTAATCCTTTTTCACGTTGATACTTTTCAAATTCTGTAATTACACTTGAATATGCGATCACTTCACGTTCAAATGCAGGCATTGCACCAATTTTTTCACATCGCTTTTGATTTGATGGCGGATATTTGCAAATTATATTGAATTGATCCGGTTTAGAGTAACGCGTACCTATGATGGTTACACGTGCAATTATTGCCACAAATCCTGCACCATCTTGAGAACCCTCACTCACATTATAGGTAAATTCGGTGAAACCTTGTTCCTTCGCTATTTTATTAATTGTTGGTATCACAAATTCTGGTATTGGTTCCATTTTGTAATCGGCTTATGTCAAATTTTAGCTAGTAACTAACATTATTTCTATTGTGTGTTTTATGTAGGTAGAGGGATTAGTTCTGGGTGTTAAATAAAGTATGTATGTGGAGGAATACAGTATAGCTGGAGAGCAATATATAGAAATATAATGTTTATCAGTTTGAGCGTTATAAATCATGATTTTAAAAAAATGAAGAAACATTATCTACATAGTACTGTACTACTTAGTATTAGTTTAATTATTCTGTTATCTAACCGTGACGTGACGTCCACCAAATTATTCTTATATACTGGCATCCGTTAAATCATTTTTGTAGGTTTATCATGTTACAATTTAAACCTTGGTTCACTTGGTGTAATTGTAGCATTACAATTATCTCAATATTAAGACCAATAAAAGTTCTGACTTCATCGAGGTCAAAGCTCGTCTTCTTCTTTCCTTCTTTAATTTATTTTTTTATAAAATACATATTCAGTGGGTATTAGCTCCAACCAAGTCTTCAAATAATCTTTCGTTAAAAGTCAAACGATATCGTTCTTCAGATTGAATGTAGGCGGCATCTCAAATTCGAATACATTTGCTAGTAATCCTTTCCAGTCATTAAATCGACACCTTTCTTCGTAGTTTCCAAATTTGTAATAAATTTTAATTTTTGCAATTGGTCTAGACACTCTATTATTGCTGGTTAAATATAAATGAGCGTCAAAGAAAAATTGTAGATTTATTTGTGAGCATTGTACCAGACATAGATAAGCTAAATTTGGGCAGTGCCGAATAAAGCACAAAAGTCCTATAAAGAAAAAATACATTGAAAGTTATACACTTCTCGGTGTTTACCATATTTACCTTTATTTGTAATGTTTCCACATCCTACTAAACTTACGTGCTCTAAAGCCATATTATTACCTAACAAATTCAGAGCATAATCGTCTAAAGAAGAGTTAAAATGTAAAAATATTGTCTTTAAACATGTAAACTGGTTTAGATCGTGTAGAGCAATATTGGTCAAAATGTCTCCATAAATTATCAAAATTTCCAATTTATTAACCGACGTCAACTCTTTAAACAATGAATCCATCAAGAATGGTTGATGTTCATTCTGAAATATTTCAAGCTTCCTCAGTTTTGGTATTTTGGCCACAACTTTTAGATTTTGATTATCCACGACATATGAATAGTAATTTGACATAACCAAATGGGTTAACTCTTCAGAATGTCTAGCCATATTTTCAAAATTGTCCACACTCAATTCATTACAACCAAACACATTCAGATATTTTAAATTTGGATTATTTTTTAAAATCAGGTTAAAATATGTCCCTTGTATATTGTGACACTCAGACAAATTTAGCGATTCTAAATTAATCAAATTGATTAAACATTTTCCGGTTAATTTCGGATTACATGATAAATCTATTGTTCGTAGATTTATTCCGAATTCTAATAGTTCACCAATATTTTCGGTTAGGTCACAATTCCGTAAGGCAAGAGATTCTAAAAATTTAACAAATCCGGTCAATTTTACAAGTGCTTCACGATTATCGAATATAATTCGATTATGAAAATCTAAGTGTCGAATCTCGGTACAATATTGTGATAAAAGAGGAATCAGTTGAGTTATCGAAAGGTTTGGTAAATCCCAAGACCAAACCAGTGTGTTTAAAAGGTGACCAAATCGTTTTATTACACTGTTAAAATCGATTAACTTATGAGTACGTTTGAAAATAATTTCACATGTATTCAAGATTTTATAATTTTTTAATTGGTCATAAGCCAAATTGCTAAAACATTTGCAAGTTTGAGCCACAATATATAAATCCAAAAGATCTAGATGTGAAAATATGTTCATCAAACAATCATAGTTCAGCATTAATATGAATGCTTCGTCTTGTTTTTCGTAATTTCGTTGGTGTATTTCTGTGAAAAAAAATTTAACGGGTTAGTTAATTATTAAAAAGCAATCTTACTTACAATTAAATGTTATTACCAGCCACGCGTTGATCCATTGTTTTTGGGAGTGAATATTGCTATTATTCAGACCTTATTAAAAATATCTTTAGATTTCCAATAAGCACACAAATATGTACACTACAAATAAGATTACATTATTTACTGAATCTTGATACAACTAATTGTTATCATTTGCTGTTTGTTTGAGAAAATTTCGTATTGATAATGATTCACTGATGTATCTCCTATAATAATGGTTAGAATTGCAGTGTTGTAGGGATTAAGTTTTAAACACAGTTGGATTCATTCAGTCAATTAAAATATAAAATTTTTATTTCTATTGTTAATCACTTCTATACACTATTTACCAACTAATAGCGTGTTCTGTTGACTTTTGATGAAAAACCTAGAGTTAGCACGGTATCAAATAGAACAAAATCTAAGCAAATCTCTTCTCATAGGATTCATGATTAACGAAAATATCAAAGACTGACTTTGCGAGTCTTCAGCATCTTCAGCATCTAGGATAACATATCGGTCATTTGGTAGAATTGCTTTATCAAATATGGTCCCCGATATGAAACATTTAGTTTACGAGAAGAACCCGTCGTCGGTCCCCACTCCATTTTACGAACACTAACTTCTATTCCGTGCGTCCTCCCGCACTTTTTGTTTAGCAACACTCAATACAAGCAGAAATGTACAGTTTAACGAAATCCCTCACGCGTAGGAACCCAAAATGTTCGTTCTATTTCTGTATCGTCTTATCCACGTCACCATGACCAATATCATCGTGCATCGATTTTACCACATGTCATCTGATTTGTTTAGGTACAACCCATCTTTTGCTTCCACTAACCAAGCGAAACAGACGTCCGTCATATAGTTCATAATTCTCGTGCAATTGCCTTTCATCAAAAGTTCGATTATTCTTAACAACTCTTTATCGAGTTGTTGAATTCCGCTTAGCCTACCGCTCTCACATTGAGAAATTTACAAAACATCAATGGTCGCTGTTTCTGGTTCATCGACGGGTATTTCGCTACTGCTGCTCAACGCATCCACGAGTTACATCAATTTTCCGCAACAAAATCAAACTCCGCCAACTTCAACCACCATCTGCGAGGTATCAGATTCTTTTTCGAAGCACAACGTTTCCACAACTGATTCTTTTCTAACTCATTCCCTTCTAACTCATACGAATGAAACTTTGCTTCATTTAGAGTCGTTTTTCTACTGAAATAAACTTGAGCTTGCATCCGTAAAAACCTGGTGCTCTTTCTCCGGGTCGAAAATGGTCAAAACATCGCGGCTTCTTAACTTTTTTGTTAGTCGGGTCAGTGGTTTAACTGTTACGGTAACTAATTAGCCACAAATTTTCGGAAATAACTCGCCAATCCAACTAATTGTCTAATCTCGTGTTTATCCTTAGGAATAGCATAATTGGTTATAGCGTCCGCCTTAAAATTCTCCAATTTAAGCGATCTTACTGAGACCTCAAAATCCAAAAACCCAACTTCCTCGTTTAATAACGGCCAATAGTGTTTCCAACTTGGCCATACCACCCTGTATCGTTTGGCTATAGGCATAATAATATCGTCTATAAATACAACCATTTCATCATTCATCTCACGCGTAATTCTATTTATTAACTTGTGGCACATCGGTGAAGCATTTACCAGACCAAACTAACGAAAGCCGTTAACGGTATAGAATCCTTCGCCTTCGGGATCTGGTAGTACCCAAGAAGGCAAATCTAACGTTGTAAAATAGCTGCAACCCCCTAATCATTGTAACAAGTCCTCAATTGTCGGTAAAGATGACCGATTTCTACTAGTTCGTCTATTCAAGCGTCTGTAGTCTACACACATTCTTATCTCACCTGATTTCTTTTTCGTAAAGACGACCGAACTAGAGTAAGGTGAATCCGAACTCCGGATGATACCATTATGTAAAAGCTCAACAAACCTTTACATTATGTTGCTGGTGGATCGATAATCGGTACGGACTATAAACCACTGGATCAGCATTCGTCAGTTTTATTTCCATTTCAACAGACTCTGTTTTTTCCAACAAACTCTGTTTTTACATACGAACCAATTCCTATATACCGACTAATCAAATCTACTATGTATATCTTTACGTTGATCGTATGATTAGAGAAATGTTGTTAAAGTATGAGTAATCGACTTTGAAAAAAAATGTTCCCATACAAAAAGTAAAAATTTATATGAAAATATCTCGTTTTTTTTCGTTTTTCTCGTCTCGCATTTAATAACTTTTTAAATAAGGCATAAAATGATTTTCGGAGGATGCCACACTAAACTATGATATTTAATTATTATATTGGCAAAAAAAAATTTAATTTTTATCAAGATTTGGACTATTTACAATCAATTTTGTTTACCTAGTTTTTTAAATTTGGAATCGTAAAACAACGAGACAGCTACAAAAAAAAATAAAAATAAAACAAAACAAAAAACTATGAAACAATTTTTTTCTTTATTTTCATCAGCTGCAAAAAAAATTGTTTCATAATTTTTTGTTTTGTTTTATTTTTATTTTTTTTGTAGCTGTCTCGTTGTTTTACGATTCCAAATTTAAAAAACTAGGTAAACAAAATTGATTGTAAATAGTCCAAATCTTGATAAAAATTAAATTTTTTTTTGGCCAATATAATAATTAAATATCATAGTTTAGTGTGGCATCCTCGGAAAATCATTTTATGCCTTATTTGAAAAGTTATTATATGCGAGACGAGAAAAACGAAAAAAAACGAGATATTTTCATATAAATTTTTACTTTTTGTATGGGAACATTTTTTTTCAAAGTCGATTACTCATTTTTTTTTTTTGCGCGTGGTTATTTATTATACCAAAATGGAATGTTCGAGAAATTTGATTATTTGGTATTGGTGTGATGTGATATGCATGTGAATCGATTTTGGGTGATGTTGCCTGGGTACGTCATCCGAAATGTATCGTTCGGTTTTTTTTTCTATGGTTTAATATTTTTGGGGTGGGGATAACATTTTTTAATACCGTGACGCGATTATTTTTTTTTGATAAAATCAATCTCGTTTTGAATTTTAAAGAAAAGGAAAGTCAAGTGCGGACTGCGTAGTAGTTTTTAGCACACAAATTCTTTATTAAAATTAATATAAATATTAAATAATATAAATATAAAATAATTAAAATTAATATAATAAAAGAAAAATATATAGATATAAAAAATATATATAGTTATGACATTGTTTATATAATATTAATTAATATATGCAGAGAGAGTTTTTGTACTATACCTAAAAATAAATTATTTAAGTTGATTTGGATAAAAGAAAAAATGGGGTAAAAATTTTGTGTGCAAAGAATTTTTTTTTTTGTTGGTTGTACGAATATAAAAGAAAAAAAAAAATAAAGAGAACCAATAAATAAAATTTACAAGTGGACTTAAAATTATTTCATAAAAGAAGGAATACGAATTATTTCTGGAATAAGAAGTTTATTTCCTGTGTTTTCGCTCGGCGTTGAAAGAAAAAAAAACCCTCAATGTTTTATTCAAATACCGTTGACGGTCTACAGTATTGTTGGCGTTAAAAAAAAAAGTTAAGCAGTGATTCATACCATAAGGATATTTGCATTCGTTTCATACGGTGGTTGGTGCAGTCGTTCAGGATTTGTGATAAGTGTTGTGAAGTAACTCCAGAAGATCAGTGGAGGAATTATATTAGTAATTAGTCCTCATTGTGGCTTTTAAGTTATCAAAGTTTCGAATTATAACAGAGCCTTGGAAAAAATTACGTAGACACATTGTTTGTGCTTATTTTGGGTTTGTGGCAGCTAACCTTGCTGTGGGTTGAGGTTCGTGCGTGAGGGGCTGCTGCGACTGGTTCCTGCGTCGGCGCTGAAATTTTGTGGTCGGACGGGCCAAGTTTGTATGTTCAGGTAAGGTGTACCCAGAAAAATATACAATAACTGGGGAACACCGCGTGTTTTTTTATTTTTGTTTTTGTAATCCAAAGTTGACTTTTGGATGTGTTTTATTAATATATTTTTTTAATTATTTAAATTTATTAATATTACGGGGTTTTACAAATTTCTAGTGGCGTCACGTACGACACATCCCAAAAAAATCGATTCACATCACCTGTTTGGTGCCTTCTCAAACTTTTCGGTTAACGTTTTTTTTATTATTTTCCATTGTTTTTCAGTTCATTAATTAGTTATTATTTGTTTTGCATTAATTACAGTTTTGCGTAGAAAGATTTTTTTTCTGGTTTTTCATTCAGTTTTCTTCAAGTGAATTTTTAATAGTGTCATGTGTTGGTAATTCCTTTTCGTCGTGATCACGTGATGTATGGGGGCGACCCCATGCTGACCTAGGGCCATGACGAATGTATATCGGAGTGTTGCTTTGCCCGGGATGGGGGTGTCACTAGGGGACTTCGACCAGGTCTGTCGGAAGGGCGTCCTTCCTTCTCTCCTATGGCGTCGGTGTCCGCTGCGCCCGGGAGACGGCATCCCGGTAGGCGGCCCGGCGAATAAGGGGGCCCTTTCGGCATTTATTATTATCTACCACTGTGGTCGTGGCAAAGGTAGGATAATTTCTCTTGACCCGTTCGTTTTATCTCTATGCGGTTTTCTAGCATAGAAATATGTTTAATAAACCCCACGCCTAGCGACGAGTGTAGCCAACACCATACCGCAACCAGACCGCTATTTCTATGCTTTGCTAACACAATCCCTTTTGGGGGATTGTGTTACAAAGTGAATCGGTTCAGTTACACTTGCAGCAATAAGTAAACCTGTAGCTCTATTTCCACTTTGGAAATTGATTCGCTTTGGAATTTCCGCAGATTCTGTTACATCCTGCCAAGAATCATAATCACTATCGGTATCATTATCAATTACTCTAATTTTCTGTTTTCTTTTACTACTAATCTGATCATTTTCTTCACTCTCATTAATATCACTTGTATAAATAAAATTGTTATCTGTATTGGTTCCGACAAGTTAATTGTTAAATTCATCATCACAGCTACTAATATCGTCACTTGAAAATATTTTAAAATAATAAATCTTCCTTGAAGGGCGCAATTAAACTGATCAAAATAAAAGCGTTTGCTAACTCTACTTTCCAAACATGTGCACAGAAAAAAATAACGGTAATCCATTGTTTTTTGTTCTTTCTCTTGTTGCAAGATGAATGAGAGGCACCACTCGTGTTGTTTCATTAATATTGCATGGTGAGTGAGAGGCACCACTCGTGTTGTTTCATTACTATTGCATATTTGCATGGTGACTAAGGGCATCGCTCGTGTCCATAGGGTTAACGGAAAGCATTATAAAATCTATTGATCTCAACTATAAAATAATGTGTGAACGAATGCCCGAGACCGAGATTGACAATTAATAATTTTGTACCGTAAACGAAAGTTAGGGAATCATTTGCTGTGATAAATATGCAACCACTGTCTTTTGATTGTCTGACAATTTTTTAACGAGTATCATAGATACTGGAGCCCCCCGTTTGTATTTATTTACCCCATTTTACCGATTCCAATAGTTTTCGCTACAGTAAATAAAGACAATGATTTTCTTTTTTAAATAAGTTATGTATATAGAATTTATTTATAGTTTCAATTTAAATTTATGTTTTATGTATATAATTTAATTAACAAAAAATAATAATATTTTTTTATATATTAGGTATATAGTATATTTTGGCCTAAAAATTTGTTTGATGAAATAATTGTGATTGCCTTTGCGAAAAACAGTTATATAGAATTTAATTTTTATTTTTAATATTATTTTATATTTTATCTGAATTTAACAAGAAATGCAGGTTTTTTAAAAATCGAAAAAAATTATGGCACTATTGTATAGCAAATGTTATGTTTTTTTTTATTTATAATTTTATAATATGTATATATTTAACGGTATATTTCTTTTATTATAAATATAAATATATTTTTAATATACATAATTATTATTTATTTCATTCTAATTTTATATAAGTATAATTATAATGAAATAAAATTTAAGAAAAATAAAAATTTTCTAACAAGAATTAATTTTTTAAAAATAATTTATTACATTTAATTTTTTGTTATGTATATATACTATATACATAACATAGATGCTATTTATATTATTAATTTAATAAAACATTTAATAATTAAATTAAAAATTAAATTTTTGTATTTTTTTTTTTTTAATACAATAACATTTAAGTTTCGTTAACAATAAAATGCTAGTGAAGAACTATGGGTTACGGTTGAGTTTTAATTCAGAAGATAATTTTTGTAAATTGTTTTTTGGCAGAGTTTTTAGTACCTTACCAATTTCTTGCTCAGCACCAAATAAAAAATAAATCATACATTTCCTGAGGATCTAAATAATTTTACAATTTATTGTGCAATGTTTATTTCTGTTACCATGGGGTTACAAAAAAACTTTAAAAGAGACCCACGATTCATGAAGCGTAACTACTTTATTTAAATCAAACAAAAAAAAAAAATTGTAAAAACTATAAAACTATAATAATATTAAGTGCGAGTAAAAATTCAGCATGCGAGATAATTGTTTCTAACTAATTAAGAATTTTATTTATATTATATACTCGTAAATATTGAAAAATGTATTTTATTATGTTTAAATATCGAAAAATTGTTGTATTATTTATGTATTGTATATATTTGTTGTTGTATTAATTTTTTGGTGTTTAGATTTTTAAAGAATTAACACTATATTTATGTATAACATTATGATTTGTGTATATGGAGCAAAAATTAAAGGACAAATAAATTTTTATTATTCGTTATTTTTTGTTTGGAAGACAAAATACTAAAAATATTGTTTAATTTAACGAAAATGTTTGTAATACTGTTTATTAAATATATTTATTCTAATTAAATAAAAAATGTAAGGGTTTTATGTATTAATAAATTGGTGGTATATTTTTATAAAAAAAAACAATTTTAATAAACTTAATCGATTTTTTTTGTAAATTTATAGCAAATCTATAATTTAATAGAATGTTGGAATGTGCTAACTGGTGATCGAAAAGAGATTAGTTTGAATATTTTTGACATAGCTGCTTGCTACCGTCTGCAACTCTAACTACCTAGTTAAAGAAAGAAATTCTAAGCATATTAATTTTTAAATATTTTTTGGATCACTACAAGACCGACAATCGACATAATTTTCTTGTTGCACTAGTTTCAAACCTCCGAAAGGTCTAAAAACCCAAGGTAAGTATCCAAATTTTATTACGTTGAGTTATGCTGGACAGAAAGAAACTTGGACCATTAATTGAAAAATATCATAAATAAATAAATTTTATCGATGATTGGTGTACTTAATTCACAACAAAAGGTTTAAACTAACGCAAAACCTACGTAATTTAAACGATAGAATATTAAATTAGGTTTAAGATAAAATTAAACAGATATAAAAAAATTCGGTTAATTTAGTCTTATAAATCAGCTTCAACTTTTTCGCCTAAAAGGTTTACATTTTGGGCAAAATTTTAAACATTTAAATTGTCACACTAATAAAAAAAAAATTATCTAATTAGGTTCTGACGATGTAAGTATTGGTCCAATGCCAGATTTACCTCAAAGCTCAAATTTTTATCATATGAAATTAATTGTTGGGACTGAGTTTTGAAACTTCAATAAAGGCAATCAGATGTAAGCTTTACCGTCTTGTTAGAAAATCACATCGCCAAGATTCTAATAGTGCAGCGATTATTAGCCAGTAATATGGTCGACATTGGCTTTTTAAGTGCCAGTCTTTTGGGACAACATTTTGGGATTCCATAACTTTTTAATGTAGTCCTGTTTTTGAAACATAGCCCCGTGGTCACAAGGAATAACCGCTTAAGTCAAATTAGATAAATTTTCTACAGAGGTAGAAAAAGTTGAATATTTATTTCGACTAAAACTACTACGGTTTGTCACCGCAGCCGTTGGCCAGAAGGCATTACCACTTAAAAATTTAAAATTAAGTTAGCTCAAGATAAGGAGAGATAGAAAACGTTGAATATTGAAAATAATTTTTGTCTAAGTCGACTTAAGCGGTTATTCCTTGTGACCACGGACTGCCCTAGACGCCATATTGTGCAAATCTTTGCACTTTTCTTCTGAACATAAACTAATAAATACTAGTTAATGGGACATTTTTCAAGATACTTAATGATCAACAAGTTTCACAGCTCGAACAATAGTAAAAACCCCTATTAGAAACCCTCAAGTCGCATGTATATGAAAATATCTATGATACAAGTCGCATGTATATGAAAATATCTGTTTTTTCACTTGGTACATATTAAGAAAGTTGAAAAGAAACATCTTTCAACAAAAAAGTAAAAAATATCTAGTAAGCATATTTAAGCATCAACTTTCTAGGCCAGCAATCTAACGACAAAATTTTTTGGGTGCCCTTGTGACTAAGCATTTTAATTATTACTCTTGTATAATTAAGGTAAAAATAAGTGCATCTATCACAGCATAAAAAAAGAATAAAATAAAAAAAGATTTCTTAAATTAAATTTTTATAAACGATTTTTTCTTTGGCATGCATATAATTATGTTTTTTTAAAGAATTAGTAGTGTGAGTCAAATAAATGCTTGAAAAGTAAACTAAATTTGTATATAGGACAACGATATGTTTTCTGTGCAATAAAACTAAAACTGTAAAATTGGCAAGATTTCTTAAACATTAGATTAGACAATAAATATACATTCTAAATGAGCAGTAACTATATATAGATCCTAACTTATACATCCTCAAAATCGATAAACTCGACAACAGCGAAAACGAACTCATAAAATATACAGTCTTCTAATTCGAGAAAGATAGATAAAGAAAATATCTGTTAACAGTTTTGTCTATATAAATCTTAAAATGTGTTAAACACAGCTTTTTGGTTTTAGTTGAACACATAACATCGATTAAACTTTTTTTTTTTCCTTAATTATAAAACTCAAAATTAATTTAGTTTTCAAATTACATATTTCGGTACATCCAGTATATATTGTGGAGTTTATGCTTTAAAAATCTGTGGAAATTCATTGGCAATTTCTCGTACCAGCTGTTGATCTTTTGCGCTACATTCGGTCTCCTCACAGAAAATTCGCGTAAATATTTTCATTAGATCTTGTTTACGATGTGTATGCTCCGTATAATCGGTGTTACGTAAAATTCGACGACATAATTCTAGATACCATTTTCTAAGCTATAAAATTAAAAAGGAAACCCACCCACCCCAACAAATAATTAAATTTCACACACAGGAATTACATCAAATACAAAGTAAGCTTACCTTATCCCCAGGCGATAGATCAGATAATTGTCGAACTAGAATATCAATTAATACTTTGTTGTCATTCATATAGAATAAAGCTGCTGTTTCTTTTGTACTAAATAAATCAACAAACATTTTCAATACAGAATTTACAGGCGGCGATGTATGACTTAGTATTTGTATTGGATCCTCTGGAATGAAAACAAAAGGAAATTTTATTACGTTAATTTTGTATAAAAATACAAATTCAAGCCTACCTTCACGATTAACCAACAATAAAATTTTCTCGGTAAAATTTTTTGCATCGGTAATTTTTTTTAACGCCTCCAACACAATATTATTAGCAAAATCATCAAATTGTAAATTAAAGGATAACAATAAATTAATCATAACATCGGGCAATATTCCCATTGTATCCTCATCTGGTGGCGTCTCGATTATTGTTAACAAGAATAATACAAAATCAGTACCCAAGTTTTCTGTAATTAAAACATCAAATACGATTAGATCGAGTACAGTATTTGATACCACCAGTCTTACCTTCATGTGTTATAGGCATTTTCTGTCCAATCGAAAATATAATCGTTAACACGGCAGCCAATTCTTTTAATCGCATCACCTTTGTAATACTCACTTTCATATCTTCGACCAATTCAATCGGTAGAATTGAATTTAACATTATATTCACCGCGGTAAAATCTAAATGGCACATAGCTGTTAACGCATCTAAAATCATTTTTCGTATTGTCCATCGCGTTTCCATTTGATAGTACAACACTAAATTTGTAGTACTTTGATATTGATCATAAATCATTTCATGACAACATATTTTTGGATCCGCAAGTGTCAATATAGCAGTTAAATCTTTTAAAAAACGACTTATATCATCTTCATCTTCGTACAACATCCAAGAACGTTGTTCTGTATCATTTTTACATTCGGCTAAATCCGCAAATATAATTCGTAAACGCTGAGCATCATGGGTTTGTCCCAACATATTATTAGGGGCTGATAGTGGGCCGGTTAAATGTGATGCGATCGATTCAAAGTAAGGAAGCACCTCATTGGGTAGTATTGTTTCTAATTCGGAGAGTACAATTCGTAGAGCAACGCAAGAAAGTTCATGACTTAAATTTGTGCTTTGTCTTACCGAATCGATTATTTGGTAAACATCTTGATCATCAATTTTAAAAGTTTTACTTGATGGATCATGATCAAGGGGCCCGGTACTTCCATCATCACCACCGGCACCACCAATCGCGCTATGTGATGACAATGAATCATTTTTTTCCATTTTTAAATCGATCACCTCTTTTATCGATGTATCCGGTGATTTTGTTTCGATTATTGAATCATTTTTATCATCATTTTCGTTAAATTTCTCGGTTATGTCACATTTTGAGACGGTTGTGATTTCATCACTTGTCGTCGTCGTGGTTGTATTGTCCGATGGTTCAGAAGCAATACTATTATCGTAGTGCGTAGCTTGATGTGAACTAGTTGTTGGTGTTGTTACCACTGGTATTATTGGTGATTTTATTGCGGCTGGTGGCTCTTGTTCCAATTTTGTTGCGATCACACTCATACTTGGACTTTCGGTTACAAGCTGTGGTAATTGAGTGCCAACCGCAGGACTAGACATTGATTTTTTGGTAAACTCTGGTTTATGATTGGAATATGATGTGTGGTTTTCGTCACGCGTTGGTACTGAAAACGATTAGAGTAGGTTGTAGGTTATATAACATAAATTTGAAAGTTATCTTGACCTACCACAATTTTCTAGCACCCGAGTTTCTGTGTTTTTAATGCTTCCATTGGCTACTTTATCTTTACTTTCTTTTGCCACGGGAGTTTTGGGCAGATCCTCAGTTGGCAAATGAACTGGTGGACAGAGTACAGCTTGCATTAAATCCTTTTTCTCTTCTAGTTTTTGTATCAACTCGTCCCGCGAAATTATCCCGTTGATTTCTGTCTCTTTTGATAATTTCAATGATTCAATGCTGGAGTCTAAAAATCCGACTAAAAACTCTGGTTCAACCTAATAACCCCAATTAGAATAAAATATTAATGATTCAACGTTATTGATTTGTCCCTAATTTTTGTTTTTTGCTGTGAATTCCAACTTTTTTTATTCAGTTTTACTGTGAACTTGACACATATAATTCACCTCGTATTCTACACAGCCTCCCATATCTCACTCATCCCACCCACCCCATTTATATCCTGATCATCACCTACCTTTAATTTCATTACATAATTTGATGGAACAAATCCAATATTTCCTTTCATACTAACAACCTGCCACCAATTTCGTTGCCGAGCGCTCGTCTGATGTAATATAAAGTATTCCCCTTCATCGAAGCTGATTGTTTTTGGATAAACGGCTTGAAAATCATATAAGGCCTTAAGCATTTCATAACTCTCTGTGTACACACAGGGGAAGAAAAAACAAACGACGGAATTAAAATAACAATCATTTAATATCAATCAAATTAAATTACCCATTGTATTGAAATGTTTATCACTCATTATTATCGCGATATTTTTTTGAAAAGTTAATTTGTCTTTGATGGTTTAATATAATTTTGAAAATTTTTTATTTAACACACCCATCAATTTATTATTTTTGTACAATTTTTTTTGTTTTTTGCACAAGGCCACACAAATGTCAATTTTGACAGTATTTTTTTGTTTTTTTTTTTAAACAAGGTGGACTATTATTACAGGTAACAACAATATTTTTGTGTTTGGTACTATTCGAAATGAAATTGACATATTGATTTTTTATTATGGCCGTAGAGTTGTTTACACAGTAAAGGCGGAAGTATCGGGGTTTTAATTTCTGTGGTTACAAATCATAGTGGCTTAAGTGAAAAATGCGCATTTTTCAGGAAAACGGTTTTAAAGTTAAGAGTCGTTCAAAATCGTATGAATTTTTTGAATTCTTGCTTTTTTAAATGATTATTACGGTTGTTTGTAGTCACCGGAATATTACAAAAAATTGATATGATATGAAATCGAGTCTGGAGGTTTCGAATTTGAGATAATATGTAAAACGGCTTATCTCACTTTAAGCCACTATGATTTGTGACCACAGATTTAATAAATTTTTTATTAAATTATTCTAAAGCGAATCAAATAGGGGACTTAATCGTTAATCTACTATTTGACTGTCATCGTAACACTTCTTCGCATAACGGCGTGAAGCGGTAGTGTTTATAAGGAACTGTCGCAAGAGTTCATTACCGTTCCCATACTTCTCAAGTTTCTTGTCTCGCTGATTCAGCGTCCGCAAGAACCGTTCCACCTGACCGTTCGATTGCGGACTATGTGCTCGATTCCTCTTTCACAGCAGAATTGCTTGAATTGTTCCGATGTGAATTGCGGTCCTTTGTCGGAAATGATTGCTTTGCAATTGCCGTCTCTTGCAACGGCTTCTTCGAATCTATTATCTATCTGTTGTCTGCTGGGACCTCGTGCTCTGCATCTTGCAGACGTCTGACCTTTTTGAAAAGGCGTCGATGATGACAAAATACCAGAAGCCTTTGTCTGAACCAGCGAAGTAGACGTGCAATCCGCTTCCGGAATCGGCCACGACTGCAGTGTAGCTTTGATTGGTGAAAACGCATTCGTTCCGCAATTCACACAGGATCAAACTGTCTTCCCGATGTCGTTGTCGGGAGATGGCCAGGAGATTTTCTGCCAAACTAATAGCTTCATGCGCTCAGTGCTAGGATGATGTAGCGCGATGATGCGATCACCGAAGAAAATGCAACCGTTGATGACTGTGAGCGAATTTCGTCTTGGGAAGTAGTCTGCAGCGTGAGCGTCAGGAATTTGCTCTCGTTTGCGCGGCCAACTCTTCTCAATGAAATTTGTGCTTACCTTCAACGTCTCGTCTCGACTTATTTCGTGCTGAATAGCTTCGAAGGTTACTGGCAGCATCTTGGCGGTGTCGATGGCGAAGCAACCTAGTGAGCCTTCTGCAATGATCTTTGCAATGAAGTTGGAGTCTTGTGGCGCGTAATTTAGGTTTATTACGTTTGCCTTCGTTTTACTTTCTCCGGGCTTTTGCCTCGTTTCTATGAATCATATCGGAGAAGGGTGATGGTTCACGATTATTTTTTTCGGAAACCATTTTTCCAACGATGACGTCTTCGTTAGGCTTTTCAGTTCACTAATGATATTCACGTATGCGAAGCTCTTCGTCTCGACGTGTTCAATCTCGAAGTTGTATGCGAGCAATATCAAACCGTAGCGTTGGAGGCGGCTTACCGTTTGTACCGGAATTCCCTTCTTGTTGCCGAATATTGCGAGCAAGAGTTTAAGATCCGTTTTCCGCAGTTTTGTCTGCTTCTCTGAATGAGCGTGAGACATGCATTACTGGGCGCAAAGATTTGTCGGGCATCTCTTAAATTGCTCCCATTTCATAGCTGGAACCGTCAGCGGCAACGATCAACTTCTTAGTTGGTTCGTAGTGAGCAAGTCCGAGATCAGATGCTAGAATTGTCTTGAGCTCGTCGAAAGATTCCTGATGTTTTGCTTCTCATGCAAACGTCACATCATCTTGAAGAAGCTCATCTAATGGGCCGCGATGTTTCTTGATACCAGCAATGAATTTTTCGTACCAGGTGACTGCTCCCAGAAATGCCTAAAGCTGCTAGACCTCTGTCGGAGGCGGAATGTTCTGGAGCGTCTTGATCTTATCTGGGCTCGGTTTAATGCTGTTACTGTCGATTATGTGACCAAGAAATTCGAGTTCTTTCTGACGGAAACCACACTTATCGATCTTGAGGTGAAAACCGTTCTCCTGAATGCGATGAACGGAAAAGCGATTTTTGCTTCGCTCATCATGCTTCTCACAAGTGTTTAGAATATTCTCGGTACTGGTTTGACTCCTAGCTGCAACCGATTGACTTGGAAAAGTCCACAGTAAGTGTTGATAGTCATCACCTTCTTTAAGCCGTGGTCGAGCTCGACATGAAGGAACGCGTTTAAGAGGTCGATTTTGCTGAAGAATTTGAATGGCGATAACTGAGCAATAATATCGTTAGGCGTTGGTAGTGGAAATTGTTCCAGTTCGAGCTAGTTCAAGAGCTGCAAACGCTTGATTTCGTTCTCGATACGCTCGATAGGTTTTGTGCCTGGTTTGAATGTCAGCGATGCCTTTTGGGTGCAAAGGCCGAGTGAATCGCTGAAAAGAGGAAATTTGGTCTTCAACTCACTTGGGAATTGCTGTGAATCGTCGAGTCGGATGTTGTTGCAGACGCTGACGATGGGAACGTTCCATAGGTCGCGAGGTTCCATCCAGTCGTTGCCGAGGAGGTTCAAGCTTGAATTTGCGACGTATAGCATGGGCCGACTTCTTCTCGTCCGAAGAGCTTCAAGCGTGCGGTGAATTTTCCGGGCATCGATACCTGATCGTCTGAAGCGCTGATTGCTTGCTGTTCGCATGGTATAAACGTTGGTTCACCAATCTTTCGCCAATTTGTCTTGGAGATGATTTTCCAGTCGGAGCTAAAAACAAGTTGCAGGCGAAGTTTGTGATTTGCGGCTGAATCTACTTTATCTTGATCGGAATCGGCGCAGGAATTTGTTCGCCGTTGTACAATTGCCGGCTTTGTGACCCTGTACCTTGCATGTTTCGTAGATTTTGTCCTTGTACGAGTAATCCTAATGCCAGTGGCAGTCACAGCAGAAGTAGCAGTTGTTAGGAGGCGTATCCAAATTTTCAATTGATTTATGTGTGGATTTCTGCCGACCAGATTGCTAGCTCACAGACATCGTTCAGCTTCAATCTGGGCACCATGCCTGGATTGGCTACTGCTGCACGAGTTGTTTCGACTTCCTCGAGCTTAATGAGGAGCTTCTCGAGAACGAGTAAGCTTTCAGCTCCGGTAAGCGCTTTAACGAACATGAGGGCTTTAAAATCGTCGGCTGTGGACGTGGCAATCGCAGATTTTTTGCACTTCATGTTGACTTGGCTTGCGAAATCTCCCAACTTTCTCCTGAACCTTTAACGATGCTCAAACACTTGCAGCGGAGTGTGAAGATCGATCCTGTCCGTCCAAAAATCTGTTTCTCGAAAGTGATGGTTTGTACGGTGTCTGGCAGGATGCAGTCAGCAAAACGTCGGTACTCGGAGGTTGACAACTTCTAAGTGAGCAAACTTACCTTCTGGCGGACCGTCAATGTTTACGCTTCCTCTGTGAAGATGTGCTCGCGGGCACACCAGCGGTCGAACGTTTCGCCGTCTTCCGAGCAGTAGCCGAATTTTTCTATTCGATCGGACAGGTGCTTGTGTGTTTGTGCCGCTGCTGGTCGGTGAATTGCATCCGCTGGATTGGCTGAAAGGAAATCTCAAAATAATTAATTATTTTTATTCATCACAACTAAAATCAAAATTAATAAATCTGGTGAAACGAAAAAATGGAGGCTAACATATACATATGTTTATTAATGCCAAAAACAGTTAAATCGTTTATTATTTTTATAAAGGAGGCTATAGAATGAGATGCAAGTACCTTTTACGTATAGTTTCGTTTCGCTTTATTTTAATTGAATACGAGAAAAATTGGTTGCAAACAAAAAATTGTAAAAACTACCTAGTGAACTCACGTTTGCATATTACAGAAATCGGATCCGTTCACAGGCTATTAATAAGTGGTTGCAACCAAAAAAAATCATAATTATCCTACCTACAATAATAAACCAAAATTGTATAAAAAAAAAAAAATTCTTGTCAAAATAATAAATTGACAGCTGCATAAAAATGGCAAATTTTTTAGAAAAAAGTTGATTTCGTTTATTTTAATTTAATTTTATTTTTCTATTATTTTTTATAATTATTATAAATATAATTTGTTGCTACAAATGTTTTAAAATAATGTTTTTGCTACAGTATATAAATAATATATCGCTATAAAGTTAATTTATTTACCTTTAAAATTTAAGATTTTAGTTGCGTGAACAAAAGAAAATTTTGTCGAAGACCAGTTAATTATCCGTACTTTTTGTGTGTTTAATAAATATAATTGTGTAATGGAAAATCGGGCGCCTATATTTCGAGAGATTCATAAAAATACTTGGCTCAGACGTTTGTCGCATGAGGGGAAAAAAATCTCGGTCGGGCATAATAAAGTAGGTTAAACTTGATGGTTGATTCCACAAGCAAGTAGCGATCCATATAGACCATATTTCAATTTAAATTAATTACTTTCTTTCATTTTTTATATGATTTGTGCAGCGAAATGATCGATATTGGGTTGTATTTTGTGTTCATGATGATTGTGAAGCGTTACTGGAGGGATATATCGAACCACGTATTGCACCATCCCATGCGCCCGAATGGACGATATCTTTACAGAATACAATGCATATTTCCCATGCCCTTGTAGGGCTGGAACAGGATTTTGAATTTGTGATAACATCCCCGAATGAGGTGTTCCGATTTGCGGCCGCTTCTTGGGACTGCATGAAAGAGTGGGTGGAAACATTGCGTTCAAAATTGCGCGAAATGAAAATCATATCACCACGTGAAAATGTCTATAGTAAACTCCCCGAGACACGATTACCATTGCTTCCCACCCGAGATCCTACATCACCACTTCCACCACCCCCGTCGGCTATACCAGCTTTAGTTCCTGGAGTGGAAGTTGTGACATCAGTCAGTACAACACCGGCAGCTACTTCATCAATAGTTTTAACAAATTTTCCATCTACATCAACCGGAATCACTCATAGCAATTCCGTTACATCGCATGATAATATAGAAAATAATAGTCTCGCAGACAATACATCAGATTCATCTGAATCTGGAGATGTGCATCCATTTGTGCTTAATCCACCACCATTATCGAATACAACATCACGCAGCATCATGAATCTCCTATCGAATCCGATTCAAGCGTATAGCGCACAAAATAGTCATAAATCCCATTCGGATGCACAAAATAACTCTTCAACCTCATCGTCATCATCTTCCACAATCCAATCGAATCGCATCGATTTTAATAAATCATTTGAGAATTCATTTATCGAATCACCGGAAAATGCTCAATCAGATTTATCTGATTCTGAAATGATTGCCGAAGTTGAGGAGCAGCCCAGTTCATCTAAATTTGCAGCCAATTTACTTAAAATACCCAGACCCCAGACATCGAAATCGGCCGAGAAAAAAACCGCCACAAAAACAAGCCCATCTACGGATAAGAATTTATTAGACGAGACGACTTCATCGACGAATATTACAATTATACAACTTACAAATCCGGATCCGGTTGAAGAACCACCGATAGCCGAAGCGACTACAAAAAAAGAAGAAACCGAAACATTTAATGTACATATCATTCCGTCCAATAGTCACACATCAACGCAAACAAGTACAAATGATTCAGAAATTCCAAGTACCTCAAATAGTGTCATCAAACTGGTCGCCGCTAATGAGGCGGCCCAGACCTCAACAAAAGTTCAGCTTAACAATAATACAACAACAGTGAATAAATATACGGGTTATGGCAAGGTGAATGTCTTACCCGACAAAGATGTAAAAAAAATTGTGATTCTTCCGAAACCGATGCCGAACTTCATGGGCATCACAAACATATCAGTTGGTTACAGTAATAACATAATCAATACAGGACAGGATTACGAGGCCGTATTCTTTGCGAATTCAATTCCACCACCATCCCCGCTTCAATTAAGTGCGTCAACAAGTCGAGTAAAATCACCGGATAATGAGACCCATTCGTTGGTCGAAATAAACACATCGAGTGGAATATCACGACATCATTCGCTTGGACATTCAGATACTAAATCAACAACTATCGAAGTTATTGAAAAACCGATTGTTGTAACAAATGAAAGGGCTGCTAATAAATCATCATCCCATCAAAATAAGCTTGCGGCACAGGCAGCAATTCCGTCTACTTCATCAGCTGCGATCATGAATGCGGTGGGAGAACAACGCAATAAATCAAGGTTAGAGACAAAAGGTAGGCATTTTTTAACGCGCGGCCTAACTGAACTCAATATAAATCGATCGAGTCGACATGATCGCGGTGATCATAAAAAATTGCTAACCGCAGAAGAGAAACAAAAGGCAACAAATGATATGAAAGTGGCCATAGAAAAGCTACGGAAAGAATCTTACGAGCAGAGGCGACGAAGCTCTTCGGTTTCGGAGACGCGAAATGGGCGAGGTAAGTGATTTTTGATACAGTATTATGTGAACCAGAATAGAAATAATATTTTGATTCCAGAAAATCGTCATATGTCACCAACGTCACCTCATGTTAGACCACTAGAACCTCCACCGCATCCTATTTCTCGATTAACGCTTCGGGAGCAACAAGTAATTCACCTGCGCAAGGAAATTATGCATCCTGGCGGAGTTCGGTATCAACTTCGTCGAAAAGAATGTATAGGCTCTATAGCACTAGTCGATGCTTTTGGTGCTGTATGGTAAGTCTTATTTTTACACTAGAGAGTGTTTAATAGGAAGCTAATTGTCGACTTTATTTTTCTAGGATTGCGGGTTGGAAACAGAAAGAGCATCCGATTTTATATAATGCCTTACATATAGGTGATCAGCTAATTTCATTAGGCGCCATAGCAGTAAGTACAGCAGCGGAGGCAAATAAAATTATTAGGTCGTCGCAAAGTTTATATGTAAGCTCACTTTTTTCCTTTTTTTTTAATTTGAAAATTTTCTAACGAGGTTCTTTGTCTTTTAATTTTAAGATCGAATTAACTATACGACGAATACCATTTGGTCGGGTTTACGCAATACGTCGTGAAATCGATGGCCAGTGTTTAGGTTTTATACGCGATGGTAACACAGCGACAATTGTCGATATAGTACCAAATAGTTTAGCGGCACGGCACGGTTTGCCGCCAAAGGCCAAATCTTGTGATGGCCTGTCGTTAACATTTTGGGTCCTAACCGAAATTAATGGAAGACCATTGAATTTATTTTTTAAAGATAGCGAAGTTAGTGATAGATTAAATGCAATCGGCCGTGATATCTCAATATTAGTTCAACCATCTGATTTGGTAACAAAATTGAAGAAACAACTAAAATCTCTACGAAACCATAAAGATTTTATTGTGCAATAATAATAATAATAATAAAAATGATCGTAAACATTTATAATTTATTTATTTAATTAATTAATTAATTTTTGAAAATCGTGATACAAAAAAAAAAAAAAAAAATTATATCAAGTCAAGTTTAGGTGTAAAAAAAAATTGTTGAAATTTTTAGGAAATTGTTTTTGTAAATTTTGCAATAATCTCTCAAGTGATAATAGTTTTTGTTTTGTATAATATTGTAGATTTTTTTTTTACTTGTGAAATATTGTTTTGTAATTTTATACACAAATCAGGTACGTTGATTGAATTAGGCGGTTTTTTTATGGTGCCTTAGATTTTAGGAGGGTACCGTTTTTGATGCCATATAATAAAATATTGAACTCACCACTAAACAAAAGTGAGATATAGTGCAGCTAAAATACATCTAGATTTGTTTTGTATATAAAATAGGTGCAATTTGTTTAAGTTTTACCAGAAATTTGGTTACACTCTGAATACTACATAACATTTTAATTATAATTCAATTTATGAAATGAGAAAATTTCTATTTTTTAATGTGATGAGTTCAGTTGGAATTATGTTTTCACGGGTAGCATAGCGATAGTAACACACTAAAGGAAATCTGACTACTACTACTAATAGGGCAGATGCTCGATTGTCTGGTAAAAAGAAAATTTCATGTTCAATTTGTAACTTTATAGGGAGTCTTACACACGATCCAACTTAGGATCCGATTTGGCTAATTAATTTTAATTTTCTTTATTTTTTTCTTATTCTAACCACACACTGACCTCTATTGCAAAACTGATTAGTGGTAGATTTGGTCGGTTTTTTTTCGCTGGCGCTTCATCCCATAGAGGAGTCATATAGTTTCATAACATTTTTTTAACGAATATAATGAGTGATTAATTCATTGATCTTACATTAACCAGCCGTGATTTAAGGAGCTTAAAGCAAGCATGCTAACCACTGTACCACTGGGGCGGCAAATGGAATTTTTTAATGGATGGAATTAAAATGAGGAACCAAGGCAATGAATACTATCGATTGAAATTGTTCGCAAATATTTTGTTTATTCCATATGAAAATTGCTTGCTTGCTGAACAATCGTGTATTTGGACCAATATCTTATAAAATTGTAAACCGGCTGGTGCTTAATCACATTCATCAAAATGTGTCAGTTAATTTAAACGTTTTAGAGAAGAACCTTAAAGAAGGTATTTTTGATCTATTTAGCTGAAAATTCGAAATTTAACTGTAACTTCAGTTCACATTAGTAGAATACCTTAAAAATAAAATCGATTAAACACATTTATTTTAACTCACCTGTGGAAATTTCCAGCGTAATTTATAATTCGTTGAACTCATTCCCTGAAATATAAAAAATAAAAGCAAAACAAATTGTTTAAAACGTGATTAATCAGCACAACAATAACAAATTATAATATGAATGAACTGACGTTTAGATACACTATACATATTACATAAGTTAACATATGATACTTAAAAGTATGTTGCGGTATAAAATATTTGTTTTGTATATCAATAAATTTACAAAAACTATGAATGAAATTATTTTGATAATAATTATAATAATATAGAAATAGAAATTAATTAAAAAAAAAAACGAAATATTTTTTATATGAATCTACTTACAACTTTTCGATTTTTTTTAATGTATAGATATTAATAATTTTAAAACTTATATCAGTGAGATGACTGTATGTAAGTATATAGTTATACATATTTATAAACTAAAATTCTTAGGTGTATACATATAATAAAATACTAAATTGAAATGTATAAAAAATCATAATACTTTAACAAATCGAATAAAAAACTGAAAAATGATATTAACTTAATAAATTATGTGTTGTGGTTTAATTATACAAAGCGGTTTCTTTATTAATTAACCGCCTTCCTAAGAAAAGGATATTTAAAATTCTGTCATTGCTACTATTGTTAGAATCATTCTGGTAAATAGATGTTTCTGACTCCGAGCCTTACGTGGGTTTCTAATAAAAGAAATATTAAATATCAAACATACTGACAAATGTCACAAGATGCAGGCTGTTCTTCGTTGCTAATATATTTGTGTAATTCAATTTTGAAAGTGCTAAGCATCTTTCATTGCTTCCCGTGGTACATAAATAATTTCCCGAAATGGAAGATATAATTACTTGTGTCTAGTAAAGAGACCAGTTCAATAGTCTACTCGAAAGTTATACTAATTGTCGGTTAAAAGTCATCCCAAAAGCCCCGTTGGAAAACCAAAAAAGTCGGTCAACCAAAAAGTCAGTGCAGAAGTAAAAAATCTGTTGAAGAGTGAGCCAAAAAATCTCATTAGTCATTCCAAATGTAAGCCGAAAAGTGAAAAAGTTAGCTCAAAAGCTATAGTAAAAAACAGTTCAATAATTAGCCTAAAAGCAGCTCAAAAGTGTACTAAAAATTCAGCCCACGGTAAACAAAATATCTGCTTAAATAATCAGGGGTCCTATTATGAAATGAATCGCATTTCGCACTTTTTACGGATGCAATTCCTTTCGCATGTATGTAGGTATTATGAAAAGTGATATTCGCAGATCGCCTTTCTTTTACCCCTAATCAGTATACGGTATCAGTAAAAGCCTATTTTATAAGCTAACTTAGCGGTATATCATAGTAATGTTTTAAATTAATATTTGCTCTTTTAAATACATACATATTTGTATAAATTCTAGTGTTTCTGATTTGTGTGCATATTTTGTCATTTTTCGATGATTTCGCGCATATTCCGATTTTAACTCTAATTTTAGTGTTTTTGTTTTCAGAAGTATATGAACGTTAAAAATACTTAGATTGTTGGCTATAATCGTGTAAAGCTGCAAAAACCGATGTTTATCTGATTAAGATAAATTAAATATGTTTAGAATTAAAAAAAAAAAATTAAAAATTACGAAATCTGTAGAATTTATTGAATTTACAAAATTTCTAGTATTCAAAGAATTTATGGAATTAATAGAATTTATGGCGTTTTAAGAATAAGTCAAATTTGAATTTGTAGAATTTATAGAATAGACTCTGTTGAAACAATTTATAGAACTCATAGATTCTACAAAAATTAAAAAAATTTATTTTGTTAACTTTTTAAGTTTTATTATTTATTAAAATTATATTTGTTTGGTTTTAAACTTATTTTTTATTCTTTAAATCTCCGACGTTTCGGTGGTATTTTCCACCATTTTCAAGGAGCAATCGAAACCAACCCCCGGAACGGAAAATACCACCGAAACGTCGGAGATTTAAAAAATAAAAAATAAGTTTAAAACCAAACAAATATAATTTTAATAAAAAAATTTATAAAATTCATAAAATTTATTCAGAATTTGTAGAATTTATAGGATTTATATCATTTAAAAAATTGATCGAATTAAAATTCATAACGTTCACAGCAATTATAGAGCTCATAGACTTATTAGAATTTAAAAAATTTTAAGTATTTGAAGAATTATAGAAATAACTAAATTTTTACATTTTATATAGAATTTATAGAGAATTTGTGGCATTTATATAATTTGTAGAATTTATAGAATTTGTAAAATTTATAAAAATTATAGAGTTTATAGAGTTTAAGGGAATCATGGAATTTTGAGTTTGTAGAATTTTTAGAACACACAGAATTAAAACAATTTATAGGAACTCGAACTTTTCTATAGAATTACTCTACAAAATTTAGAGAATTAGTAGAATTTAAAAAAATTACAGAATTTATAAAATTCATAAAATTTATAAAATTTATTACAAAGTTTATAGACTCAGTAGAAATTATAAAATTCACAGAATTAGTAGAATTTTTAAAATTTGTAGAATTTATCGGCTTTAAAAAATTTAGAGAATATATCGAATTTACAGGATTTGTTAAATTTATAGAATTGACAGAATTTAAAATACTTACTAAACTTTTAGACTTAATGTAATTTATAAAGAATTTGTGTAATTTAGAAAATTTATAGAATTATAATTCATAGAGTTTATAGACTTAGTAGAATTTATAAAATTTTAAAAATTTGTATAATTGATAGAATTTATCCATTTTTTAAAATTTAGAGAGTATATCGCAATCACAGGGTTTGTAAGATTTATAGAATTTACAGGATTTTCAGAACTTAAAACTTACTAAATTTTTTGACTTTATAGAATAGGCTTAATAGAAATTATAAAATTTGTAGAAACTATGAAATTTATGGAATTTATCGATTAATTTATAGAATAATCCACAAGATTTGCAAAATTGATGGGTTTGTAAGATTTTTTGAATTTGCAGAATTTAAAATACCTACAAAATTTTTTGACTTTATAGAATTTATAAAGAATTTGTGAGATTTATAGAATTTATAAAATTTATTAATTTAAAGAGTTGCTAGGCTTAGTAGAATTTATAAAATTTGAAGAATTTGTGAAATTTGATTTTATAAAATTTAGAGAATATATTGTATTCACAGGGTTTGTAAGATTTATAGAATTAAAGAACTTCCTAAATTTTTTGAACTTATAGAATTTATACAAAATTTTTGGATAAATAAAATTTATACAAATTTTGGGGTTCATAAAATTAAAAGAAAATTTATAAATTTTATTCGGAAAATTTATAAATTTTTATAGTATTTACTCAAAATTTTAAAATTTGTAGAAATTATAAAATTTTTTGAATTTATCGATTTTTTAAATTTATGGAATACACGGCATTTACAGAGTTTGTAAGATTTATAGAATTTACAGGATTTGCAGAATTTAAAGATCTTTCTGAATTTTAAAACTTTATATATATTTACAGAATTTAAAGAAATTATAGAATTTCTTTAGAAATATACATTCAGTATATTTGCATACATATTTTGCTTACTTTTAGAGCATAAACATCCGGGCTCTAATTATTACTAACATCGGAAAATGGATATAGCGTAAATATTAATTGTATATTAACCAAAAATGGCATTGAACGGTTAGCGGAATTTCCTTTACATTTTTAGTACAGATTGTAAGCTAAAATATTATTTTTAATTAAAACAGTTATTATTAGTAAGTAGTTAGAATTAGAACGGAGGGGGAAGGGGGGGGGGGCGGGGTAAACGGAGCATATATTTTGAAAATTTAGTTTTAAAAATTTGAGCGTGCACGGGTTGTTAAAATGCCAAATATCTTTCTCAAATTTAAACTGAAAATAGCTAAAAAATTGTAAATCTAATAAACTTTAGAATTTTTTTAGCAAATCTAATACCCAAAAATTCTGAAACGTTTTAATCATTTTTAATAAATTTTGCAAATATTCAAGTCTCTACTAATTAAAATTCCAGAATTTCAAAACATAGCGAAATTGTCTAAATTTTTAAATTTGTTAGTTTGTAAATCTTAACTTTCCAATTCTATAAAAGTTCCTAATTATGTAACTTAAACATAAATTCTGTTAGTTTTAAAGAGAGTCGTTCACAACAAAAACAAAAATTCAACACATTAATTGAAATTCATAAAGTATGTAAATATTTCTAAAATTTCGGCAATTTTCTAAATTTAATACTTTCCGCAATTTGCGAACTAGACTTAAAATATACCAATATACTCTAACTCTTATAAAATCGTTTAAATTCCGATTGGATTTGGAGTTGTATGCTATCAGATTGCAAAGCAAATTTATGCTATTCACATTGCCACTGAGTAAGATGTTTGGACACCGTTCGTTACACATTAGAAAAAACCTGATCTGCGGAAAATAAAAAAGCATAGTTAAAATCACGGCGGTTAAGTCGTTGGATTCGCAATGAGTTAGAATGCAAAAGGCCAGTTAAGTAGTTAGGCAATGCAAAGATATTCGTTCTATTGTGGTTCAAACAAACTGCAAACGTTTCGGAAGAGCCTCAAGTTCGAGACATACGGCCATATTATTTACTCGGTTTAAATTTGGTTTATTGACCATGGTTTAAATCGGTTAGACCAAATTTTTTCTGAAATTTCATATTATTCACTTGGTTTAAAAAATTTACACCAGAATGTTTAAACCAGTTGGCCGATAAACCACGCAGATTTTAAACCGCACTCCGACGACCGGTTTATGAACATTTTCGTTGGTTTAATCCATGTTTTCATATTCACTCGTTTTTCAATCCAACCAGTGTAATCGTGTTGTGAATTTAGTCAAATTAAATTTATTTTTGATTGAAGGTAAGTTCATCGTTTGATTTCGTCATTTTCGTGCCATTTTGCTGTGCATGGACACAATGAGAAAATATAAATCTATCACTCTATTTTATAGTCATAATTCAGAAATGGATGTATTACGTGAAATTGGCGACATTTTGATGTCCGCCACATCGTCGTCAGAGGGAGAAATAGATGCACTACAAGTGCGGCACGCGGTGCGACGTGCTTACCGCACCTACAAGCGCTCCAAGTTTGACAACTACGTCGACGTCGACTTTCGCAAATACTTTCGACTCCACAAGGTCGTTTTGGCGACTGCACGCCATGGTTCGCAACGAAGCTGGCGAATTTGGGGAGTACATGATAGTTGGCGATAGTGACTATGGCAATACACATTACTTGTGCACGCCATTCACATGCCACTGTAACATTGAGCCATTAAGTGATGCTGAAAAGGCGTATTAGCATTGAATGCAATCATTTCATTTTATCCAAATTATCAATCCAATATATTTATTTACCCGTTTTTTTTATTTTGTTTCCTTTTTGGAGAGCGGTACTTAATACGCGCATCGTTGTCGAACGCTCTTATGAGCTACTGAAACGACGCTTCCCGATTCTCATGTCGAGCATGCAGCTGCACCGATTGGAGTTGGTCCAATAAGTTATATCTGTGTGCTGTATGCTGCACAACATCTGAATCAACATGGGTGACATCGACGTGGACGACTTGCCATTGCCAGAAATCTTGGCCGATTAAGAAGCCGTCGTGGAAGCAGCACCGCCAGAACCTGTCGTAGCACCACAATTGCACGGACTCAAATTGTTGAAACGTTCGCCCAACGTTTAGCTGCTGGTGTCCTCGTGAGGAAATACGCCACCAAAGACAAGTGCCGTAAAAATGCAGCAAACAAAAAAGGCAAAGAAATCAAATAAAATATATTTATAATCAAAACATGTATTTTTTAATGAAAGGCATACGATTTTGAATACAAAGTTTTCAAGCATGCAAATCCGCATTCACATCAACTTCCTCTTCCACATATTCGATTATGGCGTCGGTCAAATCTAGCGGGGTTTCAGTTTTCGCAGAATTTCCATCATTTTGGCGATTTTTGTGATTTTAGTCTGGTTAGTTTAGGGAGTATTCTATTAGATGTTTGTTCGATCGCAGTGAACTCACAAGGTTCGCAATGTCTGCGATTGATGCTTGTAACAGAAACAACAAATGAAAAACAAGTTAACAAAAAAAATCGATTAATTGTAAATGCTGTGTTCTGCTGTAATGTGGTCAGTGCCACATCTCACATTTGGAATTGCTTCCGTTTGATCGCATACTCTTCCCGTTTTATTGCCAATTCCTCCTTTTTCACGTCTACGCAGAGAGTGCCATTCGTTACGGCGACGATTTTAGACAGCTATTAGGTTAGCTTTAGATTGATAATATTTATCACGAGACACGAGGCACTTCTGAAGAGTTCGGGCTGCCCGAAGAATTCGATTGAATTTCATGTGTGGAGTTCGATTGAATTTCAGGTGTGGATTTCGATTGAAATTCAGGTGGGTAAGTCGATGAAAATTCATGTTCGGGAATCGATGCCACTGGCGTACTAAATGTAATCGCTCTCCAAGGAAATGATGTTGCCATTAATTCTGGTTGACTGGCATTGTTTAAATCATCAACCACGTTTGGCGACAGTGCTGCGTCCTCCGCCAAAACCGGCGAATCGCTGTCTGCTAGCCGAAGTCCTGCCAGCTTCACTAGAAGCGATGCCGCGAAGTCTTTCACGGCCTCCGAAAGATCAAAAGACACTTTCGGAGGCCTCGTCGGTGGCAGTAACCCCTCTCCAGTGGCCATTGTATACTGCGCCAATTTTTTCAGATCTTTTTTGATATTGGTGGTCTGCTCTTTTAACACACTTGCATCTCGTTGCTGGATGCCGGGCGAAGCATTGAATACTCGAGCGATATCTTCCCACCCCGCCAAACGGCCTTGGGTAGTAATTTGTTCGATAATACCAAACGACACAACAAATCCGTTTCAGTTTGCGTGAACCGCTTGGAGCGTGATTGGTACAATCAATAAATTGGCTTCTTTCACATTCACTCCCTTTATTATTTTTCGATTCGTCATCGTTCACGAGAAAGAAAACAATGTTTACAAAACATAAGAAACAAAATTTCACATTAATTCAACAAATCCAGAATCTATTGTAAAAATAGAAAACAATTTCGAAATTTCATGAATGGTTCGTAAAAAGTTTACAAAATTTCTTAAAATTATCAAATTCGATGATTAAATCAAAATATCAAATTTGATTTAAACCATTCAAAAATTCGAATTTTTAATGTTCCATATAATTTCCTAAGATCTTTCAAACTTGCAACTTTTGATATTTCCAAAACACAAGTTCGATTCTAAAGTTTTTGATTTCAAATATTAAAGTATAATTCGAAATTGAAAAATCCAAGTAAAAGTAAATCTACGGAAGTTTAAGGTGAGAATTAGAAATTTAGGAAAATGAAAATTTATAAAATTGATTCTTGCAAATAATTTAAAGTTTCTTTAATTCAATTTCAAATTTAAAATACCATCTTGCCAAATTCGGCTTCCTAAATTTCAATTACTGTAAACTAGCTTTATTGTATAGTTAAGGTTGGGCATTCCAATCTGATAATTCCAAAATTATAAATGAAAGCACAAATTTTTAATAAAAAGTTAGTTACGAAAAGCGAAGTAACAAAATTTTTAAATTTTTTGATCTCAACGGGACTTTAAATATTTCCAAAATGTTCATAATTCAATATTTCATTTCAGTGTTAAAGTAAAATTTGGTAAGAAAATGAAAATTCGGCAAATTAATTTTTGAGATGAAAATTTAAAGTTTAATTTATAAAAGTTATAAATGATTGATTTTAAAGTGAATAAACAATATATGTAATTGTATTGTGAATTTTTCCTATGGTGTTCTTTGAAATAGCCATTAAGAAAATTTATAGATATATAACATAGTCAAGCTCTATCTAAATTAGCCATATTCCAGAGTTGTACACAAACATTATAGAAATTGTTGTTCATTCAAATTGAAAAACGGCTTATTTCCATTACGATGCGTATTTAACGTCATTCGGTTATTTTCTTCATGAATTATTTTATTCTTATCGCGCATAAAGAAGTATAGCTTCTAGCTTCAAAATAGTTTGCTTCCAACTGCACTACATCAAAAATTTATAAGGACCCCAAACATCACTTCCACTTCGTTTATTAACTAAAGAAGAAAGGTTAGACCTCCTCAATACTTGTCGGAAAATTTGACTAATCAAAACATTATGAAATTCTTCTAAACGGATACTAACACAATACTAACTTGGTACCTTAGGCCGTGGTGCTTACAAGTTTAAATTATGTCATTCCCCATTAAAATTCATTATTTGCTGATTATTTCATATTATTTAGTAATTTGTCTTTGAACTACTATCTGAAAGTCATTCAAAAGTCGAGCCTAACGTTCCTATCTGACCGTAAAATTTTGCGCTCTTTCCGAATCCCGGGTAAAAAATAGAGATTTCTATTTAATAAATTCAAGTTGACCTTCAAATGACCTTGAAGGTCGAATTGAAGGTCACCATCCATCGCGCCCCTCCACCCTTAACAAATTAGCACCGTTCTCGAGATAGAAGCGTGGCATTTTTTAAAAAACTCATTCTGTATTATGAACAGTTAAAATTCTTATGGAAATAAGGAATTAACGATATCGCTTGAAAAAATTTTACAAACAACAAAACAAAAAAGAAAAGTAAAAGAAAGATAAACAATGATGATTATACAATCTTAAAACTATAATTTGTAATTTAAGAATTTGTTTTTACGTTAACTACGTTATTTATATACATACATATATAAATGATTATTTTGCATTTAGTTTGTTAGTTTGAAATATTTCAATTTGGTTCAATGTTATGTGAATAATAATATATAGAAAATTTGATTTGATTATAAATTTATTACGTAAGGATAATTTATTTTGTAATTCAATCATTTATTTTACTTATGTATCTAAGATTTGTATGTCAATGATTTGATCGTCATTGCTTAGAGCCATTTTTCGCTAGTACTCTTGTTGTCAATGTTCTGTATTAGTGGGTATGGTATTGCTGATAACGATGTGACTGCCTGATTTAGTGTCTCTCTTGATCGTCTTCGCCTTGATATATTTGGTAGCCACGTAAAGGGATATTACTACCGCTATTATACCATACATTGTTAGCAGAGCTTGCCCGTTCCTGGACGCAACAACTTCAACAACGATGTCAGGCAACATTTGCTACGGTTAGTACAAATTTGAGTGACCGCTTGGGAACATGATGATGGAACGAAATCTCGCCCGTCCCACCGCCCAACCGCCGATGGGAACAATAGTGGAGACTAATAATTAATTAAATTAAACAGTTTTTCAGATCTTGCGGTTACAACAGGGGGACGCTGGGTAATTTAAAATTGCTAAAATGGTCAATTTCTGCTTCAGAGTTTGGAAAGCGTTTTCACAATTTGCTGACTATCTAAAAATTACATTTTTCCTGAGTAACATGGTTAATTGGTTCGGTAATCTCCTGAAAAATTTGGTATGAATTTCCCCATAATAATTGGCGAGTCCCATGTAGGAGTGAATTTCATGCTTGTTCCTGGGGACGGGACATTTAATAACATTTTCTACCGTCTTAGGGTTTAGTTTGACCCCTTTATCTGTTATGATATCCACTAAATAATTTACCTCCTCCGTAGAAAATTACATTTGGATGGTTACAGTTTTAAGTTGTATTTCTGAAAAATCTTAAAAATGTCTTCAAGCTTTTGATTGTGATCGTTTAGGTTCTTACCATATAGTATGACATCATCGAAATATACAAAACACTTAAAACTTTGGAATCCTGTTAGAATGTGGTTCTTCGTTCTTTGAAAGGTGGCTTGAGAATATGTTAAACCAAATGGCATTCGATTGAATGCATAATGGCCATATTCCGTACTAAATGTTGTCTTATGTTGGTAATTTGGATCTATTCTAATCTGATGGTATCCGCTAGCTAAGTCTAGAATGACTCAATTGATCGAAAATGGGGAAACGTATCGCCTATGGTAACATCATTTAACTTACGGGAATGTAAGACGATTCTTCATTTTTTTTCCATTTGCGTCTGATTTTTTGAGTACTGCTAAAAGCAGTGAATTAAAAGGACTAGTATTACGATAGATTTTTCCTACGTTAAACATTTCTTTAACTTGCCTGATCCCTTCACCAGTTTATTCCATTTATCATAAAAATTAAGCTGTCTCTTATTAGAAAACAAAGGAGAACAGTTCTAAAACAACGATGATAGACATGTCACTTGGTTCGCTTATGTTACCTACCTGTCTGGTTACCGTTATTATTATTATTGTTGAAATTATCCGACCTGCTTAATTATCCGTCCAGTCAATATTCAGGCTTTTAATGAACCTGACAATGCTGCTGGCCTGCATTGCTCTCCCTCCTAGTTGTTTACTATAGCATGTACTTCTGCTAGAAAGGCGGTACCAGCATTGGTACCCAACAAATTCGAAAGGGTAGTCCCACCTCCGTATATTCCTACCCCTGTCCGGTCTTCTGTTTTGATTTTACTCTTTCGAGTTCCTGGGAATGGTAAGTCGCTTGTAGTTGTAGGGCATCCAGCTTTACTACAGGAAGACTAAATAAAATTGGAGTGTGCCCGTTATCCAGAGTCCACATATTGTGGACTGATTAACCTATCAGCCATTTATTCATCGGCATGTGCTCTTCCACCTTAGAAAATGGTTTTTTGTCAAGGATTTCTCCTTTAGCGCCGTACTTTGGCCTGTGCCAAATGGCAAAATGTGCCAATGGCCTCAGCTACTAGAGATTGCCACGAGGAGGCAGCACGTACACATGCGCATTGTGACCAGACTACCCCTTACACAATTGTACCCATCACGCAGCTGCCTAACCAGAATCACTCATGTGATGTGCATCCTACTGGAAGGTTACGAAAGTTCCCATACAATGCGAACCATTACACCATAGAACCGGTTTATGATTCATTCATATTTAGAAGTTGTCAAAGTTTCGTAGTTATGTCATCTGGTAACAATTAAGTAACATAAACGTTGAGTGTTCTTAAACATAAATTTATATTATTCTCTAAATAAAATTTCTTTAAATGGAAAATGTCACCAAAATGTTAAACTTTTTTATTTTAGTTCTATGACTGAGTTAACGTACGTATTGTAGTTTAAACCTGCTTTAGTAATCAAAGCCGTTATACCAAATACTACATTCGTTTGACATTTGTTAATTTACGAAGAAATTTTTCGTTTGGGTAAACCCCCCACCGAATCACTAAAAATTATTACGAACTAAATATTAGTTATAATTATAAACATGATCTGATTTTGATACAAATCTATTGTTTCCAAGATTACTTCATCTTCTTACAATTGGAAATTTTAAATAAATAATCTCAAATAAATCTAGATTCTATACACAGATTTGAACTCAGTTAGCTGGATTCAAAGAGTTTTAACCTTGAAGAATAATTGCAAAAAAAAAAATGATTGACGACTATTAATCGAAAAATGGGGAGGTAAATTTGCCGGTCATGTTACAAGGTTATTTTTGATTTTATTAATTAGAAAATCATCTGTCTTTAATGCAAGAAATATCATTATAAGATAATGTGATGTGTGGTCACATTATTTCGCAGGTGTGACCGATAACGGATGTTGTTCATCTCGTTTTTATACCGGGAATTGCCTACACCTTAGATTTTTATTTGCCGAGACCTTTAATCTTATTTGTGGTGTATGAAACGTAAACTAATACGTAAGAATGTGATGTGTGGTCACATTATTTCGAAGGTGTGACTGATAACGGATGTTGTTCTTCTCGTTTTTGTACCAGGAATTGTCTACACCTTAGATTTTTATTTGCCGAGACCTTTAATCTTATTTGTGGTGTGTAAAACGTGAAGTCGTGAACGAATACGTTTATGAATATTAAAAACGAATAATAATAATAAGTCGGAATATTAAACTGGCAGTAAACTGTTTTTGATTTGATTTGTGTTATATATCTAATCTTAAATTATTTCTGACAGCAGCGCGGAATACCTCAGATCTTCCACATTTTATATATTTAAGCACAGCGCATTTGGCAAATTGCATCAGTATCGCGAGGTGAATCGTTGTAGTAGGACGCAAATATGGTTAAATTACAATTAATAATATTTATAGTGTTGTCACTGTGCTGTGCTAGTGTTTTTAGTGTTATTCATGAAGTGTACAGATGGAGGCAATTGACCTACACTGATTTGCCTGAAATAGGTGATGCTCATTAATGTTTATACACTTTTACTAACCTTTGTATACTAGTGAGTAAAGTAAGATATTATTCAAGAGGAATAAGTTTGTGTAGTACGAGCAGCTCTTTGCTCACACGAGTGACAGAAAGTTTTACCCAATTTTTTTAAATAAACAAGAATAGTTCGTAGACGTTGCTTACAAAATATCTTGAAGAATACTAAATGGGTTATCAATGGGTTTTTACCATCGTCCGGAAAATATTTAGCTACTTAAGGAACGCCTATTGTTAAAAAACTTATTTCAAAAACGAAAGGCACTCGGCTATCGCCTCTTGGGACAAACATATCCCTCTTGGATAATTTCTCACTTTACTCAGCAGTACTACAAACAACTATTAAGTTCTTGCTCATCTGCATCAAATTTAATTTATTTATTTCCGTAACTATAATTTAATCCGTTTTTTGATATTTTCAGTAAGGTCTGGCTTATCATTTCCTGGCGATGAACATCTTGAAAATAATTCAACAGCAAGTTTACTTATACCTGAAAATAATCTACTTATGGGTGTGAATCATTACAATGGTAGATTATTTTTGACGGTGCCGCGACGTAGATGGGGAATTCCCGCCACATTAAATTATATCGATTTGAGTAAAGTTGATGCCTCGAATCAAAGTCCATCACTTCGGGCTTATCCGAATATCGAAACAAATACATTACAAAGTGATTTGATGCCAAACCCAGAGCGTTTTGTTTCCATTTATCGAACAGAGATTGATGCATGCGGTCGAATTTGGTTTGTTGATACGGGATTACTTGAAATACCAGGTAAAGTGTAATTGGTAAAATACTTTCTAATTAACTGAAAAATATTGCGACTTATTAATTCAAATTTGCAGGCAATCGAACACAAGTGCAAAGACCTTCAATTTGGGTAATAGACTTAGAAACAAACCAACGTATACGGCGGTTTGAGATAAGCGAAAGTACAGCACAATTTGGAAATGGATTCGCTAGCATAACGGTTGATGTGGATGTTGGGCTTTGTAAAGAAGCATTTGCCTATATTCCTGATTTGGCAACATATCAATTATCGGTATACAGTTATCGACAGGATCGATTATGGACATTCCAACATAATTATTTTTCATACGATCCATTACGAGGCAATTTCGATATTGCAGGTCATCAATTTCAATGGAATGATGGCATATTTTCGATTACGTTAGGAAATAAAAACCCAGATGGTTTTCGACTAGCATATTTCTTATCTATGGCTAGTACCAGCCAATTTGTGGTCTCAACGCAGGTATTGCAAAATGAAAGTTTAGCCGATCGTGGATATCATGGTGACGATTTTATGGTAATTATAAAATATTAATAAAATTATTAGTATATAAGAATCCTGCAAATACATTTTTTATATTTTTAGTACCTAGGAGATCGCGGTGTAGGACGTCAAACCACAATGTCCCGTTTTGATCCAAAAACCGGGGTTATGTTTTATGCGGAAGTTGGTCGTAATGCAATCGGCTGTTGGAATATAAATTCTGCTCTGGTCCCAACAAATTTCGATACAGTCGCTCAAAATGATGATACTATGATATATCCAAGTGATTTGGTGATCGATGCAGAATCCAATTTATGGGTTGTCACAAATACGTTACCCCGTTTCGTGTACAGTGCGTTGGATGCGACTAAATTTAATTTTAGAATATGGCGGGTAAATACTCAAGAAGCTATAAAAGGTCTTAAATGTGCTCAAGATGTTAAAAAAGATCTTAAATCGCCTTATAATGTTGTTTGATCAATTTATGTGTGATATACAAAAAATTTGTACTTAAATAGTTTAATGATTCCATATTTAAATTTAAACAGCTAATAAATTATTGGTATTCATCTCGCTTTTTTTCATTGTTAAAAAATCAGTAAAAAAACAATTTTGGTTGCGTTCAGAACATAAAATAATTATCATACCTAAGATAATTTGTATATCTCATATTATTTGAAAATTTTGATATGAACTAACATTTGAAATGCGTTCATTTGATATCTTTTGTTTTTTAGTCATCCAAATTAGTGTTCTTATTGTCTTGTGTTTGAATAATAACAAGAAATGTTATTAATTCTTGTAAAATAAAATAGCATAAAATATTAAGCAGGTAAGCAATAATTTCTTCATTTGGCTACGATGCATGAATTGAACTCACTCAATTACTTTTCCAAAATATTTTACCATACATAAATTCAAACCAATGATAAATTGTGCATCGCTTCCCAATTTCAGAAAAGATGGCGATGATTGATAGACATTGGTAAGTAGTATTTTTGAGTAAAAAATTTTAAAATCGATTTTTATCTTAAATTTTGTCATATTTTGCTGAGAAAGTAATCGTTCTTTAATTTATTTGCTTTGGTGAAAGATAGAAACAATTATTGGTGTTTGCCAAAACATAATATATTTAATTACAGTATTTTATTTCATCAACATTTTGCAAAGTTAAGCCAGTTTACACCTCTTGTGAACTCATGAACGTGAACAACCATTTTTGGTTGACAATAATAAAACGGGAATATTTTAATTTCCCAATGTGCCTATTACACTAGGACTTCTTTTGAGGATTTTTTTCTGTTTTCCATACAAAACTGGTTTTGAAACAAAAAGTTTTTGGATTTTTTTTCAACGTAAATTTTGGTGGTTTCTTGGATTTTTTTCACCAACACAAACAAAAATGAATAAAAAAAATCGAGGACATACATTTTTCATATTCGTTTTTCCTTGTAGTTTGAGTTTGAGAAAAAAAAACACATAGTACATGCAAAAGTTTTGAAAAAAAAGTCCAGTTGAATTAACGCCTTATCTAAACGACGTGGTATTTTAATACGGTAGACAGACACAAAGTTAATCGCGATTTTCATGTATCCCGCTTATCAAAAATCGCGTTGTGAAAACGAAATAATCCAGTTTTTTGTGAAGATTGTGTAATGACAGTCGTCTGTCATTACACGATTTTCACCTAAACCGGATTAGGTATTTTGTTTCCACAACGCGATTTTTGACAAAAATGACAGCTGAAAATCGCGATTGCGAGAAAGATAGTTTTCTTTAGAATTACTTAGCTTTGAGATTTTCAAGATTACTGTAAGAATGAATCTATGTTTATTCGAGATTTTCGGGAATATTCCATTTTTTTTTAGAATATCTCGATTATTCTAGAACTCTGAGATTATTCGAGCTTTTCGAAATTATTCCAGCCTATTCGAGTTTCTCGCGCTTATACCTACTCGAAATTTGGAAGACGTTATAGATTTGCATGATGTTCCAGAATTAGTGATGAATTGATATTTTCTGGGACTTTCTGAGGGTTTTCAGTTTATTATTCGAAATTTTGTAGATTTCGATTTTATCCGAAATTTTCGATATTCGATATTTTCGATATTATGCGAGTTTTTAAATAGCATGGATATTACAGTTTTGCGAAGCTGCATGGCAATTTTCAGATTATTGATTTCTCAATTTTTCATTATTCTGTGATTTTAAATTTATCTAAGCTTTTACTGGAATAACCGAAACTTTATGTAAATATCGAGATAATTGTAGAATTCTTTTAACATTAAGAAAATTACACAAGCTTTTCAAGATTTCTCGTGTTACTCGATATTTCTTGGAATTTGCAATAGATTTTGTTGCACCTTAGTACAAAATTAGTGATTTATCGAGAATTTTGTTTTTAAGCTTTCCAGGATTTGCATAACGTTAAGTTACCGCTAAGCTAAGTTTGTAGGATGATGAGTCATATACATACCTAGATGCCATTTTTCTAGCATATTTGAAATTTTCCAAGATTCTTAAAATAATTTTGAGTTAATCCATATTGCAAATTCGAACGACATTTGGCTTCTTCTTGTTCAATTCATTCAAATGAATGAATTTAAAATAATCTCGAAGAATAAACCTTCGAGAATATTTCAGTCGGAATATTTGGTCATCATGTTAAAATTCGACCAAACGGCTCAGTGGTTAAAGCTGTGGCGTTTGGATCGGGAGGTACCGGGTTCGAATCCCGATAGGGGCGGGATGCAAAAGGGATTTTTCATCATCTGATTATGATCGGTGATGACGATGAACACAACTATGACCCTCCTGTTGAGAGTGCAGAATCCATGGGCCGACCCATCTTTCATGTCCGCACTATAGGCTGGCATGAAGCAATGCAATGCGCAGGTGGTTTATGTAAATATATAAAACGGGTCTATAGCCGTACGTCCTCGATTTGGCTGCTACTGCATAAAGTAGGACGGTAAAAGTTAACTGCGAAAAAGTTGGGAGTGCCTCGAGCCCCAGAAAAGATTGCATAGAATAAAATAAAAAACAAAAAAAAAGTTAAAATCCGCCCTCATAAGTGTTTTTTTTTTAAAATAAAATTCGATCCAAATCCAAACCACTTTAGCATTGTGTGATACATTTGTAAAGTTTATCAGAGCTGGGTTACTTTGCCAACGGAGATTGATATTTGTCCCGTATCTACGCGTATATAAAAAAGGTTCGTCACTTATTGGAGAAATCTTTCTATTAGCTAGTATTTTATATGTAAATATTTTGATTTTTTCTTATTTAAGGGTAGTATTTAAGGGAGCATTAAAAAAGAAAAGTTCCAGGAGTTCAGACGAGTTGTTTCAAAATATTGAGGAATTCTGGAAAAACATTCTATAGTGTCTCATTGTTGAACATTAGTAACATTTGTTCCGAAACGTAGTACGGTAGTTCTTGGAAAAAGCGACTACCCCACTAAAGGTATACGAAATTTATGGGACCTAAGGCATATACTTATATATTATACTTATAGCACAGCAGATAACTATAGGTATGTTTAGTTAGTTAATTGTGAAAGATTGAATGAAGAACACTTTCGATTACTCTACCACTAATCTTTGAATATTGATATAAGATGTAAATGAAAATTGACAAAATTATGTAACATCTTTTTGTTTCAGATTTCTTTTCCATTAAGACGTGATCAAATTTTATACGATAATATTTTCGATTTCATTTTAGTTCGTTGCCCTGTCATAAAATTTTTTGTTTATTTTTGGTTTAGTATTACGATACATTTTGATCTTGTATCACTTACAAGAAACTGAATATGCGCAACTTGATGTAATTATGTTAATACTTAAAACCGGCTTTTGAAATATTCAGGGTAATGATTTAATGATAGGTAAACAAAAACAGTTTATTGCTGCAAAATTTATTAATATATTTAAGTACAACAATATATTTAGTAATATTTATTAATACCTTGAGCCCGATGAACGACATCTAGTATTACGAATTGCATTGCGTACACTATTATGCCAAATACGATAATTAAAATCGGTTTCGCTTAATCGGCTGTACACAAATACCGGAATTTGATTTGTTAACATCCAAATATTACTATCACTGTCTACCTTTAAATCACTTGGATACACCATTATTGTATCGTTACGATCGATTTGATCGATAAATGGTTCTCGGAACCGATTACGTAAATTCCAGCATCCCACGGCATTTTTATGATTTGCGCTGAATACCATAACTCCGGTTTGTTGATCAATGTCATGCATTGCACTTTGCATTTGCTCACCACGGTTGCCTAGATATAGAAATTCATCTCCTTGATAAGATCGTGACGCCAATGAGGCATTCTGTAAAGTTTGTGTGGATACAACATATTCGCTTATACTTGCAAATGCATGAATGTAAGCGTTTCGATAACCATCGGGATTTTTGGGGCCTATTGCTATCGAAAATGGTCCATCACCCCAACGGAATTTGATTCCGTTAATATTAAAATCACCGCCCATTGGTTCTAAATAGAAATAATTATGACCAAATGTCCATAAATCATTTGATTCGAAGCTATACACTGACACGGTGTACGTTCGAAGATTTGGTAGGTAAGCGAATGCTTTGTCACACGCATTTGCATCAACATCAACTGTAATACTTATGAATCCATCGCCAAGAGCAGCTACACTTTCGGGAATTTCAAATCGACGAATTTGTTCATTTGTCGTTAAATCAATTACCCAAATTGAAGGTCGCTGAACTTGTTGACGAGCGCCTGGATATTCGATGAATCCGGTGTCAACAAACCAAAGCCTATTACAAGCGTCCGCTCGAGTGCGATATACTGAAATTATGCGATCTGGATTACGTTGGAGTCCGGTCTAAAACAAAAACATTAATGATATATATTTATTTATGGTGTTTTAAAATAGCATGTATAAAACCTACCGGAATAGCGTTTATTTCATAGCTTGGATACGCAGTGAGACTTGGACTTTGTTCACCTTCTGGCACCGATCCGATATCAATTACATTTAGTGTTGATGGAACACCATAATTTCGTCGTGCAACAGTTATAAATAACCTTCCATTCCAATGTGTAACACCAATGGGTAAATTATTGTATGGAATATAGCTTGTTTCATTTACAATGGTGGCTAAATTTGTGCCCGATGGTATATTTTGTAGCACTGAAATTATTAATAAACAATTTAAATTTAGAATGTCAGTGGTAATACATATAGTTACCATAATCCGGTAAACCAGCATACGTCATTTGGTTCCATCGATAAAATTCGTTTAATTTTGCCTCATATGAATGACACATCAAGCAAATTAGCAAAGTTATTAAAAAAAACTTCATTTTAAGATCGCGTCTTAAGAGGCGAACGAACAACTTTACTTGATCAAGCTGAAATATTTACTAAACTTGAATTTTATTTTGAATGTGGTCTTTATACATATATTTATTATGCAAATGTACTAATGGTGTTTTAAATTGTTTCGTTTTATTTTGTTCAGATACTTATAGAACGTGATAAGATAAACCTCATAAAAAAAAAATTATCACTAGTTGAAAAACAGGAAATCTTCATGAGTAATAATTTAAGGTGGTATGGAATTTATCTAAAGATTTATAATTTTTTTTTACAAGTGCCTTAGTTTTATTATAGTTTATGGTCGGAAACTATACATAACTAATCATTATTTTTATGGTGGTATTACGAAGTTTTGTATGTCATTCGAGATAGTGAAATTATTTCAGTTTTTTTATTATTTACTCTACTATATCTCAACCAAATTTTTTATAAACTTGGAAAGGTTATCAATACTGAAAATGATGTGGTTTATTATAATTATATGTATGATGTTAATAAACAAAAAAAAAAAACAAACATAAATTAATTTGTTGGGTAATTTATTCCTTTCCAACATATGAAACAATCTTTTTAAATTTAAAATTAATGTTTAGGTCCTGCGTAACGACACCTCGTATATTTAATCGCATTCGTAACCGTATTTGTGAATATACGATAATTAAAGTCATCTTCGTTTAGGCGGCCGTATAAATACGTTGGTAAATTATTTGTCAAAAGCCACACCTTACTTTCCTCATCGACTTTAACATCACTCGGAAATATCGTTGCTTCACTGTTTTGATCAATTTCATCCAAAAATGATGGTCTAAAACGTGTTTTTAAATTCCAACAACCGACAGAATTTTTTTGGTTTATCGCAAAAATCATTATGCCACTTTGTACGTCGATATCGTGCATTGAAGACTGCATTTGTTCGCCTCGAAATCCAAGATATTTGAATTCATCACCTTGATAAAAATTGGAGGCGAGCGATGAATTTTGAAGAATTTGTGTCGATACGACATGTTCACTTACGCTTCCAAACGCATGAAAATAAGCTGTACGATATCCATCTGGGTTTTTTGGTCCAAGTGCCACAGAAAATATTCCATTACTCCATCTAAATTTAAAACCTTGTATAAAAAAATCGCCATTTGATGGTTCCAATACAAAATAATTGTGTCCAAATGTCCACAGCTTATCTTGCTCAAAACTATACACCGATAATTTAAAATTTTTACTATTTGGTATATAAGCAAATGCCTGATTACACTCGGATTTATCTGCATCAACTTGAATGCTTTTAAAACCATATCCAAGCCCGGCAACACTTTCCGGAATTTCAAACCGTCGCACACGCTTGTTTGTATTTAAATCAATCACCCAAACAGCAGGTCTCTGCAGTTGTATATGTCCGGTTGAGTATTCCAGAAGCCCTGTGTCCATGATCCATAATCGATCACATACATCAACTCGAGTACGATACACGGATACAATACGATCTGGGTCTGGTTTTAATGCTGCCTATAAATATTGAAAGTTTAACATTAATTTTTAGAAATTAAAATATATTTCTATTTACTTACTGAAATGGCGTTGAGTTCGTAACTTGGATATCCAACCATTTGTGGGCTTTTATCATTGGCCGACACTAGCTTCGTATCAATCACATTCACCGTACAAGGAATGCCATGATCACGTCTTGGCAGACTCAAAAATAGTTTACCTTTCCAATGGCTTATCCCAAATGGAAGATTATTGTAAGGAATGTACGTGGTTTTATTTTCATATTCGGTTAAATTTGTTCCCTTTGGTAAATGTTGAATGACGTATTTTGGCAGATCTAAATAATTTAATTGTTTCCAATGGTATAGCTCATTGAGTTGCCCACTAACAAATGCCAAACACAAGAGACACAAAATCAGCCAAACCACTATACACTTCATCATTCAAATCACAATCACCGAATGAAAGAAGTACAATTACTTAATCAAAATTATATATATGGTAATCAGTATAATATATATTGGTTTACTTAAACAGATTATTAGTTTATGAGGGATAAAGTGCACTTGCAATAAGTACAATACAATATAGTAGACGACAAATAATATTTATCAACAGTATTTACGATAACCAAACTAAAATTCATAGATTCATAGCAGCAAATATTAATTGTTATCGATATTTGTATAAATATTAAACTTATGGCTTGAAAAATTATGCAGGAATAAGTGTTTTTAAAAGGTGAATGGCTCTAGATGGTAGTTAATTTATTCCTAAAAGTAGCAACATCACAAAACATAAATTGAAATACAATATTTGCATAACAATATTTTCATAAGTTTAATTTAAATAACTCGTCAAGATACGATCTTATTTGTAAGTTATAAGAGTTACAAATTCTTCTGTATACGTTTCGCTATAAGTTTGAAACCTGGTTTAAATAAATAACAATATTGACACATTTCTTATACTAATCGATTGAACAAGTATGTAGAGGACACACTGATTCATGATACAGACAACAACACTGATATACATACATAGTCGCAAACTACGCTAAATCAGAGGATTAATCATTTATCCTCGTTCATAAAATCGGGCCTTTTATAGTGTTTTTTACGAGCAAATAATCAAAATTCTTTTTGATTGTTTTGAATTCTTTTGAAATGATTTAAAGAATTATTAGTAAAGTGTACCGAAAAATGTTTTGTAGATTGTCTTATTAATTTTAATACAAACGAACTTCTCTGTCTACTATTTGTGTGGGCATAAAACACACAGAAATGTGGGTTTTTCTTAAGGTTTGATTTAGTGAATATAATTCGCTAAGTCAGTACGTTCTTGCCTCGTACTTAATGTATGAAGTTAGAATTGTCTTTTGTAGTTTGGTCGTAGTCGCAGGTCATAGCTACCTGATGAGTAGACCGAACTTTTTGTTCGTGCGAGCTTGTCAGTACGAAACTAAACTACCACAGAGAAAACTCAACGGTAAGTTTTCGTTTTCTGGAGTCATTACAGTTTGTATGACTCTGGGGTTTAAGTACGGGGAATTTTGATATTTCTACTTTTTTGGTAGATATGTATAATATAAATGATTGGTCTGTTAATTTTTTCTGATTAACAAGTCGAAAAATGTTGTGAATGCCTAATATATTTTGTCAATAACAAGCCGAAGGAATCTTATTGATTTTAATACAGACAAACTTCTCTTTCGTTGTAAATCAGTATGTTGATTGATAAAACTAATCGAAAGCTGCCATTGTACATCTTTACAAAAATTTAGTCACCAGAGTAATTAACTTGAAATGAAGTTATCTCTCTAAAATTATCAAAACGGTAAGTTTGCTTTTGAAATTATATTGAGTGCTACTACAAAATTAGAAAACCAGGAAGAAGCATTCTTTTATTACGGGTGTCCAGCTCGTGCACATATAATAAATAAGTTGTATGTGGCGGAATAAGCCACATGGTTAAAAAGCTAACATAAATCAAAAGGTTCTGATAGTTTAAATTAAAGCCTGAATTAAAAATACCAAAAAAATCTTTCAACCATTTTTTATAAAAACAACTGTTTTTCTACAAAAACAGTTAATTAATAATTACAAAAAATTTTGCGAGAGGTGTTTTAATTAAAATTCCAGTTAATGGTATATTTTACTAACATTTTTATGTTTGTCTATTTGCACAAAATCCTAAGTTAAATGGTAATTAACTTTAATCTTAAATAAAATGTTAATTAAAAAAATATACTGCTGACGCACGTTGCGTATTTCTACTCATCAGTGATCGCAGCCAATCGCAAATCCAATAAAAAAAATTGAAACGAAATATTACATTGATAATGATTAAATAATTAATATAAACAACATAAAAATTTAAGTTCCAATTAGAAGTCTTAAATAAAATCAATTGACAAGTTAAGATTGTCAAAATTCATACGTGTTTTGGCAAAAATGTTGTTCAATTATTTTGTCAGGGCGATTCTAGAGCTTTCCGACATATCACATAATATGCTTTAAATAGGTCATACTATAAGCTATCAAATTAACTAATGGCTAGTGGGGAACACTATGAATTGACAAGCTCTCTATATGCTAAGATTGTCAAAATTTACACGTATACACCTTATTTATACGAAATCCCACGAATCTCAGAGATTGGTCGATATGGTGACTATGTAGGTTGAAAAGGGCATAAAATGTGAAATTGAATTCAATCAGTGCAATTATGAGCCGTATAGGCTCTTGCAAAATATTTTGGAAATTAACAAAATTTTGGAAATTAACGAATTTCGTTTTTAAAAAGGACGTTGCTCTCTGTTATACCAAATAGCACGAATGTCAGATATTGGCTCATATAGTGACTATATAGATTGAAAAGGAAATACGCTGAGGAATTAAAATCACGCATCGTAGGCTTTTGCAAAAAAATTGGGAAAATTAACATATTGACAAATTTTGCATGGACCCTTTCCGTGAACTCTCCTAAACGTTTCGTTCTCTTCCCTTTAATAATTCATGCAGGAGAGCCCGTTTATACGAATCCTCGTTTATACAACCATTTATATGGAGCGCCCAAGCCAATGGGATTCACTTCACTCAAGACAGAGATCCCGTTTATAGGGATCTTCTGCGCCAAAAGAAAAATGAAACATGGGGTTTGCCAGTAGCCAGTTGGTCGACAGTTTCGTTGCTCATTCGGGTCATATAATTAATAATTAATAATTAGTAGTTAATAATTTAATAATTAATAAATAATAATTTAAAACGTACTTGTTCCATGTGAAATTCGTCGATTTGTAAATTTTCAAAATTTTTTTCAGTGTACTTTCTTTTCAATCTATATTGTCACTATATGAGCCAATCTTTGAGATTTGTGATATTTGGTATAACAGAGAACAACGTCCTTGTTCTAAACGAAATTCGTCGATTTGTTAATTTCCAAAATTTTTTGCAAGTGCCCACGGCTCATATCAAAATGGCACTGAGTGCATGAAAATAGTTTTAGTAAGGGATTTTTAAAGCATATGATGTAATATGTCGGAAAACTCTAGGATCGCCTGAAAAAATTAATTGAACAACAGTTTTGCCAAAACACTTGTGAATTGTAGGAAACTTTTTTGACGTGTGAATTTTGACTATCTTTCCACTTCAGAGCTTGTCAATTCACATTGTTCCCCAATAGCTATTAGTTTGACATTATCATATTGATAGGTTATAAATCAATAAGAGATAGGTTATAGAATGAGCTATTTAAAGCATCTGTCGGAAAGCTCTATAGGATCACCCTGACAAAATTATTTGGACAATATTTTCGCCAAAACACGTGTGAATTTTGACAATCTTAACTTGTCAATTGATTCTATTTAAGATTTCTAAGTGCAACTTAAATTTTTGTGTTGTTTGTATTTATTTAATTAATTATTTTATCATTATCAACGTAAAATTTTGTTTTAATTTGTTTTATTGAATTACACTGTAAGAAAAATATGTACACTTTCTGCAATATTCTCTTCAACAAATTTTGTCAGAAACTTCACACCGATGTCTTAATCTAAATATAGCTAAACCAGATAAAACTTTTTTGTTAAAATTGCGTATTGTCTGCCATGTTTGAGTTTATCTGGTGCATCGTATAAAGTGCCTTGATATGTTGCAAAAAAAACAAATCTTCCGATTCTTAAAAAAAGCTTTGTGAAATAGAAGTAATTTAGTATCCAAATTTAAGATGTTTGAATTGACATTATCTGCTAAAATGCCTGACACATTCCTGCATGAAATCCATTTGTTTGTGTTTCGCTGCAGACTGACAGAAACATAAGAAAACGCCAGCTATCTCCCAGAATATTATAAGTATTGCCAGAAGCGGCCAATAAGTCAAAATATTGTGTGAAGTAATTAGGACTGGGGAGCATAAAATGAAAAAGCGGAGTACAGTAGTATGGACTAGTCGAAAGCATAAAAAGTCCGATCGTACTCACTTCGTCAGCACTGTCACAATATGTTATTCTTCCAACAGCAATCTCACATTTTTATTGTGTTTCAGAAATCGGAGAAGATAATCAGAGGATAAATTTGGCCAGAAAGCGAATTTTGTCTTGCTAGTTTTATGTAAGTATACACTGCCTGGGTATATTAGTATGAATGTTTCAATTATATTTAATTTTTGGATTTATCGGTTCTTAAAACGCCATTTATGACTGACAAAAATGCTATTGTGTTTCATTTCATAGATCGCGACATAGCACTTTCATGTTTGACATGTTTTAGATTTTGCCGTCGCCGGGAAATTCCTTGGACATGAACCCCATTGAGAACCTGTGATTTATTCTCAAGAGGAAGATGGCCCAAGAACCCATAATAACCAAAACCTGGCTTATTGAATGGCTTATTACGATATGGTACCACAACGTGTGTAAAATACAAGCCCCGACGTGACACGTATAATCACTTATAAAGGCCAAAGGCAACATAACAAAATATTAAAATTTGGCTAAGGTCCATTAAACAATATACATATAAAATCCTAAATTCAATTATTCTGTTGTAATAAACTATATTTAAATATGTAAATATTTCATATTTACATAAATATATTTTGAGATTTTTTATAATATTAACAATTTCTGAAAAAAAAAATTCCAAAACAACAACATCCATACTAATTTGGCCAAGTACTCTATAATTGAGAGTTTTTGATTACTACGTTCTCGTTTATTCGTCATTCCTCAAATAAAAGGAGATTAACTGATCTTTAACTTTATACACTGGAGCATACTTTCGAAGAATTCACTAATCGCGCTTAGGCAATCCCTATTAGTCTCTATGTCTAATCTATTATCCTTCATGTTTTTTTTTTAAATTTGCATTTTTTTATTTATGCTTACCCAATTTGATACACTATGAGTTTAGTGTACATACTTTTACCCTGACTATTGATCTACATCGTTATCAAATTTGTGTTTTCAGCTATTTTTGGGCAATATACCCCTTGGTTCAATGTTCATTAGCTTAACAAAAATTGTAGACTGAAAATATTCACAATAGTTCAAGAATAGGGCCCGGCCCTGTTATTACCTTAGTAATACTTGTTATACAGTTGATAATGAATACCTCATGTTTACGATTTCTCCAATCTGCGTTATTCATCGCCGTGTTTTAATACAACTTATAGTGTATTTAAGCCGTCTCAACTTCTAACTTTGGTTTCAATTAATTAAATTAAACATATATAATTGTCAACAAGCGGGCAAGTTTAAAATCAACATAATTATCAACACATTCAAGTTGCTATTTTGATAGGTGCCTAGCGGAACGATCCAAAGTACATTAGTTAGCAGGCGTAGTTCATGAGATATAAATTAAAACTGGATTTTGGCTATATGTTAAAAACAAAAATCTGTATGTTCCAAATTTAACCAAATTTAGTCAAGACAAGCGTTTATTTTGTATTAGATTTGTGTGACCTTCTGAAAGTTTAGCGATAATGCGATAAACTAGCTTGGGATAAGCAAGAAATGTCATGATCAATTATATAACTTGTAAAATATATGGAAGTCGAAATAATTTTATGTAAATGTTTAGTAATAAAATAGATTTGTTTTTGTAGAGTCATCATTACGTAATTTGTTTTTTATTCAATCTTAAAGACAAAACAACAAGTTAACAATTAAAAATTAAAGACGTCGTCCAAACCTTGAACTCATACCGTGGTGTTGGTGTCTGTTTGACCCACACCGTGTACCTTTTACCGCTTCTGCCACTGTATTTGTAAATATGCGATAGTTATAATCATTTTCGTCCACACGATCATAAAGATACTGTGGTATTTTATTAGATAAAACCCAAATTTTACTGTCCTCATCAACCTTTACATCACTTGGGAAAATCATAGTTTCATCATTTTTTTCGATATAATGCAAATGTTGTGGCATAAAACTGCTTCGTGTATTCCAACAACCAACTGCATTTTGTTGATTTACAGCAAAAATCATCATACCACTTTGGCCATCAATGTCATGCATAGCAGATTGCATGCCTTCTCCTCGATAGCCAACATATTGAAAATCATCACCCTGGTATAGGCCTGATGCGAGTGTTGAGTTTTGCAGAATTTTGTTTGATACAACATATTCACTTAAACCAGCGAATGCATGAAAATATACCGAGCGGTATCCATCTGGATTTATTGCTCCTAATGCCAATGAAAAGAGTCCGTTACTCCATCGGAATTTATAGCCTTGGATTGAAAAATCGCCATTTCTGGGTTCGATTACAAAATAGTTATGTCCGAATGCCCATACTTTATCTTCCTCAAAACTGTAAACAGCCAATTTATGATTTCTTATATTTGGTATATAAGCGAATGCTTTATTACAAGCTGATTTATCAACATCAACTTGGATACTTATGAAACCATCACCACGTTCGATAAAACTTTCTGGAATTTCAAATCGACGAACTCGTTCGTTTGTATTTAAATCGATGACCCAAACTGCGGGTCGTTGAACCTGTACTTGGCCAGTTGGGTATTCCAGTAAACCGGTGTCCATCACCCATAAACGATCACAAACATCAACTCGGGTACGATATGCAGATATAATGCGATCTGGGTCTGGGTTTAGACCAGTCTACATTGTAATAAAATTTAAATTAATTTAAAGTATTTTCTATATGTAGAAATATTTGTTTCATCACTTACGGGAATAGCATTAAGCTCATAACTTGGATATCCAACCATTTTTGGACTTTTTTCATCGGCTGGTACTAAGCTTGTATCAATCATGTTTACTGTAGCTGGGACACCATGATCACGTCTTGGAACACTAATAAATAATTTACCTTTCCAATGGCTTACGCCAAGCGGAAGGCTGTTATAAGGTATGTAAGTAGTTTTATCACCATAATCAGCTAAATTAGCATCACTCGGAATATTTTGGATAACTGTAATTGATTTTATTAATGTATATAAAATAATTCGCATGCACTACTAATTAAGCTGCGGACCAAGTCGCGGGTATATCAATTTCTACCGTGAAATTCGACTTTAAGCACTAATTCGTAGAGTAATAAAAAATTAATAATCTAATCATCGTTTTTATTCCCTTTATCCCTCATTTTGGGAAAGGTAAATACATTTACCGAATTTCTGTATTTATCCCGACTATTGGTCCGCAGTTTAAGAAAAATATGTTTTACCATAATCCGGTATTTGGTCGTAATACAATTGTTTCCAACGGTATAATTCATTTAACGTGCCACTAATTGATGATACACAACACACAACGAACACTAAACACAACAATTTCATTTTGATCTTCGTTAGTCAAATATCAAACTTGAACTGAGATAATTTTGGTTTTAATAAATTTAAATCTTGTATAATATGTATATAGAAATCCGGCTATTAACCCTCAAGCTTCTTGACTGGCTGACAAGAATTTTAATTATTTACTACATTGTTTTACTGGTTTTAGCTTTAAGAGTAAGTAAGAATATATTAAAAAAAATAAAAAATCTGGGGTTTCGTATGTTAAAAAGGAGAAAGTTTTAACCTTCGACTAAATTTTATTTGAGATGCGTAGAGCTCGTATATTTACTAAACACATCATTCGTTTAAATTATAAATCGTTGGGACACAATTTTAAGGTTAACTGTTTTATTTAAATGAGTTTGTTGACGGTAAGTGTTATACCGTCGTCGCCGAACATCTTTACTAATTCGTCACTGGTATGATTATCATAATCTTATAAATGTTTCGCTCATAATCGTTGATTTTTGTAAACTTATTATTAAAATTTATTTATACTAGGCTTAAGTTATACATAAGTATTGTATGAACTATCTGCTCATACCATTTCATTAAATATAAATGAATTCTGGTTGACATTTGGTTCCAGCAACAGCGAGTAGCACATTATTCGTCCAAATGCGGTAATTGTACTCGGACACATTAATTTTATCGTACACATAGATTGGCAGTTGATTGGTCAGCACCCATGCTTGACTATATTGATCCACTTTTACATCAGTCTGATAAATCATGGTCACATCATTTTTTGCAATTTCAGCAAAATTCGATTGATGAAACGGTTTATTGATATTCCAACAACCGACTGCATTCTTTTGATTTTCACCAAAAATCATAATACCATTGTTTACGTCAATGTCATGTACAGCACATTGCATTTTGTTACCACGAAAACCTAGGTACTATAAAAATCACGTTTGATTATAAATTTAAAAATTATATAATTTTTTGTCATTGTCTTATACTTACTCGAAAGTCATCATCCTGGTAAGATGCGGTGGCCAATGAAGAATTTTGAAGAATAGCGGTTGAAACTTCATACTCACTTAGACTGGCAAATGCGTGAAAATATGCGGTACGATAGCCATTTGATTGAAATGGACCCAATGCGACGGAAAATATTCCATCGCCCCAACGCCATTTCAAGCCGTTCATATTAAAATTGCCATTATTTGGCTCAAAATGGAAATAATTATGTCCAAAGGTCCACAGCTTATTCATCTCAAAACTATATAAAATTGTTATAAGAGCCGCGCGAGTTAATCGATTTTAATGAAATTATTTTTATAAGCATTGTAGTTTTTACCTATATACAGATAGTGTGTAAGTGAATAAATTGGGTAAATACGCATAAGCTTTTTCAGAACAATCTGGATCAACATCAACCGTAATAGAAACAAATCCATCACCATGTTTGGCAACACTTTCGGGTATTTCGAACCGACGAATACGTCGATTTGATATCAAGTCAATTACCCAAATTGATGGCCGCTGCACTTGAATTAAATTATTAGGATATTCCAAAATACCTGTGTCGACAAACCACAATCGATTGCATGTATCAACCCTGGTACGATACACCGATATAATTCGATTTGTATTTCTTTGAAGCCCCATCTTGAAATTATAAAGTTATATGAATTACCATAAGCTAACTAATTAAGAATCTTTATTACTTACAGGTATTGCATTTGTTCTATAGTTTGGATATGCAGTTAAATCTGGACTAGTTTGTCCTCGAGGCACTTTTGCAATATCAATAACGTTTAGTGTCGATGGTACACCATAATTACGTCGAGCCACCGATATAAATAATTTCCCATTCCAATGACTAACACCATACGGAAGATTATTGTACGGGATATAGCTTGTTACATCGGAAATTGTAGTTAAATCGGAATTCGATAATTGGAAATCTCTTATAACGTATTCTGGTAAATTGGCATACTTTATTTGTTTCCACCGATAGAATTCTCTTAATTCACCGTGAGTTTTACATAAAATGATTAAAAAAACAAAATTTAATTGAAATTTCATTTCCACACAACAACTGGCTTATAATATAACTGTTTCGATTTTCAGCGTGTCTTTTTATTGTATGCGATTTAAACAATTTTTGTAACAGCTTTTATGCAACATCAGCAAAGTATTTTATTTTGATGCTACAATAGTGTAATTTTGCTAATATAAATTAAACAAAGGGAATTTTTGAATGTTTTTAAACATAGTCACGAAAATCAGAGAAAAATAACCTTTTGTTTATGATTTTTTAATAACTGGTTGGAGGGCGTCTCTTAAAACAGTGATAAGACTTTCTTAATTTGTAATGCTTTCCATAAATTAAACAGCCTTTAATATCAATTTACTGAAGCTTCTAAATACGCGTATGATTATTGTTTCTGTGTGTGTATCGATAGGTCTCAAGCCATTTGTCTTTTCAATTTCGTTTCTTCTTTCAAAAATTGGAATAATCAGTTTTATTGTTTGGTTCTTATTAACATGCTAAATTTTAGAATTTGTTGATGAGCTTTTTAGATGATCTCATTTCATAATACAAGATTTTTTGTTTGTTAAAATTCGTTAATTAGACGAATAAATAATCTTTAAAAAAAGCTAAATACCATACAAAATAAGGCGTACGATTTTTTGACCTTTTCAAATTTTTAATGAATTTCTTAAGTGTGTCTAAAGTAGAAGACACCAATTCACAAAAAGCCTCACTTGTGATAGTGATTTACTCAATAAAACAGCTTTATTTGACAATACGTAAACCTCCTCCGTTACTGATCCCTACTTTTGTTACAGAATTAATAATCATGGGTATAATTTCATCCATAACCAAAATATTCAATTTTATGAGTTCGTACGACCATAAAAATGGAATGAGGACAAAGGGCCGAATTTCGAAGGGCCGAATTTCGAAGGGCCGAATGTCGAAGGGCCGAATGTCGAAGGGCCGAATGTCGAAGGGCCGAATGTCGAAGGGCCGAATGAGTGCCGAATGTCGAAGGGTCGAAAGGGTCGAGGGGCCGAATAGGTCGAAGGGCCGAATGGCGAAGGGCCGAATGGGTCGAAGGGCCGAATTTTTTTTTTATTTATTTTTTGTTTTTACAAATATAATTTTTTAAATTTCTTGTTTTAAGGAATATTTTGTAAATTTTTTTATCAAATATAAATTAATTTCTTATGAGTTTATACATATTTTATTATGTCTAATCTTTGGATATTCTATCGGCAAAAATATTGCATAAATTTTGTTGTTTATATTTTGTGTTCTTTTTGTAATTATCAAGTGGAAAAATATTTGTACATAATAGGTATTTCACCAAAACCAAAAAAGAATTTTGTCATAAAATGTCATAAAAATCAGACCATTTTTAATTCGTTAGGGTGAAGGAAAATTCTATTTGGACGAATAAAATAATTTCTCTGTGATTTAGTGAAGTGAATTTAGTGAATATACTCCTAACAATTTACTGCATAATTATAAAGACAAATTATAGTTTAAGGCAAAATTTCCAAAATGTCTATTAAATTAAACGAAACTGTTTATTTTAAAGTATATTGTTATCTCATGTGTTGTTTTGAATATTGTTTCAACCTGAAATGTATTACCTATTTAGATATGAGTCCGACTATACTGTCCCGTCACTATCTTTTGATAGAAAGTTCCGGACTATTATACCATCTAGAGAGGACTGGATGATGGATACAGTTTTGGAACCAGGAGTTTTAAACTTCTTCACTGATGGTTCAAAACGGGATAGAGGAGTAGGGGCTGGGGTGTTCTGCGAGGAACTCATGTTAAACCTCTCCTTTCGTCTCCCTGACTACTGCAGCATTTTTCAAGCTGAGGTAACTGCGATAAAGGAAGTCGCGGACTGGTTGAGGTATAATGTAATATCGACTAGTGATATTCGCATATATACGGACAGTCAGGCAGCCATTAAAGCGCTTCAATCACACCTTCTCACGTCGAAAGTAGTCCAGAGCTGTCTCTCATCTCTTAACGAGATGACAGATCAGTTCAACATCCATATCATATGGGTGCCAGGACATTTCGTTAGTACGGGGAACATGAAAGCCGATGAACTGGCTCGACGTGGTACAACGGACCACATTTCAAACAGCAAAAAGGATATTGAAATTCCTCTTGCGGTATGTAAACTGCTGCTTCAGGAGGAAGCCAGTAAGTTGACGAATGACAGATGGTCAAATAGTACCTCATGCGTAATAACTCGGCAAATCTGGCCAAAGTTGAACTTGGCGAGATCCAAACAGCTGATCTCACTTCAGCGGAGTCAGATCAGTGTGGTTGTTGGAGTGATTACGGGGCACTGTCTCATAGGCAGACATGCAAGTAGACTTGGTTTCTTCTCACATGACTACTGTCGTAGTTGCGAGGACGAAGAGGAGGAAGAGACAGTACTTCATCTTCTTTGCACCTGTCCTCGTCTGGCACGAAACAGACTGAATTTTCTAGGGGCACACCTTTTCAACGACCTGGCGGAGCTCAGCGAGAAGGACGTCAGGAGTATCCAGCGCTTCATAGCAAGCTCAAAGTGGTTTCAATGAGTTGGAGGAAAAATTTTTAATTTGTGGTATGGCTACGGACCTTTTTGTGTCTATGCCTGGTCCTGGTGGACCGCCACCCAAACCTAACCTAACCTAACCTAGATATGAGTCATTTTGACAAACAACATTTCAACCTGGTATTGATATCTGGAAAATATATATTGTTTTTCATAAATAAATAAAAATTATAGTTATTAATATCTAATTCAGTACATTTACAAAATATTCCTTAAAACAAGAAATTTAAAAAATTATATTTCTAAAAACAAAACAAAAAAATAAACAAAAAAATTCGGCCCTTCGACCCATTCCGCCCTTCGACCCATTCGGCCCTTCGACATTCAGCCCTTCGACCCATTTGGCCCTTTGAAATTCGGCCCTTCGACATTCGGCCCTTTGATATCATTCCCATAAAAATAGTTTAATTATTAAAATAAGCATTTCGATGTTGACTAATTCGCTGTACGTGTTTCTTCGCATAAATCTTAATTTCTTCACTGACGTATTCCATTTTTATATCCTTATGAAGATAATCGTTTCTTATATACCATGCTGCGTTCACCAAGCTATACGCAAGACTTTATTTTGAAAGGTTTGAATTACTTTTTCGTTAATTTTCTTGGTACAGCCGTATATCTGTATACCACATGTTCATACAGGTTTCAATATCTGCCGATACAAGAGCAGTTTATTGTGTAATGCTAGCTCAGAAATCCTTCCTATATGAGACAATACATTTTTCTATATTTGATGTTTAACTCTTCTTTTTAGCATCAATGGTCATTCCTAAACAATTTACTGTGTTTGTATGTAGAATTGGTTGCGAATTCAGTCGAACAGGTAACCAAATAACATTTTATTGATGAATTTTATATGTATTCAGGTCTGTCTTCTGTCAGGCCCAAACCGTCTGTTTTCCGCATTACTGACTACTTTGTCGCGTGTCTCCCTTAGCAACAGTTGTTATCCCTATATTTCATTTTTAAAATACGCATCGACACCTCACTTGAAACGTATAATGTAATATGTCCGCAAAGTACTTTGTCGCGTTTGAAAGGTTGATGGCAATAAAATATTACGCATTTTTGCTTTTATTATATTTACGTGGTTCGTGAAATAAAGAAATAAAGATAACGTTTTTTTTATTTTTTATTTTATAGCAAACCAATTTTGCTATAAAATAAAAACACAAAAAAAACGTTGTCTTTGTTTTTTATTTTTTTCATGGAATACAGGCCAGGCTTCATGTGGCATCCAGTGAATACTTCTTGTTCCCAAATTAGAAAATAGAGCATCTTGGAAAGTATATTGATAGTGATGAGTCACTCAAGCAGCGGTAAATGAACATTTTGCAGACAAAGATCAAAACTTTGTTTACGACGGTTTAGAAAAGTTAGTTTATAGATGTAATAAATGTATTAAGGTGCGAGGTTCGAACTGCTTTAAATTTTCAACGTTACAATTTCCGGAAAACGTTAGCTTCATGTATGTAAATTAAACGTTAAACTTGTTTGTGACATTATAACCATTAAAACATAATAATGATACTCTGGACTTCAAAAATAGTCCCAGAAAATAACAAGTTCAAAAACCAACGGAAATGAAAGATAAGGTCATTATTAAGAAGTATATAAGCGTGATCCTTTTTCAACAGTCAGGAAAGTAAACAATTTCCGCAGAGATATTCATATTGTAGTGCTTACTGCCGTTGTTCACAGGTTGGTTCGCTGCGGTAGCCGTTTTATTTTAAAATGCTATTATAATTTTTAATTTTTGAGTTACATGGTTCTAACTCCTCGACATCTTCAAATTTACTATTTTTTATCGATTTTCGAATAGAAGCTGGACACTAATTATGTTCACTCTGTCGTTCTATGACCGGCTACCTGTGTAACCAACCGAAGAAATACTTGGTGTATTGTTTTTGTAAGCATTGGATTGCCATAAAAATTTGATTTCATAATTTCTCAAGTAAAACAGAAGCAAAATAAATTAAAATTAAACAAAATTCCCTATTCTATTCTAAACTTTACACACTTCACGAACAAATCTATCATGTGCACATTAGGCATCTTACTATTGCAATAATGATTGTGTGTTCTGCACACATTGACTATTTACAAGCACAACATGTTTTCCGTGTTTTGGCTCGTTTCATTGCTTCCAAAAACTCGTATACGATTCTTTCGCGAATCTCGTCGGACGATGATGATGGGATGATATTGAGCTGATATTGTAAGTGTGTTGCCGAGAACGCATTCAATAACTGAACGCGAGTCGAACTGACTATATGTATAATTATTAGGGGCTGATACTCGAACATTTAAGTGTGGTAAAACTAAGTTTAATGCCAGAAATTTCACGTTTTACTAGCCGAGTGTGATTTTTGCTATACAAATCTGGTATGTCGCAACGCACCTAACGTAAATAACGCTGAAGAAGAAAGCAACAGGTAACCATTTTTTATTATTTTTATTATTTTATACTCTCTAGGCAACAATAAAATTAAAGGCAATACCGCGAACGTACCACATCCATATTTTAAAAGCAAAATTAATTTGAAACGAAAGCTCTGTGTGCTGAAACAAACAAATTTTTGTTCATCCGCACCAAAAATTTACGTTTCAGTAAGCCTATATTTTTCGCTAGCGCCGAATGGTCATTACACACACAAAAAACATTGTATATTTTTTACACGACTTTAAGTTTCTCAATTTATTTTACCAGGCGCTTAACTTTTTATTTTGGATATACTAGTTTATGGTGGTGATCAATAATAGTTATTTGTAACATTTTGATGTAACATACCAAAATAGTATTTATTGAATTTAAAAACGTATGGTTTTTTTTTTAAATTTCCAGGGCGGTTGGTCCATGAATACAAGGCATGCATCGCATGCATAAAGAAACTCAAGATGCATAAAAAACTCAGTTTTTCTAGAATATATTACTATTAAATTAATACTTGATGACAACTTTTTAAAAGTCTGTTATATTATTTAAGGAAAGCCTAATAAAATCTAAATTAAGATACATGTTCTGACCGTCGTAAATGACGCAGACCGGTCCTCTCTATGTGTGTACTTATATTTATACAGTAACTTCAAAAATCATATATGAACATATGTGAAATTTCCATTTTATAGATCATGTAGCAACTCAACGTATAGCAGCAATTTTCAACGATCTGAAAAATATCGAATACATACCTCATTTTCAACAATAATCGCAATAGTATCGAATAATCTCGATAATAAGCAATCCAATGTCGTTCAAATTAAAAAAAATCCCTTTTTTGTCCCTGTCTTTGTCTCCTCGAGCTTGGTAACTTTCCAGTTTGTGCGTTGGTAAATCCAGGTTGCCAATCTGCAACAACAGGAGTACCACCTTCGGATCGCTAGGCTCCGAAGGGATGTACACTGTCTGTTTGCCTACAGGGGATCTCCTCCCTATCGATTAAAGCAAGGCCGGCTCCGGGCCATACCTCACTAAGTCCCTCCACTGTCTTGTTTTAAAGCAGCAGATACCTCTGGTATGCACAGATTGTCAGTTTTACCTGATTCCTATGCCAGCCCCTATCTCGACAAGACTGTCAGGTAGATGGTGGCTGAGGCTCCTTCCACCTTCCTCCAATTGGCGGGCTGGATTCTGTCATCCTCTTGGGATTGGTCAATAACTGCCACAACCAGCTGATCCTTGAGTACATCATTAAAAGGCTTCTTACCGGTACCGTGGCGTTTCGTCCTCTTGGAGAGCTTAGGACTTTCCTCTTGCGATCTTATTGTTTTTAGCTGTGGGCCAGCTGAACGGCCTTCCGAATTTTGTTTGGTGACTTTCTTTTCAAACGCAAGCGTAACTTTGTATTTGTCCGTCGTATCTTCCGGCGATATGTCGTTTATTTTATCTAGGGGCCTCCAGGTTTTTGGTTAGTTCAAGTTTGGTGGCCTGAGTGGAAAAACCAGCCTCACATGAGATTATGTCCCGCGATTTGGTTGTAGACTTAGAGGCAAGCCTACAGACCCGAGTCTCTTTGTCTACATATCCCGGATTTGTTAGAGATCCGGACTCTTTTTGTTGTTGTTGTTTGTTGTATAAATGATCCATATTAGGTCCCACGAGTAGCTGAGAAAAGAGTGTCCGTCTGTGCAGAGATCCGCAGATACAGATAAGGCTACTTAATCCCGAGGGCGCCAGGTGTTCGGATCCACCGTTAGCGACTAAGCTAATTTTTAAACTGGGCCCCAGTCTGGTCGATTATCGGTACGTTACGAATAACACCTTAACCCAGCCGAGCGATTTGTTTAAGGTTGACTCCTTTAGCGCTGTGTGTTAGCCTAGAAGTTAATAGATCAGCAATTCTAGTTACCAGCGGTCATTACGTGGAGGTAATATGATCACTTGTGTATGTAATAAATCAAAAAACTCGCCAAAAAATCAAGAACGAAAAATAGCTCAAAAATTGTTATTTTCTTTTTGAGGCCATTGTGCATTCTGCCGAATCGCCAAAGACAAGGATGAATCACCCAAACAAGAACATCAAATTCGTGTGAAACCCTAAAATGAATAATCGGCCAACAATTTGTAATTTCCGGGTGGTCTGATCGGGTATTCTTTAAAATATGATTGATTATGTAGGAAGCTCGTCGTATTATCGGAAAATAAATATTTCCCATAAAATTTTCGAAAAACACAACTTAAAGTGCCAAGAGACTCCATTAAATGTTGTACTAAGAGCAACTACAATACGAAAACAAAAGGATGCCACGCACATTTTTGTCATCTTTGCACACAGAGGACCAGTGCTAAGCGACTTTAATGAGTTCCGAATTTTAGAATGTGAAACACGTGTGTAAATAATTATAGAGAAATAAATATTTTTTTTTGTTAACCAAAAAATTGGGAGTTTTATTATCATCCTTTTGCAAAGGGCCCAATGCTAAGCGGCTTTGGGATGTTCTCTGTTTTAGATGTGGATAATTAATAAAAACACAATTTTTTAAATATGTTCAAATTTTTCTGAATGCTGGAATTTCTATAAACAATCGAACCGGGGTTTGGAGCGGCAGCCCGTTCTCTAAGCTAAGGTATACAATTTAAAATAACCTTTCAGAGATTTGTTATATTTGTAAAACTTGCTTTTTCAGGTATTTTATTGGGGTATTTTTGTATGTTGAAAACGAATGATAGACCAAACAAATTGGGGGATTATTAATTTTAATAACTTTGTTAAAATAGTTTGCTAGTCTTTTCTACAGCGGGCGGGCCAAATCGTTAAAGAAATAAAGACCAAATGAAAAAAATAAAGTTTTATGAATTTTGTCCATAATAATTTTGGAGGTATTGTCTAATTTTAAAAGGGCCCATAAATCTAATGGTAATTTGGTCTCTTTGTTCATTGAAAATAAAATTTTCGAAGTTTATGTTTTACTCGTACTTATTTACATTTATTTAATTTAGAAAAATTATTACTAGACTTAATATTAGATTTTAATATTAGACTAAATAATAAAAATTACAATCCGGTTCATCAATATAAGCGACACAAATTTATTATAATTTACGATTATAAGCCAAACGCTTAATAAAATTTTGAACGACTTTATTAAATACAATACAAATTAAGCAAATTTGTAACCCTTGCGATGGTGCTGTTATCACAAATAAATACGAAAAAATAATGTGCAGCCAACAATTGTCCACATAATAAGCAACAACAGCAAACAGCCACGTTATCGACAATATGCTAAAAATGAATAGATACATCTGGCATTTTTCTGTTAGCCGAGATACATTGGTTATAAGGCTATCTGGATTCTGATTCGTTTTGATCACAACCCACAAAAAAATTATTAAATGCAACGTGATTATTAAAGCAATCGGTATATGGATCGAGAGGATAAGTAATTCATCTACTGGATAACATACTGAACTATAATCATTAAATACGTCGATCGGTAAATATAATTCGGTATCAAATATAATATCAGTCAGCAGACAAGTTCCAACTACAACCAGCGGTAATAACCAACCAAATAAAATAGCTTTGATTTTGAATGTTGTTGCGATAAGTTGGTCTGATCCCATGATGTAGGCACGAATTAAATGATCAGTTGCAAAAAGGCTTAGAAAAAATCCAACCAATGTTAAATAGTGTAGTATTGCTCCCGTGGCCAAACATAATCCTTCGTTCATTCCATTTCCATTAACTATTTCCAATTCGACGAATAATATAAAATTGACAATTTGTAAACCATTTGCAAATGCAACAAATAGTATCAGTGGTGTTGTTTCTTGTGACCGAAACGCTGGTATTTTTAGTGCTGCTACAAATATGATTAATATGCCAACAGCTGATAATGCAGACATAATAACTGTTATCCATTTGATTATGTTTCCATGTAAATTTATGTCACAGTCAATTAGTTTATCATTTCCAATTAATTGGCAATAACCGGAAAATGATGCGTATTTAATTGGGCAGTTTATTAAATTGCGGTCTAGTTTGTTGGGAACTAGGAAGGTTTCGTTCCATCCATGTTTATAGTTACCCATCTGCCAATTTGTGCAACCACCGTGATTTACGGTCCGCCTGTTACGTAATGTTTTTAAAACAGAAAAAATTCCATCAGGTAGCTCATTATCCAGATACTCAGGTAAAAAAACACCAGTTATTTTACTTTTTGAGGCGATTCCACCAATCGAATTGTTATGTGCATTTTTCGTAAACCATGATTCTTTGTAGAATACACTTAGTACAATTCGAAAATTTGTTTTGTTTGAAAATTCTTTTAAAAAGTTATCGTTGACAAATTGTGGGATATTTATTCCCGCCTCTAAGCGTCGATCAATAATTTGGTTTGGTGTATTATTACTGGTCAATTTTTTTATTGAGAATCCCTTAAAATTCTCCTCTTTGCGACGGAGACGCATTTTATGAATGGAAATTCCGCTAACATTACTCTTAGAAGGAATAGTCACCAGCAGAATTATTATTCGTTCATGAATAATGTAAAAACCATCCTTACTCAAATCTTTTTCAGCTGTTTCACTCTGTAGATAAGTTTCAATGATTCTTTTAAATATGTTTATGAATTCCGATGACACAGTTGCTTTCGCTTGAGATTCCGTATCGTTCAAATCATTTGTATGTAACACATTATCATAGAATTTTACGAGTGTGCCAAATGGTCGTTTTGATGGCGATAATTCCCGGCTACCATTAAACAATGTTTTGTTGTTGATGTTGAGTAATTCCTTTAAAATATCATTGTTATATTTCATCGAAGCGATATTATTGAAACTTTGTGAGATTGATTCTAGTAAGTTAATTACCTCTTTCGGATCTTGGCTTGATACAGTTCTATTCACCTTTTCCAATAAAGGTAAATAATCACATTTTAAATTTTCTAGAATATGATCATTTTCCCAGTAAGCGCCTACAGTTATATTGCCGGCACATTTTAAACTTGAGTAAGCACCATTAGGCTGTTTGCAATATATATTCTCGCGTGTTTCGCCAATTTTTGCATCCGCGAAATTAAAATATTTTCCCCTTTCACCAATACAAATGTCTATATAACGGAGATCTATCAGATTGTACGACAATTTGTGTAATGTACCATTCAATTGGTCCAATATTATCTCGTATAAAGTTTTAATGGGATTGCTACCTCCCTTTTTTACAAGAAGGTGTACGGAAAATCTCGTCTTACTCGATTTCACATCGATTTCGATAATTTTTCTAAAATGTACTTTCCCATCTTTCAAAGTGGGAATTTGTTTACTAAACTCAACCCATTTGTCTGCTTTTTGTAGTAATCGCATTTCATATATAAAATCACACTTATCACAATCCTTCTCCAATATTGCAACGAAAATTTCGTATTGTGAAGTTTCATTACTCCAAACTTCGAACAATTTTGATTTAACGAATTTTAACGTTATCACCTTAAATCCTTCACACCAGTAGAGATGTCGCCCGATATCAAACGCCACGGTATCATTAGGTTGAGACACGTCATTTAAAAAACATGAATATTCTAAAAAATTATTTTGACTCATTACCCGTTTACTAATTGTATAATTTGCTTCGTTGAATATTATTTTAAATCCGGGATCCGTAATATCTGTATCGGCTGATCTAATTAACTTGGTGTCTATGCTAAAACGTATTAGCTGTTTATCGGTTATTAAATGCCAACGTTTATTTTTTACTGTTGTGTAGTCCAATACAGAAGGGTCAGGTTTACTAAAATTTGAATTCCAATTCGTAAAACGTTTGCCTCCTACATCGATATGAATATATGCCGCTGTCTTATTTTCTTTTTCAATTAATTTATCGATAAGAAATTGTTTACCACGACCATCTATAACTGGTGGCTGGAGAGAATTTTTAAAATTTTGCAATTGATAACATTGGTTTTGATTTGATGGATTAAATGTTGTGACATAATTATCTAAACAGTGATGCTGAGATAATTCGTAATATTTATCAATATCAATCAAACATACCATACTAAATTGTTTTTCACAGTTTGATAGTGAAAATCTCCATTTCTTTGACATTGAATATTCGAGCGTTATACAATTACCATCGATCGGCTCGGATATAAGTAATTCATCGAACATGAAATTATAGTGAGTAACAATTTTATATTTAACATGTTCGAGATGATTATCACGGCGAATTGGTAACCAATAAGCCCTCTTACCGTCTTCTTGCAACACATTTTGTACATTTAAATTGTTGTTATAATTCGATGGATCGAATTCTGTAGATTGTAAACATATTTCTGACCAATTTTGAGGTGCACTAATCAAAATGCATAATTTAGTATTTGGTACTCGTTTGTAATCAGGCGGGCAAAATGTATCATACCAATCATCGTTTTGTTTGTGTGCACAATTTATTTCGTTTGCAATAGGTTTCCATTCATTTTGTACACATTGGCGGGTAACTGGAAGCCAGCGATCATTCAAACATATTGGAATTGAAGTTTTTTCATCGTTTGACGGCTCTGTAGCATCCCAAATGGAATCATTGATGTGTTCACGCGGGCACAACTAAAAATAGGTAATAGTAAATTTGATTTATTAGTGTTGTACGGTAAATTTGTATTATTTTAACTAACCGTTGAATATAGAGGTGAAACTAAAAGCCATACGGCTATTTTAAATACTGTAAATTTCATGCCCACTCAATCTCGAGTTGCAAATAACTATGGTGATTTTACTGTTTAATTGAGATATTTATATATATGTACCTAAATTGATATCAATTGAAAACAAAATAAACTTGCTGAAAATAAATTACTGAGTAATTTAATTATTGTGAAATGATTAATTATGACGTGTAAAATTTTGTTTTTTTGGAATTTCCATTGATTGTTTTTTTTGGTTGGTATGCATATTTACATACATTACAGGTGCTGTTCGGCAATGTCGAGCAGGTGTTTTTAATCCAAATCTGTTGATGTCAGTAACTAAATTAGGTCCTTATAGACAGAAACAGAAAGACTACGCTATCTGAGAAAAGCTTATAGTTACTAAATTATCGGCTTTGATTTAAGCTCTGATCTCCATCCTAAGGGTGGTGTTGAAATGTTGAGAGAAACCAAAATTGCCTAAATAAGGATACCCCTTTGAAGTTATCCCAGTCTTTCACCTCCGACAACACAAGCGAAAAAAACCATCCCAAACTTTTTTTCTACACTATTAAAGTGTACGAACTTTGAAATCCATCCAAAACTTTTTACTCGAGAGAAAAATCTATCCCAGGATTTTTATTTATTATAAGATTTTGTTTTTTTGTGTAGTTAAAATAAATAAAATAAAAATACAAAGAAAAAACCTTCTGATCAGGAATATCCCTACGTCATAGAATTTTTCACAGAAATGTTTCTCCTTCCTATAGTAAAAATTGAATAAAAATAAACTTGAAAAAAATTCTTCTGATCAGGATTATGGTAGGCCTGAAAATTTGTTATATCGGTTTATAAGAAGTTTCATTATCTACCTTTCGCCGAATTCTGAACGCGGTTCGCTTATTAAAATGTTTGCTATATCAATAAATGTGATGCCTTCCCATAGTTAAAAATGAAAAAAAAAAAATTCTCATCAGGATTATGGTGGGCCTGGAAATTTGGTATATCGGTTTAGTAAGGGGGCCCCATAGTCTACATCTCGGCCAATTCTGAATTCGGTTAGGATGTTAAAATTTTTGCTCTATCACATTTATTTTATTTATTTTTAACTATACAAAAAAAAAATCTTATAATAAATAAAAATCGTGGGATGGATTTTTTCTCTAGAGTAAAAAGTCTGGGATGGATTTTAAAGTTCGTACACTTTAATAGTGTACAAAAAAAAGTTTGGGATGAGTTTTTTCGCTTGTGTTGACTGTTGAGGTAATTAGGAGGTAATTTCAAATTTTCCTGGGATGAAAGACTGGGATAACTTCAAGGGGGGGGGGGGGGAAAGGATGACAAAATTGTCATCTCTGAAGAACCGGTGCAAAAGTTGCTGCTTTAGATGAGCTAACTGATGGCTTTAAATGCCAAAAATACAGTCTCGCCTCGCAAAAAGAGGAGATATTATTTAATTGGAGATTGGCTCTTTTATTGTGAAATCTGTCATAAGTAGAGTACCTTCCTAATTTATTAAAATGGAACCTTGATAAACATAAAAAAAAAATTGGGTCTATCCGCCTCCTCGGACGACGCTCTTCCCAGAAAGCATTCGTTAAAGATCACCAAACCAACCATTTATATTTTACAAACATTTTCCGTTTTTTGGGGCTTTTCTTAAATTTGGAGACCTCTTTCCCATTGGTTACGATATTATACATCTTCTACTCTCATTCCACTAAAACACAGACTCACAAATAATGTTAGATTATTTAGAACTGACACGTGTTGAGCAGCAAACTTGCATTCGCCATTTTTCATCTTCGACCTTTAACAATTAGATCCAGTTATACCGTTCAAAATCCTTAAGAATTTAATTTGCTTTCTCGTTCATATCACAATATTATGTGAGCAACGTGAGAATTGGCCGATATAATTCTTTACTCAATGCTTCAGTCTGGACGGGGCATCGCTGTGTACCATTCGAAAATACAAAATAATAAAACACAAACAATAAAAAATCAGAATTAACGTTAATTATCATTTGTTACCAAATCCCACCTTCTTGTCATATAGCATTTCATTTTATATGTCTCCCAGCTCTCCTAAACCTGCACCATCCTAATCACGTGATATTATTTTAAAGTCTTCCATAGTAATTTGCTATTAAGAGTTATATATGTACGACTTTGAATACCAAGAGAATTTATTATTCAGAAATAATACCTTTATAGTAATTCACAAATAATGTATCGATCAACATGTCGTTGAAATTTCAATCATTAAAATGTCATAAAATGCCAATCAGCTAATACACACTAGGTCTCATGAGTCCGGTATCATTCTTTGTTTTTTTCCCCTTTACCTATAAAACCGGTTTTGTTGCGGATTCATTTTTCAACCAAAATTTTTTTGGTTTCTATAGTCTCACCACACTCACACAAACAAATATGAAATCAAAAAAATTTTTCAAGGACATTTTTGACTATCGTGTTTCGACCAATGCCGCCTTGAATATATCTAGTAGGCATTGGTATATCTAGTAGGCATTGGTTTTTGACATACACATACATGTAAATTTATTGAAGAATCCGGATTCATTTGAGACTGTGTGTGGATGCGACTGGTATTTTGATACCAGAAACCAGTATCAAATGAGACCCAGTGTGGATTGTCGGAATAAAGCATCACAGAAATGTCAATGTCACAGAAACGGGAATATCTTGATAAATTTAAAAGCTCATTAGATATAATTATTTTTAAATGTTGACGATATTATTTGCCACCAGCAAAGTATTTTAGGTAAATTTAGAAATTTAAATTCCATATTACACGGTAATCTATTCATTTTATCTTAAAGACACATAGGGAACAATTGTTGGAATTTGCAAGGTGTATTAACTGTAGAAAAATAATTCTTCGGAAAGTTCGACATTACCTCGGTAAACACATAAACAAATTTATATTACTCGTTTTTGTCAAAGTCACCCCCACGCAATGCTTCAATCGACTTCAAATTTTGTGAACAGGTAGATGATGAATTGTCAAATTTATCATCAACATAACAAAAAAATCGTGTGTCCCCTTTATTTTCGGTAAATATCTTGAAATAAATAATATTCTAGCATTTTAACCCCAAACGGCAGTCCGATTACACCACGTATTCAAAATATATTGAGAATTGAAGCCGCAAGAAAAGCCGAACCAGGTGCCCCTGAAAGGGGCCGCATGACCAAATTTTATCAATGCCAGTGTACCAGAAAACAAGCCAACACCGATATAACAAAGGGACCTGGCCGTAAAAGGTTAATCCACTCGAAATACTGGAAAATCCAAAAAGCTAAGCCGGCATATGGGACGAGGTCGGGAACAGAACATAAGAATGCCCGTGGGCAAATTGTTGAAGCACGCAAAATGGGTACTGGGTGTAAAGGCACTTTTTGGTTAAGATATCAACACAAGATTTCAGTAGAATATAGGAAGGAACTGTTTAACTACAAAAATTGAAAAGAAATACGATCAGATGGGAAACAAGCACTACTTTTTCCGAAACCACAGAATCATGAGAACGAAAATATTAGTGTCTGTAAAACGATGTTTATGGATATTTTTGGTAGGCATATTTATCTCTTAAGCCTTCTAACGAAGATATTAATATTGTCTAATAATCGGCAGAGGATTGTGATAATTTTTGCATAATTGGACACATTAATTTGTTCCCTCGGATTGAAGCGCATTATTTGCGACGAAATACGGAAAGTGAATATTTGGTTGGTGATTTGTACATAAATGCTATGCAGAGATTGTATGTTCAATGGGTAAAACAAAAAAATCAAGGTGTCATTGCTGCTTCTCAAAGGCAATATCGAGATACTTTTATAAATAGCTTCAATATTTCTGTTTTTGTGCCAAAAAAGGACCGGTGCAATGATTACACCTCACACACAAATCAAAATTTAGGTAAGGAAGAAGGAATTTATGCTCTACATTTAAATGAAGCTAAACATGCACGCCAATTGAAAGATGAGGACAATAAATCTGCAATAGAAATTTGCTGCAGGATTCTGGCAGTCGTTTTTGATTTCGAGAAAATTTTGACTTGCCAAAATGCAGAAATATCAACATTCTACTATAAAAGAAATTAATTCATACAATTTTACGGTCTATATTATGAACACCAAAGAATCATTTTGCTATATCTGCCATGAAAGCATTGCTGAAAGAGGGCCAACGAAGTGGTAAGCTCCCTTTATAAATTTGTTGAATCAGAAGTCCGTAAAAATAACCACTCAGAGGAAATTCGAGTTTGGTTAGGTAATTGTTTTAGTCAGAATAAGAATAAGTGGGCTACCAAAAAATTTAAGATCAACAACCTTTGAGTAGGTACTTAACCAAAGGACATACGCAAAATGAAGGAGATTTGGTACATTCAACCATAGAAAAGAGAAAGCAACTTGGAGAAGTCATGGTATCTCAGCACCCTGATTCTCTAAAAAATAAGATAATGGGTAAACCTGGTAAACTTGTAAAAACAGAGGCTTACTTAAATGAATTCGCAATTATTCGATTTGATTACTACTTTAAATAAAATCGTAAAATTGCAAACTAATAAAAGAAAGCTTTGCTTTTTACGAGTTTACACGTTTACCCAATATCTTATTTTTTGGAGAATTAGGGTGCAGGAGTGGTTCGAAATAATAAGATTCGCCAAAATTAAAGAATCATTTTATAAAGTAACCGAAATGACGCAATTAGATTTTCTTAATTTTAGACTATTGAGTGAACTGGCTAATTTAAGCCAATCCAATTTTTATAGTTATATCAAATTTGAGAGAATTTCAATAAATAATTATTATTTTATAAATATTAATTATAAAATGGATTGGAATGAGAGTCAACAACAAATGTAACTGGTTAAGGAAAGTAAATCTAGAGGAAGAAAAGTAGCCAAAAATCTCGAAGTGTTTAATGGTTTTATTTATTTATTTGCCAGCACTACAAATAGCTTTGCAAATAGCATAGGTTACAATACAATAGAATTTTGTATATAAAAAAAACTTACGATTTATCATTATTTCGAATACGACTCTTAATCAGATCTCTTGAAATGTTAAAATCAAAATTTCTGAACGTAAAATGAATTAAGTCAAGCAATACCGGGCAATCAATCTTAGCACAAATTACGTCCCGAGCAAATACTGCTTGAATCATCTCCCTTCTAAATTCAAGACTACGAAGGTTTAAAAGTGTACAACGAGCATAAGAAGGTAAACTAAATCCGGCAGTTAACCTTGGAAGTCTTCGGAGGACAAATAATAAAAACTTTTCTTGCTAAGGATTTTATAACTTGAACTCCAGATAACTGCAGCGTATTCCAAAATAGGCCTAACAAAAGAAATATATAATTTCTTGAGAGTGTATGGGTCGGAAAATTGACGAGCATGTCTCTTTACGAAACCAAGCGTGGAACCGGCTCTAGCTACAATCATTTCTATATGTTTAGCAAAACATAGGTTACCTGTAAACAAAACACCTAAATCAATAAACTGAGTAACTCTATCAATTTTCACATCCTGTAAACTGAACGGAGCTCCAATTAAATACCTAATTTTAGCAAATGACATAGTTTTACACTTGGAGATATTCAGAGCGATTAAGGTGCCGTTGTATCAATAAAACATCAGCACCATTTCGGATATTAGGGTAAAGTTTTAGGATCATCTATATATAACAAACACTTACAACACCTGAAACATGTAACAATATCATTAACAATTTATCTGACAATATCATTAACAATTTATCCTTGCTGAAATCTGAATAAATAGTATCAACTTGGGCACCTTTTTCTAAACAGAATATTGTATCATTAACAAATACCGCAAGATTAGTTGTCGTTGGTCTACCAGAAAAAAACCGTGTTGTTTAGTAACGATTAAGTTTTTGATATTAAAATAAATATAATCTTTAACCAGTTTTTCAAAAAGTTTAGGGGTAACAGATAAAATAGCAATTCCTCTATAATTCTCAACTAAATTTTTTGGCCCAGATTTAAATACTGCCCAATGTGTAATTTCTCAATTACTACTTGCAGCCGCCGATGCCAACTTTCCACGAAATTCTGGGTACGCGGGAAATTGCTATTAATATCATCCGAAATTGTCCAAAAATTTGGATAACAAGCGGATTTTCGTTCTGATCTACTCTTAGTTTTTATCCCGCGTAAATTGTTTTTTCCGAACCATATCCCTATTTTTCGGGCATCCGAATCCATCGACCTTTTCAGTTCAATGTAATACACCATAATTTCATTTGGAGATTCAAAAGCTAAACTTTATAATACATATTCGAATTTTTAAAGACAAATTTTCGACGCTCCCATATTTAGTAACAAAACCTTATGCCTGAACCTATCGCCAAATTATCTGCCCAAATTGGAACAAACATCCTTTAAATTGAGCCTTTCGGAAGAATATTTTTAAAGCCGATACGATTGATTTTTCGAAGTCCGATATTATGACTTTTGGCTTCAAATGTACGTTCTAATGGCACAATTCCATGTTGAGTTTTGCCAATAATGGTAAATAGTTGGCGCATAAATACTGGAACCACCTCGAACGTCCCATCCATAAGCCAAAATTCTCCTTATCCCAGGAGGTTAAGGGTTGATTGCATTCCTAACAAAATAATTTTTTGATTATCGAACATCTTTTCTGAAAGTAGAAATACTCCTCCTTCTAAATATTTTAAATTTTTCGGAATGCTTATATAAAAATACCACCAGGTTGTCTTGTTGCAGTAGACCTGGATCTAATCATTTATTGCTTTTGAGCCTGTCTTGAGGCAAGTAAACGCGGACTTCTGGTAAACATTTAATGACGTTATCTTGAATAACCTGAGAAGGCAAATTAGTTTAGTTTATTGCGTCATTCCTCACGTATCCATTTGTCTCGAATACCGATTTATCATAAGGAGAAAGATCATGGGTATGTTTGGATGCTATGTACCTTTATTATATTATGTGAACCATTTGTTATCGCGGTCACCACTCTTTTTTTTTTTTTTTTTTTTTTTTCGCTGGCGCTACATCCCATGGAGGGATTTGGCCGCTTCATAGTGAAGTTTCGTAATCATTTTTACAACGAATAATGAGTGATTAGCTTATTGATCCTTACATTAACCTGCCGTGATTTTTTCATCACCCGCCGGGAATCGAACCCAGGACCTCCGGAGCTTAAAGCAAGCATGCTAACAACTGTGCCACCGGGGCGGCAAATGGAATTTTTTAATGGATGGAATTCACTACTCTTGCTTTACATAATAGAGATTTTGTGTCGGCGCACATCCATTGGAAAGTATCGATTTTTCTTTGTAAATGGTACACATATCCGTCGATAATTACCTTTATTTGTTTTCACAATATGGATATTCATCATGAGAACAACTTGTCAGTGACTGAAACTTTTTGTCAATTAACTGACTTCACTACTATTAATAATAAATACCTACTGTCACTTGTTTTATTTATTTACTATCACTTTACTACTATCACTTAAGTGAATTGTAATTACATGCAAGAAGTAAAAATGTTTTCATCTTGGGAATTCTCGACATTTAAATTTGATATAATTAAATGATTTCCCTACTTTCTGCGTGCCCGGTAGATTACATGCAAGAATTAAAAATGGTTCCCCTGGGAACCCCGACATTGAAATTATATATATTTAGGGGATTTCCCTTTATGAAATTGCTCATATGTAATTCATTTCAATATTATTATATTTTTTTGTTATTTTTAGCATATCTCACTCATATCAGATTTAAAATCTGAATTTTCAAAATCTTAGTTTTAACAATGCGTGCGCCCGAATTAATAAAAATGGTATTGTCAAAACTAAGATTTTGAAAAGTAAGATTTTGTAAAGTAAGATTTAGACCCCAACCCGTTTTCAACTTGTCATAGTATTATTTGGAAGGTGCGAAATGTAAACAAGCATTTAATTTTAAACTCAATTTTGAGCCAGAATCCAGTTGAAACAAAACCATAATATTTTAATGCATTATACATTAAATTTCAATGCAATGCTTAAAATAAATTTTAATATTTTGTGGCATAAAAACAATCAATTTAGATTAAAAAAAAATTAATTTAAATTCACCCTGTTAAAGTTAGCCGAAAGTAAAAAGTCGATAATGCAGATTATTTTATTAACATTCCAGCCGAAAATAAAACATTTTGTGGTTATCAGCCGAAAGTAACTAGCATATATGGATTGTAATAAAAAAATTTGTAATGACTCTTACGTGGAAAACTTTGTTTAACCTAATCGCGGAAAATATCGGAAAATCAGAAGAATTCATAAAATTCGAATAAAATCAACCTCTAGAGTGTATATCTGCAGTTGAATCGTTTTTATCGGATTTGTCAATAGCAATCGCACGAAAAAATTCAATACAAGTTTCCCGTGGGAAATCTCGGAAAATGCGATTTTCCAAAAGTCTTTTGAAAATTTGTATAAAATCAGTCTTTAGAGTGTTATATATGGAGATGTATTATAGTGAGGCGACCTGTCAATACCTATCGCAGGAAAAAATTCAGTTCAAGTTTCCCGTCGGAAATCTCGAAAAATTCGATTTTCCGAAAACCATTAGAAAATTTGTATAAAATCAGCCTTTAGAGTGTTAGGTATATCTGGAGATGTACATATTTTATTGATGTGGCTTGTCAAAAGCTATTTAAGGAGAAACATTCAGCTCAGAAACAGATTTTATACAAATTTTCTAATGATTTTTGGAAAATCGAATTTTCCGAGATTTCCCACGGGAAACTAGAACTGAATTTTTCCTACGATATCTATTGACTAGTCACATCAATAAAATACATCTCCAAACACAATCTGCCTTACCGTTTTTTACTTTCGGCTGGAGTAATACAATCTGCATTATCGGCTTTTCACTTTCGGCTAACTTTAACAGTATTTTAAATTGCCTTATTAATTAATTCAAAGGCTATATTGAATTTTTACTAACATTACAATTAAATGTTTCTCCAATTCGTAATTGTAATACTCGGTTCACCAATTCGTTGCAGAGACGTGGGGTCAGGTGAATTCCCCAAGGCTATTGTTATCGTAACGAGCAAACCCACAACACCCTCCGACACGAGCTACCGGATGACTAGGCTCAAATTCACGGCGTAACAATATGGTTATATGCTTATAACTTATTCGAAGCTAGCTGGTAACGCCTGCTTATCTTATTTTTGAGTTTACAGGCCAATTTATTTCGATAAACAATGTAATCAAAACATAAGGTAAAATATTCCCAGGGCTAACGTAAAACTATAAAAAACAACGACAACCCTGCAATAATGATTCTTCGGCTCTAGTAACACTCTACTGGGAACCAGGAAGAGTTCCATAAAGAAATACCGGATGCACTCAGCAAAGCTCGAGATTGTAGCCTGCACATCCCATATAAAATGCTGAACGGTTTTATTAGGGCAAACCTAAATATAATTAAAATGTTAAAATTATAAGGCATCAAAAGAAAACAGTAAAATATTGATTTTTTTTAAAAATGTTTATTACAAAATGTTTAACGTTTTTTTTTGTTTTTTTTATGTAATTATTGGCTGAATTATAAACTAATATGGGTTATTGTTTTGAAAAGTCTTGTCGATGGTGCGAAACACCGAAAATTTGGCTAATATAAAATAAATTTGAATTTTATAGAAAATAAAAAAGAATAGTAATGTTGCACAAAATACTCTAATAAAAATAACTTCTATAAATTCGTCTAAAATACCGTCTGACTTTCCCATCTAATACAACACACGAGAAAAACATTAACCAGCCTCGTGACGTTGCCGTTGTCACAAAAATATAAGAAAATATCACACGAATCCAGCAATTATTAGTATAATAAACGACAATTGCCGATATCCAGGTAATTGACAATAAACTAAACGCATACAAATAAGTGCCGCACTTTTCTTTCATTCGTGTAATGTTGGTTATCAAATTTTCTTGTGTTTGGTTCGTGTTGACTATAATCCATATAAAAATGATCAAATGCAGAACGATTGCTATTATGATTGGTACATGTACCGAAAGCATTAAAAAATCTCCAGCTGGATAACATACGGAGCTTTCCTCGTGCAATATATCTGTGGGTAAATATATTTCGGAATCCGTATATAGATCGGCCGATATAGCGAATACAACTAACAATAACGGCAACAACCAACCAATTGTGAGCACTTTGGTTTGAAAATTTATCGGTATCGGTTTTGGTGTTCCAATAATATATGTTCGAATTAGATGATCGGTGGCGAAGAGGCTCAAGAAGAATCCAACCAAAGTTAAATAATGTAAAATAGCGCCACTAAAAAAACAGTACACTAAACTAAATGTCTCACTTGTTTTTGAATCGAACAGTTTGAGCTCGACTATAAGGATGAAAAATAGCATTTGGAGTCCATCTGCAGCGGCTAGATGTAATATTAAAGGAGTTGTATCGGACGACCGCCATGTAACGATTTTCTCCGCCAACACAAACATTATTACTATACATACAATGGATAACAAACACATCACAATTGATATCACACTGATAAATTTATCGTGCGCTTGTGTATCGCATGACAAAATTACTTTGTCATTTCCTAATAATTGAACATAACCCGAAATTGTTGTTTGTTTAATACTACAGGAAAGTAAATTTTCAGCTAAATTTTCATATTCGTAAAATGTTCTGTTCCATTTTCCGTTACTCGACTCATTCGCTATAATCCAGTTCGAACAACCATCAGGTACTGTAATAAAACGATTTCGGAAATTTTTGTCACGTTTAAATATTGTAAATACGCCATCAGGTAATATGATATCTGGTTTTTGTGGTATTGAAATGCTAATTGTTTTACTTTTAACTTTAACAATACCATCGGCACCATTATCTGTTTCTTCCAGAAACCATGAATCTTTATAGAATATACTGAAGACAATTCGAATTTTAGGCTTTGTTGATGTTAATTGTTTCATAACTTTCTGCGGAATGTTGACGCCCGTCTCAAATCTTGTGTGAATTATGTCCAGCGGATTATCATTCTCCGAGAGTGTACGTAAAATAAAATCATGAAAATTTTTTTCTGGCTTGCGCAATTTTTTTCTGTGTATCGCCAAGCCAGAAATGTTGCTCTTAAGCGGATCAATCACCATTAAAATTATATTCGCTCGTCGAATAATATGTGTATAAGAACCCAGTTCCAATAAATCGTTTTCAACATCTTGCCTTGTTGCATATTCATGGACCACTCTAATGAAATTATCTAAAGATTTGGTTGATATTTCATTCGCATATTGTTGCGATGCTTTTAAGATCGTATCAAAAATATCAATAAATATATTAATTCGTGGATCCTCATCCTTTGTCCGGGCTCCATAATCAAATAATTTTGTGTTGTTTGCATTATTTATGAGATTATTGAGTGCCATGTTGGCAAACTGTAATGAATTAACATCATTACAACGTGATAAGCTTTCATTAAGAGCTTTGATTGTATCGGTCAGATCATTAGAACTATTTGAATTGGCTGTAATATTGGCTTCAGTACAGCCTTCCAAATCTTTGTTGAACGCATCACTTGCTAAACCCGTGGATATAAATGTAACCGTAAGAATTATTTTTAAAAATATAAAACACATTTTTAGTAATAAGGGTTTATTACTCGATTCACGTTAAACAGTAAACTAAATGATCGATTCAACGGATGTTTACGGTTAATATATTTTTGTTGGGGGATAAATACAATTGAATACGAGGTAATAGTTTAGTCATATTCGGATTATAAATAAATTTACTAGTACATTCTGTAATTGTTTTTGTTTGGTGGAGATAAGCACAACATAATCTATTTATGGTTTCAAATAAAATATCATGAGGTTGCATGTACTAAGTTTACGCGATTATTCACGGAAGTACTGAGGGAAAATCGATATAAACTAGTACAACGGAAGAAACTATTTCATTAAAATTCTGGTGACATATTTTACATACTTATATGTAGTTAGGTTTCAATTTTTGCTAGCGATTTTTGTTTTTCTAATTTTATTAAGAATATTAGACACAAGAATGATGAATCTATGTTTTTAATGTCACCAAATGCCCTATAATGATTCTAAAATTAAACTGAAAACCTGGATCTCATTCTGTTTGATAAATTTAATGACTAATTGAGCATGAACGATCAAGCCTAAGCACGATTCAAGGATTACCCGGATCTACCGTACATCCTTTTACATAAAACAAAACCGAAGGATAGGAAAGGAATGTTAGTATTAGAGATTCGACCCAGTTTCAGCCACCTATGCAGTCGATAGTTAGTAAATTTGTTAGTAGTATATTTATAGTAAATCATTTAGCACAAGACAACACAGTTTTAGCTTCAAATTCATTTACTGGTTAAGTTCCTGGAAAGTTGTTTCAGGTTCTTCAAAAATTTCCTAAATATAAAATCCGCATTGTATCCGCTAGTATGTTTTCGACTCGACATGATGTCCACTTATTGTGGTAAAAATTTGAATTCCACCCGTATGTTGAGATTTTTGATTCAAGCCCATACATAATAGCCGAAAATGAATATTTCTGATAACTTTTCATTTAATACAACATTGAGTCCCTGTAAATGTCTAGTATGTTTTCGACTTGACATGATGTCCACTTACTGTGGTAAACATTTGAAAACTAGCCGTATGTTGAGATTTTTGCTACAGGCCCATTGATATTTGCTTTCACTTCACTATTTAAATCTGCCCGCTTACCACTGGTGGGGGCCATGACAATAGATTTATTTCCTTGTTTAACGATTTAAAGTAAACCAAAAACTGATCTCTGTTTGCCATCGGTTGTGTTTATATACCAGTTTAATATTGCTCTCGAAATTTCCTTTATTGTGTGTCATACACTATCTTTATTCTTGGGTATTCTGTTTATGACCTATAATCATCTGGAAATATCGTTTATGGTCATAATCATCACCATTAATCATTGTCGACGGACGGTGTGTATGTTTTTACTAGATCATTATGAATTTGTACGTCGATCTATAAACATGTTTCGATGTCCACAATAAATAATTGTAACATAAACATTGGGTACGACGAGCATCGAACCATATAGACCTTTTTGTTTATATTACACGTCAACCGTCTGAGCTATCGCTGTTCATATCGTGAACTTGTTGTATGATGGCCAAAATCGTCACATATGATCTTGCACTATTGCCAATGCTACTGTTGTTGGCTCAGTACCATTGAATTCTGCATCTCTAATATATTCTTGTTCAACTTCAAATAACATCTTATATGCTTCAGCAAATGGGTTATTGTCAGCCATATGCCAACTTAATTCTGCCATCAAATCAGGATTGCACTTGTCATTCAGCGCCATTCGCTGTGCACATGCTTCATCAGGGTCAAGAATATACAATTGTGCTCTACATTATATTTGACCGTTGATTCTGTAGCAGTAAGGTTCATAACCGGAAGGAGGTGCAATAATGGCTCCCATTGACGCAAATGCAAATGAACTATTAATGGATCGTATATTCTCATAAAAATTGTTTGAATGATGCTGTTGAAATGTCATTAATTCTTGTAACAAAGGAGATTTAGGAATTAGATCTAATTTAATTTTCTGTTTTTAACAACACTGAGTAAATTTTTTATCAGACGGCTGTTCTGCTTTAAAGTGTTTCGCTTGGCAATATTCGCAAATTAGCCTCAATGGTCCGCAATTATGTGAGTTTACTTCGTTTTCGATAATAATTACTTCAACTGCAACTCTTAAGTTAACACAACGTAATCTTAAATTTCTCATTCTTTGAAAAGTAATATTTCTTTCTTGAAATATTTCCTCATAAGTATGTCATATTTCCTCGAATTATTCTGTGCTTTCGTGCATCTGTTTCTCGAAACTGATATTTTCGTTCTTCGTTCATATTTTCTCGGGCAGTTCTGTTCCTTTGAGAACATTTTCTCGAATTTGAGATCTCTACTTTTCACTATTTTTACATTTTCTCGAAATTGAGATCTCTGCTTATCGCATAAAAAAAGGCCACACAAAAACAGGTTTGATTGTACTTTCGATCAGTTTTTCAAGCGAATTGCAAAGGTAAATACTTACAATCTTACAAATGAATCGTTGGTCAATGAAGTTTCGACATACTTTCATGTTTGCATGAACAAACAATGTGCTAACAACTATACGGCCATGTTGAATATACAGGGTGAGGAAAAAGTATGGAAACCCTTAAAAATCTCGCGGATTTCGGTCAACAAAAAATTGAGTAAGGGTTATTCTTAGGTAATTTTCAACAAGGAATTGAATGGTGATCTTGCTTGTGACCTTGACCTTCATCTTCAAGGTCATTTGTAGGTTAAGGCCATTTTTTTAAATTAGAACCCCTATTATTGATGACAGAATCGAAAAGAGCGATCAATTGTAAGTCCGAATATGTATTTTCCATGACCTCCCAAGGTCATCGCAAGGAATTTATTTTGAGTATGTCAAAAAGAAAAATGAGCAAGGTGTATTCTTATGTAATTTTCAATAAGCAATTTAATGGTGAGCTTGGTTGTAACCTTAGCCGTCATCTTCAAGGTCATTTTGAGGTCATGACATTTTTTTATAGGGAAACCCCTGTATTTGACATCGGATTCGAAAAGAGCAATCAATTGTACGTCCGACTCCGAATATGTATTTTCCATGACCTTCCAAGGTCACCTGAAGAAATAATAATTTGCTATGAAAATTTAAAATAAAATTTAAAAAAATCATAAATACTGAACATTGTAATAATGCTTGTGTTGCTATGAAAATTATAAAATAACAAAAAAATTAAATTTTAAAATGAAGAATTAATTTTTTTAATTTTTATTTTTTTTTAAATTTTTATAGCAAATCATTATTCCTTCAGGTGACCTTGGTAGGTCATGGAAAATACATATTCGGACGTACAATTGATTGCTCTTTTCGAATCCGATGTCAAAAACAGGTGTTTCCCTATAAAAAAATGTCATGACCTCAAAATGACCTTTAATATGAAGGTCAAGGTCACAAAAAAGGTCACCATTAAATTGCTTGTTGAAAATTACATAAGAATAAACCTTGCTCATTTTTCTTTTTGACATACTTCGCGAGATTTTTAGGGGTTTCCATACTTTTTCCTCGCAATGTAAATTCCTTCAGATGACCTTGAGAGGTCATGGAAAATATATATTCGGACTTACAATTGATCGTCTATCATCAAAAATAGGGGTTCTAATTTAAAAAAATGGCCTTGACCTACAAATGGCCTTGAAGATGAAGGTCAAGGTTCACAACCAAGATCACCATTAAATTCCTTATTGAAAATTACCTAAGAATAACCCTTGCTCAATTTTTTGTTGACCGAAATCCGCGAGATTTTTAGGGGTTTCCATACTTTTTCTTCACCCTGTATATATTCGATTTGGGGAGTTGTGAGACAGCGCCATCCTCCGTCATATTCCAAGTTCATCGGATTTTGAAAAAGACATCTGCATCATCTGCAAAGGTGCAGTGCCATAAAAGTTGACAAGCTGGATATTATACATGCGTTCACTGCGAAACGGATTGATTGTATTGCATTTACATATGTTTCATAAAAATTATCTCATTTTTCTTATTTTCCATCATGAATAAAAAATAATTATCAAAATATGTCATTTTAATTGTTTTTAAATAGTGTCTCACAACTCCTCAAAATTTTGGAACATTCGAAAAATGTGAATGTTTTTTCTTTTTTTCGTGCAATTTAAATTTTGACAAAAATGATTATTTTCCATGAAGAGAATGAACTAATAGCTACCATTACTGTCGAACTAGAGTTTAAAGCTTTCAGATATGAAGAATATTGTGATTGTGAAGTAGTTCAAGTTCAAAAACAAAACCCGTTGCACGAATCCCCAATCTCCCCTAACAATTTTTAATTAGCCCATCGCTTGTAGGTAATCATCAACTTTTTTGGATACCAAAATTGCTTATAAAAATGTATTCTTATTTCACAAAGGAATATAACTAATGGACGTTATAAACAGTGGACGGAAGGTTTTAGGGAAAAGGAATTTGTATACTAAGAATAAAGTAAACAGTATCATTGTTATTTCAAGGCATGCACTTTACATTTTCCGATTTAGGAACATATGAATAGTAAGGTGCAGCAACTTTATTCAGTAGTTCTTTGGTTTTTCTAAATGAATCAAGGGATTCTGTCTGAATCCGGTGTTTATTATTATTAATACGTTTGAAACTAAAATCCTTAATGTCGTGTTTTTCTAAGAACGTTCATTAGTATTTTGGTTGCAAACATTAATAGGAGGAGGCTTTACTGTTACCGATGTTTTGATGAATATTAATGTTATCATTTTATGAGCATTAGTAATTCCAATATTGCTTTTATTATTATTGCTGTTATTATTAATAATTGTGCGTGAACTGTTTTTATTAAGTAAGAATTCATAAAGTCATCATCTAAATTGTTATTAACATTTTCGTTCAAAAACGGTTTTGTTTTAATAATGTTTCATTACATTGGTCAACCATTTCTACTGATGTTATGTCTAATGCAATAATAGTGTTAACATTACCACACTCACTTTGAGATTGAACTTCACTTATATTGCACTGTTGGAATTACAAATTGATCTAATATGTCATACAATTTGAGTACCCTTGATTCAAAATATACACGTTTTTTTGTACAAATAGACAGACGAAACTTAGCCATTTATTATATTAGATTCCATTAAATCGAAGAAAAAAAGGAAAAATGACCTTGTGCCTTATGTGACAACCTATCGATATTTCACCGATTCATGTGGATTCAAGTTTATTTTACATTTAGATCAGTAGTCGTTTGGGATAGGTAGGTACCGAGTTCGAATTCTGGTAGGTAATGCAAAATAAATTTTTCATTTTCTGATTAATATCGGTGATGTCGATGAACGCATCTATGACCTTTCTTTCATGACAATAATACAGACTGCCATTGAGCTATGCAAGGTAGATTACGTAAAAACGGACTTATAATCTTTATCTTTTGGGTACAATACAATTTTTTGTATTTTATGTCACTAATAGCTGTTCGAAAAGAATCAATAATCTTAGTAAATTAATTAAAATTTCTACAATATGTTTGAGACAATTTCTTTTAATTTAAAAACGCTCTTCTTAAAAGATTTGAAAAAAATCATATACATTATAGATTACAACTTATGAACCATCTTCAGCGTTTTACTAATTTTTTATTATCACAGTATAGTGGAATAGCCGTTTCTGCTTATTTACGAGTACTTCAGTTTTATTTTATAGATGTTTAAAAATTAATATTTTGTAGATTAGATAGGTTACATTTACATTGAATGTCCGGTGCTTATTTACAAAACCATTTCTGTTATCAAAATTCGACTAATTTATTATTTTTAAATATTCATTGATGTTCAAATTCAACATCACTGAAATACTTGGAAATCGTATCTGTTTTGGATAAATAGTTACATTTAATTGTTAATTATAAAACTCAAAATGCCGTGAATTCATTAACTTGAATATAGTATCACAGTCACAGATATATACAGACTTATAGTTCGATTATGGCTATAAATTTAATATGGTTATTAATTCCAATATTGTTTCTAACGCAATGCCTAGCGGTAAGTTTAATTAATTGATATACTGTTTGAATTGTTAATTGGAATAAAATGATGTTTTAGGAGTGCCCACGGGAACAAATCGGTGATTTCGTTTGGGCTAAACATTTTTCGACGTTGGATGAAAAGACATCAACACCAATGTGCTTGGATAAAAATCATCTGCCAGTTACACGAAAATGTGTTAATAATAAGTGGATGCCAAATAAGGCGAATACAAAATGTAAATTCAAACAAAACGACAATTGGAAAGATACATTTTGTCCGCCTAGCTATAATCGTGTACCTAATTCAACTTTATGCATTTTGATTAGTGTTCCACAAAAATGGTCAGATCTGTGCTTCCAATCAACAGAAGCAGATCCATTACTTATAAAATATAGTATAGGTATTCGGAAAATATTATATGATCATGGATACGAACGGTACTGGCTACCAATTCGACGTAAAAATCGGCTTGATCACTTGCTTTATAAAATCATTACAAGATTTAATTTCAAGTTCAATGAATCATCTCTTATTGAATCAATCGACGGTGACTGTTTAAATCTGATGTGTTCATCGTCCGGATGTATATTTCAACTATCTTCGTGTGATAATCTATACAGCATGGTTTGTTTAATTAATATTGATACATTTTTCAAATTCTCGCAATACCACTGTTCGCTGGGGTCATATACTACTTTCAATCCTCGGTTTCATAACCATTGCTTCCGAATTGATCGATTTAACGCGCTTCAGCCAATTTTACATCCGTTGTTAATAAACAACGAACAAGCACAATTTTTGGCCGATATGTTCTTAATAACTGGATCGGATTTGAGCGAGTTACATGTTCAAGTTGATATTATGCCTACCTCCAATAAATATAAAAGTACAAATGTGCGTAATTTTAACCGAACAAAATGGATAAAACACGGTCGACACATAAATTTTACAAATTGGGATTCAAACTGTTGCGGTTCAAGGCTTAATAATTTCGAGCCGTTCACAACAATTAAAAATGGAAAATGGCAATTAGTAGAACCTAGTAATACTATAGAACTAGTAATACATGTGGAACAAATTGGTCAGATTTTAGAGCCAGTGTTTAAAACATTTAAATTTAATAAACATTTACAAAAATTCGAAATGAATATGGGATCCGAAGAGGCGTTTTTTTTAATAGAAAATTGTTTTCTAAATGGCAACCTGGCGGGCGGTTCCGACATATCATTTGGTATTGGTCGAAAAAAATTTCGATGCGAGGGATTTACGATGAAAACATTAAAGCTGATTGAATCGCCAACTATCGAAGTATGGAGTCGGGAGACATCGTCTTATGAAATATTTGTCGTTATAAAAGAGAAAACCTGCACTAAATGTGATTTCATACATGAATCACGCTTACTGGAAGATGAAATATTGGCACTAAAAAAGTTAACATTTCCTAAGATTGGAGATTTGATAATTCAATTCCGAAAAATTATTGATATTGATGTCAAATCGCGTATAACGAAATTTTCGCTTCACGTATTAGTGAAGAAATCACCTTTATCACTTAAAAGCCTGTACCAAATGTTACCACAAGCGTTAGATGTTTTGCCATACAATACAAAAAATATAAAATTGCGTCACATAGACTTATGTCTCGGTCAAAGTGGGAAATATTTTGAATTTCCCGATGTGTTAATAGGCGAGAAAAGTACGAATCACAATTGCCAATTTCATAATGGTAAGCACCCGACTTTAAAATGTTTAGGTGACTCAAATTTAGGCGCTTTTTGGGAAAATGAGATCAATGTAAACCGTCTAAAGTGTGATTACGGCAAATTATTGCAAAATGTGAAACAAAATATGTCAAAATTAAATCCAGTCGATGTAATCGACGTTTTAGTCTCAACAACAACACAAAGTCATAACCCGATTAAGACATTGGAAATTAGCACCAAAATTATAGACGAATTATTAAATAATTTGGAAAAATCGCGATTATTTGATCTCGCATCAGATAAACCAGAGGAAGAACGTCCATTTGCCAAACTTGTAAAAACATATGACAATGCATTACATATAAGTGATTGCCTAGTGCAAGATTCACACGAAACCGAAAAAATTTCGTCAAATTTTCTAGATAGTTACCAAAAGATGATCGAGTCATTTTTAAAATCGAAAGCGGCCAATATAAGTTTATACGATAGTCAAGATAGAACATATTTAATTCAAGAGCGGAATATAATTCTGCTGGTGATTGATCCATTTTTAGGCAATATTACAGGCATGTCGATTCATAGAAAAAAATTGCGCCGCAAAGAAATTAATTTTAACGGGTTTACGGTTAAAAAGCTTCTTGGTAATGAAACACCGATGGACAAAAATATTCGTCGACTTGAGGCTGGCATAAATCTAGGCCCAAATACTATCAGCAAACTTAAAAAATCTTATGCAAAATTTCGAATTGTTTTAAGTGTTTTCTATAAAGATTCTTGGTTTATGGAGAATTCCAGTGCAATAGATGTGATCAAGTCGACGAGTAAAATAATTGGAGTTTTTATTCCCGAATATCCGAATCTAAAGTTGCCCGAAGGTATTTCTACAATTTTAAAAACAACCCGAAATCGACAAAATGCGGTAAAGGATGGATGCTCAAAATGGCGAATGGGCGCACAGGTACGTGGATGGAATAAAAATTTTCATGAATACAAAAAATTAGATCGGAAAATGGTTAGTTGCCCAATTAAACACACAACATCATTTTCTGGTTATGTTCAGCTGATTGGTAATGATAAACTTATTGACTGTGATGTAAAATCACATACGATTATAATCAAATGGATAACGATTATCATGTCTACACTCTCAGTTATTAGTGTAATGCTAATATTTGTGGCGCTAAAAATACCAGCATTTGTGGCAAATGAAACAACACCATTGATATTATTTCAGGCATTTGCAAATGGTTTACAAATCTGTGTTTATGTCCTCTTGGTTGAGTTTAAATTATTTAATGCGGATGGCAATGAAATGATAGAGGAATTCTGTTTAGCTACCGGAGGAACGCTGCACTTTTTAACACTGGTTGGATTTTTTATCAGTTTATTTGCGACGGATCATTTAATTCGCGCCTATATAATTGGATCAAACCAGCTAATTGTCATATCGTTCAAAAATAAAATTATTTTATTTGGATGGATAGTCCCGATCATGATCGTTGGATTATGTGTATTTTTCGATATAATATTTGAAACCGAATTATATTTACCAATTGATTTCTTTGATGATCATTCATCAATATGTTATCCAGTCGAAGAGTTACTACTATTCACGATTCATATTCCGATAGGCATAATTGTTACTTTACATGTGATTATTTTTATATGGGTAGTGATCAAAACGAATCAAAGTCTGGATAGTGTCATAACCAAAGTGTCTCGTGTAAAAGAAAAGTTTCAGACTTATGTGTACATTTTTAGTATTTTATCGATCACATGGTTGTTTGCGTTGATTATTTACTATGTGGAAAATTGTTGGGTTCATTTAGTTTTTTCATATTTATTTGCGATAACAGCACCATCACAAGGGTTTCAAATTTTCGTGGTGTGTATAGTGCTTAATGGAGAAGTTCAATATTATTTTAAGCGTTGGCGTTATAATCGTAAATAAGACTACAGTTAAATTAATATTGTATTACATTTTTAGATAATAATACATTTTTTGAAAACCTTTAATAATTTTTATAATAATTTAGTTCTAATAAAATAGGTTTTCGCAACTGTCCTCCTTGAAATAAAGCACTCTACCATTTGAAGAAAGGGCGAATAATTCAACGTATAATGTGCACATTACCCAAACGAACTTAGATCAACTACCAACTTAGATATTAACAAGTAGGCCTAGATTTGAGTATAGCCTCAATTTAACATAACAAACACCGTAGTGAATTCTTCCAGCGTAAGTATTGTTCCACTGTCAAGGTTCACTGTATTTCGGTTTTACTTAATTCATCTTGGATATGTTGTTCAGTTTCCTTAAGCGAGGCATACCACTGCTTCAATTGATTGTTTGCGCCCACGAAATGGAGATCGAAGATTCTGGTAGCTTCAAAAAGCAGTGTTCGTTTGACATGATTGGTTCTTCCTGCAAGGCAAATAGAGAAGCGAAAACCGTCTGAGTTTGGATTCCATTTTAAGTCTAATAACTTTAATGTCTCATCTTCCATTATGGGGTTTTCCATCATTGTATCTTGCGTTTTTAATAGGTTCTGCATCCTATAGCTGTTGGTAGTCCATTTCCGTAGCTTCAATACTGACGAATCGAGTAATCTAATCAGTGCATCTTCATCGTTGGCTCCTGTCACCAAGTCTTTAACATACATAGGTATTCCTTATAATAATTCCAAAAACACTTTATTTAATTAAATTAACTCCAATTTCTCGATACATAAAAATTGTTGTTTGCAGCTCTCAAGACTCCAAAAAAGTGACCGAGAAAAAAGCAAAATTGTAAAATTAAGATTCACGAAATGCATATTAACCCGCGGTAATATCATTTTAAGCAAACAATGCTGAATTAAATCAGTTAACTACTAAATAGATGGTAGATGACAGTATAAAATCGAGTGTTATACAAGTATGATAATACAGATTATCTTGTTGTACAACAAAATGCCTTGAAAGGCAAAAAATTTGCCGAATACAAAATTGAACAATGTCAAATTTTTTATTTTTGCCTTAAACGCATATATAAGTTGACCTTCATGATGCGACTATTTTTTATTGCTTTAAAGGTAATAATTGTACATGTAACTGCCTTCACTGCCTTTACAGACTACCTGTTAGAAATACATTACCGATTTATTACACGGATAATGAATAAATGTTTCTTTTTCTAAAAAAATTATACGAATACGGCTTTTTAATTGAGTGCAGCTTATTAATAAAATGTGGCATATTAAAAATTTCCGTAAAATGTTTAATTAATTTTCAATAAAAGCAACCCGTCATTTATAAGGGAAAACCACGTTATATACATACATATGAATGATTCTCATTTGCGGTGCACTAAAGTACCGTAATCCAAGAAACGATTTTGAATTCGTAGTTCTGCTGTTGTAATTGAAGTTTTTCTGTTGACGGTTAATATGAAGTAAATCATTCAGTTTAAGACCACCTTTATGTTTTGCAATTCGCACATTTGTATGGTTGTCATTGTTCATTGAGTTATTGAGCAACGAGATGGCCACTTTGTCAACGTCTGCATTGTGCCGGTTTACTAACTACCCAGCAAACGTGTCTTGACAGACACTTACCAGACTAATAAGTAACATCGATCGGTAACAAACACAAGACAGTCAAAAGACAACTCTATGCATTTTGAGACACTACGTCTTGTAAGATTTGTTATGTGGTAGTTTTCAGCTAAACGTATGATAGTTGGCGTTAATAATGTGTTCGGCGGTTATGTTTAGTAACATGTGTAGTAGTAGTCTTTAAAAACCTGTTTGGTGGTTGTCTTTAGTAACTTGTTGATTTATTTTTGTTTTGTAACTGTATAAAGGTAGTCTTTTGTAAAAAGTATAGTGGTAGTATTTGGTAACATGTATTATGTTTGTCTATGGTAATAAGTATGGTGGTGGCCTTTAGTAATATGACTAGTAATCGTAGCTGGTAACTTGTCTAATTGGCGTTTCGCTCACGTTTTAGGTTTAAAAATATATAAAAGATTAATTCAATTTAATTCATTAAATTTATTTTTAATTCACTAAATAAACTTATAATTTTGAAACTATATTATTGTTGTTACTTTAGTTTTAAGTTCAAACAATCACAATATGGTGAGAATCGAGAATTTGCTTTCTGATGCGATTTTCATATTGAGCATATTCGGTGAATTTAACTTTCCAGGCTTCTGTGTAATTAAATAAAAAAATATTACATAATAGAAAATATACTTAAAATTAAATGAACAAATTACCAAATATAATTTTGTTAAATAGTTCAATGCCTTTAGCGGGAGCTTGAAATTCAAACCATCCCAATTGTAGTCTTTTAGATTTCAGAACAGAAAAAACAAAACAAAAAATAAACTAACTAGACCGAAATTCAAATTTAAATTTTTGCATTATTCTTCACCCAAGACTAATAGAAGACATCCTAAAGCATGTTACGTTTATTTAAACATTCAAACACTAGAAGCGTTGCGAGCGACGTCACGTACATGTTGTAAGTAACAACTACCAGACAACCTATAGACATGTCACGCTTATTTCAAAATTCAATCGCTAGGGGCATTGCATGTCACGTCAGCTACATGTTGTGAGTAACACACACAAGACAACCACAAGACATGTTGCCAATGACATTTGTCTCTTTTTAACATTTGTAATTTTATATTTTTTCTTACTCTAAGACAAGCACCAGACGTGTTACTAACAACAAAAAATTTGCTGGGTAGTAAATGTGTGATGTTTCTAAACTTTTCAATGTCATCATTGTTAATACGAGTGAGTATGTCTGATTTTTTACAACTGTTGCATGGGTTACAAAAAGGTTACATTACTAAGATTACAATGAATAATATGGAATTTAATTGTTTGTTTTTTATAATGAATAGGTTTGCAAATTTAGAATATTTTCTTGTTGTTGGCTCGTGTTTCATTTTATTTATTTTGTCTGGAATTATTAGAATTTATGTCTATTTGTGTACTATTTTGAGAATTTTATCACCTGTTGTCTCGTAAATCCCAATTGGGGGGCATAATGTATTTGATACATCCTACACTAGTTCTACAGTAAATCCTCTGTACATTTCTAAACGTGGGATGGTCTGTTGTTTCAAAGATGTTACTCTGGACTTAGAACATACCAATCTTACACGGTGATTACCGTGTACATCACTTGATCTGAACATACAACCATACCCATCACCGAAGGCACAACACAACGAAATTCTGAAGCTTCATCAGTTGATCTTTAATCTCAATCCACTTCTTGCTGTAGGTTTGAGGTAGAAATTGTACACAACTTCTGCATAAACTGTTTTGGCGTGAGAATTATAGGTGAACATAAACCTAGTGGGTCAAATGTTTGGCATGTAACAGACAATACGTTACGTCTAGTACAATCAGTATTCAATTTTACTTTATTAAACGTCATCTCATAGGTATCATTTTGATCATTCCATTTGAGGCCCAAGGTCAAGGAAAGCCCTACCGATGAATTATTATCTGATAACGACTACAATTATGCTCATCATTTCGCAACTAAAAACCACCGTATTTCAACAGACTGATCAAATCAGTCTGATCAAAGTAAAAAATTTAACTGCTTTACTTGTTTTATGATCTCTAAATTGAAATTTTTGAATTTATTTAGTGAACATTTTCTGGAATTTTAAATTTTTTTGAAATTATTAAGATTCTTTAAATTTTTAAATGATTATTAAATTCTTTATATCCTATTAATTCTATAAATTCTAGGTAAAATTGTTAAATTCTTATAATTTATTAAATTTTTTAAACCTTTTAACTTCCTTAAGTTTATACAGTTTTTTAAAATCTTTAAATCTTTTAATTTCTTTAAATAACTTAAATCCTTTAATTTATGTATTTAATTTATTTAAACTCTTTCAAATCCTCTAATTCTTAATTTAAAAAATGTAAATTTTAAATTTATACTCTTTAAGTTCTATAAACTTCTATTGAAACTCTTAAAATTAATTCTTTCACTTTTAAAATTTATTAAATTATTTTTTTAAGTATCTTTAATTCTTTAAATTACATAATTTTGATTCATTAAATGTTTTATATTTTTGAAATCCTTCAAATATTTAATTTCTCTAAAGTCTTTAAATTGTATAAATTGTTTAAATTCTTTAATTATGAATGTTTTGTATGGTTTTGAATTCTTAAAATTTTTTTAATTTTTTAAATTATTTAAATTTCTTGAAAAATTCTTAAAATTTCTAAAAAAATAAATTCTTTAAATATTAAGTATTAAAATTTTCTATATTGTTTAAATTCTATATGCTCTTTTTTATTTAAAGAAAATCAAGAATTTTAGCATAGACTAAACTTCTTGTTCTCATAAATTCTTCAAATTTTTAAAGCACAAATTTGAAGAATTTATAAAAAAAATTCATTAAAAATGTTTTATATCGGTAAATCCCCGATTTTTTTTAAAACTTTTACACTTTAATTTTTTTAAATTTTGTAAATTTTTTGTTCCTTAAATATGTATAGTGACAGCAACATTTTAATACTTTTGCCACAACCTAATATTTTATTGTATTATATTTGAACTTGGTTACATAATTTACTATATTAAAATTTAATTTATTAATTAAAATTTATTTAACATCTTAAAATTTCTTCTATTCTGAAAACCAAAATTTGAAACCAGAATTTATCGGTCAGAAAATCAAAATCGAAACCAATCTAAAATTTAATTTGGTTTCCCCTGCTTTAAATTGTTTACACCAAATATTTTAATTTCTCTAAATTTCTGAAGTCCCTAAATTCTTTAAAGTTTAAATTCAGTGAAGTTTAATTCTTTAAATTTTTAAAAACTTGAATTGCGCTTTACTTGTTTTATAATCTTTAAAGTAAAATTTTTGAATTTTTTTAGTGAACATTTTTGGAATTTAAATTTTTTTTTTGGAATTTAAACTAATTAAATTCTTTATAACCTATTAATTCTATAAATTCTTTAATTATTAAAAATTCGTTAAATTCTCTAATAATTCCTTTATTTCTTTAAATATTTTAAATTCTTTTAATCCTTTAAGAACTTCAAAAATTTTAACTTCATTTAGTTTTTAAAAATTTTTTAAATCTTTAAATCATTTGAATAACAAAAATTGTTTAATTTATGTATTTAATTTATTTAAACTATTTAAAATCCTCTAATTCTTAATTTAAAAATTTAGAATACTCTTTAAATTCTATGACTTAAAAAATTTAAATTAATGGAATTTTCTTATTCATTAAGTTCTTGAAACTCTTAAAATTAATTCTTTTATTTTTAAAATTTATTAAATTATTTCTTTAAATTACGTAATTGATATTCTTTAAATGTTTTATATTTTTGAAATTCGTGAAATTTTTTAATTCTCTAAAGCCTTTAAATTCTAAAAATTGTTGAATTTCTTTAATTTTTAATATTTTTATGGTTTTGGATTTTTAAAATTTTTCAAATTACGTGAATTGTTTTTTATATTCTTAAAATATTTTAATTTTGTAAATTCGTTAAATTATTTAAATTTGTATGAAAAATTCTTTAAATATTTTTTATTCATAATTCTTTAAATATTAAGCATTCATATTTTCTATATTCCTCAAATTTTATATCCTCTTATTTTTACTTAAAGAAACTCAAGACTTTAAGTGTTCTCATATATTCTTCCAATTCTTGCTTTAAATTAAAAAAATTAAATGTAAATTACCGACTTTAAATTTTGAATTTTTTTTTCTTTAAATATGTATAGTGACAGAAACATCTTAATTATTTTTCCACAACCTAATATTTTTTTGTTTTATATTTGAACTTGGTAACATAATTTACTTTATTAAAATTTAATTTATTAACATGTTTATTTTAATTTTTATTTTATTAAAATTTCTTCTATACTGAAAACCAAAATTTTGAGCCTGAATATATTTACAAAACCAAACCGAAAATTTCTCGGTCATAAAACCAAAATCAAATCCAATCTAAAATTTAATTTGGTTTTCATCCCCGCTTTAAATTGTTTACATCGAATATTTTAAAATCTTTAAATTTTAATTTTTTTTTTAAATTATTTAAATTCTATAAATTCTTTAAAGTTCAAATTCATTAAAATTAAATTCTTTAATTTTAAAAAAAATTAACTGCTTTACTTGTTTTATAATCTTTAAATTAAATTTTTTGAATTTCTTTAGTGAATATTTTTTTGAATTTTAAATTTTTTGAAATTATTGAGATTCTTTAAATTTTTTAAATCCTTTGAACTCTTTAAATACTTCAAAAATTTTAACTTCATTTAATTTTTTAAATTTTTCTTACATTTTTAAAATGTTTTAAATTATTTCTTTAAATATTTTTAATTCTTTAAGTTACATAATTTTGATTCTTTGAATGTTTTATTACTTTTGTATTATTCTTGAAATTTTTTAATTTCTCTAAAGTCTTTAAATTGTTTAAATTTTTTAATTTTGAATATTTTGTATGGTTTTGAATTCTTAAATTTTTTTTTAATTCTATAAATTATATTAAATTAAAAAATTTAATTTCATTAAAATTGTTTTATATTCTGTAAATTCCCGAAATTTTTTAAAACTTTATAGTTTAATTTTTTAAATTCTGTAAATTTTTGTATTCTTTAAATTCACTAAATTCTTTGATTGATTGATTGATTGGAGTGTATGACCAAGCCTAAACCTCTCTCCCGAATAATGCCGGTCCCACCGTATACACCCATTACATATAACACAAAAGGAAGAATAGGAAAGGAATGTTAGTATGGATAGACTTGACCCAGTTACAGACGCTGTTGTAGTCAATAGTTAGTAATTTGTTAGTATAATTTATGATAAATTAGTTAGCACAAGACAACCCAATTTTAATCTACATGTTGATTGGATTCTTGTTTCTCTGGAAGCCTTGCCCGGTTACTCAGGTATCTGTAAATTAGATTGCATTAAATTTAAATTCAGTTATCCTTAGTAATTTTAATAACCCAAACTGAAATTTATTTTTTTATTTTTAAATTTAAACTCTGAAACATATTATTTTGAGATAGAAAGATATTAGTAAGATAGGTTGGCTCAAGAAACATGAAAAATTGCAGTGTTTACATTCTTCGTGATTCCTGTTTGAAGTTTGCAATCTTTTGCTTACTGGAACTCTTAATACATTTTAATGTACTTACGTTTTTATTTTTACATTGCTTATTATTTGATTAATTATAGGTTTAACGTTTTGTAAAATAGACACCACGTACCTGGGCTATTGAATCGTTTCCCTTTCGTAAGCTACTTATTTATTCTATTTGTAATGCGAAATTAATGTACACATTCACTTAACACAAAACACTATTCCCACCTGCCAGCAATGTACTGAAATTGATCGAAACAATGCAAGCAAACTGTACATAACCAAAGCTAAATCAATAAAACTCCGCGTGAGCAACCATATTCTTCCCTAGATTGACCAGTTGACAACAACATTGCAGCAACCTTCCACTAGGACAAGCCAAACACTTCCAATACCCTCTCATACCAATCAACTAAATACATATCACTCATCATGGGTGCGCCCATGCAAGCACCATGAGCATCGAGCTATAAGAATCCGTGACAACGCGACCATGTGAAAGACATTACGAGCTTTCGCAACCACGACTCTTCTCTGCTGCCCACTCGACAAAATCGAAAGAAATTCGTTACCGCACCTCAAGCTCTCAAAGCTCGCCAGTCGAAGGAGCAACTCACATGCCTACAAAGGATCACCCCTTCGCGACACACTTCAGTTAAATCACCCAACAATTGGACAACATTGCTTCAATTTCCGATCATATTCCATACATTAGCACTATGTGAATCTTATTTAATTATTAAAGTAACGACACTACGTATACTCACCCGCCTTTGGGCCCGATCCGAAACTACTGCTAACGTTTGCACTCTGGTGCACCTTTAGGCTACGTCCACCACGATCTAAATGAAGAATTGAACCGAGTCCCGGACAACTCCAATTATACGCCCTCCAGTTTCAATCCCAAGATTAACGCATTTCCTCTTTTGGATCCGTCCTCTGTTGCGGTTCGCAATCCAAGCAATGGAACTTGTATCCACTTTGGGCACCTCACACACCACGCAATTTCACTTCTTAATTTGTAAATATTTATTTTTTATAATAAAATAAAATAAATTCTCGAGGAAAATAAAATAGAAAAAAACACAACCGGTTGACTCGAAAGTCATGGCCAACCGTCTTAAATTCTGTAAAGTTCAATTCTTTAAATTCCGTTAATTGTTTAAATTTAAATAAATATTTTATATTCTTTAAATTATTTAAGAACCATTTTTGGATTGTTTAAAATTTGTTTAATTCCTTCAAATTTTTAAATTGTTTAATCTTTATATATAATTTAAATTTTTCAATTCAGTTTAGAAGCTTAAATTTGTAACTGATACACATTCATTTTATAATTATAGGAAGTTCTACCCATTTACGATTTGGTAAATTGTTTAGCAGAAAAGACAACTCTACCAATAATAAAACAAGTCGGAGTTTTCAAACGGTTAAAGGCTAATTTACATTCAAAGATTTTCGTAGATGCAAATATCAAATCAAAATTTTCATTTTCTTTATACATCAAAAATAAATTTAAACACCAATTCAAATGATTGGTTTTCCTGTTTTGTAACCTTATTATAGTTATTTATTCACGTATCGACGACAGAAAAAAGGCGATGATTTTTTGTTTCTCGGGTTTCAATTAACTTTTTTAAGCAGATGATTATTTTTTCTCTTCTTGTCTTTTTAGTTTTTCCTATTTTATGTTTCAACATTTTGCGGACGTCGAATACCGTTGAAGGTAAATCAGCTATACCTTATTATATAACAGCACTTAAAAATGTGTACAAATTGTCCTGACAAGGTGAAAGAGCATTAAATTAATTACTGCGAGTGGTAAAAACCTAGACCAAATTCTTGGTTACTTTTATCTCGGCTTGTCATTCACATATTGACATGTAACTCGAATTAAATTTTGATACCAGATAAGCTTCGCTCAAAACATTAAAGATTCAGATTTCTAATAAATACACAACACATAATATTGATAAACTTTGCGGTTTCTATTTCACAATTTTGTGTTATTTTTTTTGTTTAGTAAACAGAATCAAAACAAAACGATGGAAGATTGTGGTTTGTTATCAAAATTTGGTACATAATATAAATTCAAAAGTTTCCCCGTTTTTATTTAGTACAGGCATTTTAAGAGAGTTATACGTCGGCGCCAAATTTTAGCACACAAGATACAAAAAAAAAAATGTTCCCCAAAACTTTTGCTTTTGTGATATTTTCCCTTACATCCTCCAATAGTATAACTCGGTTGGAATAAGATTTTATTAATCAAACAGTGAAAAACTAGTACAGCATCCATTTGTGAACAAAATAAAAAAATTTCAAGTGATTTTTTTTTGTTTAATTAATAAATTGGAATTGAGTTTTGCTTATCAACATTCTATGGATCAGTAAATTGTGATAATTACTAATTATTAGTTTTGTGGTTTGAAAAACAATTTTATATATACAAAATATAGTTCGAAGGATGCTGGGTGTCAAAAAATAAAAATTTCTTTGTGCAAGGAAAAAGTCGATTTTTTATTTTTTTTTTGAGTTCTTAGCTATATTTGATGTGTACTAGTGAATTTAGTGTTGTTAATGTTGTTGTAAAAAATGTATCAATTTTGGCCTCTAATTTTTAGTGTTTTGATAACACTGTATTTTATAACACCCTCTACAAACGCATTACCTGATGTCATACGAATTGGTAAGTTTATTTGTGAATATAAAATTATTCTCCCGTAAAGTTCTATTTTTTTATGGCTCACCATGGGAGCAAATTTTCGCTGTTTGTGTTCGAATATTTACTACGTGTATTTACACTAAAATGTAATTTAAAATAAAATACGAGCTTTTTCATAATATAAACAAGAAAACGCCAATTTGAGGTTAGGTTTTCCCAACTAACTAAATATAAACACTGTGTATAGAATGTACATATTAATTATACAAATTTTATGGATTGAATATTTTCGATACAATATCCTCATATATATGCATACACACACAGAGTAAATATTAAACCAGCAATCGAATTATAACGACACTTGAAAACCAAGTTGCGAAAAGTTAAGTACCCTACTTAATAAAATAAATATCTCGTATGTACATAATAAGTACTCCAGCTCTAAAGCCAAATCGTGTATATAACTTTTGTATATACTGATGTACAGTAGTATTAACCCATGGAGATAATAAGTTAAATCAAATGTAGAAATATTTATGTTGTCATGTTGTGTTCTGAATGAAATGATTACAGATAAAAATCAATTTAGAAAAAATACATTTTACATTTCTAATTTTTAGATGTAGATGATGATGATGATGATGATGATGATGATGATCATGATGTTGATGATGACGATGTGAAAGAAAGCTAAATAGGCAATTAGATTTGGTTTTTCTCTATGAATTTTGGCTTTTGCTTTACACTTCATTGTGTTCTTCATAAAAATGCTAGAAGCGATTTATATACATACAGCAAAAAATTTCCCAAATTGATTTTATTGCTTCTGTTTGTTCATTTCATTTTCATTTAACCAAAACATATACAAAAAATAAATGAAATTACATACATTAAGTGTGTGTCAAAAGTGACAGTTTAAATGCAGATTAATAACACACCGGAATAGCTACGTGTTTTGAATTGTGATTGGTATTAGATGTGTTACGTTTTGGGATCACATTTTTGTTATTTGGGTTCTATCTGTTTGTGTACATTTGTAGCATTGGTTGTGGTCGTTTTCATTTTCTCTAAAGATGTCAAGCAAAAAGCCAAAATGATAGGTTCTGAAAGCATTTACAAAAAGATTATATCAATTTATAAAATTTTTGTTTCAATGATTTAGTTTTAAAATTTCGATATTGATGAATGGCGGTGACAGAAATATTCGGCTGGCCGGCAATTGTCTCTTGAATCGAACAGTATTCTGGGGATGAACTCTTCGACAGGTGAAGCATTGATTAACAACCTTCTGTGTAAAGTGTCGTCTACTTAAACCAGAACTGTTGTTGAGTTAGCTGCTAGAATGGAAAAGAGAAAAAATCCCGAGAATCAAAATCCCGAGGGTTTGAAAAAATCCCGGGAGTACAGAATCCCGAATCCCGAGGATACAAAACGCCGAGGGTATAAAATCCCGAGTATACAAAATTCGGACGATATTCAATCCCGAAGATATTTTTCAAAATACATAGATACGTATGGTACAAAATCCTGAAAGAATATGAAAAATCCAAAATCTAGTTGTTGCACAATTAGTGCAATTTTCCCTTGATTTAAAGGGAAACCGGGTCGAATCCCGCATTTTAAAATCCCGCTGCAGAAATAAAAATCCAGGTATTCAGAAAATGGGTTGGCTACCTTATCTAGAAAAAAATAATACACAAACTGAAAATCCCTAAAAAAATCCAGAAAAAAAAAATCCAGAAACAAAAAAATTCAGAAAAACAAAAATCCAGAAAACTAAAATCCAGAAACGCAATTATCGAATTTTACTTTTTCCGTAAAGTTATTAATATTTACTATAATGGAAATTGCTTCGTCAACCTTTCAGACACAGATAGGCCTTTCAGGCACAGTAGGATTTTTACTTTTCAACTATTCAGGATTTTAAAATTTCTGGATTTTTTTTTCAGGCAAGTGTAGTGATCCCACTCCTTGGGATTTCCTCGAAGTTACGGGATTTCGTACCGTAGGGTCTTCTTCTCGTCGGGATTTTGATTTGCGGGATTTATTTTCTCGGGATTATGTCCGGCGGGATTTTATCCCACGGGAATATGTCACCAAATTCCCAAAGCCGCTTAGCATTGGTCCTTTCCGGATAAGGATAGTTAACAAAAATGGAATGAGGTCTTCCTTTTCGATAGGACAGTTACTTTTTATTTTTTGGTATATTTTTGGGGGATTTTTTCGTTTACATGAGATAACCGGATTTTAGATGTGAACGATACTTGTTTGCCTTGGCTGAGGTGCTGATATTCTTCTATAAACGATTCTAGTTGAATCATTTTCATGATGGCAGATATACACAAAGATCTTTTTCTCCAAGTTCAGAAATCAGCGAGCAGCCATGATTTGAGAATTCTCCATTGTAGTAGGTGACCAAGTCAACGGGGGAGAGACAACGAAGCGCCTAGAATCTTCTCGTTGAGTGATTTCCGCAAAATGACTTTCGTAGGCTAATTTCATTAGCATGCTTTTAATTGCGTTTTGAGGTGACTGCATATTCGATGTCCCAAAGTTGTTATTGCCGCATGTGAATACAACTGAGCACAGGTAAAATTTGTTATTTTTCCAGCTATAATCCAACCAATCTGTGTACATATTTTGTAGATGAGGTAAGTTTGTCGCAAGCTCGATTTTGCAGATCGACGGCAGATACAACTCAGCTCCGATGAGAAGGTTATTTTTTTGTGGTTTGGCAAATTTCGGATATACTTAGATGGCTCTTGAAGCCTCAAATTGACGGAAGAAATACTTGGTATTGCTTTATCGTTAATGCCTCTAATTGATGACAGGAGCTTACGTTGTAGACCAAGCTTAGTAGCAAAAGTTTCAGTATAATATGAGCCTACGATGCTAAGTCGAGTAAAGCTCTGCCAATAACAGGTACACCATGTTTTTCAGAGAATTTGACCAATAGCAGTTGACAAGTAAACCTACAAGTTTTTTCTATGAGGTGAACTACGGTGATTATTCTGATTCGAGTTTATTTCATCGGATACATGAAGTAACGTATGATGTTGTTGTAGTTTGCATTTGAAAGAAATGAATTTAGACTACATGAGGGTAGCAGGTGATCAGCTTGAAGGCAATTGATGCAAAGAGTCTGAACCCGTAGATTAAGTATGGCCATAACCTTTACAATAGTTGCAGCTTACATTCGCTTAAATTGCCAGTGAGACTCTAGGAAGATTTGTTGAGCGACTGTGAGTAGAGCACATCCACATGTATGTATATATAAATGAGAATCTTTGCTTTAACAAAAATTTTTCAGAAAGTTTGTTAATTCATCGAGTGCTGGCAGTCGTTCGGTGGGAGCTGCGTCTTACCATTTTGCTCGAGTTTCAGGATCTAATTTCGAGCAAAGTTAAAATACTATTAAATCGTCCCAATGTGGTATGGTGTAAGGCATTGGAGTGAATATAGTGCATGTAAATTTGAATTAACGGTATCGAGCAGATGTCGAATATTTCCAGAATGTGGTCCTCGCAAATCAATTTTTCAATTTGATAACTATTCTGCAACATTGCATAATATTATTCTCTGATGATAACTCTAATGATTCGATGGTTTTGAATGCAGGATTTAACAGTAATGATTTAAAATATCCAAAACGGGCAATATCAGGAGGAGTAGGGTTGATCTTCTGCAAATGGTGTGATTTCGCACTTAGGGAGTTTCACTAGAATTTTCACTATCTGTATGATTATGTAACCCTGTTGAACTTGTTTGTAAATTTTCAAATAAATACCTGCAGTGTCGGTTCCACCATCAAATAGGTTTCCTCAAAATTCGACCTCATATTAGGTTCCGTCTCTTTGTTCTCAATTAACTCAAGACATCTTCAAAATTGCGACACGTCTTCTCCACTACGGCTAACCGCGCTTTTAATTCTAGCAACGAAGCAGTTGGCCCTTTATCCGCTATAAATTGTTCAGCACGGTTTAATTGGTTGATTGCAGCTGCACGTAAAACCGTCGCCTTTACTTTTATTTTTTGCGAATTTCTTTAGTTGTAGTTGGAGCCATACTTTCTTTGATAATTAATTTGTTGTCACTTATTAACCCACCTCACTCAGTAATAATGTTAAAATCCAAAAAAAAAACGAAAAAACTTGAAATATGGAGCTCTCCAAATCTGCTGTGTGCATACACAATATACATAATATACGAGTCTTCAATATACATATAATATACGAGTATACCTGACATACATTTACTTGTATCACATAGCCATAGTTTTTTATGTCGATCCAATTTCTATTTTTTTTCTTAAATTATCCAAAATAATGTTGACCTATAAAAAAATACGTGTTCGATTCTAAAAACCATAAAAAAAGTTAAATTTTTCTTTATTTTCACTAACACGTGATTTTTAACCTTATATCATGTAAGAAACTAGAAATACCAAATATATAAAAAAAATATTGGTAAGAATAAAAAATGACCTAGAATTAAAAACATTAAATGTCGTAAAAACGATTGGTAAATCTTTGCTACTTGAAATTCTGCTGTATGGCTTCTTTAACTATTTTAGTAGGAAATTTAATGAATGTGGTAAAGATTGCAAGAAGACCTGGTCGGTTGTTAACGATATTTTGTGCAGGAATTTAAGTAGAACTAATATCAAAAGAATTTTGTCTATTAATTCAGATATACTGTCTGACGCTGAATCAATTGCTAACGATTTTGGTTTTTATTTCTCTAAAATCGTTAATGATTTGAGATCTTCTAACTTTTCTGCCCAAAGTTTGAGTCCTAATGATTGTTCTTACTCTACTGAAATGTTGGAAACATTTTTTATTAATCCAGTCGAGGAATCAGAGATTATCTGTATTATTAATGGACTTAAATCAAGTAATGCACTTGACATGCTTGGTATTAGCTCGAATATGCTAAAAATAGTGGCTCTAACAATTGCGCCAGTTTTAGTACAATTTATTAACCAATGTTTTGTAAATGGTGTTATCCCTAATGTATTAAAAACTGCAATTGTTATCCCTTTGTTTAAAAAGGGAGATATCATTATTAAGGACAATTATCGGCCCATTGCATTGCAACCCACAATTTTGAAGATCATTGAAAAATCGATGAAATCCCGTATTGAGAAGTTTCTTGACAAATTTGAGTTTCTTAGTCCTCATCAGCACGGCTTTAGATCTGGCAAAAGTACTGAATCTGCGTTAATTAATTTCTTAAATGGAATTCATATTAATCTTAATGAGAAGAGGTGTGTTGGTGCAGTCTTCATCGATATAAAGAGAGCCTTTGATATGGTGGATCATAATCTGCTTCTGCGTAAGCTCCAGTCTATTGGTTTTAGAGGTATATCACAGAAATGGTTCAAGTCATATCTCAATAATCGAGCATTTATGGTTAGGGTTGATAAATCGCAAAGTATTCCATTTAATATTGAACATGGTGTTCCTCAGGGTTCTGTTCTTGGTCCTATCTTATTTTTAATTTACATAAATTCAATTTTTAACCTAAACTTAAATGGTAAAATTGTTGCTTTCGCTGATGATATTGCATTAAGTTATTTTGATTTGACTGCTAATGACCTAACGAACCAAATAAATTCTGACATGAAAATTCTTCGCACATGGTTTGATAATCACTCCTTGCTCTTAAGTGAAAAAACCAAGGTAATGTTCTTCAAATTGATTGGTGATCCTTATCGAAGTTTCATCCCCGAGATTTTTTATCATGTACGTAATTGTGACTTACGCAATTGTAGCAGCCTGTGCATTAAAATTGAAAATGTTCATTTATTTAAATATTTGGGATTGAACGTTGACGCAAATTTAAACTGGAAATCACATGTTCAAACTGTCAAAAATCAAGTTAATTCTGCATTACGTGCAATTTATTTGATACGTAAATTTTGTCCATCCAATGTTTTAATCAATTTTTATTTTGCTTGCGTGGACTCTCGCATCAGTTATGGTTTACCATGTTGGGGTGGAGTTTATTTTGATACCATAGAACCGCTATTAATTTTACAAAAGTATATTATTCGGGTTATGTTTTTCAAGCGTCGATACGATCATTCTTGGCCTATTTTCAATGCCTGCAACATTTTGCCTTTACGGCACTTATATATTTTTAAAGTCTTGAGATTGTTTTTTTTGCGGAGTAGTCATCGGTTGCCGCGAATTGTTTCCACATATCAAGTTCGAAATAATTATCGAAATTTGTACTCTGTTCCGCCATTTTCATCTGAATTATTTCGCAAATATTATATAGTTTCTGCGCCCACTTTTTTTAATCGATTGCCGCCTCATATAAGGACGATGATTTATGATAGGAAATTTTTGCGTTTGGTCAAAGATTGGATATTTGAAACTAAAGATGTGGGGTTTATGTTTGCTAAATAAGTTTTGTTTTATATAATTTAATTTTTCTTTTTTATTCTACTGTGGTTCTTTTCTTTTGTCATTATTATACTAATATTGTAAATTTAATTTTTAACACTTGGGAGAATCGAAACTGTCTTTTTGACAAAGATTATCCAATCTTCTTAACCACATTTTTTGTATAAGTTTATAAAAAAAAAAAAAAAAAAAAATTGTAAATGTTTTTGTTATGTATGGTTAAGAGAAATAAATAAATAAATAAAAAATAAATAAAAAATAAATAAATAAATAAATAAATATATCTGCTAATTAGGGAAACCAAATTTTCTTGTCTAATTCCGTAATCATCAGGTGACAATTATCCTCTTTTGTCGATTCTTTAGTGTTGAAAATTTCGGTTAAACATTCAATTCATTCCACATCATCTCTAGCTCCATTTCGTGTATGGTTTCCAAGAACATTTACCACCAAAAGCTGTAAGCACTTTTGTCCTAGGAACCTAATCCCTGCTAAAAGCATTTTAAATTAATTGCCACTTTACTGAATATAGGGTCGCTTGTAGCAACTAATTTGATACAATTTCATTATGTTGAACAGCATAATGAAATTATGTATCAAAATAGTTGCTACAAGCGACCCTAATCAGTATTTATATAGAATTTGTTAGATTACTGAGTTTTCGCCGAATTCGATTAGAAAAACCTTTACCACAAATATCAAGATTATAAAATACAACTGGATTAGGCTTTCTTGAAATATATATATATACGAGTGTGAAGTTTTGCAGATATTCCCATTTTATATTATGTGTTAGTCTCACACTGTTAAATTAAATTCCAATTGAAAAAATCTGGATTCCTAATGAACTATTTAGTACTAAAAATGTAATTTTATTATAAACTCGAAAATAATCAATCGAATAAAAATTATTTCTAGAAACAAGGAATATTATTTAGGGTCGGTGGACAACGAACTTAGTCAGCTAATTTATTAGCTAAACAAATGGCCCTTAAAATTGCGATTTGAAGATTAAAATTTGAAACAAATTTATTTCGGGGAATGGGGAATAACTTTATATCTTGATGAGTGGCAAATTCTTTAGCTGTTCCGTGTATCATCAGAAACTGAGTCCAAATCTGTCGTTAATTATCATACCTTTTGCCAATTTCACTCAAAATTCCGCTTAAGAGATTAAAATTTGAAAACAAATTATTTCTGGGGACAGAGGATACATATTCAACTTGGTGGATGGAGAATATATTCAGATGAACCTGAGTCTAAATCTGTGACAAAGTATGTTTTTGGCCCTTTATCAATTTTAGTCAAAATTGCAATTTGAAGATTAAAATTAGAAACACATTTATTCCTTGGGATAGGGGATATCTTATCAGCTTGATGAATTAAGAATTTATTCAGATATCTTGTGTACTATGAGAACCTGAGCTCAAATCTCTGACAAGGGGCAATACTAACCCTATATTAAAATACCCTCATATTATTCCTTGAAATGAAGTCCTCAAAATTTACAAATATTAATTAGGCAAGTGCCAAGAACAGATTTTGGAGACTGTACTGTGGCAAAATTCAGAAGTCTTCTGAGATGTCTAGGCTACGCAAATTACTATCCACTGGCCCTTTCATCCCTAGTTATTTTCAACGGCCGAATGGGATATGGACCACTAATAATGCGGAATCGTTGGAACTTCTGATGGAGACTCATTTTCCTGGTTGTTCCGAATCTGTACCTACTACATCAGTAGGTAATACGGCGAGTAGCCACGTATAAAATATTAAACCATATAAGTCGCCTTGGTATTATCCCTGCGGATATTCAGCAGACTACGGACCTAACTTTTTCCTGGTTAGAGGTAATTTTTAAAGGCACCCAAGAACTATATCACATTCTTAGCAAATTGAAAATAGTGAAGGTTGTATTCATACTTAAGGCGGAAAAATCCTCATACTTCAGATCCAAGGACCTTAGACCGATTAGCTTGTCTGACTTCCTCTTTAAAACATTGGAAAGACAAATAGCAGCTTACATCAGAGAGGCGCGATTGTGCCGGAAAAACTGTCTAATACCCCTATTATGGTTCTCACCTCACCGAAAAATACTATGCAAATCTTACTTGATTTGTATGAAATTTTTCGGTGAGGTGAGAACCATAATAGGGGTATTAATCTCAACATGCTTATTGCAATGGAAGATCTGTAGGGACTGTCCTTTATTCTCTTATATATTTCATTAGGAAATCTTTCAAATATAGAGACTTCGCAATGATAACCTTTTTGAATATTAAGAGGGCCTTTAACAACGTAGTTTCAGTGGCTATAACTCGGGCACTTTCGGATCTGGTAGTGGATGAATCGCTCAAGCACTGGATAAATCAAATGCTAAGAGGCAGGATCATAAATGCCAGTTTGGGGGAATCCTACGCCAGAAGATTTGGAAGCAGAGGTACACCGCAGGGTGGCGTACTGACCCTCCTCCTTTGGAACTTGGTCATAAATAGACGGTTGCTAAAACTGGTGAATAGTGGTTTCAAGATGGTTGCCTATGCGGATGTTGTTGCTATTGGTGTCCGTGACAAATATCTCGGTACTCTTAGGGAGCTCATGCAAAATGCTCTGGGCGTTCTTTCAATAAGGGCTAATGGTTGTGGATTGAATGTTAACCCAAACAACCCTTCATGTCGAAAGTAGTCCAGAACTATCTCTCATCTCTTAACGAGATGACAGGTCAATTCAACATCTAGTCTGGCACGAAACGGACTAAACTTTCTAGGGACATCCCGTTTCAATGACCTGATGGACCTTAGCAGGATGGACGTCAGGAGTATCCAGCGTTTTGTTAACAGCTCAAAATGATTTCAATGAGTTGGAGGATAAACAATCGTGGTATGGTACGGACCAGTTTTTGTGTCTATGCTTAGTCCTGGTGGACCGCCACCTCAATCTAGTCTAATCTATTATTCCTTCAATGTTCCTTTCCTTCCTTTGGCAATGCTATAAAATAAATAAGACATATAAAAAAAAATTACTGTCGATAATAGTATTATTCCTCACTAATTTAAAAATCAAACCCGTAAATAAACTGTTTTGCTTTACTGAGCCTTTAGCACTTCAAAAGTCTCTTATTTACAAATGTTCAATCAACCGTATTAAAATTTTTCTAGATTTACCAGAAACTAGAACGAGATCAAAATAATATTCCCTAATAAAAAAATTACTTTTTCTAGGAAATGAAAATTTTGGGGATTTGAAAGGAACTGTGGGATAACTTCAAACACATATTTTCACATTGCATATTGCTTTCGTGAAGTGGTTTAGTAGTTAACACGAGGAATTGAAGAATATATAGTATACCTCCAATTAAGAACTAAACAAAACAATCTATTTCTTTTTAGAGCATGCTTTTACTCGGGTACAACTAAGTTCTTAAGTTTGTTCAATTAGAATGAATTTGGAGAATTAATCCTTCATCATTGAAGGACAAAAACAAAATTAACTTACTTGTATTTATTTTCAGCTACTCCTTACAAGTTTTAAAGTATGGTAATTCTTTCAGAGATGGCATAGGAGTTTTGTAGCAAATTTGAGTTATCACCTCCAGCGTGGCATAAGAGTTCAAATATTAAATAATTAAATGTCCATATGTATCTATGTAGCTAGACACTCGTGAAAATAATTTATTTGCTCTTGGGACATTCAAAACCATCAGAAATAAGAATTTCAAACTTATTTCTTATTTGTTACTTATTCAGGCGCCGACCAGATCGTTATTTTACTTATACCTTATTATCTTATGCTGAAATTTTTATTTTATCTTTAATTGTGTGGCGAAAGTATCGATTTATAATTTTTTTTTTGGTTAACTCTACAATCCAAAAATCGCTTAACCAAAAAGCAAAACAGAAAAAAAATATTTTCTTTAATTAAAAATATTTAAATTGAATCTTTTGCGGTTAACGACAACATGAATCCGACTTACTAAAATATACTGAAATAGTTTTAATTTTTAATTATATCTTAAAATTGATTAAAAATCAGTCGGAGCAGAAGTAATAAACCGAGTTAAGATTTTAAATTAATTTTTTGCAAAATTTCTTAACAAACTTACACAACTTATTAAACAACTTCCATATTGAGTTAATGTGAAACATAAAAGTTTTTCTGCTGTGCTATTTACGATTATAATAAAATAAACAATGCTGTATCCACCGATAGCATGGAGGGTGGGGTTGGGGGGGGGGGGGTGCAATGAGTTTTACTTTAATCATAAAAAAATGTTAATTGGAAATTTCTCCTTAAATTGTTTGATAATCGTTCGTGGCGAGTTAGTATACGGATTATAATATTTAATAACCATAATGATTTTGCCCCATTTTAATAAATTTTATTATCTTTTGGCAAACAATAAAACATTCATGCGACAACAATACTAAAAATACACATAAATTCAATTAATGATGACAAAAGTGTACTATATATAGCATAATATGGATACAGCAGATAGTTTATCCAAATCTCTGTAGGGCTTCAAGAATGTATCTAAAAATGTACATACGTATAAAGATTGGCAAACAAACTCGTACACCAATGAGTTTAAATAAAAAAAAGTATTCGTACGTGCATGATAACATCTCTCTTTCAAATATGTATGTCTTAAGCATAATTTCAAGATATGCGGTAATAAAAAATATGGTAAACACCGATTTATCGTAAAAAAAATGAAAACGGGTAAAATTTATTCATTTTGCAGTTTGACACAATGAAATTCGAATGATATAAATTGAATTAACGTTTTGTAAAATATGCTGAAAGATTATAAGTTAAAAATCGGATAAGTGCGATAAACGATAGCTTAACGAACTTTTAAAGATTAAAGAAAATTCTTGGTAAGCGAGAACGATATTGACAGTTTTAACCTGCGACCACCCTAATAAAAAACTTTTTTTTTAAATCCGAACATCTTTTGAAGTGGAATAGCTGTATGCTTGAAACAAAAGCCACGTTGAGTAATCTCTACAGCTCAGATGGTTTAACGAATCGAAGTAAAACTTTAGATTATAGTCCCAATAAATTTGAGTGAAAATCGGCTAACCAGAGGAGGAGGTCTTACATGGAGTAGAAAATTTATTTTGCAAATATCTCAAAAATCATAAGACTTCCAAAGAAACTATTAAATACAAAATTTAAAAAAAAAAAATTAAATTTTTGAGAAATTTGCTTAACACTTTCGCTGCCACACATTGACAGATGATCCAGTGCATCAAGAATTTTTTCCATATATCATGCCACTGTGGCACCTACACATCGTGCAAATTTTGTATTATACCAAGCCACATGTGCACCTGCCCATCATGCTTTTATACCTGTATCAAGCCTCTCATACACCGGAATATCAAGCATATTTATCTCCTTATAAACCGTTGATGCACCGAAATATCAATTTTATTCTCAATCAAAATGATATAAAACCACAACTAAACGCAAACATTAAATTTTTCACAATCCATCCATACAATAATAAAAGGAATAAATCAATAAAACGGAAAAGACGACGATCAAAAATGTTTCAGGCATAAATGTTGGTTCTTTCCGCACTTACCGCAAAATATACTAACATAATTGGCTTTTTACTTAATTCCTTACACTGATAAAAATAATTTGTTGGCATAACATTTGTTTAAATTAACTTATTGTAATAGATTATCATATGTCTTAAATAACTTACTCTTACAAAAGCAAATCTCGATCCAGCCAGCAAAAATTTGTTTTCTGCAATCAAAGAATATTATGTAGCAAAAACATTCCGCGAGGGAAATTCATTATCGCTAAAATTAGTCCCTCTCCCCCCATACTTGTAGGTGGGGCAGGGTAACTTCGAAATATTGAGTAGGAACCCCTGTTTGATTGCAAATTCGGATTCTAAAAAGTGCGTAGGATTTGTTTGAAACATTTGTTCGATTCATGATTGATGGCGCTGTAATCGACGAAATTCAATATTTTTCGATTTCCGCTACTGAGAAATTGTATTTCTTCAATTTTCAATTATTTTGTCAAGAAACTACTATTGTCGTAAACCAAGGACACATATATTTTGGGAGAGAGACAAAATACCGAGGCTTTGGAAAAATCCCGAGAGTACAAAATCCCGAGGATACATAATCCCAACGATACAAAATCCCAAGGGTAAAAAATCCCGAAGATACAAAATCGCGAGTATACTAAATTCCGAACATAGAAAATCCGTAGGGTTCAAAATTCCGAAAGCTTATGAAAATTTCAAAATTTAGTTGTTGTACAAATGGTGCAACTTCCCTTAATTTAAGGTTGTGTAACGAAAGCCCGGTTTTCATAAATAAATCTCGGTTCTGTAAAAATAAAAATCCCGGTTCCGTTTTTGATTTTACCAGATTCGGAACCCCGGATCGAAAATCCCGGTTTTCAAAATCCCGGTTATCAAAAACCTGGTTTTCAAAATCCTGGTTTTGAAAGAAATATGTTTTTTAATTCGGGGCACCCTTTCTAGTGAAAGAAAATTTTAATTTAAAGTAAAATAAAAATTAAAACCGGGATTTTGAAAATGAGGATTAACAAAAAAAAAACAGGATTTTGACAAACCGGGATTATGAAAACCGTGCTTTAGTTGCACACTACACCCTTCTAACATTCATAGAGATTGAAGCATTTTTGAAGAATTAACGTTTTTTAATAATTATTCACATACTAAAATAAAATACCTACTCCCCAAAGCCGCTTAGCCTAGACCCTTATCTCGCGAGGATGACATGAAATTATGTATAGATTCCGTTTGTTTTCATATTGTTAACAAAAATTTAATGGGGTCTTCAATTTCGATGGGGTACTTTATTTTGTATTTTTTGGTATTTTTTGTCTTCATGTTTTTCGTAATTGCTAAAACATAAAATAAACAAATAGATCTGTTTACGTTAGGCTGAAATTGAATAAGAGAAGCTGGCAGAAGTGTTAACAATGCGGATATTCTCTATGCTCAGCGTTTTCCGGAACAGTCGGTCACGTGCTTCATTTTACCATACTGTATAACAGTTTATTACTGATGGGAGTGTTCTACCGAAAAAAGGACCACTCGAGCAATGGGCACTGAAGAAAATAATAAAATTGCTGTATTGGTTGTGTATTGCTGCCGTTAGGCACGAGAAATAGCTCACGCTTCCAAATTTTCCCAGACCTGGAGGGCTATTTGGGAATTCGATTCGATCGCACTCGAGTCTTCGATTATTGGATTCTTATTTGAATTGAATCAGATTCGTTCGTTTCTTATTTAAATCAAATAGGAATCTTATAAATCGAAGAGTCGAACACGTTCGAATCGAATTCCCAAATAGCCACCCAGTATTTGGAATTTTTTTAAACGTTATAAGTATCATCCGTACCATGTGTCTTTACACCGACATCTTCATGACGTAAATTTCCAAAATCGGGTAATTTTTCATCACTGGACAATTAAACAAATACAATAAAACCCCATTTTTTTTATTACGTAACCATGGAACGGTTAATCGACCAACATACATTACTGGAGTGTTGAAAATCCGCACTGGCTTCACCACGTTGAACATCAGCATCCTTAAACAACGTGTGGTGAGGAATAATTGGCAACAAACTCATCGGCCTCCACATTATTTAAGGCAACTTCAATGGTCAAATGTATCGAAAAACTTTGGAAAATGAACTGCCAACAGCGCCAACAATCATGAATCGAAAAAAATATTTCTAGCAAATCTGACATACTTTTAGCCGTAGAATCTAAATCTGCAATAAAAAATAGGAGTTCCTATTTAAGATTTCAAAGTTACCCTCACCCCACCAACAAAGAGACGCTAAGGAGGAATAATTTTAGCACTAATGTATATTCCAGCGGAATGACTAAATTTTGATTATGGACATTTTTTTCGTAGAGTGCTTATTTTTCGAGATATTTGAAAGTTTCAGGTTAGAAAAATCACTCGGTATATAAAAGTGAGTGTAGGTATATCTAATATTTATACAAATCCACACTCGGTTTGAACCAAAATTTACGTAATTATGTATTGTTTAAGACGTAAAACGGTAACTTTTAGGATCTCATACATTCACCTCCTTAGTCATGATGATAGTGGTGGTGTTTGTGTTGTGATAGTGATGGTGATGATGTACGATGGTATGATGGTAAGATGGTATGATAGTATGTTGGAATGATGGTATGGTTGTATAATGGTACGATTGAACGATATTTTGATGGTATGATATTACGGTAGGATAGAAGATGGTATGATAGTTCGATGTTACGGTGGTATGATGGTTTGATGGAATATTAGTATAATGGTATGATGTTATAATGGTGTGATGGAACAATTTTATGATGCTGGGAATTATGGTATGATGGTTTTATGGTAAGATGGTATGAAGGTATGATGATAAGATGGTATGATGATACGATGGTGTAATGGTATAATTGTAATGGTATGATTATAGGGTTTGTAAAAACCGGGGTTTCGGTTTTTTTTATACCTAAAACCCGGGTTAACCCGGGGAAAACCCGGTTTTTTACAACCCCTAGAAGGTAAGGCGGCTTGATTTTATCATGGTATGAAGGTAAGATGGTAGCATGATAAAATGGTGTGATGGTTTGATGGTATGCTTGTAAGATGTTATTATTGTAAGATGGTGTAATGGTGTGATAAACAACGCCGAACGGCGACAGCGCACGGAATTTACTGATATGTCGAAGAGAAAAATAGCATCGCTCCAGTTCCCTATTAAAAAAAATAACTTTAGTTTCACAAAACTTATAACGCTACAAGTAGGAAAAATAAATATCAATCCCGGGTATATGATACCCAGATAATTCGCATATCAGGTTATTTTCGAGTATTTGATAATCCGCGTATTTCATTATAAGACCCTGGTTGTCGAGTATCTGTTCTTCTAAAATGTTTCAACCGATTTGCAACAAATCTATAAAAATAGATTATACGTACAAGTGCGACAAATATAATATTTCCGTTCAAACAAAGAGGGGAAATGTGAAAGGATTGGTTATTTATTTAGGAACGAGAGCAAAGATTATCAGTTTGTTCTGGGCTTCGGTTTTAAAACTATTCAGAGAAAAATATTTCAAAAGGCCTGAGTGTACGAAAAATAAACGTATATTAAGTTAAGTTGTTATTGGTGACAATGGTGGTTATAGGCGGCTCAAATTGTGCGAATTATCTACAATGCTATTTTAGGTTTGGATTACTAAGAGAGCCAAATAGTGTTTGAAAAATTTTGTTCTTGTTTTAAAAATAGAAAAATGTTGACAAAACAAATTAAATAATACTACAATTCAATATTTATTGGCGCCAAACAAATTATCTATAGTTTTGATTATATAAAGAAATATCTGATTAATGTAATTTATTACAAATCAAATTTTCGATAATTTGACAACACAGAAGTAGTATTTCTCACGCCCAATGGATATACATTTATGAAATTTTAGATTAAAACCAACTTTATGTCAATAAAGACGGTATGGGTAGAAGAAATGATAAATTTGTTACCCTCCATCATATCATAAATACAATATCGTAAACCCAAACAACTCAACTCGGGTATTATGAAACAATACGATACCGTATTTCCATTATGAATTCTGGTAAAAAAGCAAAAAAACTCTTTCAACTGACGCTCTATTACTTATGTCTTATTTTCATTTTTCTGCTCTCGTATTACTATTATTCTCAAACAAACATATTATAGTTGTTAGTAAGCCTATGAATGTAAAATTGAATCTGAAAAAATAACAAACATATTATATGTTATGTATTTCCATAATGCAAAAAACATATACATCTCCTACATACAAAAAAAAATTTAATTTGGAAATAAATTTTCATTTTCGAACACATTTCCATTTGTGCGCTTTTCTTCATCTCCTCTCGGTATGTTTATTTTTCTAATATTAAAATCAGAATGAGAATCTGTTTGTGTAGTAAATGTATGTACATACATATAAGACTTTACTAGTAGTATTTTATATTAAATGGTATGCTGTTATAGTTTATATGTATATGTTTAACTATTGTATACTTCTACTGGATTTTCTAGTTAGCAAAAACGAATTAAGCTTAAGCGAGTTTTTTCTATCTACTTAGTTTATTAGTACTAGTTACATAAACAGAATATAATCATAATAAATGATTTGGATAAACTACAAAATAGCAACAAATTGCACGTTCCCAAACTACGAAAAAAAAATGTGAAAAATTCAATTAAATTTAATTTTCATCAATTTTAAAATTTTGTCCAACCAACAACCATGAACCGGATAAAATGTAAAGCTTTTATGGTTTCGGTGTAATATAAAATAGCATATAACGAATTATATTAAATGACAATAAAATCCAAAATATTGTACTATATATAGACAGCTTACAAATTTTAAATTAATGAACCTTATTTTCAAAAACAAAATGTCCAGGGACATATATAATCAGATACAGTTAAACCTCTTTAATCGGACCACCTTTGGGACCGTTTGAAAATGGTCCGATTAAGGAGTGGAAGTATGAACATATTATGTACATTCGTAAATCATAAGGTAGCTTCGACATTAATATACATAGGTTTATGCAAAAACTTCCAAAAATTCTATTAAATTACTGCAGGCGGAGAAATATAAAAAGAACGTTTTGTTGCCTTTTTTGTTCGGATTTTTCCAAATGAAAGAATATTTCGTTTAAGCCTTTGGCGCTAGCTTAATCTTCTATTTGTTGTAGTTTTTTTTGCACTTCAATAAGAGATAGCAATTATGTAGGTGCTACTCCCACAGCATTAATTAGTTCGTCTCCATCGGATGATGAGCTTTCATAAGAAGAAATAGTTTGAGCTGGTGCGCTAACGGATAACACATTTTCCTGACAATTATCCGAAAAGATGCAAATTTTCGTCGAAATCGAGAAACTTCATTTCGGATTCGTTTGATTAAGCAACGGTTTCTATTTCTGGCTCCTCTGATCCGTCATCAAATCCCGCTTTTCTAAAGCAATTTCATTAACAGATTGCGATAATGTATCTTGGAAACTTCTAATGGTTCTCTGGTCTAAAGGCTGTGTTCATTACGTTACACAACTCAAAATAAACTGTCAAAAGAAATACCAGTATGCAATACTTTTAAGTAGCAAGAATAAAACCGTTATAAAAGTTTCAAAATATGTACATATGTATGTAATTATGTATGTAATTTATACAATATGTAGAAAAATATAATTTCTTCGGTCGCACTGAGAGGTAAAGAAACTCAAAATTAAAGAAAAATGTGGTCCATAGGTCCAATTTGGAGGTAGTCCGATTACAGGGGCATGTTCTTATGACAAACCCTTTTTACAACACAAATAGTGGCCCGATTTGGAATTGGTCCGATTAAAGGGTCTTATTAGGAGGTTAAACTGTATATCAATCTATCTCTGTAGTTTTTATTTATTTTATATGGAAAAGACAAGTATGATCTTTGTTTATATTTTTACACATTTTCAGAAAAAACCTGCGGCACTAATGGGGAACGCTGATTGTGTTGTGTTGTGACTAACAACAAGATTTTTTATTTTCATGTAAAGGCGAATTGTGTCAGTGTTGCGTCCTTTCGTTCCTTCATTTGTTCTGATAATTTTTTTTTATCCAATCAAAGGAAGCAAAATGAAAAATAACCTCATTTTTAAATAATGAAATTGGTTTGAAAAAATTTCAGAAGAAAGGAAGGAACGAAAGAACGCAACACTGAATCCGCCTTAAGAAGTATTTATTTTTTGATCGGACAAATATTTGTTGGCCCGTTTTTATATACGCCATATTGATTTAAAGCTATATACATAGTAAAATAAAAATAAAAAAGTTCAAAAAATTTTTATTTTCATTATCTAAAATATTTCATACATTTTTTGAATTTATATGCTGCATAACCTATGCAATCCTAGAAAAATGCATAGTCGCAAAGATCTGGGGGGCTATTTGTGAATTCGATTCGAACGCACTCGAGTCTTCGATTATTGGCTTCTTATTTGAATTAAATCAGATTCGTACGTTTCTTATTTAAATCAAATAGGAATCTTTTAAATCGAACAGTCGAATTGCAAATAGTCCCCCAGGCCGAAAAATGTTTAGGTTTGCGAGTTACGGGACTTCAAAGTTTCCAAGTGGCCGGAAACTAATATTTGATTTAATACGTCATTTGAACCGTCAATATTTAAAAATAAATTATATCTAGTAAGCGTCTATTAATAGCAAGACATTCCCATTTTTGTGAATTTTAATGATTGAAATTTTAACGATATTTTGATCGATATATTATTTGTGAATTGCTTTATTAAAATTGCGTTTAAAGTAATTTTTCTGAGTAATAAGTTTATAGCAAATTATTATGGGACGCCAATAGGGTGGAGCAAGTCGTGGAGAAAGGCGTTTGGAGATAATATAATGAAATTGTATATGACAAGGAGGTGGGATTCGGTGACAAAAGATAATTGACATTAATTCTGATTTTGTATTATTTGTGTCTTATTATTTTGTATTCTCGAATGGTCCACAGTGATGCCATGCACTGAGTGAAGAATCATATCGGCTGTGAAACGGCGCAAATTTTCAAAAAATAAATTTTGCACATTGTGGATGCTCTCTAGACGAAGTAATTTAAATTCTTAAAGATTTTCAACAGTATACAAGAGATGTATAACTGGATCTAATTGTTACATGTCGAAGATGAAAACACGTGTCAGTTCTAAGTAATCTAACAAGGAAACTTTTGGAACTGTCAAATTCAAAAAATTATAAAACTATTCTGTTCTTGTAATCTTTTTTATCGGCAATCAAGCCCTTTTTAGGTGTTAAAGCCATCTCTTCACGCTTTTTCGATATATCTCGACTTCTCCACTTATTTTGATAAAACAAATTTATAAATATTATAAGTTGCATCTCTATTTTTTAGGGCATGAAATTACATTTGTTCGCAAATTAAGGGGTGATTTTAACGCCCAAAAAGGATTTGGTCGCCGATAAAAAAAATGGTTTCGTTATTGTCTCACAGAGTACTACAACTTAGAATAGTTTTTATAATTATTTTATGAGAGTAGTAGATTTATATTGTCGTGACCATTTGTGATATTGGGGAAGAGGTTTACAAGTTTAAGTTTAATGCCTGCCCAAAATAACAGAAAATGGTTTTAAAATACATATAAATAGTTGGTTTGGGGATCTTTAACGGACGCTTTGTGGGAAAAGTGTTGTCCGAAGATCCGAATAGCCCCAATTTTTTATTTTTGTTTTAAAACAGCATTTTATTGTGGCATAACGAATTGAGAAATATGTAATTTAGTATTGTATAAAGATGGCAGCACAATTAACGGTTATTTCTAAATTTTGGTTTCACTTATACTGTACAAATAAAGTTTTCTCAATTGTACGTAGTCCTACATTAATAAGTCGTGTCTCGGATACAATCTCGTCGGTTTTTTTTAAGCAGATGATTATTTTTTCTCTTTTGGTCTTTGCAGTTTTTCTTCTGTTGTGTTTCAACTTTTTTGCGGACGTCGAATATCGTTGAATGTAAACCAGCTATAATTCTATGTTTTATACGGATATTTTCATTGCTCTAAGCGAATTAGACGCGATTCACTGTAAGCAAAAGTAGATAACGCGAAAATCGAACAAGCTAAGGTCCGAGGTGACCCCCTTTATATACCGATATGGAAAACATTTTACGCCAAAAGACTCCAGCAAAATTAAAATTAAAAAATAACGTACTCGTATAACAATATCAAAAAAAATTATTTAAGTACATGTCCTTTCACAAATATTTCACGCTTTAAGTTCAATTTTATTTCTGTCATCAGCAAGCACCAGTCCTTACCTACTTTCGTCGATATCTTTATTATTTTATGATAATATGGAAATCTCGCAAAATAAATTGAAAATATGTAAACATGAATAGAAAGTAATTTTAACGATTTTTTAATGACAATTCTAATAGTTTACTTCCTACTCAAAATAAGTGAAACGAGTGTAATACTATAATTTTTGGTAATTATTTATTTTTTGAAATAAAGCAATTTATAATTTTCCAGTATCTAATTGGTCCAAATCAATTACTCAGAGAAGTTTCGTTTTATTTATTTCTACTAGACAGATTTGGTTTGGATTCCAGGCCAACTGGCGATACAGTAAAGGAAAACTTGTGTACTCTAAATAATAAAATAAAGCAAAAAACGTAAATAGAACTAAAAATAATTCAGCATCATCGATATTTTTACCAACAAAATAGATTACTGTTTTTATATAATACAGTCCTACATACATATTTACATATGTTTCATAAACCAGTAAATTTCATTTTAATCACATAACAATATTGATATGATTTATATTTAAAAAGCATTTCCTATCCATTAAAAACAGGAACCTACATATTTATTACCAAAAAAACCAACGATTTGCTACCTGCCGTGAAAAACATAAAAAACAGAAAATATCAAACAAACGTCAATCATTATATAATTCCGAATTACCTAGTTTCCGGTTCCCTTTTCCAAATGCAATTGTATTTTCCTCAAATATAAATATTTCAACTAGAAAAAAACTAACATGAACAATGAATATGACATAAATACGATTTGGTCCCTATAAATAAACACAAGATAGATTTTTATTATTTTTTCAATATAACAACATAAAAATAAAATTCACCGATTCCAAATAAAAAAACAAAAATTATATAATTGTTAGTATAAAGCTAAGCATATTATGTAATATGTGAAGGATGTATAAAATAAAAAACTTTTGTGAACCAAAACAAAAAAATTGTACTTCCGAAAGTTTCCAAATTGAATTGTTAAAATTTTTCTTTATTTCCTCATTTTATTCTATTAGAAAACTATTTATCTTATTGTTCATAAATTTTCATTGTACATAAGCCAAGAATTGTGTCATATACCCCAAAAAAAAAAAAATGTTTTATTCTCCAATTTATACGAAATACGAACAAATATTATAATATAATATATACATACAAGTACTACATTATACATAATATGTACATATATGAATTGAACATTTCAACACAAGAGAAACACTCAAAAAAATTACAAATTTTCTAAATGAATCAATAACAAATACAGGAATAAACTAAAGCTGCACGATATGTATGAAATAACCAAAGAAATACATAAAAGCCAAATAAAACTTTTATGATGACAAATACAGTAGTTACTCACAAGAGATGTTAATAGCAAGAAAAACAAAAGAAAAATTAAAACATGGTACCCAGATGAAAAGAATAATTTTACTATTTTCCAATTTTTCCGATTTTAACAATTCATGAACATACAGGCATGGTATACTCGTACACGAGTTTATGGTACATACAGAATTTTAAATGTACGTACTAAGTATATAGGTGTATACTACCGCATGAATTTAAGCAAACAATAATTTTCTTTTGGAAAATGAAAAGAAAATTATAATAAATTGGAACCTTTTGTTCAAATATATACATAACTGGAGTCATAGTGATAAAAATATTTAGGAATTGATGATAGTTACGTATAACAAACGTACCAAAGACAACACATTGTTCACGATGCTTGATCAAAACTAGTAGATACCAACGCTACACTGTCTTACCTCGAAAATAATGCCTAGGTGTTTTAAGTGAACTACTACTAGGCGTTTTATTCAAATAAGAATAGCGCTTTATTCTGGATTAGTTATGTAATTTACAATCATAATTTTCAATTTTGGCCTTTATTTTTATTAAAGTAGGATTTCTTTAGTTAATTATTGTTATTTCGCTCCCAACAGATTAACGAAATCGTTTTTATGAAAACTAAAGGCTTTGTATTCGTTAGATTTTGCGTGATAAAAATATAAAGAAAATGATGCTTCTCATACAATAGAAATGAGGCAAAAAAATTAATTTTCCCTTCGTTTACTCGTCGCATTATTTTTTGCGTGGACTTTCTGACCGATTTTTGCGTAAAATTTTCGTTAACAAATTTTTATTACTCAATACATATTACAGTGCAATCTCGATAAATCGAACCTAACCCAATCGGAAAAATTAAATCGCCATATTGGAATTCGTAATGAGTGAAAACGTATTTTACTTCATAGAAATTCATTTGGTTATTCAAAGGGCATTTCCAAATAATAAAATTTCAGTTTAGCGAATAAAAATCGAAATAATCGAAATATTTCAAAAAACTTTTAAAATGTTCTAATTTTTGATTTACTGTGTAATACTATTAATCAAAAATTAATTCAATTTTAAATCTGGTTAATTTTAAAATTTCGGAAATTTGATTTCAATAAACCTTTTCATTATCTCTATCAGGCCTGACACATAACTGACTTCCTCATTCGGACGGACAGCAACAGTTGCATATTTTTAATTGACATAATTTAAGTGACCAAAACTTTTGTGGCAACAAAAATAGCATCTAAGATAATAAATTGGTATGTTTGTCAGTTGGTCTAATTCTCTAGTCCAAACGGATTAACAGATCATTTTAAAATATATTTAAGCTTTCTAAATAAAATGTGAGACCCTAGTGAATTTTAGCAGAAATCAGTCATTCAGAAGTGGCATTTTATCATACCTCGTGAAATAAGATTTCTAAACTAGAATGGAACCAGGCAATTTCTAAGTATAATGCTGTGTGCCTCATGTCGGTTTTTTCGACAAAGGGCGTGTTTTTTTTAATGTCGGAGAAATAAGAGAGAACAGATAGATATTATATCGCAGAAATCCGATAAATATTTTCTCTGATGTATCCGATACAAAATAAATGACAGTTTTTTTAGTGTCGTAAAAATGCCGTTTTATTTGTTAAAAAAATGTTATGTTTCTCCTAAATGCACAACAGTCGTGATGTTTGCATTTATCAAAAAGCGCACTGCTTTTAAACAACAATCCGAACTTTTTTTCAGAGAAAAAAGATTGTATTCGAAACTTATCCGAGCGTGAAAAAAAACGACACAGAGAAATACATTTTGTCTCGGATACTAAAAAAAACGCATATCTGTATTTTGACAGTTAAATTATTTCTCTGGTTACTTCGACATCAAAAAAAAACATACTCATTGATTTTTATAGGCAAGCTGTGCCTGGCTTTTTAGTGACTTTTGGAACGTTAACCGAAAGTTAATATCCTTTGATGGAAATAACCAGGCTTACTTTTCGTTTTGGCCTGCGTCCTGGTTAATTTACAATGTTAGTTTGTGTCTTTTGGAATTTCTCAATATTTCGTACATAAAAGTGTCTACATACAAAATATTAAATTAATTTATTATCGGTATAAGAAATCTTAAGATTTGCAACAATGGAGCAATTTGCAATAACGGTACCAACGGTTACCAAAAACGGAAACAGATTTGTTTGCCAAAGCAAACTAAACCCTGCAAGTAAGTTTCGGCCTACAAAGTGGGCATCGCAGTTGCAGCAACATTAATGCGTTTTAAGTCAAGAATGAGGCGAGGTATTTTAGTGATATATCACCTAAGAATCAGGACTGTTCTAGAAAAGTTTGTCCCAAAAATATAAAGCAAGCAATATTCTCGTGAGTCTAGGATACAATCAGAAATTACTTTAGCTAGAGCGACGTTTTAACTTAGCGAGAAAGGAGTTTAACACCTTAAATTGGGTTTTATATAATAATTATATTTTGCAGATTGAAGACGAATTGACTTCTAATCCGAAATAATGTTGGAGTTTTTTGAACGGCAAAAAAGTATGTGGGATTTCCTTCACGAATGACTTTTCAAAGCTGTTTTGCCAGCCAGTCATCGGATATTTGCAATCTGAGTCTATCCCTCCTGGATCGTAACAAGGGTGCTGGGCATGATAAGATTCCAGCCAGCCTTCTAAAAAATTGTGCGTCAAGCTTATTTGCTCATATAGCTTTCATTTTTAACGAAAGCCTACAAACTGAATTTTTTCCGATGCCTGGAGAGTCTCTTTCGTTCGGCTAATTTTCAAATCGGCTAAAAGATGTGAGATTGTAAATTACCGTTTATGACGTGTTGAATTAAAATCCGTCCAATCCTACTTGTAAAACGCAATGAATTTTATTAAAAAAAAATTCAAAATGTTCTGTAAAATGTTTGAAATCAAGGCTAAATCTTCTCTAAACGTATCAACAAATGTCAAAGAAAATAAAAAGCGTTGAATTTAAATTTAAAAGTCCGTCTAATTTATTTTAAAAATATTGTCCAATTCTATATGCAAAACGTGATTAATCCTATTTGAGACTTTTAGTATACAAATTTTTGACATTTATTTGAAAAATTTGCCTCTACATTCACAATTTTTTAATATGCTGCCCGAATAGTGTACCATAATAATTTTTGGACCATTTCCCCACGTGAATGGTACCAAAAGTAAAATTGATAGATAGTGGCATAAGTTACAAAATATTAATTTATGTTATAATAGTCGCATTTCTTGACGCATAGTGATTCGGATCAGTTCAAAGTTTACATTGTAAACAACAAATATTTAAATTTTTGTTGTTCTCAATGTAAACTTTGATCTAATCCGGATGACTATGCGTCAAGAAATGCGGCTAATGTCAACCGCTCATGAAATTGTGGAATTATCTATTTAATAAATATACACACACACACATAATTTAATTTATATTAATAACTTTTATTTATTTATTTTATTTATTTAGTACAAAATTTTAATTATTTTGCACCATCATGTTTTTTCCAAATTATTTTTATCCTGCGCAAGGCGAGCGGCATGTCGCCGCGATGAAAGTGAAAAGCAGACTGATTAATTTTATTTTATTTGTGTTGTGGCTTTCGTGTGTATTTCGTTTGGTTTTGGACAAGTCGGTCAGCGGTTGGTCGTTCTGGTGGCACCCAATGCGCCACAAGCTTGTGTTGGCCGCTATCTTTTACTCGGTTAATAGTTTACTGTTATCCCTTCTATCACGATTATACAAAATACTCCCACCCTCGCCATCATCGATGTAATTTTATTATTGAGTGTGTTTTATTAAAAGCTTTGTTTTATAAAAAAACTTTTATAAATATCATTAGGGCGGATTTAACTAACGAAATTGCGAATATGTCTAAAACAACAATAAAACGGTCCTTTTCTAAGAATTTTGGATATAAAATAAAATTACCCTTTCCTGATTTGTTTTATCAGTTTCATACCCTTTTGAATTTTTGAAAACTTGGTCAACCTACTTTATTATATAAGACATGAGAAATCGATTAGCTAAAGAACGTATACTGCGGTTATGTTTTGGTGAAAGTTCCGTATTAAATAATTGAAAACGGTGGTAATTATTGTATGTATAAATAGTGTAACTATGGTAGATCAAAAATATTTTAAGACAATACATAGAATCCATGAGTTCTCATATTATATAAAATTCCTCAATATTATGTACATACGTATATACCTTTAAGGATACAAGTATAAAAATTAAATACGTTTAAAACCACCACAGGAAATTAAATTTTTGATTTATTCTCTATACGTCAGGCCGTCTTCCTGTATAAAAATCGTTAAATCTTACCCAAAAAAAACAAAAACAAAAGTGTGAGACGAAAATCAAACCAAAAACTCCAAGATCCTCAGGTTAAATCGTCAAAAATGGAAAACTTTTGTTCTTTACATGTATTTATGTAGAACTGTGAACAGTAGGTAGATATACATACATACATACATGCTAAACGAAATATTATAATATTCTTTGTATAAAATATGGTTCTGTACAGAAACTTCAGCCTTTTCATCATCAAGTTATCAACAAATAAAAAAAAAACGAATCCGAAAAATCTTATAAAAGCTTTGAAAATTTCTTGTATATTGCAAATAAAAAGATGAAAAAATTAATTTTTTCATGTATCTTAGGTACCGTTCATCTTCTTCACATCATTCATCAAGAGTTTTTTTTATTTTATTTCTGTAAAATGAATGAATGTATTTTTTAAGGAGTAACGGTTGGTTGGTTAGTACATCTTTTATGAGACGATGTTATTGTGAGGATAATAGTTTTGCAGATAATTTCTGTGTTGGAATTAAATCAGATGAATGTGCTAAATGTTTTCAGACGAACACATTTCTTTTTGTTTCTATTCGTATACGCTTAACCATTTTGATGGATGACATGAAATTTCCGTTTAATCTCTTTCTAAGATTAAGAATTGAATACTATACTTGATTGTGTGTGTGTATTTATATAATTTAATATAATATGCGTGTACATGACGACGGTGATGATGATAATGTGCTTTAAGGGCAAAACATTTTGTAAACAACCACATTGTGTTAAGGATAAATATTTTTTGTTATAATGGTTGGTGTAATAATTTCGTTATGGTTGAATGCGTTTACTGCGATATTTATCCAATCAAATCCGGTAATCTTTGAAAATTCTGAATGCTGCAAATTACAATTTTAACTCCAAATATTTTTATTCAGAGAAACTAATTAAATCAATTGTTATTCGAAGTTTCTGTTATTTTGACTAAGCTTAAGATTGCTTTCATTTTGTGAGCTAACTATTTTGAACTTAATAATAAGTGGAAAAATACAATTTGAACTAAAACAATTTTATTTGTTTATAAACTTTACGGTATCTCGATTTTATCAGAACAATTAATTTTATCATTGGTATCCGACTATCCGCCTGTGAATGTGGCATCATTAAAAACGATTGAGGTCGTCCATAAACGTCGACCTTATATCTATGTAAATTACATCACGTTTTCAGTTTTGGGTTTGTAATTTTTTAAAAGGTACCGACAAAAAACATTTTAGGGCAAATTTCTTTACGAAGATATAGCAAAAATCAGATTCAATAATAATAATTCCATCATTTCATTAATAGGGAATTTTGAACTTTAACTTCTAGTAATTCTATTACTGTTCATTTTATCGGGGATCCATTTCAGAGCGTAAAATGCTTTCCGCCAAGGATAATTTGTTGAAAATTTGAATTCAAATCAAAAAATGATTTGAACGACTCTCAGAATTTTGATAGCTTACTTCGATAAATTTCTTTACTTCGAATGTACAAAATCCCTCCCGCATAAATTTAGAGATTGAAGGTTGTGTATTAATATATAGTACAGGTTTTAAAAGCATACGAATTCTACACGTTCTGACCAATATTTGCTTCACAGAAAATTTGATGTTTAATTTTATGACTTGTTCGACATACCCCTAACGCTTTCCTCTTCCACGGCTCGTCCAGACTCCCTTCCCCATTAGATCGTAAGTAAGATCTTATGGACGACCACATTTTCCTTTAATTTCGGTTTAGGTAAAATAAATAACAACATGATAACAATTGCCGATATTCCTCCTAGAAATGGTTTCACATGAAAAAGGTGCTAATCGATACAGTATACATATTACAGTTTCCTTAAGTAAAGTCAATATCAATTATCAATACTAAACGGAATATAAAAATTTGAAGAAACTTTAGCTAATCCAATTACATAAATTGTGATAAGATAATCCTGTTTAAAATGACAAATCTTTCTTTGCAGACAAATTGGATTTTACGTGCTATTCTATAGTGTACCCAAAATTTTATTCGACTAGACATTTATAAATTTGACCACATCTGGACAATCCAACAAATGGATTACATTATTTTTCGTTATCCTTTGACCGTCTGAAATGGATTACTGTACCATAATAAGACGTAATAAGTAGTAGAAAAAAAATTTTTTTTTAGAGTTCAGAATCTCTATTATTCGAACAAAAAATTATCCACTAAAAGAATGCTCCCTAACTATTCTTTATACATACTCATACTTCATCCTACCAATCACAATTAATCTTGGTTGACTTTCTTCTACTTATCAAAATCGATCAATCTTTAATATTTATATCGTATATGTATATGAGTTAACAAAGTGATAGTTTCATGTTTCTGGTTAATAAATTTAATTTAAATGAAGAGTATGAAAATAAGAAGAATTTCATTTATGTCATTTTTATTATCTTTAACATCTTCTAAATAAATAATGACAAAAAAATATGTAAAATTAAGCATTTTATCTAATAATATGTCAATTATATTTTACTTACAGAGAAGATGGATCATTATCTCATCTATTATTTTCTAACGTTGGTGTTACTTTATTCTTTTTGAAAACTGAGGAAAACACCTGCGTTTTTCTTAAGACCAATGTTTCTTTTATAAATATGTTTTGTTATTTTTGTTGTTGTGAAGGATTACTGGCGAAAAAGGTTAATGGAGAATAAACATTAGGATTTTTATATTACAGTCAGGTTACAAATATTGAATATACGAACATCAGGTTTCATAAAAGATGAAGTGAATAATGATTCCAACAATAGTCTACGTGCGTAAAAAAGGATATAATTTTTCCGTTTATTAAAAATTAAAACACAGTTGCCAAACGACGACCAAACCATTATTATTTTTCTCTCGTCCTTTAGGCACGGCATCACGCTAATTATAAATTATTTACGGTTCCATAGTTTGGTTTCCCTCTGCTGCGCGCTATAAATTTATTTTATCGACAGACAAAAAATGGAAAAGTGATTAATTATTTTCTAACCGCATGATAACATTAATCATAAATGATTCAACTAATTAATGTATGGTTCTTTGGTATATAAATACACGACACACACATAAACACGTAGAGCGAGTAGATTAACTGGATGATTTATATAGTGTTTTGTTCACGTTTTTTGTTTATTAAATTTATGTCCAAGCGCAGCACATCATTAATCCAGATTCTTTTCATTTTTTTTTTTAGGTGGATTATTTCATCCGGGCGATGACCATCAAGAAATTGCCTTTCGTAATGCAATCGATAAAATAAATTATGATCGAACGATATTGCCACGATCGAAATTAACGCCGCAAGTCGAAAAAATATCGCCTCAGGATAGTTTTCATGCATCGAAACGTGGTAAGTACCATAATATAAATGAGTAAGAAGGGGTTGTTCTTATTGCTGAGTTTAAAGCAGTGTGATAATTTACGGTTGTAGATTATCAGCACAGCGATTCTTTGTATGAGTCGTCCCCGACAAATTAACTGAACTAGAATGCATCGGCCCATCCATTCGGCATTCCAACAAAGGGTCATAGATCCTCGCCATCAGCGATCCAATAATCAGTTTACTTGTAAGTCAGAGTCACATGTCCCGTTATCATTTTTTACTTGGTCAATGGATGAGTAGGTCTTTGGTTGTGAACCATCCCCAAAAACATCAGCAATTAAATCCTGTGAGATTGTGTAATTCGGAAGATACTTGGTTACCATTGCCGACATTTAATAACCATTCACTAAATTCACGATCACTAATAGCTCTCATATTTCTTTTTAAATATAACGGAAGGAAATGTCGCCATAACCGTAAATTTTTAATTGTAGTGTTCACTATTGAACTTCGATTTCCATTTCATACTATCGGCACAATTTGCCGAAAATCACCTCGTTACACAACTATCTTTCCACCAAACGGCAAACCGCTGTTCATTAAATCTCTAGAAACCAAATCTAAAATTGCAAATGCGATACCTAATGCCATCCGTGCTTTATCCCATATTAGAGAGTCAATTGTTGATAAGAACTGTCTTTTTTAATGATATTTGAGGATATTTAACAAAATAAGCGAGAAAGCTAAATGGCACGCCAGCAGGGGCAGTAAATTCGCACCAATCCCAGTCCAAGCTAAACATATTTTCAGCTAGAAAATATTTTTCCTCTACCGCCGGGACCATCCGGGAGGTAAAAATATTTTTGTGGATTAAATTCTAATACTGATAAAAAACTGCTGATGTTCCTGAAAGTTGATCATTATTTAGAGCTTCCTAAAAATTATTTTCAGCAATGTTGTTAGGTGGCAATATTCAAAATTTCAGAGACGTTTGGTATTGCCAGTACTGAAAGAAAATCAAAACCTACTTTTTCGTATTCACATTGAATTTTTAAGTCTAGTATACAACTACTAAGGGCCGATTGTATGAACACCGCTAAATGAAAAAAAATCCGAGATAATGATTAATCACTCTTTTCGTCGTTTGTATGAACGTTATGCTAAATAAAAATTTAGCCTCTCTTTTTTTTGCAGTTTTATAGCAGTTTTTTTGTATGACTGGCAATACTTTTGCTATGACGTTTACTTTGTTGATGTTTATTAAACATTTTTTTGTTTATTTAGATGAAAATAAAATTTCAATTTTCGAATTTGACATTTTCTTCCTTGTTGAGTCCATTTTTAATAATTACGTTCTTTTATAAAACTGTGTCGTTTGTATGATACACCATTTGAAATGTCAAAAAAAACAAAAACAAATTTTTTTAGTCTGTGATTTAGTCACCAAAAAGAGAGGATAAAATGGATGGTAAAAAAAAATTAGCAATTAATTTTCTGACTTAGCATCGTTCATACAATGCAAAGTACGCTAAATCAGAGGATTAATCATTTATTCTCGTTCATACAATCGGGCCTTATAAATTTTGCATTCCGAAAAATTTTGAAATTCGATTTTAATTTTTTTCGAAAATTTCCAAAGACCTGCATTATTTAAATTTCGAAATTTAGAATTAATGTTTAAAGATCGAAAATTTCCTGTATAGGCCCTTTTACATTCAATCTTTTCGTTCTTTTGCAAAAGAATAGAAACACGAGGAAAAGTGCAAATACATTTTACCCATATATAAAAATGGGACGGGCATATTCAAAATTTTTCAAAATGTTACTACTTTGGTTTGATAAATTTTGAGCAACTTTTACGAAAAAAGGCAAACCAGTTCATCTTTTTCTGATTTTTCCGTTCTTTTTCACCAAAAAAAGTTGAGTGTGGCAGTAAATAGTATTGAATTACTTTTTGAGAATTCCTTATCATTTTAATATAATCAAATCATACTTTTCTAGCGTACATCTTTTATCTTTTGGAAAAGAACGAAAATATTGAATGTAAATCAGCTAATATTTGGAAAACTTTACAAAATCCATATATCATAGTCAAAACAAAAATGAAGACACGATAGGCGAATTTTATTTGCCAAATTTAAAAGGCGCATTTTATTTGACAAAATTCAAATTGGTATTCATTTCGAAATCAAATAAAAGCCGAATTACATTCAGGCCCGATTGTATGAACACGGATAGATTAAAAAAATCCGGTGATACAGATTAATCTTCAACCGACGATTTTTTTTTCGTCGATTGTATAAACACGGATAAAAAAAGTCCATCCTCTGTTTATTGCAGTTTATTTTGGAGTGTCAACACTTTTTTTGACGTTTCAAATTTAACACTAGGTTTACGAAGCGCGTCAATTTGACGCATTTTCAATTTCACATAGAAAAACTCGGAAATCGGTTAGATTTATCTCGTACTACTTTTGCCTACAATTATGCATTTCACGAGACGAATATTTGGCAAAATTTATTTTCTTCTACGCCTTCGAATTTCGAAGTTTGCTATGTGTTATACCTATCTCTACGGGGACGCGTCAATTTGACACAATGGTAACGCAGTGCAAATACTTCGTTATCTCACGTCTCCAGGGGCTGTTATTGACGATTGGAGCATCACGGATTCCACCTAGTGGAAATTTTTTAAACTGAGGTACCTGATAATTTGACATTCGAAATTATTGTAAACAACTCCAATTTTGGACTGTAAACACAATTTTTACGTACCGGATTGCTAATAATTGTAAATTATTCCAATTTCGGACTATAAAAACAATTTTTAATTACCGCATTGCTAAATTTTCTTTCGCCGCATTTGTGACAAATGTCATTTTATCAGGTGCATCATTTTAACTATTGTCCTCGAGAGGCGCTTTCTCTACTTTTACAATCGTCAAGGGTCTTAATGTTCTTATGTATAGAGTAATGTATGTAAACAAAGATGTATCCACGTCAAAATCAAAACAAACAAAAACAAAGCAAAAGGTTTTTCACACATAAATTCGTGGATACTGTACAAAAAATGTACTGGATCAAATATATCTAGAGAGAATTTCATTTTTCAATTAGGCCAAATATTGAACTTCAAGAGCCTCATACATCAGCACAGCGTCAAACTGTGAAGTTGGATTTTGCAAAAGAAATAGAAGTAAGTAAACTTGTAGAAATTGCAAGATTATTTGTGAAAAACGGACACATAAAATTGAATATGATTTCTGTCATTTCCGCGTAGGTCGCGTTTTTCAGTAGGGGCTAAAAAAATTTATTTTTAACCGGCAGTAATATTTTCTCTAAATACCGTTTGTAAAAGATGGCTGAGAATGTTTCAGAACATGGGGATTGCATACCAATATTTAATTTTTTATTTCTTACTAAATCGTGATACAAATTTTTTTTTATTTTATTGTCCGAACTGACCAATCAGCCAGCAGTTTTCTTTTTATTATTATGATGAGTTTGATATCAATACACCTGTATGACAATGTTCTTTTAAAAATTAATTTCTTATTTTACAAAATGTTTATTTGTTTAACACGGCGTCAAATTGACGCGTGCCGTAGAGATAGGTATATAAAAAATTTCCGTAAACCTAGTGTTAATTTGTTGTTTATTTACATACAATAGGTTGTGTTTACATGAAATTATTTTTTTATGTTTTTCTCCAATAGAAAAAAAATACTTTCGAGTTGGACATTTGAAATTTTACGTTTTTTCGATTCCATTCCAAAGATTTTTTTCAATAAACAAACAAACAAAATTAAAATTATGTATGTCCAAAAAAAAAAACAACAACAACATTTTCTATCCACTGTTTTAGACAACAAAAAGAGAAGATAAAAACAGTGGATAGAAAAAAATCCTTCCATTAATTTTCGTATTTACCGTCGTTCATACAATCTAATCGACGATTAATCCGCCAAATCTTCTATCCGCGTTCATACAATCGGGCCTCAATCTTTTCGTTCTTTTTCAAAAGAATAGAATCACAAAGAAAAGTGCAAATACATTTTATCCATATATATAAAAATGGGACGGGTATATTCAAAATTTAATTTTTTCCATAACGATTTCGACGGCACAAGAAATTATTAATGTGGTGGAAACAATTTTTCAAATTCCAATATACCGATTCAAAACGTAATTAGTTTAGCTGTTGACAATGCCACAGTCATGACGAGCCATCTAAACGAAGTAGTTTCAAAATTTTCAGAGAAAACAAAGATTTAAGCTGAGTTCATACTTCGATTTGTTCGTTCATTCATTCATTCAAACATTTTTCTCGACCAATCAAACGGACACAAACGAAAACTAACGTCATTTTCAAGGAATATGATTGTTTAAAAAAAATTTCAGAACGAATGAATGAACGAACAAAGGCAACTATGAATCCGCCTTAAGTTTTTTTACGATGCACGTGTCATTCGTTAAATTTATGTGAATCAGCTGCATGTAAAAAATTGCCAAATTATATCGAAAAAAATGTTAAAAACATATTCAATCATTTCGCACATAGCCTAAAACGAATAGGGGCATTTCGGGAATTTCAAGATTATTTTAATCTTAAAAATCATAAAATTTTGCGACTAAGTGCGACTCGTTGGCTTTCATTTCAAAGTATGCTTAATCGACTTTTAGAGCAAATGAATCCTCTAAAATATTATTTTAGTTTATACAATTATGAAGAGCTTTATAGTACAAAAACAGCCGAAATTAACAATTTTTTGATGGATCCGATAAATAAATGTTACCTATTGTTTATGTCCTACATCCTAAATTTAATTAACCATGTCAGGAATATTTGATCGCGTTCGGGGAAAATATTCTGGAGAATTAGAAGGAAGAAGCCTTCTATATTTGTGATAACTTTCCATAGATATATCTGTCTCCAAACAAAATTCTTTAGGAAATTGCTTTGAACATTTTTCGTCAACCATACAAACAGAATTTCGATTAAATTCTCCACAAGGATCATGTACATTGTGTTTACAAACCACCTCGTGAAGTTTTCCATTATCATTTAAATTAGGAATCTTTGCTGAAACGATTTTATCAATATCGTCCTCAGTTGTGAATTTGTCTTCCTTAGGGAGTATAAATAAACAGTGTGCATGAGGTTTCTGATGCTCAATAACATAATAAATATACGACACGACCACACGACATATTCAAAAATTTGCTGTTTTACGATATCACTAAGGAATTCCTGTAATTTTAAATTAAAAACTCGGATTACGATATCAGGGCGATCTGAAGAAATTTGGAAGGTTTTAAGTTCCGACTTCCCATGCCTTTTACACGTAAAAGTGATAAACAAGTGTGGACGGCCAAACTTCCTAACAATAGCCATGTTGTCCTGGTACAATTTGGACATGAACCTTGGACCACCGATAAACGAAGATGGAAGAATATTATCTAATATTACCTCTGGTATTATTTTCAAGACCATCATTATTTACGTAATCCAAAAGTCCTCTGTAAAATTCAGCACGAAGAGCTTTTTGATTATATCGTATAAAATTTAACAGGTTAGCTTCAACTCCAGTAAAGGATTAAAGACAGTTCGACGTACTGAAAAAACAGCGAAACTGATAAAAACAGCGAAATCTAGTATATCAGCTGGAATATTTCCTTCACGGTCTGATATAAAAACTAATGCAACACCATCCGAATTTATTGGTGCGTTATATAGCTTTTGGACGTCATGAAGGTTCCGAGTTAAAATTAATGAGACACTATTAACCGGACGACAGTTTCGATTAGTATCGGCTATCTCATTTTCGAAGACCTCTCGAAATTTTTTATCACTGCTAGCATATGGGGAAACTTGTTGAAGAACAATAGATATTGTTGATATTATTTCACGTGTTCACTTAGCATTAGTGGGGTTGTTCATTCGAATATTTACAGATGTATCAGTAACGTAGAGAAATAATACACACATTTTTAAAATTTTTTAAAAACACTTGTTAAATATTTCGCAAAATTACAAAAGGTTTAAAAAATCACTCGATCGATTTCGGCTTATTAGGCCATCATCAGGAGTATCTACTAAACTGTAAAAATAAAAATGTAGTTAGATATATATATAGTTGGAAAAAGCAAAAAGTGAAACCAAAATATACAAATAAAAAAATGTGGAAGTGGTAAACAATAAAATTGGTGACAGCAATAAACATTAAAAATTAAAAATTAAAAAAGGGGGGTGAGTTAAACACAGGTAAAATTGGTGAGAGCAATAAACATTAAAAATTAAAAATTAAAAGGGGGTGAGTTAAACACAGGTATATGATTATTGATTAGTCAACGGTCGAATAACAAAATTCCAGATGTTGATTTTTTTTTTTTTTTTTTTTTTTTTTTTTTTTTTCTACCTCTTCTTTATTTTATTATAACCCGACGTAATAGTAATTTTATGGTATGGAATGAGTAAGTGAATAAAACAATGCGGGGTCGGTAATTGGTGAGAAACGGATTTCTCTCTGTTCGTTGAGGATATTTTGGTTAAGAAATATAGCTTTTCGGATTTCGTAAGATTCTAAGTTGTCTAAACGTCTGCTTTTTGGTTGTACATGTAATATTTCTAAATTGTTTAAACTGGATGTGTGATTTTCTAACGTTAAATGATTATAAAGGGATGATTCATGGCTACCAGATAAATGTTCTTTAACTCTAACTTCAAAATTGCGCCCAGTCTGTCCGATATAAGAGGAACTACAATCATTGCAATTGATCTTATAAACGCCAGACTTGGAAAGGCGATCAATTCTTGGTTTGTTGTTAAAAATCATTTTCTTAATTGTATTATTGTTATAAAAAGCAAAGCTAATATCTGTATATTGTGTCACGATGTTACTAATCCGTTGACTAGTTTTTCCTATATACTCTAAGCGGCGCCAATTTTTCGGCATTGGGCTATCAGGTGGCGCCGCTTAGAGTATATAGGAAAAACTAGTCAACGGATTAGTAACATCGTGACACAATATACAGATATTAGCTTTGCTTTTTATAACAATAATACAATTAAGAAAATGATTTTTAACAACAAACCAAGAATTGATCGCCTTTCCAAGTCTGGCGTTTATAAGATCAATTGCAATGATTGTAGTTCCTCTTATATCGGACAGACTGGGCGCAATTTTGAAGTTAGAGTTAAAGAACATTTATCTGGTAGCCATGAATCATCCCTTTATAATCATTTAACGTTAGAAAATCGCACATCCAGTTTAAACAATTTAGAAATATTACATGTACAACCAAAAAGCAGACGTTTAGACAACTTAGAATCTTACGAAATCCGAAAAGCTATATTTCTTAACCAAAATATCCTCAACGAACAGAGAGAAATCCGTTTCTCACCAATTACCGACCCCGCATTGTTTTATTCACTTACTCATTCCATACCATAAAATTACTATTACGTCGGGTTATAATAAAATAAAGAAGAGGTAGAAAAAAAAAAAAAAAAAAAAAAAAAAAATCAACATCTGGAATTTTGTTATTCGACCGTTGACTAATCAATAATCATATACCTGTGTTTAACTCACCCCCTTTTAATTTTTAATTTTTAATGTTTATTGCTCTCACCAATTTTACCTGTGTTTAACTCACCCCCCTTTTTTAATTTTTAATTTTTAATGTTTATTGCTGTCACCAATTTTATTGTTTACCACTTCCACATTTTTTTATTTGTATATTTTGGTTTCACTTTTTGCTTTTTCCAACTATATATATATCTAACTACATTTTTATTTTTACAGTTTAGTAGATACTCCTGATGATGGCCTAATAAGCCGAAATCGATCGAGTGATTTTTTAAACCTTTTGTAATTTTGCGAAATATTTAACAAGTGTTTTTAAAAAATTTTAAAAATGTGTGTATTAAGTGTGTTTCGCCAAGTGCCTACGGCAGAAAGTGTAAGAAGTATTGTAGAGAAATAATGTAGCATAACATATATCTCCAGAAGGCATTCATACTATTATATTGTCTAATAAATTCCCTGAAGTTCTTACTTTTATCATCTGTACTAATAAAGAGTTGTTTAATATAGAATGGAAAATTTTCAGTTGCTTAGGCAAATTCGATAGCTTCTATTGTGGGCAACAACAGATTTTATTTTCATTTTAACTGCATCACAATAGGAACATTTGACATTTAAATTGCCTAGATTAAAGCAATCGGCGTAAACAAAATTTGAATTACTCTGAACAGCTGTTTTAAATAATGGATTTTTTGATGTGTTTGTTGCCTATTTAGTTCACGTATATTAGGATCCGCATTTCTTGCTCGTTGGAGTTCTCTTAAACGCTTACGGGATTTTTCACGGTAACGACGGTCTGTTTCACATTTTTCCATTATAGAAATAAAAATTAGGATATTAAATGCTTAAATAAAAACCAAAATCAACAAAAATCTAAGAAATTCAAATCAAACCAAATTAAGTATATAAAAATCAGTAAGACCAAAATTAAATTGTAAAACAAAATTTACATTAAGTGATCGATCAAACTCTGATCAGCTGAGATCAGCTTGATTAAATAGCTAAGAAAAAATAAATATCAACTCAAAGAACGTAAAATTACGATTACGTATGAACGAACCATTTACTTCAAAAGTTAAGCCCGGTACGCTGCTGAAGTGAAATGAAATTTCTCATATAACAACGACACAAGCGAAAACGCAAATGAAAATTTCACCGCCGAATTTCGTTTTTCGATACGCAGTTTAGCTAGCGAAATGGGGGTTTTCGTTTTAGAATACAGATGTCTCTATTATATCTGTACACATTTTTCACTTCTCAGATGATAAATGTGAAGTTAAATTTCATCATTTGTTTTTCAATCGCCTATTGCATTCAATTTTAATTTTGTTTTTAAATCCCAAATTGAGGTTATCTGAAATTTTTTTTTACGAAAATCGTCAAACTAAATTTTCACGTCAGATTTTTTATCTTCCTATTTTTGGAGATCAGTGAAAATTGCATTTCACTTGAACAGCGTACAACGCTTTCCTAGCAGAAATTATGAACAAAACGAAATTTTTACCGGTCTCCAAAAATAGAAATATAAATCTGACGTGAACATTTAGTTTGACGAGTTTCGTAAATATTTTAGTGCGTATAATTTCATGTTGTCTTTGACATAGATTTTATACAATAAAATTCACTTCGATAGTTGATTATCCTTAAAACGCAAAAACATTATAAAATTGTCAAAATGTATCGTCACAATTATCGTCCAGGAAGATAAAGATGAAGTGAAAAATGTGTAGAGATATCTGCATTCTAATGCGAAAACTTCCATTTCGCTAGCTAAACTGCGTATCACATAGTGAAATTTAGTGGTGAAATTTTCATTTTCGTTTTCGCTATTGTCAATTTTATATGAGAAATTTCATTTCACTTTAGCAGTGTACCGGGCTTTAGTGTAGGAACAACAGAAAAAAAGAACGAAAAATGCACACCCGATTTAATACCAATATTGGTAAATTATACTGCTTCTATTCCATTTATGTTTCCATTTAGTTTTTTGCATTTCATGTTTATCGTGTTTCCACAGCTAAGTTTTGTATCGAGTTGTGACTTGTGATAATCCTGTATTGCCAAGATCTCTCTCCTTGGCTGGTATAATACTTTAAAGTACTTTCGGCACTACGGCTTTGAGCTTCAAAAATAAAAATTCTTTATTTATTATTTGGTATGACTGTTTTATATTTACTTTTTAATTTATTTTAAGTTATAATTTCCAAACATTTTTGTGTGAGAGTAAAAAAAAATTGTTCTATATTTACCGAAGAATCTAGCTCATTTGTATGTTAAATAATTCTGAATATCTTGCTGCGGTAAAGCTGCATATTTTACTGCTTTAAAAGTTTCACTTTTGTCGGCGCATAGGCCACACACAGTTTTTTTTTTTTTTGTAATTGGGGAATCAGTAGCATCTGTGTTATTTTGAATAAATTTAAGTCGAGTTTTGAATTGATTAAACTGATATATTCCAATGCAAATTTAAAAAATTCCAATTAAGCCACATTTTGCGTATTTCCTGTAAATATTATATTAAAGTTATTCGGCCAAACCTACCATAATAGATTATGTCACGCTCAAAATCAAATTATGTAATAGCAAATGTTTCAGATGAAGGAACTCCGCCTAAGCTATAAAAACTATCAAAAACCAACAATTTTCTCCGTAATTTCCATATTTTTTGAATAACAAATTTTTATTACGTGCAAATAATTTAAATAATTAAAAAACAAAAAATTTAATTTAAAAAATTGATTTTATTTTTATAACAATAAAATATCGTTGATTATTACAAAATGACACGAATATTGCAAAACAAAAACATTTTTTTCATTTTTAAATACGCCAGATAATTAAATACTATTCCAATATACATTGTCTGTGATATTTAGATTATACGGTATAAACATGAATGTGTTGATATGTGATGTGGACTGCTTTAATAAATTAACCATCACAGATAAATAAAAGTATTTGTATGATATTTTACCGTGTTGACTTAAAGTCGCGTTAAAATCAATACATACATACTACGGGGGAAAGCTTCGTAATAAGTTGGAATAAGTGGAATATTTTTTCGACAGCATTCTCAGCCCTAATGCTCGAATTATACCACTTTTTAAACGTTTGGCGTAAAGAGACACTCCAACTGTGATAGTTTCTTAAAATAATCTTAACTGTACTGACTAAATAAAACGCGTCGAAAATAATGGGCATGAATTCTCTGTTGAAATAAAAATTCAGGAGCGAAAGTCCGAACACCGAAAGGCCGAATATCCAAATTCCGAATGTATCGAAAGGTCGAATAGGTCGATAGGCCGAATGTCAAAAGGCCGATTGTGTCGAAAGGCCGAATGTCGAAAGACCGTTTGTGTCAACATTGATTTTAATTTTTCATCTTTTTATGAATGAAAATTTTCAAAATTTATATTTTTATGAAAACCAACATTTTTTTATCAAAATTTTTGTATAAAAAACTAAAAATTCCGAAAAAAAAATCCGGAAAAAAAATCCAGAAACAAAAAAATTCCGAAAAACAAAAATTGAGAAAGCCAAAATCCAGAAACATAATTATCAAAGTGCGGACCAAATTATAATTAAAATTCATAAAATGCCTATCAAATTTTAGTCTTTCCGTAAAGTTCTTAATATTTATAGTAATGAAAATTGCTTCGTCAATCTTTCAGACACAGATCAAAGGGATCGTATCGTTCATATCGCTTCTACTGATAGTTCTACCACTATTAATTCGTTTGGTTAGTTTGGTATCGATGAACGTATTGGAGCGAATTGTGGATTTAATGATTCGTAAATGCTTCATCAACCTTGTAGACATAGGTCAAAGGAATTGTATAGCTCGTATCGCTTCTACTGATATGTACCACAAATGTTTCAAGTAGGGTTTGCAAAACCCCGGGTTTAAGTATTTTCCAAACCTGAAAACCGGGATTTTGCAAACCCTATTTTGAATAGAATTTATTTTGAAAAATAAATCCGGGTTTTAAGTAAGAAACTCGGGTTTTCGGGTTCATCGCATATGGAAAAACCTGGATTTTTAAGACCGGCTGAACCAGGCTGCAAACACTAGTTTCAAGTGACGACAAAAGTCTAAGAATGCCAATAAAATTGATTTTTTTCCATTTATTTTAAACAAATTTCTTTTTGGGATTTTTTTTTCTGGATTTTTACTTTTCAACTATTCTGGATTTTAAAATTTTCGAGTGTTTTTTCCAGGCAAATGTAGTGATCCCATAAATTAATTATAATAAAAAAAGAGAAAAAAATAATTTTTTTTCCGACAAAATTTGATCACATTAATCATTTTACATTAAGAAATAAATTTAATGGTTTTAAATATTAATTTCAATCAATTAAGTGAAGGAAAATTTCATGAAAATTCGGCCTTTCTACATTCGGCCCTTCGGCCTTTCGACACATTCGGGGCCTTTTTACCCATTCGGCTTTTCGACATTCGGCCTTTTGACACGTTCGGCCATTCCACATTCTGCCTTCCGACCCATTCGGCCTTTTAATATCGAACGCTTATTTGTTACTTATTGATTTATTTTTATTTTTATTCATTTTATTTTTAAATATTAAATAAGTTTTAATATAATTAGGCCTGTATTAGACTATAAAAGATCTATAAAACATCTTTGACAAATATCTTTGATAAAACATTTTCATGCATTTTATTTTATAAATGAACTTTTAACAAATATTTTGCTATATTACACTACGTCAAAGATTTTATAATTTTTATCATGAAATTTGACGGAAAAAAGTGGAAATTCTCCTATTTTGATACTCTAGGCGTTTTGTATGTATTATATAAAAATGCATTTGCATCATATTCACTTATTAAACAATTGGTTATTGAATCACTCATTTTATACAACGTCAAAATCTTTTATCATATTTAGCCGCAAGAAGCTAAATATAATAAAAGAAATTTGATAAAACAAAATAATTTATAAAATATGCATATTATACTATCAAAAGTCTTTGACAAATATATTTTATAAAATATCTTTGTCAAAGATCTTTTATAGTCTAATACAGGCCTTATTGTAAGTTACCTCGCCAACCTACTTATTTAAAAAAGTATGTCTAAGTAAATGAGTCTAACTTTCGAAAACGACCTAAGCTTCATTTATTTACGTAGAATTATATCTAGGTGGTACATCTGAAAAAAAAAACTGGTCAAGTTTATGTAAAGGCAGTGTAACATTTTCTGAAAGTAACTGAACAGAGCTTACTTCTATTGTTTGTTCGAAGCTTCTAGTTTCAATCGGTCCAGTTATTTCAATTTTTTGGAAAATTTAGATATGCTTCCGCATAATAAATTAGAGTAGGGCAAATTATATTTATTTAGGGAACAATATGAGTTTAAGCCTTGCGGGTCAAAAAATATTTAAAGTCAAAAACAGGTAAAGCACAGCTTTTGACCCCACTCTGTAAATGTTTATTTAATATTTTATGCTTATAAAACAGTAATTTTTATCATAAATCGTTTGGAGGGATTTACAATAAAGTTTTGAAGCGTCCGGAATGAATAAACGAAAATACTCCACATCGTTTGCTTCATTATAAATTCGTTTGAAACAGGTATTAAATCTGTTATTCATAATCAGTATGAATAAATCTATTCATACCCGTCAAACAAGGTGTTACGTTTACGTAACACTGGTGAAGAATTTGGTTCATACAACTCTTCGTAAACGTAACATTTTGGTGTTGCAAAAACGAAGTAGTTATATAGTTCCCGTCCTTTGATAATTAGACTTTTTGCGAGGAGTTATCAATGTGTTAGTAGTTCATAAACAGTTCGCTTGAGGTGGTGCATTTATGTCACGTAATTAGTGAAATAATAACGTAGCATTTTTAGCGATATGGATTCAATGAAACCATTTTTGCAGTTTTGCTTTTTTAAAAAGATTTTAAGTATTGTAATTTTTATCCTAAAAAAAATTATTTTGTTCATACGATTCTTCGTAAACGTTACGTTTAGTTTAGCAAAACGAAACATTTATGTCATTTCTGTCTCATGATAATTTATTAAATTTATTTGAAAGGTATTTATATTATATTTAAGTTTGAGGACCTCACGACGCTTTACTTCAGCAAAGCCGTAAAGCCGCAGCTTTACTGAGAAAAGACAATTTTCGATCAATGATATGGTTTCTATGTCGATTTTATATTCTAAATCGATTTATCAGATAATGCTGGGCCCCACAGCTAACGATCGAGCGGCTCATAACGACCTTCCGCTATACTCTCTGAATTCAAATACGTTCAAATTTTAAAAATTCTCGCAGGCTAATTATAATTGTTATTTAATAATTTCTCATCCCTAATTACAATGTTACCAAGTTCAGAATAATGTTTTTGGTTGACACCCCCTGGACATGAACATGTTTAAAATGCAAACATTATTCAATTAAATCTTCATCTAGATCATCTGGGTGTTTGGAAATTTGGAATATAAATTCGAAATTTTCTAGAATTTTTCGATTATCCTGATTTTTGAGTCCGGGTTTTAGTTATACATAATATGTTGCTTGGCTTCCTCATGGTTCGATATATTTGATTTTAGAGTGGAACAAGCACTGTTTGACGATATATAATATGCAACTTTCGAAATTATTAGAGAACTGATTTTGTGTTGCTTAACATTTAGTTGTGATTAGTGATATTCAAGCTTTTTGGAGGCTTTCCGAGAAGAGTATCGTTATTCGTTATATATGTATGTCAAACATGTTTGCAAGGCCTTCGTAGAATGTGTTCTTGATTTTACGAAATTCCCTAATCCAAAAAAAGTTTAGGTGAGAGAATAGGATCAACGAGATACTCTATGATGCAACTGACTTCATTTCGCCTAATCTAAAACACTTTAAAATGGTCATCCACCTTCTCAGGCCATCCTCTCATGCACCACGAAAGAATAACTGAAAGAATGGAGTCTTTCCTTGTCGAGCATTACCGTTCGCCTTTCCTGGACGGTGGATAAGTCGGTAATCGTGAGCGTTGAAGAAAACGATACATCGCATCATTCCAACATATGTTGTTACGTAGTGTTACGTAGTTAAGGCGAAGTTATTTAACTTCTGACGCTGGCAATAATTGCCAGAGCTTCTCTATCAATTTGGGCATACCGACGTTGGGTGGCAGTTAGCGTCCTATGTCCTACATTATGTGTAAGGACCGCATCGATGCCGTGTGGGGAGGCATCAAAAACCAACAGTAATGGCAGCTTCTCATTGTAAGTAAACTTCAGCTCATCGAAACTTCTCTGGTGGGCAGTCGACCAAGACCATTTGGTCATTTGGTGTTGACGTGCCGAAGTTGATGCAGCGACTCTGCGATAGTAGCTTTCGCTTTAACGATTGCGTGGTAAAAGTTCAATAGCCCAAGGAGCGCCTGTTTGGGTATGTACCTGTGAATTTCGGATGGCTTCGACTTTGGCTTTGGATGAACGAAGACTAGAAATCGACAACTTCACATCTGATAACACATTTTTCCTTCCGAAGACGAATCCGTGCTTCATCAAATCGTTGAAAATATGACTCAATTTTTCAAGTTCGTCATCGGAAGCTGCGAAGACAATAACATCGTCAAAATATGGGATGACACCTGAAATTTAGGGATGACAGGTGTCATCCACTCAGTATACTCCACTGACACAAAAATTCTCTGGCTTAACATTTTCTGCAGCTCCTCTTCGATTGGTTTAAGAAGAGGGAGAGGAACTCAGTGAGGTGGTAGTCGAATTGGTCGACTGTCGGATTAAATTTTAATGAAACAGGTGCACAACGAAATTCTCCTAATTCAGCTGAGAATAGATGTTGGTATCCCTAATATGTTCGAAAATTTCGTTGTTCGAATTAAATGCACCCCGTGGATGGAGATTCTCAATGGTCCGAACCAATCAAGAACCAAGATGTTGCTTGTGTTTTCAGTAGTGACATACAATAGATATTTTGTTGAGAATCTGGATCGGATTCTATTGAAAGTCTTTCAATTTAAGCCCGATGGATGGCTTTAAGATGGCTAAAGAATCGGTGGTGAGTTTCAGATTAAATTAAGAATCGGCTCGCGGATGACAGTGTTTTTCGCGGGTGGTCCTCGTGGCTGGACACGAGCGGAGTTGGATGGGTTGTGTGATTGTTGAATATTCTTTACTTGAACGGACTGCAGTCGGCAGCCTCGGCGGCAAAGGAATTATGACAAACTTTCTCCAAGGTCAAAGTCTTTCAGCTAAAAACTGTTGTTGCAAGACCGAATTGTTGATTCCGCACACTATTCGATCAAGGAGCATGCGTTTAAGGCTTTCGGTTAGAAAATTGTATCCTTAACTATATCGTCTGAGCTTGGCGATATAATCTGCGACCTTTTCCTCAGGCATTTGCTTTCGTTTAAAGAATTTAAACGAGGCTGCGATTTCCGACAGTGTAGGAGAAAAATGGTTAGTGAGACGTTTAATAAGGTCTGAATACACCACTTCACTAACCTTTTGGGGAGCTATGTGGGATTCTAAAAGGTCATATGTATTTCCTCCGTTCACTTCGCCTCGTAAAATAGTACGAAACGACGGCAATAGCCTTGGCAGCTGAACAAGTTTGTGTTTTTACACGCACATTTAATAATTGTTACAAATTACAGTGCCTCAATTCAACTTTGCTCGGTGAGAAACGAATATTCCTTATCGGTAATTTTAAATTCATTCTACCATAAAGCATGATGAACCTAATTTCTTGTTGAGCAGTAGGGCGCCTTGTAATGTGATGCTGTTAGCAAAGTAGGTACAGGAACATCCGCTACTTTTCTAGTTTCGCTATTTACCAGAAGGGGAATAATATTCAAGATTTTTACATTATTTGAAACTTTTTTGGAAATTAGAACATTTAATTTTTATGTTTGAATTCTAATTTGGTATAAGTAATTTGATTTTATATTGCGATGACGATGATACAGCATACGAACAATATATTCTAAAGATGCATAAATTAGATTACTCATGACTTCATAAAATTAGGTTGATATCTTTAATCTTGTTTTCTATTTGTTTGTACGATACTGGTTATGGTTGCGGTTTAACATATGAATTATTCATGTCGATATCTATAAGCGGAACTATTCTGGGTACACGTTTTACCTTATCATGATTGCGTTTCCCAAAATATTTATATAAGAATATTGTGGTGCACGTGTTTGTTATCTCTCTGCACCAAGAAAACCAACCAAAACAAAAAATCTCATCCATCATTAAGTTTATCGCCCATTTTATGTTGTTTATTATTTACAGTTTGTAATATACTGAATAGCGGTGTTGCAGCAATTTTTGGCCCACAATCATCACAAACAGCAAGTCATGTACAAAGTATATGCGATACAATGGAGGTAAGAATTATTATCCTTTAGTTTTTTTGTGTATACAGCTATCTCATCGCTGTGCAAACAACAACAAAATTTATGTTTACTATTTATATCTCTTCGTATATAGATACCCCATTTAGAAACACGATGGGATTACAGATTAAAAAGGGAAAGCTGTTTGGTTAATCTCTATCCCCATCCAAGTACATTATCAAAGGTAATTAACATAAATTTTATGGAAATTTTATTCAAATTATAAAATATAAAAACATAATGTTTTACTGTACGACATAAATTTTACATCTTAAAGAATGCAAAAATAAATCTTTTGCTCTTAAGTTTTCATCTTAAAAAATAACAAAAAAAATTGTTCTTTATGCACACGATAGGCGTACGTTGATTTAGTACGGGCATGGGGCTGGAAATCATTTACAATTATCTATGAAACGAATGAAGGTTTAGTACGATTACAAGAGTTGCTGAAAGCTCACGGGCCATCCGAGTTTCCGATTGCTGTACGACAATTAACCGATTCGGGTGATTATCGTCCACTGCTGAAACAAATTAAAAATTCAGCTGAATCGCATATCGTGCTCGATTGTACAACCGAGAAAATATACGAAATTTTAAAGCAAGCCCAACAAATTGGTATGATGAGTGACTATCACAGTTATTTAATAACATCACTGGTAAGTTTTCGTAATTCTACAATAATATACATTTTTACTATATGTGAGATTAATTCTTTAGGATCTGCATACGGTTGATTTGGAAGAATTTAAATACGGTGGTACAAATGTAACTGCATTCCGGTTGGTTGACCCAGAAAATCCATATGTCCAAAATATTGTACGCAATTGGACAATCGACGAGGCTAAATTTGGCAAACGTACCGACATTATCAATGCCGATAATACAACCAATATAAAAGCAGAAACCGCCCTCATGTACGATGCAGTACATTTATTTGCCAAAGCATTACACGATTTGGACACAAGCCAACAAATTGATATTCATCCACTATCGTGCGATGACACCGATACCTGGCCACATGGTTATAGTCTCATAAATTATATGAAAATTGTTGAAATGCGCGGCCTAACTGATGTCATCAAATTTGACCATCAAGGTTTTCGTACCGATTTTGTGCTCGACATAATCGAATTGGGACAAACAGGTTTACGTAAAGTTGGTACATGGAATTCAACGCAAGGAGTTAATTTCACACGGTCGTATGGTGAACAGCAGAAAGAAATTGTTGAAATTTTACAAATTAAAAATTTGGTTGTGACCGCAATATTGAGTCCACCGTATTGTATGCGAAAAGATTCATCCGAAAAATTGACCGGGAATGATCAATTTGAAGGATACGGAGTCGATTTGATTCATGAGATATCACGTTTGTTGGGCTTCAATTATTCATTTCGGTTGGCTCCGGATGGTCGTTATGGCAGTTTTAACAAGGAAACGGGGTAATAAATAATTGATATTTATCATTTTATGTTCTATCCTATATTATGTGACATCTTTATTTTTGATATTTAGCGAATGGGATGGTATGGTACGCGAGTTACTAGAACAACGAGCTGACTTGGCAATTGGTGATTTAACAATAACATTTGAACGTGAACAGGTGAGTTAAAATTTATAGCTTTATTTCTGTGTATAGAGACAGTATCTAAAATAACAAAAGACAGAACTGCATTAATTTTATTGTATTCGATTAAACTCTATTGTTTCTATTTGTTATCGTACTCTCTATGTATATAAATATGTACGTACAATGTACAGTTAAATTTTAATTACAATAGTTTTCTTCGCAAAGGATTAACAACAATGATAAATTGCTGAAAATATTATTTCGCTAAAACATTCTGTTTTTTTGTTAGCAGCAAAAATTTTGCCTTTTGTACATACTGTGTACAACATGAACAATTCTTATAAAATATGTATATGAAATGGTTTATGTATACCTCTGCAGTGTTTCATTTATAATATACATAATTGTTCCCTCGCTAATGAACAGTAAGTTGTTTTAGGTTATAGGTATACATACGAATACGATACGAATAACATAAAAAAAATAATTTTGGAGTTGGAGCTAACGAGTACATTCATATATTATAAACTTATGCACTGGTGACTTTTTTGTCAAGTGAATTAAATCCATATTTGTACCTTCGTTGATGCATTATCCTTGTGAGAGAATTCTTTGTATCAACCTCTTACAGATATTTAATAAAGTAGGCTTCAATTAAAACCAAATTCCACTAAACATTATTCGGAATCGATGAAATTCATGATTCATGATTCTGTGACTTCTGACACCACACCGCGAAGGCCATCACCTCATTCCATTAACAAACGCTCCGGCTTCTCTTCTAAGATACTCTTTTGCCCATAACTCTCGCAGTGAGACTTGCCTTTGTAAATAACTCACAAGTTGGTGGTCAATGAAATCTTTATTGCGTGCCTCCAAAGATGATTCTAGACATGCATTGAGCTCTACAGCTGGACTTAACCTTGAAATAACTGGTGAGTCTAGTGAAAGACTGCACCAATGCAAAAACAGTTCCTTCCATGAGTGACTGGTTTGCTCGAAGGTCTTGAACTATTTCACGTATAGCTAAAATCTTTGAAGAACTTTTGCCAGTTGGTAATGCTGCAAACTAGAATTTCATTAAAGGTTTAATTCACATTTAGGGAACACACTAAGAGCAAAGGTTAACGATCAAATCATATTCTTGAGAACAATTATGACGAACTATTATTTTGGGAGGTATGTAGAGTTTTGGAAACATTTTTATGATATAAAACATCCGGGTAAAAATTTCGAGTCATCGTGAATGACATCAAAATATTGGTATTGCTATGTGATCAAATTGATCATGAATGATGTAATTTGCTCATGAATCATGAGTCATAAACCATTTAAAATCGGACATGGGGCCCCGGATAGTGAAATTGTTCATAAACCTAGTTCGTAATTCTTCATTCATGAACCATCTAAAATCAGACGCGGGACGTCTCATGCCACTCCCGATTAGTTTTAACATTTAAAGCTAAAGTTAAAGTTGGACTATGATAAACAATTAGCACAAATATATAATTTGGCTAATAAACTGTATTTTAATTTTAAACGCACAATCTGCTAAAAAAAATGCCCGCTAGAAGAAGATATATAAATTTAAATTCAGAATTATTTTGATTTAGAAATCTGAAACTTTAGTAACCTTGCCCCAACCAACAATACTATGAACAAACTATTTGAATCCAAAATCTCTTCGCCTTGGACGATTAAAAAAATAAATTCTAAATTTGAAATCTCAGATTTCAAATTCAAACTCCAAGTAACAAATTTCAAATCTCCAATTCCAAATTTCAAATTGTAAATTCCAAATTTTAAACTTCAAATTTCAAATTCCAAAACCCAAATTCTAAATTTCAAATTTTAAATTGCAAATTCCAAATTCTAAATTTCAAATTTTAAATTTCAAATTTCAAATTTCAAATTCCAAATCCCAAATTTCATATTTCAAATTTCAAATTTTAAATTTCAAATTCCAGACTTCAAATTCTAAATTCCAAATCATAAATTCCAATTTTCATATTTGAAATTCCGAATTCCGAATGCTATATTTCAAAATTCAAATTCCAAATTTTAAATTCCAAAATCCAAAATTTCATATTCCAAATTTCAAATTTTCAAATTCCAAATTCCAAACTTCAAATTCAAATTGCAAATTCCAAATTTGAAATTTCAATTATAAATTTCAAATCTCAAATTTCAAATTCCAAATTTTAATTCCAAATTTCATATTCTAAATTTCAAATTTTTAATTTCAAATTCCAAACTTCAAATTTCAAGCCACAAACTCCAAACTTCAAATTCAAAATTTCAAATTTCAAATTCAGAATCCTAATTTCCAAAATTCAAAATTTCATATTCCAAATTTCAAATTTCAATTTTCAAATTCCCAATTCCATATTCCAAACTTCAGTTTCTAAATTCAAATTGCAAATTTGAAATTGTAAATTTTAATTTTAAGATGTAAATTTCAAATCTCAAATTTTAAATTCCAAATTTTAAATTCTAAATTTCATATTCTAAATTCCAAATTCCAAATTTCACATGCTAAATTTTAAGTTTCAAGTTGCAAACTTCAATTTTTAAATTCCAAATCTCAAAATCATAATAAATCAAATATTTAGGCTGTTTTCCAAACGATACTTATTTGATACTTATTGACTTATTTGGCCGCCATTTTAAATAAGTAAGTAGAGGCATTCCAAATGATTTAGCTTACTTATTTGGACAGCTGCATAAATTTATTAATATTAAATTTATTATTCTTGGGATAATTTTATTTTAATTATCTGTATTTTAATTTTATGTTATTTATATTTGTGGTTTTTATAAATATTAATTAAAATATAAACATAAACCAACACCTGAAATTTTTTTTGACATTACAATTTACATTTTTTATAAGAAAGAGATAGAAAATAAGTCACCTCGCCAGGTTACTTATTTAAATTAGACAGGTTCCACAAATAAGTATCCGTTTGGAAAACATTAGTCTGATTGAAACTTATTCTTAGTTTTTTTTGTAATCATAATAACCAATCTTGTTAGTTAGCAGTTCAAGCGAGGCTTCGCCTTTAACTAAAATAACCATATCAACAGCAAATAATATTATAATACCAAAAACAGACAACTTACATACACTGTTTATAAAAAAATTAAATAATGTTGGTCCTAACACCGATCCTTGTGGAACTCCAGATTCAATTAGTAAAATATTACTTTGGGATCTGTCAACTTCCATAAATTGAAGTGAAGACTATTATTGGCAACTGTACATTTGAGGTAGTGACAAGATTCAGATAATTAAGGCCTTTTGTCATTCATAATAATAGTGGAGGGAATATCAAGATTTCTTGGGGCGGTTGTCAAGTATAGTTGTGGCAGTTGGACTCTGAATGAAAAAGATGACTAATGTCAGTCGGTCCTAAACCCAAGGATGACGGCACGTACCGAATTCTGTATAATAGGCACGTATGGTGTTGTACAAAATATTAAGGTTTTTCTAATTAAAGAATTATAAATAAAATTCAATTTTAATTTAGTCGATAAATCAGCATTTAATAGCTAACACAATCCCGTATAATTTTAATCCAGTTCATATGTGCCGCCACAAAATACATAAAGTAAACAAAATTTTTTTTGATCTTTTTTGTCATTTATCTGAACTGGTTTATCGTCTGGTTTATTTAATTTGTGAATCATCTCCCCGAAGCTTTAGTATACCTCTATTGATTAAAATTTTAATACACTTAGCAAACGCGTGCAAGAAACGATGAGGAGAAAGTTTCAAGGGTAAGCTTGAAAAAATACAAAAACATAATAAACTGTAAACAATTCGATGGATTTAAATGTCAATATAGAAAAAAAAGTGGAATTTATATTGCGGTTTGAAATGAAGAATATTGATAAATACTCAATAACAATTTGTCCCTGCTTGGTTTACAATGAAACTTATTAAAATTAATTTGTGATTTCATCGATTTAAAGGCATTTACATCAAAATTACAGGTTGGTTGACTGTTTCACATCAAAATTACAGGTTGGTTGAAAAGTATTGAAAGCAAAAACGAAAGTATGTGAAGTTTTTATTGAAATTAGTTTTTTTATTCTATATAATCTCCCTCAACTTCAATACACTTATTCCAATGATCCTCCAATAATTTTATTCCATCTCTGTAATGATTTTCCCGAAGCTCTGCAAAATACTGTTCCACAGCTGCAATAGCTTCTTCATTCGATGAAAATTCCTTTCCTCGAAGTAATTGTTTCAGGTTTCTGAAGGGATAGTAATCGCTGGGAGCCAAATCTGGTGAATACGGTGGGTGTTCAAGCAATTCGTACTTTAATTCGTTCAATTTAGCCATCGTCAAAAGACTCGTGTGAATACGTGCATTGTCTTGATGAAAAATTATTTTTTTCTTCTGTAAAGCGGGTCTTTTTTCAGGAATATTTTTATCCAACTGGTCCAAACGGTTGCAATAATATTCAGAATTAACTGTTTTACCTTTTTGAAGAAAATCCCTTTTGCATCTCAAAAAACTGATGCCATGACCTTTCTTGCCGATCGTTCTGGCTTCACCTATTTTGGAGCTGAACTATGTACCAACCAGCTTCAGTCTATACTGTAAACGTTCTTGTGTCAGTTTAGGATCATGGTGATAGATCCAAGTCTCATCCATAGTTATAAATCTACGCATAAAATCGGTTTTATTCTGCTTAAAACGCTTCAAATTAGGCTGAGAAATTTGTTTTCGATTAAGTTTTTGTTGAATTGTTAACGAATGCGGAACCACTACTCGTTCGTCCGAGATGCCGATGGTAACAGCAATTTCACGCTTAGCCTAACTTGGATCTTCACAAACAATATTATACACTTGCTCAATGATTTCTGGTGTTGTTGCACTTTTTGGACGTCCACTATGTGGTTCGTCTTCAACGCAAGGAGCAGATTCCTTAAACACTTTTACCATTTTTGTATAAATTTTTGTTGTTGATAAACCTTCCAAAACAAAGAATTTTATCACTGCACTATATTCGGTTTTTTCCATTGTAAACGAATACAATGAGACGTCAACTTCTAATGGCTTGTAAACAAAGAATGAATTGCCAGATCGTATTACAGATTCTCATGTGTTCAAATGAAAGATGAAATATTAAAATTGCGTATAAATTTTGATTCCTCTACAGGTTAGTGGGTATCGCTTTCAATACTTTTCAACCAACCTGCATTTCAATTTAGCTTGTCGAATTAATTTTGTAACACGTAGTTTAAAAGCAGTCTTACTACAAAATGGCAACCATCTTGATCCTTTACCTGTTGGTCATTCGGTTGTGTTAAATGAAGAAAACCAAAACCTTTGGTTCCTACCCAAAAAATTAGATTACGCTAAACACCAGTGGAAAATATGTGGAGATTTAATTGACAATTTTATTAGGTTTTATTAGGTAAGTGGTTTCACTAAACATTCTTGTTTTCTATGTGAATGGGACATCCGTAAAAGTCAAGGCGGGCCAACAAAATTTTAAGGTTTTCAGTGTTACCGCCAATGAATATGAATATTTAAAAAATAAAAAATAAAAAAATCGTCAATATTGGTGAAAAATGCAAAGAAATAGGGGTGCCTTGTGCCTAATACTTTTGTGAATGTGTGTTAGACGAAGTATCCCTATACAAATATTTTTGAATACTCCTTACATGAAACCAAACAATTATGTTGTATTGTATATGCCGCAATATATTTAAATTCATCTGATGTTGATACTTGATATTAAAAAAAAAATTGAGAATTTTCAGATTTTCATCCAAGCAAAGTAGAGAAAAGAGGAATATAAAATTTTAATTTATTCATAAAAATTTAATTATTTTTAGAAAATATAAAATCTGTCTTACAGCTAAAAATCTAAATAAATCTATTTCATATATAACATGTATGAAAAACCTTACCCCCTATACTCCTACTAATAAATTAAATTTACACTGAGTAAATCAATGCTGAAAATAATTAAAATTTGTCTTTACAAAAATTGTGTAACTAATATAGTCGCGAATATCGATAATTTTATTACAGATTTCAGGTCATAAATAATTATGTGGCTGATGAGAGATGTATTAAACAGTGACTTTGAGACAAACATAAAACATAATTTGTTTATCCAGTGTCTTACAATATTTGCTAATCTCATTCCACAACACAGGAAATATTTAGGTGCAAAAAAAAAGAAAATTATTTATTTTTTGTCAACGAAAAAAACGGGAAAATGTATTTTCTTATTAAATATTAACGAAAATTACATCTCTAGTTTCCACTAAAATTAAAACATATTGGCTCAATTTGCCTTTTGAGCACGACACACGCACACACACTCATACCAAAAATTATATTTATTAGACACCTTTTCAATATTTGTTGTTTTAAGCTTTTACGAATACGGAAAATAGGAAAAAATAAATTCCATTTAAGTAATTTATTAGAAATTTGTTGGCATCTACATTTATCAGTGATATACAACAATATGTACTGATATTACTGGTACTTACTATATGTATATACCAGTATTTTGGTTGTCTGCTCATCGTATAAATCGCGATAGATAGCATACAATGCAAAAATATTTGGAAGATATTTCATTTTCCGGATCGAAAAGCTAAAAAGTTGTTGTTTAGTGTATGCATAAACATAGTTGGTATACAGATTTAATCTCGGTTTATTATTATTTGTTTGATTAGATTTTTTATTTTTGGTATTATGTATATCTGTGGTGATTAGTAATAGATGGTTATTGCTGTGTAATCATCTATGTATCTACTGTAATGGGTTCAATTTTTGAAAAATATCTAGAAATTTTAATTGGATTTGGATACGATGGTAATATTATTTAAATATTATTTCAAATGCATGTATTGCATAATGTCTGTATAACATATACGTATGTGATTTCGTATTTTTGTAAATTTTATTAAACATTTGGATAATATGAATTTCAATATTTTTAAATCGAAAATAAACTAGCCGAAAGTATTGCTCGGCTTGAACATTTTTTTTTTTTTTTAGGTGTTATGCATTGAGTAACGATTGCAAGATGATATCCAGACGTAATGGATTGGGAAGTATCGCCGAAAGACCATAATAGATTTCAGAAGTAAACCTGAACAAAATAATTAAGTTGTCAGAAAACTGTTTTGAATGAACTGTGTGTCATTCATGAAGCAAATAATATCTTTTCAAATATTTTCCTTTAAAATTAAAATCGAAAACTTTTTTTGCGCTGGGAGCATTCAAACACGACTCTTGCTGAAAATTAACAATCTATAAAACTGGAATGAGCATGAACAATTTAAAGCATTTCTAGCTCAATCCCTCCGGGAAATTGCAGTCACTAATTGAGATAAACCAGACAAAGGCTAAAAAAATTAGTCGAAAATTAAGTATTGCAGTAAAACGGAATACAAACATAGTTAGATTATTTGTATCATCTTGAGATTATCCGCAAACTGAAAAATTCAGTATTCCTAGGTAACTTACTATTCAGTTGGATTTGCCGACTGTTGAGTACCGTATGAGCAGCAGATGAATTTCGTTGTCATTCCACGGTACTTTGGCTTAAGTGACTATCATTGATTTTACGTTGAGTTCTTCGAGGCTGGGGATGTAATTGTTAATTTGCTAGCGTGTCCATTTATTAGGTGTTTCTTAAAGCCAGGAGGGCCCTTCCACCACAACGGATGATCGCCTAATAACGACAGGTCGACACCCCGTGATCCGCAGTCGGCGGGGTTGTACTGCGATGCTACGGAATTTCAACTCGTAGGTTTCAAATAATCGAGCACTTGTGAGACACGATTGGCTACGAATGTTTTCCAGCGACTGGATGAACTTCGGAGCCATCCAAACTTGGGAATCAGTCCATGCGAATTCTTCGACGTTTGATAAGTTGAGTAATGTGATATTGATGTGCATCAGTTTAGCGAGTAACACGCTTCGGCAGAGTTCTAAACGAGGTAGACTGACGGTCTTTAAAGGTGTTACCTTTGTCTTGGCTGCTTGGAATCGATACTTTGATTGTCCCATCTGCCAAAGAAACCCGAGCATATACCACGGCTGCATAAGCCATAGACATGTCGCTGAATCCGTGAATTTGCAGACTTTTGGTAACTGATGAGCATTGGAGCCAACACTCTATTCTGATTTTCTCCAATTGTTTCATGTTTTGCCGATATGGTGAGCATCGGTTGAATACTGAACTTGAAAGTTCAAGAACTCACAGCTCCTGAAACATAAATATGGCAATTATGACGCTGGGAGCTAGGTAGCTAGCAAGTGGATCGAAGATCTCTATGATTATGCTAAAATGGTTCGATTGGTTTGGACTTGAGTAATGGCTGCCAAGGTGATTTTAAAGTTGAAAGTGTCAGTCAAGGGGGGGCTAATGAAAACCAACGATGGATCAACGCATGATTTGACATTAACAGTTGAATGTGAAGTTGCTGGCACATATTTCGCTGATTGATACTGATACAGGTTTTTTCGTAATCCGAGACGATGGGCAGCGCTTTCAGTCATAAAACTTGTCTGCGATCCCGAATCCAGCAGTATTCTAATAGGAAAGTCTTGGTTCTCTTTTCTAACTATGGCTAATGCGGTTGCGTGTAGAATATCGCCTAATGTTAACGCTACTAGATCTGAAGCGTCTTGAACGGGCAGTGATTCCTTACCTGCTGAATTCGAGTTCGGTTTGTTTGTAGTGTTGGTGAGGTGTAACAAGGTGTGGTGCCTTCTGTTGCAGATTCGACAAGAGCTGGATTTGCACTCGATCCGATCCAATCCGATCCGATCCAATCCGATCCGATCCGATCCGATCCGATCCGATCCGATCCGATCCGATCCGATCCGATCCGATCCGATCCGATCCGATCCGATCCGATCCGATCCGATCCGATCCGATCCGATCCGATCCGATCCGATCCGATCCGATCCGATCCGATCCGATCCGATCCGATCCGATCCGATCCGATCCGATCCGATCCGATCCGATCCGATCCGATCCGATCCGATCCGATCCGATCCGATCCGATCCGATCCGATCCGATCCGATCCGATCCGATCCGATCCGATCCGATCCGATCCGATCCGATCCGATCCGATCGAAAAAGGAACGGGTCATGTCTTTTAATTTATTTCGAGCATCTGTTTGGGAGCATATGCTCTGAATAATTAGGATTTAAGAACTTTTTTAATTCGTTAAAGGTGATAGAATAATATTGCATTGCTGTTCGGACAATTTAAGTGCCCAGTAGGCTGGTATTTTCAGCATACAACGGCCAATCATACCTCAATGAGCGCAAACGACGGGATAAATTAAGTAAATTACAACGGCCGGATCAGTTGCCTGATCTGAATCCGATCGAATATTTTTGGAATCGAGTAAAAGTAGCTATTAACAATGAGAAACACAAAAATAAACAAAAATTTTGGCACTGAAATTTGTCGAATTTGGAATAAGTGACCGTTCACAAATGCCAGGAGCTGGTGGGTCCTAGGGGTGAGCCGATTCAGGGAAGTGGTTCGAAAAGAAGGTCACACGAACAGTACATACTATTCAATAAAAACATTATTAGGTTAAATCATACACAAATAAGGCTGAAAATGAATTTTAAAATTGACTGTGCTATTTCAATGAACAGCCTATTTATAAAATAAAATGTTTAATTATTTTTTCTTATTTCTTTTATTAATTAAATTTAATTTTTTGATATTTAATTGTAAGTTTATATTTATACATACATGCAGAGACTTTAATCATAGTAAAGTAACGGGGGCAGTTCTAATAGACATTAAAAGAGCATTTGACTCAGTTTGGCTAGATGGCCTTATATATACATTAGAACAACTGAACTTAATGATAACATAATCCTGATTTTAATTGAAATATTATACCAAAGAAAATTCCGTGTCACAAATAGTAGATTAATAACGAATAACATATTTAAGCTCCATAATGGATTACAACAAGGTATATACAATTTTAGCACCGATACTATTTAATTTATACATCACGAAATTATTAGCGACTCCTAGCTTAAATTCATCGGAATGTCAAACCCTAGCTTATGCGGATGATCTCATAATTTATTCGGCAGATAATAATATTTTACGGATTAGACATAGATTACAAACAGGACTAGATTATATAAATAATTATTTAACAAAATGGAAAATAAAAATAAACATTGCAAAGTGTGAAACAATCCTATTTCGGCGACCGTCAAATAAAGTAAATAAAAATATTCGAAAGAACTGGCGAAATTTAAATTTAAAAATAAATGGTATTGATCTAAAGCAAAATTTAATAGTCAAATATTTAGAAGTCAACTTGGATCAATATTTATACTTTAACAAACATATAAAAATACAGATCAGCTTTTAAAATTCTCCACGATTATTTTTTTTCTAAATATCTGGATAAAATGTAACAATAATGGCTTACAAAGCGCTAATTCGACCACTGATAAAGTATGCCTCTCCTATATGGTGTAATATAAGCAGTTCTTATATGGAAAAATTAAAAAAATTAGAACGAAGATGTTTACGAGCCTGTACGGCTAGATACAGAAAGTTGCATAATTTAAAAGAGTATATATCAAATCAAAATTTATATAATTACGCGGACATAATACGGATCGATTCATTTATTATTAAATTAAATAGACAACATATCAACAGATGCTGTACGAATGATGAAAATTCTTTAATATATGGACCATATTTGATGGATATGACGGCGTATATTTATTATATTGAACAAGGATATCCCCCTCCAGAGACGTTTATATATTTGGATACCAACAATTTCATTCAAAATGAAGCAGGCACTCCAATAATTTACCACGTACTGCGGCGTACTAGTGATACATATTTTAACCAGCAGCAATTTAACACCGCTAATTTACAGAGATTTAGTACCACAGTATATCTGACAGAGATATTAAAGAGCACCAAAAAGCGAAAGCAAAATATTGATGGTTACAAAGTTAAAAGCAAAGGAGATTATGAATATGATATAATATGTATAATCATTAATGTAATTTAGTGAGTTTAGTAACAATTAATCGCGTCTTTCTTAGTAATTTAAGCCTTCTAGTCATATGATACACGAATGTATACATACAAATACAAATAAGGATTGATAAATTTTTATAATTTTTATTTATCAAGGAGAGAAAGTAAAACCTATAGAAATAATTTCTATTATATATTAGTGGAAAAAAGAACCTGGTAGTAGTTACACAGGTATTAATCCAGATGGGTGTATTATTAATTAAATTAAGGTGAATGTCTTGAGAGTTAGAAAATTAGCTATGGAAGACAATATAAATTAATAAAATTGTTAGTAGTTTAAGAAATTTTCTTACATATGTAAACAAAATTATTAAGTTTCAATAAAAAAAAAAAAAAACGGTGATAAATAAGAGAGCATCTTCCTTGATTGAACATTTATGTAGATCGCTTTTAGAGCGCTCTATCGTACAACAGTGCGTATATTAGTTTTAGATTTTTATTAACGAAGTCAAATGAATATTGTCGGTTACAACAACAATAGATACAAAAACTTGAATTCCTGATTTTAGAAGAAACAGAAAAATGACTCAAGGCATCAAAAATATGAATTGAACCGAGTCTGTTGTTTTTGATACTTACCATCATGAGAAAATACAGTAATACACTAAAAATATTTGGTGGCACACAATAGCAAAATGTATGTTATACGCCGTATATATATACAAAATTCTCAATACTCAATCCTCATTTTGCGACCAAAATCGATATCCAGATGGATAATGTTTGTTAGTTAATTTTTTCACCACAGTGGAAATCAAAATACACCAACACAACGGTGTTACTTTTGTATAGATAAACACCACACTGCTTGCTGGTGTTAATATTACTCCGGAATTTTTGAGTATTTGTGTGGACAACTTGTTTTTTTTTTTGCTTTAATACGGCAAACTAAGAAGACGGATGATGATTGTCAACTGTGGCCAAAACAGATAATATATTTGATAAACAAATAGGCCTATTACAATCTTGTTTGAGTGGGTGATAATTTTTAGTTCTATAATTGACTTTTTTCCTTTCGCCTTAGGCCTTGGTGGTAATTAGTTTAGATATGTTGAATAAGAAATTAGTTTTTGCTTGCGAGAGATGCGATATTCTAAGATTATTCTTGACCAACCAACTTTATCCAGAGTCTTTGGTGAAATTAATTTGCTCTATACATAGTAAGGAAAGCTTAATAATATTTTTAGCTTCTAGTGACTGTAGTTTTAACGACCGAATATGAAATAGAATATGATATACAACTTTTTTTTCTAATTTACAGGTTGTCGACTTCACAATGCCATTCATGAATCTGGGTATTTCAGTTCTGTACCGTAAACCAATCAAACAACGCCCAAACCTATTCTCATTCTTATCACCTCTATCCCTCGACGTCTGGATATATATGGCCACAGCATATTTAGGTGTCTCCGTTTTATTGTTCATTTTAGCACGGTAAGTATAAAATCGCGAAGCGTGACTTAAATATTATAAACTTAAATATTCTTTTAAAAAAACATACCTGTCAAGACTGTATAATTAAATATTATTAAATGTAACATAAAATAATGACATAAATGTATAGATTTACGCCATATGAATGGCCAACACCATCACCATGTGATCCACATCCCGAAAAATTAGAAACACAATTTACCTTAATGAATTGTATGTGGTTTGCAATTGGTTCGTTAATGCAACAAGGATGTGATTTTCTACCAAAGTAAGGCTATTCTTTATAACAATATCAAAACGTACCCAGATTTATTCGTCAAATGTGCTTCGGAAGTGAACTCTATATATATAATGAAAATCCTAACGACCGATATATTATTTAAAAATTATTAACATTCAGCCACAATTAACAGTTAAATAAAAATGCCAAAAAACTCGTTATTTTCCATTCTCAATTTAGGTTCTCACCATATGAGTGGGATAATCCACATCCATGCAATAGAGATGCTCCAGTATTGGAAAATCAATTTACTCTTCTCAATTCTCTTTGGTTTACAATTGGATCTCTAATGCAACAGGGCTCCGATATAGCACCAAAGTAAGTTTGATTTATAATAAAACAAAGATTTTTATTTTTGTTAACTTTTTTTTTAACATATTTAATAATAATAAATTGCAATAACAATTTGTACATACAAAATTATCACTGTGAAATGGTATTAGCAAGTCTTAGACCGCAAAAAAAAAATATGAAAAATGTTCATAGATTGGCAACAAACATGATAAATTTACATGGTAACACTTAATAATTGATGTTAGTATTAGAAATTCGTGACTATAGATCCCTGTATAGAGGTTCGTGTTTAGAAACCCACCCAACCTGTACATACATTATAAATATAAGCTAAATGTTAAAAATTGCACAAAACTACTAATCCCGTTAAATATAAGAAAAAAAAAAATTAAATACCAGAAGCACGTTTGATTGATAAATTTTCTAATTTTGTAAAAGAACAAAAAAAATCCTAAATGGCGAATGCTGAGTACTAAATACTTGTTTTATTTAATTTTATTTTAAACACCATAAAGAGCTGTTTCAACTCGGATGGTCGCAGGCATGTGGTGGTTTTTCACACTAATTATGATTTCATCGTACACCGCTAATTTAGCAGCATTTCTAACGGTCGAGCGTATGGACTCACCAATCGAGAGTGCCGAAGATTTGGCTAAACAGACAAAAATTAAATATGGTGCATTGCGCGGTGGAAGTACGGTTTCATTCTTTCGTGATTCCAATTTTTCAACATATCAAAGGATGTGGTCTTTTATGGAATCGCAACGGCCTACTGTATTCACATCGAGTAATATTGAAGGAGTGGAACGTGTCGTTAAGGGTAAAGGAAATTATGCATTTTTAATGGAATCAACTTCCATTGAATATGTGATCGAAAGGAATTGTGAGTTGACGCAGGTTGGCGGTATGCTCGATTCAAAAGGATATGGAATTGCTATGCCTCCGAGTAAGAATTGTCATGGCCTGTTTTATGTAACCGCATGTTGACTAACAAAATGTGATATTCAATTTACAGATTCTCCATTTCGTGCAGCAATTAGTGGTGCTGTACTAAAGTTACAGGAGGAAGGAAAACTACATCTCCTGAAAACAAAATGGTGGAAGGAAAAACGAGGTGGTGGATCATGCAGGGTAAGACAAATTAAAGATTTTGTAACTATTTCATTTATTTGTGTATCGCTAGATTTTGAATGGAATTTAATCAACTATAAATTTAATCTGATTTGTGTTTCAGTTGTAAGGATTTTAAATTAAACCGCAAATCAATCAAAGATTAAATTTGGAAATTTAAATTTCAGGTTACCAACATTTTAAATTTTTGCAGGAGTCAGGCAATTTCTAGTATTATTATAGAATTAAGTTTTTTTCCAAGGAAGTGAAAACCTAAGCAAATAGAAAAAAATATAGAACTATGAGAAAAGTAACTAGTATACATTTAGGCGATTTTTGTATCGCCGAACAAACGATGGAAATGACTAAATTTGTTCAACAAAAATCAAAAATTCCAAAATCAAATTAGGTTACTCGAATGCCCGTAGTATGCACTTGATGCAAAAATAATCAAATGACCCAAATCAATCTGGGGTCGGTCAAACAAATAACAAGCAATATTTTCACCCAATCTCGCACGGTTTCCCGCCCACGAAATTGGTTAAACAAAAATCAAACGTCCCAATCCAAAATGTTTTTTCTCAAATGTCCGTATTATGCATTTGATAGCACAATTAACAAATGATCGGTCCCTGGGGTCGGCCATATAAATAACAAGCAATATTCGGATCAAATGTTGTACGATTTTCCGTCGGCGAAATTTGTTAAACAAAAAACAAAAGTCCTTAAGTCAAATAATTTTCTCGAATGTCCCTAGTATGTATTTGTTGAAAAAATTATCAAATGACCGGTCCCTGGTAATCTTGCTCAGACAAGATCAACTTATCTTAAATGTTTTTGACTTGTATTCTATAGATGGTAGATACATTTATTGTCTGCATATCAACGATTACCATTCCAAATTTGGATTCTAGCCGTTTTTTTTTGGAGGTTCTCCTACCATAAACTGGACAATTTTTGTTCGGAATGTAAATTCTTTTGTTAAAATCTTCAAAATTATTCTCATTAAAGTTTTGCAGAAATAAATTTAAATTTATTTCAATCAAATTTATTAAATTAAATTAATTTTGAATTCTAAATTATGATAATTTTCCAGCTACGTTCCAATTAAATTGCAATAAATAATAAAATTATTTTCAGGATGATACATCAAAATCAAGTTCAGCCGCAAATGAACTGGGCCTAGGCAACGTTGGTGGTGTATTTGTTGTACTAATGGGCGGCATGGGTGTCGCTTGTGTCATAGCCGTATGTGAATTCGTTTGGAAATCACGGAAAGTGGCCGTTGAAGAAAGGGTAAGAAATCATGTTTTATAATTATGACGATTTGTTTTAGTTTAGTTTTATGTTTTGATTTTTATGATTTTTTGTTTGTTTTGTTTTTTGTTTCGTTGCCAACTTCCATATAACATGAAAATATATAGCGATCAGATCGTGATTTTTCAATGAATTGAGTTGTATTATTTTTGCAATATTTTTTATTGTATATATTTATGTAACCCACAACAAAAAACAAAATTTATTTGTAGGAACTATGTCAAAGGACCAATTCGTCGTTTTAGCCTGAAACTGAATATAGATTTTAAGAATCAAGACAAAAATAATAATTAATTTTAAGGATTTGAATTTAAAAATCTTATTTTTTTTTTGGTAGAATTATTAATTACTTATTAACTTAATAATTTACGATTCAAAATTGGATTTGATTTTCTATATTTTATACTAATTACTTTAATAACAATTAATTAATTACTAATTTTAATGGTTGTGACAAACAATTTTTTTTAAATTAACAATGAATAAAATAGTAATTATTAATTAATAATAAATATAATTTTTGTTATGTGATAATTCCCAATATGCTTTAATTTTACTTTTTTTTTTAATTTAAATTAATTTAATATTTATTGGTTTAAACAAATTTAATTAGTACAGTATGATCCAACAAAACTGGCGAGGGTGACGCGTTTTTGTTTAATATGAGATTTCTGAAATTAATGATTTTGGTAATTGTTGGTAATTATCTCAGAGAAGAACTATTCGTTCTCCATCTGTACTCTCAACTATGCAGTATGTTTTAATTTTTCTCACAGTTTTAAATTTAAAAATATTAACCCTCAATCCATGAACCAGGATCGTTTTCCACCTGGCCAAAACTACTTATTGCAATTTTTTCCGAAGGTTGCTCGATATGCAATTAAAAAAAATATTAGTTTTTTTCGGGCATAAAAACTATTGTTTCTTGAATAAATATGCCTAAAGATAATCCATGAATTATTTAAGATTTTGTTTATTGATAATTGTTGATTTTATAGCGCATAGGCGAAAACGATCCTGGTTCATGGATTCAAGGTGCCAAAAATACCTTCTTGGATTGACGGTTAAGTCTTAAGTCAAATTTATAGCAAACAATGAGCTTGGAGCAAAAAGTTGGAATAAGAATCTGTACCTTGAAATGTTCCCTAAATGCTGCGTCGGTGGTGTTTTAATTACATTTCGTTCGTACAAAGTTCCGATGAACCATTCTCGAATTGTTCCGAAGCCAACTGGACGTTGTTATTTAAGGTGGTCCGTAATTATAGTACATTATGAAGGAATTTGTTCCTAGAAAAATACCTAACCCCGACAGAAAACAATTCCTAGTTTCCTCAATGCGCTTCTAGCCTTTGCCTGTAAAAAAGCTTTGTTTTTGAAAACTGATTACTATAATAATAAAATAATAAGAACAACAATAAAAACAATAGCAATAATAACAATAATAGAAATATTAATAATGTGAATATAACCCTTGATCTCTATTTAATAACAACCATGAAAGTATTTATTACGAAATTCTGCTCTCGTCCTACAATTTTTAACGTCATTAGGTAAGGAATTCAATAAACTGATTCCTTCCACAAAAAGAATAATCACCCCTAGTATGATTGTCGAGTCGATCGACAATCGACACGACTCTGTGTTGCCTTTTCATTTTTTTGTATTTTTATCAAATGAAAAAACGCAATACAGAGTCGTGTCGATTGTCGATCGATTCGACAATCATAATAGGGATGAACTGTAATACCTAAAATATGTAACTAAAATTGCAATTTGTGGTCAAATTTTGAAAAGAAAGCCAAAACTAGAAGTTATCATAAGAGGATTTTTTAACTCCACTGTATTATAGAAGATTTGACAGGTTCCAAAAATGGTTCCACATCTCAAACACTTAAACATTTGAACAGGTAAACTGTCCCTACGTCTAAAGTACAACGTGATGGGGCTGCACTGCATTCCCTATGTTTTTATAGGTCAATGAACTCTCATTTCATTCATTTAAATTTGGAAGAATTTGTTTACATAAATTTTCAAAATTTTGGATTAATCAGATAAATGACTTTTATATAGTGTAAGATCTGTATAAACTCTTTGAATAAAACGTTCACCAGCTCTCCTACTACTGGTTTGTGTAAACGCGTAAATTAATGGTTTGTGGTGTGTGTATAATGTAAACATCCCACCTTCAACCATATAACGGAACCGTTCAACTGCTGAGTAGGCAGCTAAGAGCTCCCTATCATATGCACTATATCTTTCCCGTTCCTGTTATCTTCAGTTTGCTGCTGCAGCTTCGCTCCGATTGCTGTATCGGAGGCGTCAACCATTAATGCGAATTTCGCGGATAACGATGCGGCTTCGGAAAGTTGTTTTTCGCGAGCTCAAATGCTTGTCTTGCTTCATCTGCTAGTCCCCCTACTCGCGCATCGTTTTTTTGCTGCCCTTCAAATACTCGATCAGTATTACCTGGTTTTGCGCCACGTTAGGCATGAAGGGCCTGTAAAAGTTCAACATGCCTAAAAATCGCCGTAATTGCTTGATCGTTTTAGGCAAATCGGAATTGGCTATATCATTTACGCGCTATGGAAGAGGTCTGCTACCTTCCGCGAAGACTGCGTGTCCCAAGAATTATATTCCGATTTGGCGAAGTGACATTTATCGGAATGGATACTTAGTCAGGTGCCGTTTAATTTGGAAAAAATATTTTCTAGGTGCTCAAAATGTTCTTTGATAGTGGTGGATGCTACTAATATGTCGTCGAGATAGAAGAAACAGAAATTTAGATCTTGTAATACCGCGATAATATTCGCACGGTCTGCAATCGCCTTCCACGGACTACCCGAATACCGACAGATATCCTGCTCCACTAAATACTCAAACTCCACCTTATGGCGATAGCCAATTTCTCGGTACTCAGTTTGCGAGTTTTCGAGAAAACTAGAGGGCCGCGAGTTACTTTGTGGTATGTGACGTTATGTTTAACTGCTGGAAATGTCCGTCGCTCGTGTGTTATTGCCTTGTACTTTTCCAACAACTGAACAACTCGTGGATCGATTTTAACTGCGTTGATCACTCGGATGTGTGTTTTGGAGGAGATTGCAGAGGAAATTGCCCTTAACGGGTTGAGTAACCTGTTGTGCTGAATGTCGAGATATCTGAATGTCAGAGTCCTGACTGGTTCAGGAAATCTGCTTCTATTATTTTCATTGTGATCTCGGCGATTACAAAAGTTCAAGTGAATTTTCGGCGCAGCCCTAATTCCAGATGAACCAGTCGTTTGCCGAATGTTTTTAGTGTAGTGTAAAATCCGGGTTGTGAGTCCTGTGATCGTCTATGGTGGGGATAAACCAGATATATCGGGACCCGTGTCTATCAAGTATGTATATTGTTGGACAATTTGTCATAAATTTTGAGTTGTCAGTTTTCTGATTTGAATTCTGACCATCGTGAGCAGCAGCGAGGCTTGCAGTTTCATGCAGTCAACAAAGTTGTGGACCGTCGTTATTGGCTTCATTTACCTTTGGTCGAGACGGCATCTTGTCCAGGTTTGATTTTTCACGATTACGTGATTGGCTCCTAGACTGATTTCGTTGCAAGATTCGGTCCGTCTTATCCAGGCGCCGCATAATTTCATGGATTTGTGTCGACATGCTGGCGCTCGTCTATCGAATGTCGTGGTGGCGTGTATGTTGGTGCCTTTACCGGAGTCACAACCTGCATTCTTATGCTCGGACCGGTAGGCGTTTAAGCCAAATGGTTTTTATAAAATCGGCACTTACCGTATTCCAACCATTATTTTACAGCCGTCGCAGTAGTTGTAATGGCGTCATGTCCCCTAGTTTGTTCCCTTATACAAGGCGACTAGTTTGGGCTGCCTTTGATTCGCCTATTCCTTGACTATTGCCGTCTTTAAGTCTGTGTAGCCTGATTGCTTATAGGCCAATACGCCGACTTTTTGGTGGCCCTGTTGCCTGTGGACTAATACGCCGGCTATTCGGTGCCCTGATTGCCTGTCGACTGATACGCCGGCTTTTCGGTGGCCTGCCGCTGACTTGTAAATTAATTTAAATCTACTGCTACTACTGCCGGTTCGGTCAATCGCCGTGGATTGTTGTAATTTCGAAAAGGGCACAACTCTTATATTTTGACAACACCGGTTTTTCACGTGAATGTGATGGAAATATATCCCTACACCTGTTTTGTTTGAAATAGGTACATCTCTTGTATTAATACTGCTACCAGTATTAAGTCGGTATGTACTCTTGGAGATGTGCCGTTTTCGAATTTAATGCATTTTAATTATTTTTTCAGAGATATGCCCTTTTCGAAATTGATTCAATTGTTTCATGGAGATTGATATAAATACGTGAATTTGCCGATATCATTGAGAGTTAAACTTTTCTTAGCTCTAAATGTAAGGTAACATTCGAGTTCCACGTATTTGTTTGGAAATTTAAGAATAATAGCGGGATCATTACCTTATTTAACCGAATTTGTGTTAACACGAAACGCTGTACAAATGGTTGAAGTTAATGGAATTTGCAAAGCTGCAATACCCACATAACATACACACTGAGACACTTTAGATGGCTGTCTACATTTTATATAATCAACTCTAATTTTTTTTTTTCGAATTTTAAAATTCTGAAATGAAAAACAATTGAAATACAACTTTTAAAAATTCTCAGAATTTTGGGGATTAAATAAAATATCCTGGTTTGACGTTTAAAATAATTAATTAATGTTCGCAAAAATTATAAAGTCGCATATATAAAACGAGAGATGCTCGGTACTCAATCGCTCTGTTGAATCATACTGCTAGCAATAAATGAAATCGATTTGATTTTGAAGACATATATATTGTTTGTGGCATTTCTATGTTTTTATTTTAATGCTGCATAAAAATACACACATATTTCATTTTTCATATAAATTTTTATTTGGAATTGATTTAAAAAAGGATGTAAAGGTAAATAAATCTAAAATATTCTTACATAGATATCTATAATCGAACAATTTAAATTTTTGCAGATCTCATTTTGCTCCGAAATGGCATCCGAATTACGTTTTGCATTTAATTGTACCGCCGATGAGCGTAACGAACGTAAACGTAACAAAAAAAATCGTTCATCAATTGATCGAAATTCAGAAAATTCAGATAATCGATTTCATTCACTCGTACCACCATACTCACAATACGATTTCGATAATAAAGAACCAATTTAATTTAAAGTACGTTAAGTTCATTAATTTTAAAATATTGAACGACTTAATTAAAACAAATTATAAAAAAAAAATAGTTTACATTAAATACAAACGAGTTTAATTAACTTGATAATTGAAATCTAAATAAGTTTTTTTTGTCGATTAAGATTAAGATAAACACAATAGACAAATAATTAAGAATATCGATTTTTATTTTTTTATTTTACTGTATTCTAAATTTTGCTTTCATTTAACGATTTGTTTACACAAAAATATGTATAAATCAAAAGAAAAGTTTTATTTATATTATATCGTTTTTATTATATCCGTTAACAAGTTGTGGGTGTATGTTCTTCTCTAGGAATAGTATACTATTAAAGTACCGTACATCACCCGGCAACTTGTTAATCGGAGGCACATACACAAATTCATAAAATCAAATTTTCGTATAATAAAAATTAACTACTAAAAAAATAAGAAAATTGTCTTTCTCTGTAATCTTTCATAAATATTAATTAAATATAGTAACTACAAAATGCTATATAAATAAAGAATTTTCAATAAATAAAAAACAAATAATTATAGAAATATGTATTTACTAAAAACTATGTAAATTAGATTTTTAAGAAACTTACTATTGTAAATTAATTTTTTAAAGAAACGAAAAAGAAGAAGAAATCTGATTTAATATTTATTTATGTATTTCTGCGTTTTAATTTTATTTCATTTATTTATTTGTATTTTTAGTTCAATTATTTGTAATGATGAAACTTGAATAAATAACAAACAAACGGAAAAAATTCTAAGATGAAAATTGAAATTATTTTATTTAGCATCGGGGTAATAAAACATTTGGTTTTGAAAATGATTTTTACGACAATGAATCTATTTCCAAATTGACTGTGAAACAAGAATTACTTAAGATGGAGAAGTTATCTACTAAAGTTAAAACGGTCAGTGATGGTAAGCATTTATTAAATGGTCATCTAGACAGAAGACTCCCACATTCTTAAATATTAGAGACAGATAAAGAGATATTTATTTTGTAATTTAGGTGGATGGGATCAAGTCCGAGACAGCAAGTCAAGATAATAGGTAAGAATATTACAGAATCTTTAGCGTGAGGCTCGAGGTGACCGCGGAAACCTAGTAAGAACGTGCAATGAAAATGATGCTTACAAGTAGGTAACCAAGAATAAAAAAGAAAATACTGTGTGAGAGATTTTTACAGCAGCGTTTTTCAAATAGGATTCCGTAAAGTAAGGCAAGGGTTCAAAAAATAGTGACAATAAAATCCCGTAATAGCGAAAAATTGTTTTAGGTTTTCACATTTCTTGACGAATTAGATTTCCAGAACTCCAAAACATCGATTAAAAAATGTTGTGTCCGTTCTTTGCTCTGTCCAGTTTACAATTTAGTTATTATTCGCACAAGGAGTTATTTTTAGTTATTTTTGCTCCTGTGGCCGGGGGGCACTCTCATGATTCGTAAAGTACACCTCACGAGCATGATAATATCCTTAGAATACCACCACATCATCCACTGCTTGTCGTAGGAGGCGACTTAAATGGTTGGATCGCCCGTAAAGTTTTTTTTTTTTATTTTAATAATTACATACATATATAATTTTGCCCGCATCCATTTTTTAATATAATTTATTTTTTCAAATTTTATTATTTCATTTTATATTTTTGTTGCGTCGGTTTTTCTAACATTTTTGCGCACAAAAATGATTTATTTTTATATGAATAATAATAAAAGAAAATCCCCGAAACATGTCTCTTCGGATTGCGGGGGCGAGGCATAATCCTCGTAAACACACAATTAATAGCCTTAACATTCACTATACCATTGTCAAAGGACTCGTGACTAACAAAAATTACGCACATCAACATCTCGAATCACGTAAACCCGACATATTAGTTCTAACGGAACCAAAAGTATCGTCGAACATCTACGAAAACGAATTCTACTTCAAGCGCTACCAGTTCGAACAAGCTTTCGAGTTGCAACGTGGAGTGTGCATCTTCGTTAAAAACCACATACCGTACTCAAGACACAAAAAGTACGAAATATTTTCAAAAACCGCGCAAACTCAAGAGAGGTTCGAAGATACAACAATCGAACTACAACAGATCAGGCCACAGACAACAATCGCAGCAGACGTGCCGTTCTTTTACGGTGTATATAAACAGCCAGAACAGCAAATACGGTAAAGATGACTTATCTGTGGTCACAACTGCAGAAGGGAGCAGCCCAAATCATTAGTCACTTAACAACAACAGGTGACAATTACCAAACAGGTTGGAACATAATCCAAGCAAGGAACAACAAGGTGAGGTTATACCATACCATCAAATTAATGAACTATTGTCAGTGGCGACAATGCAGCTACTATCCGCCCAATCAGTAAGAAATTTGCACGACACGGCAAACGAAATTTTATACAATATAAAGCGGCTAAATATGGATTCGCCCTTCGAGGCATTCGTGGGTGTCGTTTTAAACAAAAAATTGGACCCGGAATCCATTAGGATCTATGAAACAAATATAGAAAAGGCCAGAGAAATTCCACAATTGAAAGATTTTTTTAAATTCCTAGAAAAGAGGTTTCAATCTATGGAAGCCATGATATGGGTAATAAATAAAACAACAGCAACACGATATGCTGCAATGCAAAACATGCTGGGTGAAAGGATGTAAGAAGCACCATGGTTTAATTAAAGCATTCTCAGCAATTCAAAAAGATGTCAACATTAGAACGAGTAGGGCTAGTCAAAAGCAGCAAATTTATTTAATTTTAAAAAAGAGAAAGTATACGTCAACATCACCGGAAAAGGTGGAAAAACATGCACTTGCAGACACACCATCAATTTAAATTTATCGCCAAGATTTGATGGAGGTTTTCAAATGAATATCAAACCCAAATATTCGACAAACTCGATCAAAAATTACCCAAGTTAAACTTTACCACAACCAGCTGGACGCGTCTCAACCAAATACAACTGGCATCAATACTGATTAACAACATCATCAAGGAAGGTCCACTAGAACCAATGCCACAACAGACGGTATTCGGTTGGATTATATTGGGTAGCAGGAACAACACAAAGACAGTACAAAACAACGATGATTGCAACTAAAAGTATAGAGGATCAGCTGAGATTACTGGTAGAAAACGACTCAATATCAGAACAGAGAGATAGCACTAAAGAAAAAATTATGATAAAAAAACATTTTCAGTGGAATGTAGAAGAATGCCCTGATGATAGACACACAGACACAGTAAGAATTCCTTTTAAGGATGACTAAGCTGAACTAGAGGAACCCAGGAAATAAGCCGCTGCCAAACTGAAGAGGATTGTAAATCAGCAATATCTACATATATTGCATACCGCATCATGGCATAATCAAGCAGGACCGCATCTAAAATAGCAACTGGTGTATCTCTAAACGATTGCATGATGAATGGTCCAAAACTATACAACTAGATTTAGTAGATATTTTACTACGATTGCGAAAACACAAGATCGTAATGACAGCAGACATAGAGAAGATGTATCGACAAATCTGGATTAACAAACAAGATCAGAATTATCAACTAATACTATGGCGAAGCAACCCCTCCAAGCCAATGGAGGCATACAAATTAAAAACGGTGACATACGGAACAACAGCCGCTATCTTCTTAGCCATAAGCGCCTTAAAACAACTAGCTACCGACGGAAATAATCATTATCCAATAGGAACAAACATTTTGTGGACAGATTTTTACGTATATGGTCTGTTAACAGGTTCTGACAACATAGATAATGCAACTCGAGCTGTACTAGAATTAAAAATACCAGGTGGGCCGAATTTAAGGAAGTGATTCTCTACCTCAAAGGAAGTATTGAATCATATTCCAAGATAACTACTTGGCACGGGTGACGATCATACGATCCACAAAAAGACATTTTCAAATTTAACATTGAAAGATTGCAACTGTCACACAAATAGCTAACTATAATTGTTGGATGATCTTCCCAATAACGTCCACAGCAAAAATCATGATGCAAGTATAGACATCTGGAATAGATTGGGATCAGCCTTTAACAACGAGCCATAAACAACGTTGAGCAACAATAATTGGAGTTATTCACGAGCAGTCATACCACCATAATAGACAATACCGCATTAAGCTCCGATCTCTTTCACATATATCACAGCATGAGATTACGCAGTAGAGTAGCACAAGGCAACATCATAATGAAAATCAGTATTTCCATTCCCTAATATTAAGTACAACAACAAGCAGTCTTACATTACGACCAATTTGGAATACTTAACAGTACATCTCAACAGCCAATCTCGAAAGGGAATGAACCATTAGGCCAGTTAAGATATTAAACCATTGGATTAAGCTCCATGTGATGAATCAGTATACTTCAGTATACATAGAAATTTTCTGATCCGTATTACATACAAGATACAAAGCAATTTAATCTGCGGCTGGTCGTCTTCCGGTTGTTTCGAATTATATAGTAAATAGCTTTATGTGGTTATTCCGAAAGACATACCATTCGGATACTCGTACCTTAATAATTTTTAATAAAACTGAAGATGAATATTAAATAGCTGTAGATTTCTGCAAAACTCGTTGGCTTTCGCTATAATGCCGATGGTTCATGGGATCTTAAAACTTTAGCAAACGTTTGAAATCTAGTAGTTAAACGTAGGCCCAAAGTTAGTATAGAATTTTTTTTATCGATGTTACCTCAGAATTAAGATGAAGTATGTATGCTGTAAAACGGCGCATGAAGTTTCTGACAGTGGTTTGAAGCTTTAAATTTCAATACTTACGGAAAAAGAAACACAATTCTGCTATTAGTAGTCAAAATGTAGTTTAACAAAATTAATTTCTGAAGTAATAGCTGCATTAATGAACGTTGGTACAGTTCTCGCATTCAACAATATTATGAAACCAGTTTCGTTTTTATCATTTGCAAAACCAGTCGAGCCAATTTTTCAGGGATGTGGGTCTGAGAAAATATGTTCGGCTCCGGATCTAGCTCCGACACCAACATAATCAAATGGTTGACTATTCCTTAGCTAGACGAAAATACAGAAACCCAAAATCTCGAAAGCCAAATCCATAAAACACAAATCTATAAACACAATTATCAGCCCAAGTTAAAACTAAAATTTATAATATTTCTATAAAACACTTTTATGATACTTGCAGACACAGATTAAAGGAGTAGTATCGTTTGAATCGCTTCTACTGATAGATGAGGACTAGAAATGTTTCAGTTTGTAACAATTGACTGTTTTATTAAATGATGGAAGAAATTATTTCTTACATTTAGGAAACTGAAAACTGCTTCAATTTACGCTCAACAGTCCGTAATAGCTGTCGACGCAGGCATGCTCAAAATGTTAAACGCCGACGCACTTAAAGGTCCAGTGGAAATCTCACCAGAGAGCTGCTCACTTGCAACCACAAATGTTCTTGAAAATGTTCACTTCGAAATTGTAATGCGCCAACGACTAAACTCTGCGACATGGAAATAATCTCAGTCGCTTCAAGTTTCTGTAATTCAGAAAGATTCTTACCTCGAACAGCTGGTTCAATCAAATTTGCGGCATAATGTATCGGTTTTAAGCTTTCTACGGCCCGAAAATTTGAGGGTACTTATAGCTTCTTCGTAATTGGCGCATTTTTTTTTTTTTTTTAATAAAACAGCCCACCACTTTAGACAATACTGCTTTCTTGCCTTTCTCAAAAAAATTCTCCATTTAGCAATCGGATAAACTTAGTATACAGTGAACAGTTTTAACTTTTTCCCTAAACCGTTCGCTTAGGATGGAGGTGATCGTATATGCCTTTATAACTGACTGCACCTCGTCTTCGATAGCCAGCGCCTTCAGGGCATATCTAGTTTCAATCAAACTTGAAAGGGAAATTATAAAAGAATTGCATCGTGTTTGAAAGGCGGCTTAAGCGTAATATACTGATATTTGTGGTCGCGCTGTTACCATTCAAAATATGCGAGTTTATGATTTCCAAAACCGTCAATACGATTGAAGATTTCAATTTGTTGGTATACACTGAATCTTGAAGAAATCGACAATTTCAAAAAGATTGCTTTTGTTAAACATTTTTCGAGCCGGAGCGAACAGCGTTCCGTCAGTTTACGAAGCAAGGCATTAATGACATAACACCTAAGGGTACATCCCAATGTAAAGAAGCTGATATAAACTTCAAATAGATTCAAGAAATATGGCACGGTTTATATCGATGAGTACATGATGGTACATGCAGGACTATTGGGCCTGGTGGCTTTGGTAAATGATTGTTGTAAAATATTCATCATCAAATAAGTTTATAAAACGTTATAAACATCTTTAAGACAGTTTTAACAAATGCCGACTTTAACTTACCATTTAAAATTACCGGATTCAAGTGCAATCCTGACTATTCATAAGGCTCAAGGCTTAACATCCACTACATAGCGTTATTTGTGTCCAACTACCTGAGAAATAAATTATTCTTTGCGATATCTTACCACATCCTTTAGTGCCATTAATCAGGCAAACACACAAGGGGACCAACTCCATGTTTTAATACGAATTGCCTTAACTGCAAACCAATATAGGTAACCTTCTTCATTTCTTCGTTAAATTTGAATCCAGTACAAATTAAAGTCCAGAACATATTTTAGAAATACTCGACTATAAGAAGGCTACTCACCAATTGCCAAACCACAAAGCATTAAGAATTAGTCATTTTATTTCCAAAATGTAAGCTGCTCAATTTCGCAATTTTGAGTTGAAAAACGCTCTTTTCGGTTTATATCATCTGTGAAACATCATTTAATAAAGGGACCATGAGTTCTGAATTCATTCCTAACCAATAAGCGATTTATAGATGTGGCCGTTCACCACTAAAATGTACTAAACAATCTGGTTGAGGAGGACTCATAGTGGTTGATGCATCATTATCGAAATGAGTTAGTTAAACTATCCAATTATGTGTTAAAATCGCAATCAACAAAAAGTCAATTTTTATCTACGTTGGACTGCCTGCTGCGATATAATAATGGAAATCAACAATGCTGATATCTCAACTGATACCGTCTTAATCACGGGGGATTTTAATTTTCCAACTATGTATTACCTGGTGATCATGAAGGAGGAGATGAAGTGTATCTTCAATGATACCGTTTTTAATATCAATCTGAGCCAAATTAGCGAGGTACAGAATAGTCCGAATTTCAGACCTGTTTTTTACAAATGAATCAAATCTGTTTAAAGTAAATGAATCACCATCACCATTCGTTATTAATGATATTAATCACAAAGCCCTATTGATAATCATCAACTTTACAAAAGTCGACACAAAAAACCCTTCATCTTTATCTTGAGCAGATTAGCTGGGAGAAGGAACTTATCAGCAGCAACATTATGTAGATGTTAACATGGAGAAATTCTACAAAATTATATTTAAGGGACAGAACTATTTGTTCCTACTGCTGTGGCCAAATCGAACAAATATCCACCATAGTACGACGAAATAAATAAATAAATGTCTGCATAGTATTCGGAGATGGATGTGGTCCTGATGGCATTCCAGCTTCATTATTAAAAAATTTCACATCGTGGGTAATTGCTCTGTGTCTTCTATTTAATCAATCATTAAAACTCGCAGTATTTCCACAGAAATGGAAAATAACCAGAGTGACAATAATTTTCAAAGCTGGAGTAAGAAATGATGTTTGTTGTTACAGGAGGATTACAATATCAATATCTTCAATAACAAACCACTTTGGTTCCTTTGCTTCCATTAAGGAAATTGGAAACAAAGGCAGTTGCTGTGGTGTTTACTCACTTTGCGAAGGCCCTTGACTCCCATCAGCCATTGCAAAGCATTGGAACGCTTATTTGAGTAACTGCATTCAGTTTGTTGAGCTTGGATTATAAAGTTGGTATTGTGAGAGAACTTTATAGGATGGTCGCAATTTCTTGAACAAATTAATCCAAGCCGAATTTGTGGTTAAGCTTAGTGGATGACCAGAACCGAAAATTGCTCAAGCTTATAGCTCATCGACCTTCTGTTGATCCGTTGGCCTCTTGTTGTCAACGAATTTCACCATACTAGAAAGTTTTCCATCGATGAAGACGTTGCAGCCACGTTTCTAGTTAAAATGTTGATTGGTGTTTTGTCCGCACAAAGCGATGCATCATATATTCAGGGTCAGATTCCAGCTCAGTCAAACGAGCAGACCTTTAAGTTTAAACATTATTAACAATCGCTTATTCTATGAAATAAATCAAAACACAATTACAAAAACACAAATTCTTTATTTATCTAATCATGATTAGCCAAATATCCACGTTTAGTAAATTATATTGGTTCAAAATCTAAATCCTCCTTCGTTTGTTTACCGTTATTGGGTGACTTGAACCCGTAAGACTCAGGTTTTATTATGATATTATCCCGTCCAGACGAACTGCCACGTGAACGCAAAGATGTTCCCGAAATACCTGACTGTCTCGAATCAGTCGATGCACTTTTACTTTGTTTCACCGTTTTAGTGTTTCCATGGCATTTTATTACAAATTTAAATTCTTCCATGAACTCTTCTTTGAATGGTACCTAAAAATTAATAATCACAGTAAATTAATGTTAAATTACAGCTAACGCGCATGCTTAACAATTGCAGTGAATAAATTTACAGGATGGAAAACAAACCAAAAAATAAGTTAGAAGTTAATACAAAAAAAATATTATTAATCGGATTACCTTACTGTACTTTGCTCGCCTTCTTATACAATTAACCCATCTCAGACATCCGATGAACGACGAGATTAAAGACCCGACTAGCAATACAAGGAATACACCACCGACATTCCCCATATCCAATTCTTCGGCTGAATCTGATTGAGCTTTACTCTGTACACGGTTATTTTAAATGCGGGTCGTTATATCGTATATTAGCGGGGCATTTATGTATATGTGCAGGTGGGTGGGAACACAATTTTTTATGAAGTTCAATGAAAATATATATACAAAACACATTCATGAGTATATGAAGTTAAAATTAATTCAAAATATTTTTCAAAAAAAAAAAAACGTCTAAATTTGTTAAAAATTCTACAATCAAAACATCTGTGGTTGGCCTAGGTACGGGATTTGTATATATGTACACTTGATAATCACGATCGACCAACCTGTTTTTCGCGCGCACTATTTGCTATCGTAAACACAAATGTGATCAAATTGATCAAGAAAGCAGCCACGACACCAAGAATTAATAATACAAAGATCCCAAGTACGTTTGCTATTCCCAAAGGAACTGCACCTTCATCACTGGCCGAATCCTTTTAAAATTACGTGTGTGTTTTTGTTTGTGTATATATGGTCACATAAAAATAAAATAATTAGCTTCAAAAAGAATATTTTTAAAACTTACCGCACACAATCCGCCGCCCCGTTTCTCTTTCCACCATTTGGTTTTCATTTCGGTTAGTTTACCTTGCTCCTGAAGACGCAGCACCGATTCACTAAGTATACCACGAAAATTAGAATCTTTTTTCATTGCAATGCCGTAACCCTTGTCATCGAGGAGGCCACCGACTTGTGTCACATCGCACTCACGTTCTGTGATATACTCAATTGAAGTGGACTCCATTAAAAATGCATAATTTTTTGACTTAACCATATCCAGTCCAGCTTCATTACTGCCTGTCAACAACTCTTTATGGTTCGACATGTATTTGTACATTTTTTTGTAAATTTCAACATCAGCATCTTTGAAGAAATTAATTGTACTTCCACCGTCCTTAGCACCATACATAATCTCACCATCCAAATTGGCCAAATCTGAAGCGCTACTGATTGGCGAAGTTATTGTGTCTACTGTTAAAAAAGCGGCCAAATTAGCTGTATACGATGAAACCATAATCAAGGTGAAAAACCACCAAATTGATGCAACCGTCCGGGTGGACGGTGTTCGTGGCGCAAGTTCAGTACCTTGTTGCAATAGTGCACCAATCGTAAACCACATCGCATTACGAAAACTAAATTGATTTTCCAATTCATCCGGTTCCTCGATACACGGATACGGATTATCCCATTCGTTCGGTGAAATACGGCCCAAAAGAAATAGACATACTGATACGCCTAAATATGCGCCACCCAAATACAACCAAACCTCATTAGAAAACGGTGACATGAATGAAAAGAATGCGGGCGCTTGTTTCGTTGGTTTGCGGTACAAAATCGAAATACCCAAATTCATGAAAGGCATTGTGAAGTCAACTGCACTTTCACGATCTGATGTAATTGTTAAATCGGTTATGGCTAACTCCGCCTCATCAGCTATAATTTTACCCAACATACCGTTCCACTCTTTCGTCACGTTATTTTGAGTACCATAAGCACCGTCCTCTTGCAATACAAACACATAATTGAATCCCAACATTTCACTCAATTTTTCGATAAGTTCAATCCCGAAACCTTCATACCGATCATTTCCCGAAAGTGTTTGCGCATCTTCTTTTAGCATACCGTAAGGCGGACTTTTAGCGATTAATACGCGTAACGTTCGATTGCGCAACGTATTCTCAAAACTCCCTTCTGCTGGTTGAATTGGTTCCCTCATCATAGTTAAATGATGTGATGCATTCCACATGCCGACTTTTTTTATGCCGCCCGTCGTTAACTCGATAACATCCAAATCAACATCAATACGGAATCCGCTCGAATCGAAAATAATCCGTTTGGTTAATCCTTGAATCGGTGTGGTACGCATAAAATTTGAAATAGTGTGACCATGTTTCCACGAATCGAACCCGTTACAATCCATTTCACCAGGTTCTAATTCTGATACACCACTTATTGTCCGCACTGCTTCATGAAATATTAATATGCTGTCAAATATGAGTGCTGAACTGAGTCGTAACGTTTCCGCATCTAAACCATCAATTTTAGCCGGTTCATAATCTTCTTTGTCACCATCATCTTCGTATTCATCTTTATCTTCATCGTCATCGTATGCGTGGCCTGTTTCCAACTGCTGATCAGAATTACCTTTACCAAATTCAATTTCGTAACTCTCCGGGTCATATTCCTTTAAATATTCCTCCCGCCAAAATTGGATTACCTCTTTAACGAATTTATCATTTGGATCGATCATTCGTATTCCCGTTATATTTGTCCCGCTGTGTGAGTATGGTTCCCAATTAATTGTATGTAAATCCAAATTAGAAATTATAAGTTGATGCTGATCGGTTAACAAACCAACTTGTTGTGCTTGCTCGAGCACATCATTCAATGCTTCGATTGAACAATCGATTATGATTTTTGTATCAGTTGATTTTTTCACACGTTTCAATACGGCCCGATAATCATTGTGGCTTAGCATTCGTAATTGACGCACCGTAACCGTAAAACCTTTAGAATCGTATAGTTTTAGTAGATTTGAGACGCGTGGTAACCATTGGGCTGATTCATACAAAATGGTGAAAGATGTCCATTCAAAGGCACGAACCAGGTCCACCAGTACACCTTCAATTGACTCTGGATGTGGATATAAATTTACGAATGAGACTTTATTTTTGTGCGGGTCCCAAATCGATTGAATAAATGGAATTTCTTTCTCATCGCATACACTTTGTATATACTGACTAGAATCAGGCGAGGTAGGACCGATGACGGCGGCAACACTATTCTGAAAGTATATTCAATATAAAAAAAAATTAAATCACAAATTAATAAACGTAAAGCAACATTTCTTAATAAATATATTGGGAGAAATTAATTAAGATTTCGTACAAGAATTGTAGCCTCAGAGATTAGGGGATCGAGATTCGAGACTGGCGGTATGGTGACGATCGGATCAAGGTAGAGTTCAAATTATCCAGATCTACTCTCATATAAATGAATAAATCATTTTACGAAATTGAAAACGTTAATTGTTATTTTTCCTCAAATAATTATTCTATTGTTAATTTCAAGGGTTTGTGCATCGTTCAGCCGAAGCAACAACCAAAACGTGCCGGATGACTTAGTACACGATTGTTCGGAAGATCAATGAGAGGTTTGATTACACCAAAAAGAACTCAATTTGGGCGAGATTGGAATACATGTCAAAACAGGTAATGGTTTTTATTTAATTAAGCGTATTTAAATTTAATAGTATTTTTGTGGCCTTAATAACTTATGTGGAGGTCGATCGTTGACGCTCGAAGAGGAAAGACGCGTTTTTGTCGTCCTCTTCGTGAAATTTATTTAATTTTATTTTGTTTCTAATTTTTGTTGTGTTTTATGGAAATGTGTATACATACATGTATACCAGGTGTATGCATAAGTATTTTCCGGTTTAACTAAGAGATGATGCAAGCGAAAAGTACGCAGCGTATTAATTTTACGCGTCATACGGCATTTTGTTCGGCTGACATTTAAACTGCACAAGATGAGTCCATCAAAAATTAGCGTCTTTGTTTTATCGTTATCAGTGATCATGTCGAGTTTTGTGCCTGAAAACGAATATTTGCGGCACGCATTGCTTTTCTTATTTAATCAAAAGAAAAAGGCTGTTGAAAGAGATCGTTTGCTGGTAGAAACATATGGTGAATACGCTCCATCGATTAGAACATGTGAGACATGGTTCCTAAAATTTAAAAGTGGTAATTGCCATGTGAAAGACAGTGAGCGCTCAGGAGTTGTTGTATGATGACCCAACTCAAACTCAACGGCAATTAGCAGAAGCATTACATGTATCACAAGAACCAATCAGCAGACGTTTACGAGCAATGGGGAAGATCAATAAACTCGGTAAATGAGTCCCACACGATTTGAATGAACGTCAAATAGAAAATCGCAAGAAACGAAAAGAATTGAATGAAAGGAAATCATTTTTGTATCAAATTGTGACGGGTGAAGCAAAATGGATTTATTTTAAAACCCCGAAGCGGAAAAAATCGTGGCTTCCACCTGGCGAAGCCGGTCCTTACAAATCGCAAGGCCAAATAACTTCGGCAAGAAGACCATGCTCTGTGTCTGGTGAGACCAGAGCGGTATTCTGTATTATGAACTCTTGAAGCCCGGCGAAACCGTTAATACACAACGCTATCTCCAACAAATGATTAATTTTAACCACGCATTAATAGAAAGACGACCAGAATGGGCCAGAAGGTATGGCAAAGTGATTTTGTTACACGACAATGCGCCATCTGACTATCACCTCTTCGCATCAATGGGGCACGCGCTCGCAGAGCTGCACTTCAGCAATTTCGAGGAACTTGAAAAATGGCTCGACGAATGGTTTGCCGTAAAAGACAAGCAGTTTTTCTAGCATGGTATTCATAAATTACCTGAAATATGGGCGAAATGTGTAGAAGCCGATGGCCAATATTTTGAATAAAAAAAAATTCTTGAAAATGTCGTGTTTTTCTTTTTTACCAAAAAAACCGGAAAAAAACTTATGCATACTGCATTTCATATGAAATCGTACATGTGTTGGACGCGATGTCTCAAAAATTGTTCTAACTATATTTATTCGATTTATAAGAAAAAAAAAAAATTTTTGTAGAAACAAATTTTTTTTCTCTCTTTCACTCTCAAGTTTACGCTCTCTCAAAGTTTTCTCATTTTCAAGGAGTTTTGGGTATATGTATTACGTTTTTCATCATATTTTCGGAACAGTTTGACCGATTTTGGTTTTCTCAACGGATTTTCACAGCTAGAAGAACATATATAAAATAATTAGTTTATAATAATTTTCAATTTTGGAATTTTGGTGATTTTTGAATCTGTATTTCTTAGTATCTCGATAACAAAAAAAGTATTTATTTTTTATTTTATTAAATTAACGTTAAATCATTTGCTAATAATAACACTTAATCTATGGAAAATTCAGTGTGGTTTGAAATACAGGCATTCAAAGAAATATGTAATCTAGATGTAATATTTCGAGCATCGTTTCCTTCGAAGCGCATTGACCATAAATATCTTAGAGGACCGTATTTTGATATTAAAGTAGCGTAATGAACCAAGAAATGATGTTTTGGTTTGAGGTTATCGTGAAACAGATGTACATACCAATCGTGAAACAGATGTACGTCCGATGTTATCGTGAAACAGATGTGGATACCGATCAGCAATGAGCATTTGTAGGGACTTAATCTGCTTTTGTGTTAATTCTTCTAAAAACGGAATATCAATTATTTTAACTAACAAAATTACGAATTTCCAAATCTTATCATTTTTATCTATTAAATCACATATCATGAGGGGAGATAAATAAGGTAATAAATGGAAACATTTCTGATGCTAACATTTTAAACATTGAGGTTTCTATGTGAGTCGTTTCAATAGGAGGTAGATTACTTATTTGAGTCTGCTCGATAGATAGTGAAAATATTTTGTTTTGTATAAAATGCAGTAAAATTTTACTTAAATCATATCTGCAAATTCCTTCCAAAATATCATGCCTAACTAAAAGCCCAATTATCAGCAACATGAAATGATGGAATATCATTAAATAAACATTTTTCTGCTACTCCGGTAAGTTTTCTGTCATTAGTGCTAATATCGCAATCATATGTTTCTTTTGTTCTGAGGGATTCAAATATTTCGGAACAGTCATTGATCATTTCGCTTTTAGGACTCTTACGCACAAGGCCATCTTTACCATGGGGCTATAAGTGCTGCAGCCCTAGGGCGCCGCATTAATAGGGCGCCACCAAATGTGTAAGACCTAGTCAATTTTAGAGAGCATATTTTTATTTGAATTTCATTTTTCACTTCAAAGGAAATGCAAACCGTTTTATTATAGTAAGTTTATTCTATTCGTCGCTTGGAATGCACGAGTCGCAACGAGATTTAAATAAAAAAGAAAATTATATGAAATCACTAACATTTTTTTTTTCGTTTCTGGAATTAATTGCCTCTCTTTCTAAATGCTGTTTGAACTTCATGTCTTGTATTTTCTCTAAAATTTCTTGGTGTCGAATGTACTGGGCTTAAAACAGAAGATGATTCTGCACTGGAAAAACTTTTTTTACTTCGACAAAGGCGCCTAATATTTTTAGCCCAGGACGCCTAAATATACAAGAACGGCCCTGCTTACGCAGTAGTAATCGATTGAAAATCTGCATGCGAACCCAGTGCATTGTTAATTCCATAATTGTCAAAATATAGAATAAAAACGGTATAATAATTTTATTACTGAAATTAAGTCATTTTGATTTCCACACAGACCCGTTAATAAAATTAGATAAAACGTTATTCTCCTTTGATTTCAATATTTCCATGGGAATATTTTTTTTTTGATGTCGAAGTAACCAGAGAAATAATTTAACTGTCAAAATACAGATATGCGTTTTTTTTAGTATCCGAGACAAAATTTATTTCTCTGTGTCGTTTTTTTGAAGCTCGCATAATTTTCGAATACAATTTTTTTTCTCTGAAAACAAATTCGGATTGTTCTTTAAAAGCAGTGCGCTTTTTGAAAAACTCAAGCATCACGACTGTCTGGTACAGACATTAAAATTAATACTGGGTTTACACCGTAGATAGTAAAGGGTGTTTTTTTATAGGGTCACAACTTTGAGTTGGCAACACTGCTTTATTTCACAACCCATTTAACAGCTGATAGTTGCTTTTTGTTTAGTTTGGTTTGACATTTCATTATGGATAGACTTACATCAGAGCAACGGTTGCAAATTGTCGCCGAATGGGCTGAAGCACAAATTGATATTGATTTTGAATTTCCATTCAAAATTTTGTTCTCCGATGAAACCCATTTTTGGTTGAATTGGTACGTAAATAAGCAGAATTGTCGGATTTGGAGTGAGGATAATCCACAAGGTTTTGTCGAAACACTATTACATCCACAGAAAATTACTGTTTGGTGCGCTTTATGGGCTGGCGGGATCATTGGTCCACATGTCTTTAAAAACGATGATGGTCTGAAGGTTACTGTCAATGGTGAGCGGTATAGGGACATGATTCGAAATTTTTTCGTACCCCGATTAGCTGGCATTAATCTTGCTGACATGCGGTTCCAACAGGATGGAGCCACATGCCACACAGCGCGCGCGACAATTAATTTACTCAAAGAAACTTTTGATGAAAGAATAATTTCGCTTAATTAATTGGCCACCAAGATCGTGTGATTTAACTCCATTGGATTGTTTTCTTTTTGGTTATGTAAAGTCACTTGTCTACGTCGATAAACCAGAGACAATTAAACACCTGGAAATCAACATTCGAAGAGTTATTGGCGAAATACGGCCGCAAATGCTGCGAATAGTTTGTGAAAATGGGTGTTACAGATTGCGCTTTGTACGGGCCAGCCGTGGCGGCCACATGGCCGAAATCATATTTAAACATTAATGTCATAAAATTTTCTATCCAATAATGCTCTTTTCATTGATATTAAAAATATATTTCTTTATTTTGTTATGATTTAAGCTTGTGCAACTCTATAAACAACACCCTTTATAATAGCAAAATAGTATAATACTATTTTACTATCTACCGTAGTCGGTTTTACACCGCATAAAATATTCATAAAAAACTGAAAATTATAACAAAATAATGAAAAAGAATAATTTCAAAATACACAAAAACGTTTCTAGACGGTTGTGCATCATAATCCAAAAAAACAAAATCCAAACGACAAAATCCAAAAACCAAAATCCAAACTACCAAAATCCAAAAGTGACAAAATCCAAATGTGACAAAATCCAAACAATAAATCCAAAAAAAAAAATCCAAATCTTTTTCACGCGCCCGTTTTGGTGAAGGAGAATTTTAATTTAAAGTAAAATAAAAATAAAAACCGGGATTTTCTGAAAACCGGGATTTTTATTTTTGCAGAATCAGGATTTTTAAAAGCGGGATTATGAAAAATGGGTGAGACAAAGAGAATAATGTAACATTTGGATTTTGTCTCATTTGGATTTTTGTTATTTGGATTTTGTCACATTTGGATTTTTTTTGTTTGGATTTTGTCTTATTTGAATTTTTATTTTTGAATTTAGTCGGTATACCTTTTGCTATTATGCTATCTACTGTGTAAAGCCAGTATAAGTGAACAAAATTAATCAACGAAAAAAATGAATTCGCCGCTTTGTTGTATGAATTCGCCGCTCTTTATGAAATTGTACTCCCACTTTGACATAAATATAACCAAAATTGACGACTGTCATGTAAAACAAAAATCTTTCTCTTTTTCATTCTACCATCATACGAGTCGGATCAACTTTATTCTGCGTATTATTTGTAGTCTTACTTTGGCAATTTTACAACAACAATGCCGTGTATTTTCATTCCGGAATGAAGAGTTTCATTCCACTGAGGAGTAGGTATAGAAAAATTCTCTTCTTCACCTAGTTGGTAGTTGCAGTGTTTACCACTAGAGTAAATATATTAAATAAATTTAGTTTTATGAGTTGGTATTAAATAACAATTCTCAATTTTTCGATAAATCAGAATTTTCAATTTTGTTAATTATCATTTAGAATTATTATACTTTATTCAATAATTTATTAATCTGTCATCACTATTTTATATTTGTTAAAATTCTAAATAATAAATTATATTTTAGAGCTTGGTACCAACTGTTGAAAGTAAAAAAAAATTATTCTGAAGAAGAATTGCTCTTACTTTGGGCAAAATTTTATTCCTATCCGGATAGGAATAACTTTTACCAAAGTAAAACGGTAATTAATTCATCACTACTGCAATTATTGTTCATCCCCAACTGCAATCTTTGAAAATTTACAACTTTCGGAGCTGCATCGACTGGAAACAATATTTCATCAATTATTTCAACAGTTAACAACAATATTTTATTTAATAAAATTTATATTACACTGTTTGGAGTTTTTGGTTTGATTGTGTCCAGTAAAGATTTATTGTGCGATTTTATAGAGAATTATTTCGTTTTAATTTTGTTGCCATGAATTGTGACTTTTCTTACAAGTGGTACGTACTTTGTTCTGAAGTGTATTCACACTTTGCAGGTTTTTTCTTGTGCTGTGAACATAACGGTATTCACGCTTTGCATTTTCCTCGTGCCGTGAACATAATTTATTTCAAACAAAGTAGTGTGAATTTGTTTCGGTTTTTTTGCGGCTTGCAATTCAGTTGCACAAACAACGACTGTTGTGCATTTAGGTACAACATAAAATTTTTTTTTTCTTCAATAAAACGACATTTTTACGACACTAAAAAAACTGTCGTTTATTTTTTATCGGATACATCAGAGAAAATATTTTCGGGTTTCTCGCAAAAATTTCGAAAAATATTTTTAAAAAATTTATTCATTGCGTAAAAATTTTTAATTTTTACGATTTTGTATATTATTAAAAATACAAACTAAAAACTAAATAAAATAATTTATAAAAGAAACTTTAAAAAAATCAACTGAGAAATTAATATGTATTACGTACAATTCGCTAATACCTCTAATACTTATAAAACTACATGGTTGCTTCTATATACACTGCGCCAATTAAAAAACGGAACAGAAATTTTCTTCGAAAAAATACCCAGATTTGAACGCTTGTATCTTGGTGGAATAACATCTTTCAAAAAAAAAATTTTGGTTTTAGCGGGATTTTGAAATGCGGGATAACGTTACGACCCCACTATACATACTCGTATTATGTACTCGTACCTATGTATATTAGAAAATTTAAAGTTTCCATTAAATTCGAAATATTCTGTTTAGACTCTGGGTGCTCCTCTAAGTTTAATTAGAGAAAGCTCTCAATTTTTTTTGGTATTCTTCAGAAAATTATTTTCTCAACGGTACGATGGGATCTCTTAATAAAACATGTGAAATATCTAACACCGAAACCTCTTTCAGATACCAGTTGGGAATGCCGTAACGAGACCGAGTGTGAAAGCTATAAATCTACAATTTTCAAACATTTTAAATGGTTTGACTGAGCTTGGAAATACCGTGATTGACAATAAAGTTAAACACGAAGTTTTGTCAATATATATGTATAACCAGTTGGCTTCTTATGAGTTCCTTGTAAGCATTACGATTTGGTCCGATTTGTTAGGTAAAGTTGGTTTCGTCAGTAAAATATTGCAATTGCAAAGCTCGACCATGCAAATGGATTTGGCAATAAAACATCGAAAAGGTTGTTATAATTTTTAATAAAATTGTTAAAAAATATAAAGAATCTGGGTTCACTCTGTTTTGGCATTGCATTAGAATTAAATAAAGACCAAATATTTAAAATCGTGCGACATAAGATAATTCGACCATTATTTGATTATGAAGCTGGCGATAATGCTATAAATGATGCTTTAGAAAATTTTAAAACCGATTATTTTTTTAAGAATTCTTGATTCTGCCATTATTCTGCATTTAAGAAGTGATTCGAATCATATGAAAAGCACAACAGTATGCATATGTATTTGGATTTTTATATAATGTAGAGAAATTTAAAAGTATCAGAAAGATGATCATCCCAATTCAAATTGGTCAACCATAGTTGTTGTAAAAATACTTTTGCAGCAATTACAACGGGTCCAAGCCAACTCGTTGGATCGAAAGGCGACTTATGTCCGATAATACGGTTCGTTTCGTGTGATGCTCGTGGTGAGGCAAATTGCAGGTAAATTGGAATCGATCAGTATCTGGGTTCCAATGTAAACCCAACATTTTAACCGATTTCCCTGGCTTTCCATTCTTGATAAATAAATCCTTCACTTGCAAATCTTGATTTTCGTTTGGCACATCGACAAGCAACTATCTATTGTTTGCCTTCCATTTTTTTAAATGAAAACAATGTGACCCAAGCGTCTCCGTTAATTCGCGTTTTAATCGTAGAGCATTATGTATGTTGTTGCCTCCGGTCATTATATGCCATCAACATACATATCTTCAGAAATTGCTCGTGCACACTCGGGATGTTTCTTCTGGATTGAATTGGCGATCTCTTGTAGTGTCCTAATCGCCAAGAATGGTGCTGACGCTAACCCATACGTTACTGTTGCAAGTTCATAATGTCCGCTCATAAAATCCGCTAGTACCGTGTGTCAGCATCAGACACCAGAACCTGACGGTACATCTTCTCCACATCTGTGCAAAATACAAAACGATGTTCTCTAAACCTCAATACAATTGTGAATAATGATGATTGAATGGTTGGTCCGACTGCTAAACATTGATTTAGTGACAATCCCGACGTAGTTTTTGTGGATCCGTCGAAAACAACTCGTATTTTTGATCCAGATTCCAATTAACGAAAAACTCCGTGGTGCGGCAAATAATAAGCATGCTTGGTCAATTGTTCTTCAGGCACCGGAAACATGTGATGTAATGCCAAGTACTCGCTGACAAACTCTGTGTATGCAGCATGAAATTGTTTATCCCATGCGAATCTGTTTTTTAGGTATCAAAACCGTGTCTTGGCCATCTGCAAGGAATCGCCTAACTGTTCTGGTGATTTTTTGAAGGGTAAACTGACAACGAATCTCCCTTCTTCATTGACTACCGTATGCTGAATCAAATGTGCTTCACAAAATTCTTCTTCCGGAGAACGAATCAGCGCATTAGATTGAATCGACTCAGTTTCCCAGAATCGAGTCAGGAATTCAATTAACTTAAAATCTTCTTCAGCATCTACCGAAGCCACCAATGATGTACAACCAGCTCCCAACAAAATATCGACTTTACTTGGCTTGTAAAATGTTGGGTCCGCAAGCTTTATTGACTTTAATGAATCCAAATGTGCTAGCTGTAAATTGTAATTAGGTAGCTGTAAAGTAATTTGGTTCAATATATGAGCTTCCACATCATGCACCTTTGAATGTCCACTTGTAATTCTCAGTGATACTCCACCCTTTGTTGTTTGGCCTTGTGAGTGCCCCAAACCGCTTATTCATACATCGGAGGTATTTCTAGAAAGCCCTAAATTATTCGCACATGCCTCAGTGATGGAATTAAGCTCCGATTCTGAATCTAGAAGTATGCGACATTTTTTAAAACCTCCTTGATTAGTTATAACATAACCTTTGCAATCGCTGTGGGCAAAATAGCACTTGTTGATGTTACATCTGAATAACAATGTGCATTAACTTGTTGAGTTTTAACTGCAGTATTTGCAATGCCATCGGTGAGAACGGCATCTGATTTATTGGCTTCTTGACTTTCATTTACTATGTGTAGTAGTGTATGGTGCTTTCTCCTACATTTCTCCTACATCTTTTACATCGAGCTAGGACTGGGCAAACCATTGGTTGATTTTCGTGGCACAACTGTGGTTACAGATTCCAAAGTATTGATTCTACGTTGTAAAACTGCAAGAAAATCATTGATTTTTGGTTCTTCCATATCAATTGAGTATTCTGCCTAAGCTGATTTCGATTTATCATCCATCTTCTGTGATAGCAAATATATGAGCCATGGGTCACGTGTTTCAGCACTTCTCCCCATGCTTTAAGTCTTCGTATAATATCATCTGACATATCCATGAATTTCTTCAATGCCACAACGGATCCATGACTAAAACTTGGTTGATCGACGAATGTTTTTATGAATGAGTTAATGGTATGCCGTTTCCGTATCGTACTTTCAATTTATTTCTTGCACCAATATAATTATTTTCCGTAACAGCGACCTGACGCAGTAAAAACGCAGCTTCGCCTTCAAACGCAAGCTTTAAATGTTGGAATTTCTCCACAGGTGACAGTCTGGTTGAATTATGAATGGTTGACATAAACATATCATAGAATGTTTGCCATTCTGTAATATCACCCTTGAATTTTGATATTCTGAGTTTCGGCAATTTTACCTCAGATGTATCACCAGCAGCAGTGGTAGAATTATACTGGCTATTATGTTTGTCCCTCTTGATGGAAAAGTTTGCGAATCCACGAGTTTAAGCCACCGATTGCACTATAGTATTCTTCTTCATACTCAACATCAGGTTGTTCAGTGTCCTTTAATTCAAAAATGCGAGCTTCATTGCTAGTGAACTCTGAAACTTTCTGGAGATGTATTTATATCTACCTTTTCTCTCAAGTACTGGTTGATAGCAATTAATTTGTTCTTGTTGTTTGATCAAAGAATTGAGTTCAGCTTCTGCAGCCATTCTGTAGCACGTTTTGATTTGTTAATAATCGCACTGTTTAATATTCTCAGCAAACTCTATTGAACAATATGACCACAGATGATCACGAACAGCTGAAAACCAATAAACACAAACAATTGTTAATAAATATTTGTTTGTTGTCCAACAGCTCCAATAATAGCAATGCACTATAACTTTTTCTTTAGTTGACAACAATAATTATTTCTTTTGTATGTTTGGTAGGTAAACACTCCAATATGGACGCAAAATTACCCTTTATCACTATTAAAACTGATTCACAAAATGGCTGACTTACACTTAAAACACGTGTTTTGTATAATATGGAATTTGGTTTCGAAAGATCATAAACAAAAATTAACTCAGCCACTGTCGATCCGTATAGCAACAATCACCGCAATGCAAAATGTGTACGCCAGCAATGCACAAAATGAACAAAGCGAACTTTAAATTAGCACACAATTATAGAGAATGTAACACTTCATCCTTTTACGAATAGCGATATTAGTTTTTACAATTTATTTTATTTATAAACTAAACTTACTGCATACATTCATCAAAACGGTAGACGAGGCACGGGAAGGAATACACGGGAGTGGGTCTGCCCTCTCAAAGTCCTTGAGTCCCAATGCTACCGCTTTACGCGTGTGGAAGTATTTCCTACAGTAGACATCTAGGAGGGAGAGCAATGAGCCCAGATAGTATGTATCACGTACCGGTCGGCAGTATTATCAGGTTCATTAAGAGCCTGAATATTGGCTGGACGGATAATTAAAACATCTAGGAGGGAGAGCAATGAGCCCAGATAGTATGTATCACGTACCGTTAGGCAGTATTATCAGATTCATTAAGAGCCTGAATATTGACTGGACGGATAATTAAGTAGGGCTTATGCACAAAAGATCTTTTAGGTCGCAGTGCGGGGTGGCTTGAGCCCCCACATGGCCCTCAAGTAATAATAATAATACTGCATACATTAATTTTTATTATAAAAAATAATTTTAATTGTCAATGGTTGGCGCAAGAGAGTGACATAATTATAAAAAGTTAATAATTACAATTTTTAGCTTCTCGTAACTAACGCTAGATGTTTGTACTCATTTAAATTAATTTACATGATTTACATATGATGGCCACTGCGTAACGAAAAAGTATAGTCATCAATGAAATATACTATGCTGTTTGTTTTTTTTTTTTGGCTGTCAAATGCAAAATGTAAATATGTATGTAATACAATTGGTAAGAAATATTGATAATTTAGATGTGCATATTACGTTATTCTAAACTTCTTAACCATTTCAGATTTACAATTATTTAGCTAAGTATAAGATAAGTACTTTGATATTCTACAAGTTAAATTTTGCTACATACTTTTTGTATGTTTTCTTTTTAGATTATGAAGCCGTTTTTACGGGCAAAAACCTTGTATCAGAATTGCAAAGCAATAAACGTAAGTTAAATATTTAAAATTAATTCTAATTATGGTTTTGTCGCAGGTATATGACGTGAATGGTTTTAATGTTTGTTCAACATGGCTTGCATCGAGATGCTGAAACACACAAATTCACCTTTGAAATGACATTTTAATACAGGAAAAATAGCCTGAAAAAATAACGGTATTTGCTAGTGTATACTTGTATTGTTTTAATAATTTGAAAGCTTTATATATTTAATACAAAAATTTGTAATTAATATACAATTTCGTATTATTTTAAGCAAAATTACCAGAAGTAGGATTAATACCTAATTTTTATTAATTGTAAATGTCATTTTTCCTCAGTGTGCGGTTATACAAGCATGAGAGTATGTTTGAAAAACCCCACGACACACTGTGAGCTCTAGCCAGCTACCGAGGCCGCACCAAATCTCTAATCTCATGATTCTGAAAACGAAATATTAAGATTTCGTTACAAGGTTACAGTTAAGAACTTATCCACAAATTCAGTTGTTTTTAAAACAACAAGTTTTTCCTCGAAAACATGTAATTCGTCGTGTAAAACTTTTAAAAAACCATTTGGTTTGTCTCGATTGAATTAAGATTAGAATCATTCTTCAGTGACCCATTCCATAAATAACAACTAAGCGGATATTCTGAGAGAATAAATTACAACCGGCTAAAATTACACATGCACCCAATTTTATGAAATTAAACTTTTAAAATATCATACTTACACTAAGCAGTTCACACATCTTCTGCGATGCACTAAACTCATCTGCGTACGGTATCTCTAAGGGTATACCCTCAAGTGTGGGAATTTCCTCATCCCCGAAAAATTTCTCCGAAATCATATTAAGATAAGCTACCGAATATTGGAATATATCCAGATTTATTCCAGCGATAAAATCATTTTCTTGGTCGAATACGCCACCTATGTATATACAAACAAATAAAAAAAAATACAATAAACAAACAAGAAAAGTCGTACAGCCGAAAATAATTGCAAAAATGTTGTGTCTCGCCGATCCACCGACGCAACGTAATCAAAACAAAAGTGTCACTAATAATTTTTTTTTTTTTTTCGTTATACTTTGTGAATTTTCCGTCGGAAATAACTTGGCAAACAGAACACTACACTTATATAGACCAATTTATACACTACACACAGTATACACATGTTTTGGATTTAAAAAATGTATGACGAAACATCGCACACAACACACATTCTAGAGATCACATAATTGAAAATTAGGACAATTTTTTTTTTTAAAGAAAATCTCACCTATTTTCAAACCAACTGACAATTTTAACACGAATATTATAAAAAAATAGTTTTTAATAAACATTTGCACAATATTATTTTTGCATGAAAATCAGAACAAAAAAAAATCAAATTTTCCGACCTAAAAACTACTTTGCACGACTAATTTAGAGGAGGAAAATTTTATAACTGACCGACTTGAATGTTTTCGCTGATGATCAAAAAAAAATTCCCCGAGCGACATACTAAATATATTTTTTGGTACGGTTGTCTCTCTATTGAACCGGGGGCGGTGAAGGGCTTACAATACAAAAATATTTGTAAATAAAAAATTTATTTATTTTATTTTCTCGTCAACTGAGTGCGGAGATAATTAATGTTTTCGCGGGGAAATTTGATGAGTTGCTTTCATTCTGGAAAAAATCGTAAATATGACGATTTTTATGTTATCATATGTCCAACAATTCAAAATTGAAGTTTCGGCAAATTAACAACGATCCATCATCTACCAGACATAACATGCCATACAGTAATTAAAATTTTCAATCAATTCGTTATACATAAACAAAATTTAGATTTCCACTTTGAATTTAGTATGTATGTATATTTTGTTTTTGTAAAGTGGAAATATTCATTAAACAAAAAATTTTATAAACAATCAAATTTTCGCGATCGACGATCAGTTCTGCCGATAGTGCCGAGAATTTTATAAAAATAATCTCACGGATTCGATCGGCGAGAATTTTTTTTTTTTGTCAGTCAATTTTGAAATTTCATACATACAGTAGTTTCGTGGATCGCGAGTGTTTTCTTTTTTAATTATTTAATTATTATGTGTTAAAATTTGGAAAATGTTAAAAATTTTATTAATTTTAATTATAAATATTTGCTGTTTATGGCATTTAACAAATTGTTTAAAAATAGGTAAAGTGGATGGTTGTGACGTTTTGGGGAAAATGTATTGAAAATTATTTTTAAAAAATTTCGTAAGATTAAAATTTTTTGAAAATATTTTGTTGGAAAAAATAAATTATGAAAAATAAAAATACAAAGAAGACTGTGAGTGTGTATAATGTGGCGAGACGAACAGATGTGCGTAGTGAAATTTTTCATTACATATTTTCATTTTCAATGAATGGAATAATTAGTATGTCATTTACGTGTATGTATGTATATAGTTAGTTATACCCGCCAAGAAGAGACGGATGCGATCACAATTTATGAGTTTTGGCTTCGCTTGAATTATTGTTGCTAAAATTTAAAAGAAAAGGTATATTTTGTGGTACTACGTGACATATACAGACAACTTTCAAAATGAGATATTTTAGCATAGAGTGGTTCCTTAGTCAAACGTTCGTCACGCTACATAACAGACTTCAGAAATTTTAATAAATCTATATACCTTACTACTACAGACATTTTTTCTAAGAGTTTCTTATTTAGCACTACAAGAAATGAAAAATATACTTCTGGTGCTTCCTAGGGTGCAAAATGTTTCTAAGAGCTTGGTGATCTGTCACTATTTTAAATTTGTGGCCATAAATATATTTGTGACATTTTGTTAAAGCAAAAACTATCGCTAATGCTTCTTTATGTAACTTTGAGTAGTTGCGCTCTGCGGGTGACAAACTACTTGACGTATATATTATCGGTTTCTCTTTCCCTTCTACTATATAACTCATGACACAACCTAACCCATATGCGCTTGCGTCTGTTGAAATTACAATGGGTTTATTTGGATCACACAATTCTAATAAACTATCCTGCGTTAGGAATTTTTTAGTCTTTTCAAATACTCCCTGACACTTTTCTGACCATTTATATCCTACATATTTACTAAGTAACTTATATACATAAGTCATATAACTCCGACGATAAGTTTGGTATGAATCAGCCGTAATAATTTAATATTCCTAAGTACGATTGTAATTCTGCTACATTTCTCGACCTTGGTGCTTCAATTATGGCTTTTAATTTTTCCTTATTTGGACCGATTCTGCTTTTTGACAATGTTTGCCCTAAATACTCCACTGTGTCTTCCAAAAATTTACATTTTTCGATATTAATTTTTACTTTATGTTGCACTTTATGTTAACACTCATTAAATTTTTATAACATTTTTCGGTTGACTCGTACCAAAATGTCATATAAATAACAAAATATTTTACCTTTCAAAATTTGATTCATGACTGATTGAAATATTGATGGAGCGCTACTGATACCAAACGGAAGTCGCGTAAACTGGAATAATCCTTTAATTGTATTCACCGTTAAAAATTTTCGATTTGACAAATTTATAACACAAAATTTTGTTGAATTCGCAAGACCCGCAAAAACATCTCGAATATTTGGCAAAGGATAGTGATGTCGTGACACATACTTGTTGATTGTAACTTTTCAACCCATACATAATCTAATTTCACCAGTTTTTTTTTAAACAACCACTATTGGACTCGACCAGGATGATTTTTCAACCGGAAGTAAAATTTTCTGCTTTGAAATTATAAATTGAACACGTTCCTCGTAATTTTCAAAATTTTCGCCCGGAATGAGTTCCTCGATTTTCCCCATATTTGACATCTTAATTTTAAATATTATTTCCGGTTTAATTTTATAATGTTTTTCAATTCCACTGTCACTACTCATCAATTCTAACTATTTCCTAATTTTTTTCTTATCCAGTATAAATTTGTTTGATACTGGTTTTTTTTATTCACTGTTGCTGTAACCTCGTGGTTCTCGAATCCTCGTCGCCACTTTGGTATTTTTCTATCTTTTATCTCCACACAATAAAAAACACTTTACTTCTACATTTACAATAGTATTTATTTCCGTATAAATATTATATCACGTTCTGACTTGACCCTTTGCCTGTCTTCACTGTTCTACCCATATACCTATCGATTATATCTCATTCGATGTTATTATAAAACCGATATCCAACCGGTCTTCATTATTACCACTACTCTCTACCTTGTACTTACAATGTCCGACTACTACATATATGTATAGCATAGGTATAACAGATCAATTAGAGTTCGCGACTAAAATATATCGTGTTTGCCCAATTAATGAATTTCTGCTCAAAATGGTCAGAACAAATTCTTTGAATACTTTTATTCGAAACCTTTATCCACTGTTTTTTCGTATCTACTGAATAAATTCGACAGATAATTTTAACCCTCCGTGTATACACTGGGTCTTTTAGGGAACAGTCGAAATTTGAAACTCAAATTTCCCTCACATGAATAGACGGCGGGCTTCGGTTACCTCCTCTAAAAAATCTGGGTAATAGTCGGAACTAAAGGCCGAAATGACGCTGGGGTCTGGCAGTTTACTTGCAAACGCCAGCCGAAAACAGTTTTTTTTTGCGTTTCTCGTAGTTTTTCAGTTTTTTCATGACTAAAATAAATGTTTTATGTAATTTGATGCTGTTTTGGCTATTTTTTACGGACTTGTGGCGGTTCACCCAATGAACCACTACAACATTCATTCATAATATTCCTCCGGTATCAACATGAGCTCGCCGCGCATTGCGTGCCTCCGTTGTCATCCGGTACACATTTTTATTGTACGTCTTCTGCCGGGACCAATCAAAAACACGAAAGCAATAAAAACACACAAACAACAAAAGTTAAAACAAAATAAAATTTATTCAGTCTCGTTTCAAATTTATAAACGACAGCACGTTGGTTCATAGTGTTGCCTTTCGGCCATATTTTTAGTTTCGCGTTTTGATGGTTTTAAATAATAAAATATAAAATTGTTCAAAATAATAAATTATTTATAAAAACTAAGTTTGTTTGCAGTTGGAAGGAAAATAAAAAACGTTTTCTTGTGCATCGTTCGAAACGCCGGTTTGCGATAATCATCGAACGCACTTTTATCACAATTGCGCACTGTAACTTCCTTTTTTGTCGCTAATTATTTATTATTAGTATTTTATAGTTTCTGTATTTGCAACAATAAAGACTCATTTTTTTATAGCTCCATTTATTATGACATGCCTGAATCCGTAAACTATTCCCCACTTTCAGGTGCTTAAATAATTCAACTTTTTGGAGCCCACGCCAAAGACACTATATTTTTTTGAAAGCTCATATTCTAAGCTACAAAAGCTTATATACGTTTTTTTTTTAATATTTGTTTAGTGTAGTTACGAATTTTGTAACAAAATTCGATTTTTTTCGTTTTTTTGACTATTCTTCAATTTTTATTACCAACGGATTTAAACTTTGGATTTTGGCAACTTCTGGGCCATATAGTAGACACTTCAAGTAGTAACCCAGAATTTTTTCAGATTTTTTGAAAGCTTAGAAAACTTAGAAAATCCAACTGTTCCCTAAAAGATCCAGTGTACACACCGTGTCTCAAAAAATATAGTGTACACACGCAGGGTTAAATTTAAGTGGACTGTAATTCTGTTAACTAATTTAAATAAAAAATGCAAATTATTTTTACGATGAATTTTCTTTACTTTATTCAACCGCAGTCAATTTATAACAACGCTCGAAAAAAAACAAACCGAAAAATACCGTTTTTTATTTTATTCTCCTCCACACACCAATTGAGCGTATTTACACTTGGTCTCATGAATCCGGATTCTTTCTTCGTATTTCCCCCCTTTACCTACAAATCCGGTTTTATTGCCGCCATGTTTGGGATTCATTTTGAAACCAAATTTTTTTGTATTTCTCGGGTTTCATCGCCCTAACACAAACAAAAATGAAATATAAAAATTCTCAAGGACATATAATTCCCAGTTGGAAAGCATTTATTAAATGAAAAAGATTCATACACATACATAGGAATGTAACCGGATTCATGAATCCTTGTGTAAACGGTGATGGGATTTTTGAAACCAGAGAATCCGGATTCATGAGACCAAGTGTAAATACGCTCAAGTATTTACAATTGGTCTCATGAATCCGGATTCTCTGGCTTCAAAAATCCCATCGTCATTTAGACAAGGATTCATGAATCCGTTTTCATTTAATATATTTCTATGCATGTGTAAGAATCTTTTTCATTTAATAAATGCTTTTGAACTGGGAATTAAATGTCCTTGAGAATTTTTATATTTCATTTTTGTTTGTGTTAGTGCGATGAAATCCGAGAAATACAAAATATTTTGGTTTCAAAATGAATCCCCAACATGGCGGCAATAAAAGCGGTTTTGTAGGTAAAGGAGTGAAATACGAAGAAAGAATCCGGATTCATGAGACCAAGTGTAAATACGCTCAGTGAAAAGCAATTAAAAGAGAAAATATAATTATAAAGTATGAAATAATACAAAGATTCAAAAGCATAGGGAAAAATAATAATGCAGTATTGCGGGAGCATCGATCATTGTTTCCTTTACAAATATTGTTAAAAACTATCAAATTGATTATTTTCTATTATAATTTAAACATACTCACCACTTTGAAGTATCAAACCAAGGTTTTAACACTAATATAGGTATTATGGATTATAAAAAAAATTAACAAATCCCTCAAATTTGTGGTTTATAGTCAACTAAATTTATACAATGCAAATATAGTTAAACTTAAATTGGAAAGCTAAAAAATTGCGGCGCTGAATTTCAGCTGATGTCGGACTCGCATCGATTGGCAGGGGACAAATGCGGGTAATAGCCCGCTTACATTTTTATCTCCAATACGAACCGAATCCACTCTGACGAACCCATCCCCACCTCGATGCACCTCTACAATTCGAGTCAATGGCCATTTTAATAGCGGTACATTGTCTTCTTGAACGATGACTACTTCGTTTATTTTAGGCTCTAGAGCAGCGGTCCCAAAAATTTTGAAACATCCCCTGCAATTTTTGATAATGAGACAATCGACCAAAATTTAAATGGCGAACAGATGAATTTCTAGTCAACGAATTTCGTCCGACTACTTGCTTCAAATTAAATATGGCGCTTTTTACTGCCGCCTCCCATAATCCGCCAAAATGTGACGACCGTGGAGGTATTGAATGTTGAGATTAGTACACAATTTTGTGATTTCATTCTGATATGAAAAGTCGATGCAGTTCCTGCAACTCAGACCTAGCTCCCACCAAATTAGTGGCGTTATCCGAATAGACACTTAAACGCAACCCACGTCAGGCAACAAATTTCCGGAAAGCAGCTATAAATGCTGCAGTGGACAAATCGCTTACAATTTTCATATGAACCGCTTTAGTGAAAAAACATATGAAAATTGAAATGTAGCTTTTTTCTTCTACTTGGGATCGTACTTTAGTCTTCAGAAGAAAGGGACCAAAATCGTCGACACTAACAGTTTCAAATGGACGAGACAGAGTTACCCGTTCTTTTAGCAGTTGTCCCATAATTTGGGACATTGTTTGAGGACGAGTACGGACACATCTAACCAACCGGGTAGGATAATATATTTTGAGCGTAAGAGCACTTCTGTCAAAACACATTTCTTTTTTTGGATTTCTCTTTTTTTTATTTTTATTTTTTGCCATAGTCGTACATAAATTTTGAAATATTACAATGTGAGTTAATTTATTTCTGACAGTATTTGTCATTTTCTAAAATTTCTGTCCTTAGAAAATCTACTTAGTCACAAGAAACAAAAAAAAATCTTTAGTTTAATAATAAAATGTAATACATACATTTTCACGCATTTTAACTAGAGAAAAAAAAACCCGCAAACAAAAAATAGTTTCGCCGGCTATGAACGTTTTTATATAAATATCAAAGAAACAAAATGGCCACTGTAATTTATTTGTATTTTTGGTAAACAAACAGTTTAGTTTTAATTTTTTTGATAGAAAACTAAAACGGATTTTAATTGAAATAGGTGGCCATAATAAGGTTGAAGTATACTTTAAAACTGCACAATTATTTTTAATTTTCATTCGTGTGCATTAAATTAAGATCGCAGGGATTAAAAATATTTTGAAAAAATATACACTTGACAATTACCTAAAAAAGTTAATTAAACATGGTTTATAAATGATTTTTCTTGTATTAATTTGCTTCATAATGAAGCAATTTATCACACAAGACTTAATTAATTTAACCATTTTATATATTTCATTGAAAATTTTTAACTTTATTTCTATGTTAAATATGAAACACAAAACATGAAAAAACAAAAAAAAAAAAATTTTTTTTGACAGAAGTGCGTTTACGATTTTCGTATTCTCTTTTCATACATTTTAAATTTTACACTCTCTCTATATATCTTTATGCTCGAAGCATCTAACACACTGTTTAACGATACCTTTGCATAAATTTCGTCCGCCAATAATCCAGAAACGTTCTCGAACATTAAATCACAGTGATTGCGCTCCAGCGTGTAAAAGACGAACATAACCAGATCAAACTAACAATTTTGAAAAAGAATGCGAAGCTGGTAATAATCATTGATGCTTCGAAGCGTCTGGAATATTTGAGATTTTTAATCTGCCGCCAACGCGTAGAGTGTCATCTTGATCCAAAAAAGGATTAAGATGCAACAATTTGCTTGTTTCGATAATACCTTGCCCTTTCGAAGAACTTTAATTTCTGTTGAAAATTCAGTTTGCTGAATATGCTTTATAAGCGTCTTCAGTGCCTAATTCATTTCTACAGGAGACAGTTCAATTTTGATTAATAATACATTGTCCAAAGACAGCGATTACTGATTTGATTACTAATTTGTTAATAAATCGAAGGACTATTGCGAATTTTAGCAACAGTTTCGAATAATCCGAACAATTTTAAATTGCTTCCCATTCTTCAATTTTTGTGGAAACAAACGACTGAATTTTTCGGAGTTCTAACCCTTCTCGATCGACTTCCATTGCTGGAGGTTGTCCTGGGCAATGCTCCTTTGAGAGCCAAAGAAAATTTGAACCTTGAAACCAATTTTCACGTGCCAAAAAATCGTCGGGTAGTAAACACGAGAAATCATATCCAAAGGACTTTAATCCGATGGATAAATCATGAATACGTAATCATTTAGGGGAAATTGTTTGACTATTCGCCGGTAGATGGTAGCATAGTATATTTTAACATTTAGATGAGATTTATTATTCACCAGTAGATGTCAATTAACTAAAATGATGTGTGTCCAATTTATTAATAATGCCAATTTTCGGTGCTTGATAAATCCTGAATTATGGAAATACGATGCTCCACGAAAGATACAAATCGGGATGGTAATGATTTGATTCGATACAGTGTTATCTCGGAATCAGTCCAAAGATGAATTGTAGAACAACTAATTTCCATGTTCGAGAAAACCTTGTGAACAAGCTGCGCTAACAGTAGCGAAGCGCATAGCTCAAGCCGCGGAATGGTTTGAGGATTTAGTGGAGCAACTTCACTATTGGAACATAAAAACCTAACTTGGCAACGATTTTCCTGGTCCAAAGTTCGAATATAAAGACAACACCCGAATCCTTTCTGGGACGCGTCTCCGAAACCATGAAGTGCAATACTCTTTGGAGATGGATACATGACGCATATCGAGAAATAGACCAATAGTTGTCTTCTCAAGACTATCCAATAATCACTTAAATTCGAAGGCAGATCGTCATAACGTCTGCATGAAACGTTTGGCGAGAAAAACGATTGGACCACAGAATCCCAATGGATCAAATAATTGTGCGATCTCCGACAAGACAGACCGTTTTGTATACTGACCAGTTGTGAAATATTTTTTGAACGAAAAGTAAAACATGTCTTGTTCTGTATCCCAATTTATGCCGTGGATTGAAATTGATTTGGAGTGTGCTTGATCTTCTGATCCCGAGAAGTATTGAAGGTGCGGTATCGCATACCTGTCTGGAACTATGTAATCACGTTTAGTGCACAGTAATCTTCACAAGTTCTCCATTCCTCGTTCTTCTTCTTCTTTACCAGGTGTAACGGGCTGGGGTAATCCCGTTTAGTGCACAGTACACACAAAAAAATAAAAGGTCACCACAACACCGAATCGGTGTTACATACTTACATAGTGTCCCACCGATCGGATATTTATAATTTGAATCCAATCGGATATTATAATAAAAATGGCATAAAATACATTTGGATAAAAACTTTTACACCGCATAAAACCCAAACAGGAACATTCATCTTTAGGAAAACACCTAGAGGTCAGCGCTGCCGAAAGGGGCACTATAGTGCCTTTCGGGCACTTATCAAGAAAATGGGGCACTGAAAAATTAAGAGGCACTTAGGGGCACCGAAAAAGATTTGAATTATTGTTTTATCGTTTTTTGTGTTGTTTAGGTAATTTTAATTAATTTGGTGAATATCTTTCATTGTTGTTTGTTTGGGTGAGAACAAAACGTTAAATCAAGGCATAAAATCGCTAATTTAAAATTGTAATGTTTTTAGTTCAAAATAATCGATCTATTAGTGGATTCAATCAAATTGATAGATCCAGATTCAACTATTTGTCAAAAATTAAAATTTGGTCGAACTAAGGGAACCGATACAATTACAACAATATTTGTCGAAGAAGGTATCAAAAATTTAACGACTATTTTAAAAAATCAATCATTTTCTCTTATAATTGATGAGACAATGGACGTAAGCTCCAAAAAATGTTTAGCACTAATAGCCAGATACTTTGACAATGAAAACAATATAACTAAAGATAAGTTTCTCGCTATGCTAGAATTAGAGAATTCTGATTCCTAATCTGTATTTGATTGCATTTTAAAATTTTTTGTCAATCATCAAATCCCACTTAATAATTTAATCGGATTTACCAGTTCACAAAATTATGAAAACTTCTACAACTAGATGGTTATCACTAGAAGGTGTTATTTCACGCATTATAGAGCAGTGGCAGCCACTTAAACGTTATTTTAATCTCGAGAAGTTCAAAATAAAAATTTATTTCAAGACTTAGCTTGTGATATTTCCGACCAATTTAAATATGGAATTTCAAAGTGAAAGCCCCAAAATTTGGATACTTCTGCCGTCTGTAAAAAGTTTCTTATTATTAGTTCTATACAATTTTGTGTTAAATCAATTTATAGATGAAACGAAATTATATACTATCACTTTTAAGAACGCGTCTATATTTCTGTGGCAATAAGACATAGTAGCTTATGTCGACTTAAGATAAAATTAAATTTTCAATATTCAACATTTTCTATCTCTCCTGTAACTCCACCAAATTTGACTTAAGTCATCACGTATTGTGAGTCAGGCCGCTGCGACTAGACTGATTGTATCACAATTTAAATTCTATTATACAGAAGGAATATGCATGTTGTTTTAGCGAATTTAACTAATACAGCCAAAATCTCTTAAAATTTTACTTTTTCACGAAAACTCCAAACGGTGTAAATATTTACTCCGGTAGAACGAAAATAATCTCTGGGAAGTACATTTTAAAAAAATCCGCTGTTGACAACTTTTGCGTTTACTCCGAACGGTGCAAAAGTATACTGTTCGATCCTTTTGGATATTTTAAAATTTGTACCCGATCTTGCGGAGTTAATATGGTACTATTGGATAAAAAATAAAGTTTTTTTCGGATAAAATACCATTCACACCGCAATATTTTTTTGTGTGTAATCTTCACAAGTTCTCCATTCATCGTTCTTCTTCTTCTTTACCAGGTGTAACGGGCTGGGCCATAAATTTGAACGCAGCCTGCATATCCCTTGTTTCATCATCATTTCGAATTCCGCTTTTTTTTTTTTTTTTTTTTTCGCTGGCGCTACATCCCATAGAGGGATTTGGCCGCTTCATATTGAAGTTTCGCAATCATTTTTTTAACGGATAATGAGTGATTAATTCATTGATCCTACATAACCAGCCGTGATATTTCATCACCCGCCGGGAATCGAACCCGGGACCTCCGGAGCTTAAAGCAAGCATGCTAACAACTGTGCCACCGGGGCGGCAATTCCGCTTTTGCTATGCTTAATTTGTCAGGAGCTTACCTTTACGTTTTGGAACTGATCGGACGGATGATTTTGACACTGTTTAAATTTTGTGAAATTTCTGGAAATTTAGCTAGGTAGTAAATTTTGAATTTATGGGTTTAGAGCCGTTTTGTCAATGAATGAAAGTGCCACATTTGGTTTCAAATTAAAATCTCCTTTTACGAATAGAGACGTTAATGGATCTATAATCCGTTGTCTCTGGATATCCATGAGAAGATCGGAATACTTTAAAAAATTGACATTTTAAATTCCCATACAAATTCGCGCCGAACCCCTAAATCTAGTTTCAAAATCTTAGTACCAAAAGCTTATACTGGCGTACCGTTAGCTGTAAATAATTTAAACGTACAAAGTGCCTGTGGAATTTTTAGTAATCCGGTATGACAGAAACGTCTGCTCTCGTATTATTAAAAATTTGAATTTGGATATGATATCTGAAATAAAAAGCTGACTTGATTCAGAGCCATGAAAACTGGTCATTATGATTTGATTGGTTCCTATTCGAAAGCAGTCTCTCCTGCGTTGAATTTAAACTCGTTCAACAATGTTCCAAGTCTCCTAAAACTCGTAAAATTGCGGCTTTGAAACTTGAGTATGGCGTACGGCATTTATTGCGAATGGTAAGGTCAGCGAATTGGTTGTGTAGTCGGGAATCTAGAGTGCTCACCGCATGAGATTTCTTTGTGACTTCCGTGGCAAGACTGGCTACCATAAACTATTGTTGAGAGGTTGAGGAGGTTTAAAGGCCACGTGTTGAATTTGGTTATATTTTTGATTCTGGCCAACAACTACTTGCACCAGGACTGTTTCCTACGCTTCGACCATACTATTTTCCCTAGTCCTGTTTACTGGGTTTGGAGGACCGTCATTCACATTGGTTCATACTACCACTGCCCGCCGAAAATAACAAAATATCAAAAACACTATTGAGAAAATAAATGAACACACCGCGCTTTCGAACAGTTTTGATCTTAACGGGATATAGGACGTTTCACGTGAAATGGACCCCCTGGTCAAAAATAGGCGCAACATAAAAAATTCTTTCTGAGCTTAAATTGCTCGTAGAAGCATATGCTTTCGAAATTCGACTGGCCTATTGAATAAATCAAGATGGCTGATCCAAAATGGCATCAAAAATGAGCGAAACTCTCGAATAATCGAATAATATCATGTAGAAATTCTCAAGGTCGCTGATTGAAAATTCATATATGCTTCTATACTCCATAGCCCTTTAACCTATGCTTTAAAACCAAATAGCTCCGTAACCTAACCTCAAAAATTCCTGTAACCCCATTTGTTAAGCTTTTAAACTTCATACCTCCTCTCTTGACTTCTGCTTTGAAACATGTATTTAATTATATCCCGTTGACTCTTTATCAAACCTTAAAAATTCCATAGCTCCTCAACCTAACCTAAAAAATTTCTATAAGTTCTACAAAGTAAACTTTTAAACTTAAAGCTCAACAAAGAATCTGTATAGACTAGCACTTCACCACTTTTTAAACTTCCTTTGACATTTTTATTATATGCGGATTGAGTTTTAGCTAAAAATTCATGAGGTAGTAGTTTTTCTAATCAAGTGCAAAATTCTCCTATAAAATATTCTTTCTTTAATGTATCCCTGTTAGTTTCTTGCCTAGCACATGCTAAAGATAAGTTGTAAAAAATTTTTTTCTTCAAGTAACATAGAAAGATAAACAGAAAAAACCTGAATGTTTGGATAAGATGAACATTCTCGGAGAGAACAAGATGATGATGGATTCTTGCATAAAAACAAACTCAAAGCAATCTTGATATTTTCTCATTGGGGTTTCTGAACATTCAATTTATTTTACCAGATGTACAGCATCGAACATTGTTTTAGAGTTCTGGTGAACAGAATGTGTGCCACAGCAATCTTGGTCAAGCCTATTGAATATTGGAGATATTTTTCTTTGAGCTGAACAGAACATGAAGACTTTTTCTGCAAGTAGAAAGCGTTTTTCCTTCATCACTTTTTTGCTACACAGTTTAATTGTGATAATTTCTATTTTATGTGGCATCATTCAACTATTATCGCCATCCAAAACTTAAAATTTGATTCACAATATTCTGTGATAATGTTTTGCCACTTTTCTAAATTAATGTTGCCAATCCTGTAGATTCCCTTAAATTTTTTGGCTTTTCTAACATTTTGACTGTAAGTTCAAAACTCTCTTGCGATTTTCCTTATTGACCAGGAATCAGGAGGAATCGTGAGGATCATTATATGCGCAACGGATCATTCAAAGGTATTAACTTAACAATCGGGATTTCATTCCCGTTGGGATGGTCCGATGCTTCAATGTACAAGAGTCTGGTTTACTTTACAGATCAACTAAAATTCATGCAAATTGAAAAATTCCATTTAGCATCTGTCAACTCTTCTTCTCTGGAAACTCATAATTTCTTATTTGGTGAAAGGCCATCGTCTTCATCTGAAAGATTACTGGTTTCTCCAGTTCACTAGAGTTTCACTAGCTTTTGTTATTAGGGGTTTTATGCATAGGTTAACAGAGTATGCGGCAGCGACCTTGAGAACATACATAACGAGAATTTATAGATGATATTATTCGTTTATCCGGGTTATCGCTCGTTTTTGATGCCATTTTGGATCCGCCATCTCTCGCACATGCTTTTACGAGCAATTTAAGCCCAGAACGAATTTTTTATGTTGTGTCAATTTTTGGACAGAGGAGGTCCAGTTGATGTGAAACGTCCCATATGTATATGTTGTAAAAATATAACACCCTAAAATTTAATTTGAGTGGTCTTTACAATGTTTCTGTAGCAGGATTGTTCCAAAATAACCTTGCTGGTGTCTGCTTACGATACTGGTGGTTATTGCTGTCTATTGAGGCTATGAACTCAGATTAATTTTGACCGACCTCTTACTTGAGAATTTTTCTGACGTTACGTGTATCCCAAACCTACAGGGTTTAACTGATGGCTAGATATTTGTAAACTCTCAAAATTTAAAATTGATAATTTTGAGTTTATAGGTCACAATTTTAATTCCATTTTATTTATTCGCAGGTGGTTTATTCGACGAAGATGCTATCATTAATCAATATGCATTTAAATATTCAATCGAAAAAATCCTAAGTGATAATGGTTATAAATCGGGTGATGTGGAAGGAATTTCGTCGATTATACCGTTTGGCGATGAATATCCAGCGTCACAAAAGCTGTGCGAATTAATGGACGTAATTGAATTATATGATCATTTGTCTATATACATATAGATCGATTTTTATTTTTTTTTTGTTTTTATACAGGAGAACGTGGCCGCCATAATTGGTCCAGTCTCTCAGCGTACTGCAAGCTTTATACATAGATTTTGTGAGGAAAAAGAAATTCCATTTATTCAATTCACTTGGGGTCAAAATATGGAATCGCCAACATTCGTTAATCTATATCCGCATCCAGAAACAACATCCGCCGCCATTTTAGATATAATCAAAACATTTAAATGGAATTCGTTTACAATTTTATATCAATCGGCGCAATGGTTGCCACGCGTTTCAAATTTATTAAAATTGTACGATCAAAAAGGACATACGGTGACGGTGCGCCAACTTAGTTTGGGAATACAAAATAATTATCGACCGGTATTGAAACGAGTTAAGGCAGCCGAAGATCGTAATATCGTAATCGATTGTTCCGTTGAAATATTACCCGATGTTTTACAGCAAGCTCTCCAAGTTGGCCTATTAACGGAAGATCATCAATTTATTATAACAAATTTGGATTTTCATACAATCGACTTGACACCATTCAAATATTCTGGTACCAATATCACCGGGATTCGTATTATTGATACCGATGGTGAATTAGTTCGAAATGTTAGTAATTATTGGCAGACAAGCTATTTACAAGAATTCAAACGTGCTCATCCCGAACTTAGTTTAGCGGGTGTGGCTGACAAAATATTACGAGATCCTATATCGATTGGATTGTCGGTGACCAAGATGAAAACATCGACCGCTATGATTTATGATGGCATGTTGTTATATGTAAGAGCGCTTGAACAATTGGACGGAATCGAAAATTTCGATCCGGAAGAAGTGAGTTGTAATAATAATAATGCGTGGCAGCATGGTTCTACAGTTGCGAACTTGATGAGAACGGTGAGTAAAATCTACAATGCTTGATTTTTTTTATTTTTCTATAATGGTTATTGATTTGTTGATTCAGGAGGTTATAAAAGGTTTAACGAATTACGTAAAATTCGATAATGCAGGGCTTCGGACCGAAATCGACCTAGAAGTGTTTGAATTAACATCAAAGGGAGTTCATGCCATTGGAACATGGAATAATACACAATTTTTGAATATGGAGCGATTTCATAAAGACGCAGACGAGAACGGTATAGTACACGAAGCATCAATGAAAAATATTACATTACGCGTATTGATTGCAATTGTAAGTATGCATAGTATTTGATATGTTTAACTGTATCGCATAACCAATTATTTGGTTTGCGTCCTGGATACATTTTAATACTCTCGGTTATTTTCTACTCGTAGAGTGCACCGTACGGTATGTTAAAAGATGATTCGAACGCGTTGAGTGGCAATGATCGCTTTGAAGGTTTTGCCATTGAACTGATAGAGAGGCTAGGTGAAATGTTAGGATTTAACTACACGTTTATTTTGCAAGAAGATGGAGTTTACGGGACCCTAGATAAAAATACGAGAAAATGGACTGGAATGTTGGGCGAGATAATTGAAAGGCGTGCTGATTTGGCCATTACAGATTTAACGATTACATCTGATCGTGAACAGGTGGTCGATTTTACAGTACCATTTATGAATTTAGGCATATCAATTTTGTATCGCAGCCCGCAGAAACAATCGCCAGAATTTTTTTCGTTCATGTCACCGTTTTCCCATGAAGTTTGGTTATACTTGGGTATTGGTTACTTTAGCGTGTCAATTTGTCTCTTCATATTGGGGCGAATTTCGCCAGACGAATGGTATAATCCGAATGTGTGTATCGAAGAGCCAGAAGAGCTGGAGAATCAGTTTAGTTTTCGAAATGCAATGTGGTTTGCAATTGGTTCTTTATTGCAACAAGGTTCGGAAATTGCACCGAGGGCACCTTCAACACGAACCACTGCTTCAATATGGTGGTTTTTCATATTGATCATGGTTTCATCGTATACTGCCAAATTGGCTGCTTTTCTCACAATCGATACACTTCATTCACAAATCAATAGTGTCCGGGATTTGTACAATGCCAAGGGAACGGTAAAATATGGGGCGAAAGATGGTGGAAGTACCATAAATTTTTTTCAAGGATCTGATATCACTATGTACAGTAAAATGTATGATTATATGATGGCCCATAAAGAGCTGTTGACCAATTCTAACGATGAAGGTTTGAAGATGGTGCAGACGATGAATTATGCCTTTTTAATGGAATCAATTTCGATTGAGTATATGACCGAGCGCATCTGTGAAGTTCGACAAGTTGGTGCAACTTTAGACGATAAAGATTACGGTATTGCAATGGCGAAAGGATCACCTTATCGTGGACATTTGAGTGAAGCAATACTATTACTGACGCAGCAAGGTGTTTTGTCCGATATGAAAAACAAATGGTGGAAAGAAAAGCGAGGTGGTGGCCAGTGTAGTGTAAGTTATTATTAAACATAACTTAATACCTTTTTAGTTATAAGTGATCCCATTCATTATTCCAGAATAAACAATCTTCAGATTCAGCTGAAGAATTGGACATGGGGAACGTGGGTGGAGTATTCCTGGTTCTACTTGTTGGCAGCTTGATTTCCACTTTATTTGGATGTATTGAATGGGTGTGCAATATTCGCAAACGGGCTAAATTTTATAATCAACCATTTCGCCAAGAGTTCCATAAGGAGTTTCGATTTCTTATAAAATGTGCTGGCAATACCAGGAAACGTCGTTCAATGAAAAGTCAATCAGATTCGCGCCAGTCTGGAATATCGGGTAATTCATATCAATCGCGTGCCAGTTTGACACCAGGACGAGATTTGAAACTTGATGGGTTGAAATGAAATAATTTTAAAAGGATTTCGATCCAAAATATTAAAATTTGTATTTTTGTATTTTATGTGAAATAAAATTAAAACATGTAGGTCATGTTCTACTAGGAATGGTAATATTGCCTTTTCTTAATGACAGTCACTGCCAAAAGCAACAAAAACGTAAAAAATTATTTTATTGAGACATTACGAATAATATTAAAAAAAGCCCGAAACAGATTCTAGACTGATTTCTTTAATTTTTCACTATATGGTATTTGTAACTGGGCACACTGGGCTCTTTCAAGCCTTTTAAATCTGCTGGAGGGGGATGTCATCTTTCCGGCGTTACTTCAAAAAGGAATTGAGGAAATACTCCCCAGCTTGATCCAGATGTTTCGGGCAAGTTATGATTTTAACTATATTCCGATACTCTGGAAAAGTAAATGTGGGCTTTATACCAAAGGGAGGGGTCGTCCAGACAGGCAGCCATTAGTCTCACATCGTTTCTATTGAAGACGATGGAAAAAATTTCTGAACTATCAAACAAGAAGTGAGATCCTTGTAAAAAGTTCACTGCATCGAGACCAGTTTGCTTATCAAACTGGCTAATCCGCTCCGATGGATCTTATTGGTCTAGAAATTGCTCTTTGTGCCTTTGTGGACGTTAGAGAGGCGTTTGATCAAACCTCCTATGAACTGATGGAGAGGACAGCAATGGAAAAGGGGACTCCGCTTTCTACGATTAGGTGGATCCGTTCATACCAGAACATCGTAATGTTCCACGTTTCGTGGAAAATTCAATTTTTTTGAAAATCAACACAAAAATCGAAAATGTGCTCCGATTTCGATGATTGATACGTTTACCAATAGGTATTGAGACCTGTAATTATCATACAAACGGCCATTTGGATCGGTCGAATATTTCTACACGTTTTGAGGAAAATTCAATTTTTTTGAAAATCAACTGAACTATAGCTCACAAATTCAGAGCCACAAAAATCGAAAATCTGTAAATGTGCTCCGATTTCGATGATTGATACCTCTATCAATAGGCGTTGAGACCTGTAATTGGCCATCTGGATCGGTCGAATATTTCTCCACATTTTTTGGAAAATTGAATTTTTTTTCAAAATCAACTGAACTATAGCCCACAAATTCAGAGCCACAAAAATCGAAAATCTGCAAATGTGCTCCGATTTCGATGATTGATACGTTTACCAATAGGTGTTGAGACCTGTAATTGTCATACAAACGGCCATTTGGATCGGTCGAATATTTCTACACGTTTTGTGGAAAATTCAATTTTTTTCAAAATCAACTGAACTATAGTCCACAAATTCAGAGCCAAAAAATTCGAAAATCTGTAAATGTGCTCCGATTTCGATGATTGATACCTCTATCAATAGGCGTTGAGACCTGTAATTGTCATACAAACGGCCATCTGGATCAGTCGAATATTTCTCCACATTTTGAGGAAAATTCAATTTTTTTTGAAAATCAACTGAACTATAGCCCACAAATTCAGAGCCACAAAATTCGAAAATCTGCAAATGTGCTCCGATTTCGATGATTGATACGTTTACCAATAGGCGTTGAGACCTGTAATTATCATACAAAAGGCCATTTGGATCGGTCGAATATTTCTCCACGTTTTGTGGAAAATTGAATTTTTTTGAAAATCAACTGAACTATAGCCCACAAATTCAGAGCCACAAAATTCGAAAATCTGCAAATGTGCTCCGATTTCGATGATTGATAGGTTTACCAATAGATGCTGAGACCTGTAATTGTCATACAAACGGCCATTTGGATCGGTCGAATATTCTCCACGTTTTGTGGAAAATTGAATTTTTTTCAAAACCAACTGAACTATAGCCCACAAATTCAGAGCCAAAAAATTCGAAAATCTGCAAATGTGCTCCGATTTCGATGATTGATACCTCTATCAATAGGCGTTGAGACCTGCAATTGTCATATAAACGGTCATTTGGATCGGTCGAATATTTCTACACGTTTTGTGGAAAATTCAATTTTTTTGAAAATCAACAGAACTATAGCCCACAAATTCAGAGCCAAAAAATTCGAAAATCTGCCAATGTGCTCCGATTTCGATGATTGATACCTCTATCAATAGGCGTTGAGACCTGCAATTGTCATACAAACGGCCATTTGGATCGGTCGAATATTTCTGCACATTTTGAGGAAAATTCAATTTTTTTGAAAATCAGCTGAACTATAGCGCACAAATTCAGAGCCAAAAAATTCGAAAATCTGCAAATGTGCTCCGATTTCGATGATTGATACCTCTATCAATAGGCGTTGAGACCTGTAATTATCATACAAACGGCCATTTGGATCGGTCGAATATTTCTACACGTTTCGTGGAAAATTCAATTTTTTTCAAAATCAACTGAACTATAGCCCACAAATTCAGAGCCAAAAAATTCGAAAATCTGCAAATGTGCTCCGATTTCGATGATTGATAGGTTTACCAATAGATGTTGAGACCTGTAATTGTCATACAAACGGCCATTTGGATCGGTCGAATATTTCTACACGTTCCGTGGAAAATTGAATTTTTTTGAAAATCAACTGAACTATAGCCCACAAATTCAGAGCCACAAAAATCGAAAATCTGTAAATGTGCTCCGATTTCGATGATTGATACCTCTATCAATAGGCGTTGAAACCTGTAATTGTCACACAAACGGCCATTTGGATCGGTGGAATATTTCTACACATTTTGAGGAAAATTCAATTTTTTTGAAAATCAGCTGAACTATAGCGCACAAATTCAGAGCCACAAAAATCGAAAATCTGTAAATGTGCTCCGATTTCGATGATTGATACCTCTATCAATAGGCGTTGAAACCTGTAATTGTCACACAAACGGCCATTTGGATCGGTGGAATATTTCTACACATTTTTTGGAAAATTCAATTTTTTTGAAAATCAACTGAACTATAGCCCACAAATTCAGAGCCAAAAAATTCGAAAATCTGCAAATGTGCTCCGATTTCGATGATTGATACCTCTATCAATAGGCGTTGAGACCTGTAATTATCATACAAACGGCCATTTGGATCGGTCGAATATTTCTACACGTTTCGTGGAAAATTCAATTTTTTTCAAAATCAACTGAACTATAGCCCACAAATTCAGAGCCAAAAAATTCGAAAATCTGCAAATGTGCTCCGATTTCGATGATTGATAGGTTTACCAATAGATGTTGAGACCTGTAATTGTCATACAAACGGCCATTTGGATCGGTCGAATATTTCTACACGTTCCGTGGAAAATTGAATTTTTTTGAAAATCAACTGAACTATAGCCCACAAATTCAGAGCCACAAAAATCGAAAATCTGTAAATGTGCTCCGATTTCGATGATTGATACCTCTATCAATAGGCGTTGAAACCTGTAATTGTCACACAAACGGCCATTTGGATCGGTGGAATATTTCTACACATTTTGAGGAAAATTCAATTTTTTTGAAAATCAGCTGAACTATAGCGCACAAATTCAGAGCCACAAAAATCGAAAATCTGTAAATGTGCTCCGATTTCGATGATTGATACCTCTATCAATAGGCGTTGAAACCTGTAATTGTCACACAAACGGCCATTTGGATCGGTGGAATATTTCTACACATTTTTTGGAAAATTCAATTTTTTTGAAAATCAACTGAACTATAGCCCACAAATTCAGAGCCAAAAAATTCGAAAATCTGCAAATGTGCTCCGATTTCGATGATTGATACCTCTATCAATAGGCGTTGAGACCTGCAATTGTCATACAAACGGCCATTTGGATCGGTCGAATATTTCTACACGTTTTGTGGAAAATTCAATTTTTTTGAAAATCAACTGAGCAATAGCCCACAAATTCAGAGCCAAAAAATTCGAAAATCTGCAAATGTGCTCCGATTTCGATGATTGATACCTCTATCAATAGGCGTTGAGACCTGTAATTGTCATACAAACGGCCATTTGGATCGGTCGAATATTTCTACACGTTTTGTGGAAAATTCAATTTTTTTGAAAATCAACTGAACTATAGCCCACAAATTCAGAGCCAAAAAATTCGAAAATCTGCAAATGTGCTCCGATTTCGATGATTGATACCTCTGTCAATAGGCGTTGAGACCTGTAATTGTCATACAAACGGCCATTTGGATCGGTCGAATATTTCTACACGTTTTGTGGAAAATTCAATTTTTTTGAAAATCAACTGAACTATAGCCCACAAATTCAGAGCCAAAAAATTCGAAAATCTGCAAATGTGCTCCGATTTCGATGATTGATACCTCTATCAATAGGCGTTGAGACCTGTAATTGTCATACAAACGGCCATTTGGATCGGTCGAATATTTCTACACGTTTTGTGGAAAATTCAATTTTTTTGAAAATCAGCTGAACTATAGCCCACAAATTCAGAGCCAAAAAATTCGAAAATCTGCAAATGTGCTCCGATTTTGATGATTGATACCTCTATCAATAGGCGTTGAAACCTGTAATTGTCACACAAACGGCCATTTGGATCGGTGGAAAATTTCTACACATTTTTTGGAAAATTCAATTTTTTTGAAAATCAACAGAACTATAGCCCACAAATTCAGAGCCAAAAAATTCGAAAATCTGCAAATGTGCTCCGATTTCGATGATTGATACCTCTATCAATAGGCGTTGAAACCTGTAATTGTCACACAAACGGCCATTTGGATCGGTGGAATATTTCTACACATTTTTTGGAAAATTCAATTTTTTTGAAAATCAACTGAACTATAGCCCACAAATTCAGAGCCAAAAAATTCGAAAATCTGCAAATGTGCTCCGATTTCGATGATTGATACCTCTATCAATAGGCGTTGAGACCTGTAATTGTCATACAAACGGCCATTTGGATCGGTCGAATACTTCTACACATTTTTTGGAAAATTCAATTTTTTTGAAAATCAACTGAACTATAGCCCACAAATTCAGAGCCAAAAAATTCGAAAATCTGCAAATGTGCTCAGATTTCGATGATTGATACCTCTATCAATAGGCGTTGAGACCTGTAATTGTCACACAAACGGCCATTTGGATCGGTCGAATATTTCTACACATTTTTTGGAAAATTCAATTTTTTGAAAATCAACTGAACTATAGCCCACAAATTCAGAGCCAAAAAATTCGAAAATCTGCAAATGTGCTCCGATTTCGATGATTGATACCTCTATCAATAGGCGTTGAGACCTGTAATTGTCACACAAACGGCCATTTGGATCGGTCGAATATTTCTACACATTTTTTGGAAAATTCAATTTTTTGAAAATCAACTGAACTATAGCCCACAAATTCAGAGCCAAAAAATTCGAAAATCTGCAAATGTGCTCCGATTTCGATGATTGATACCTCTATCAATAGGCGTTGAGACCTGTAATTGTCACACAAACGGCCATTTGGATCGGTGGAATATTTCTACACATTTTTTGGAAAATTCAATTTTTTGAAAATCAACTGAACTATAGCCCACAAATTCAGAGCCAAAAAATTCGAAAATCTGCAAATGTGCTCCGATTTCGATGATTGATACCTCTATCAATAGGCGTTGAGACCTGTAATTGTCACGCAAACGGCCATTTGGATCGGTGGAATATTTCTACACATTTTTTGGAAAATTCAATTTTTTGAAAATCAACTGAACTATAGCCCACAAATTCAGAGCCAAAAAATTCGAAAATCTGCAAATGTGCTCCGATTTCGATGATTGATACCTCTATCAATAGGCGTTGAGACCTGTAATTGTCACACAAACGGCCATTTGGATCGGTGGAATATTTCTACACATTTTTTGGAAAATTCAATTTTTTTGAAAATCAACTGAACTATAGCCCACAAATTCAGAGCCAAAAAATTCGAAAATCTGCAAATGTGCTCCGATTTCGATGATTGATACCTCTATCAATAGGCGTTGAGACCTGTAATTGTCATACAAACGGCCATTTGGATCGGTCGAATATTTCTCCACATTTTGAGGAAAATTCAATTTTTTTGAAAATCAACTGAACTATAGCCCACAAATTCAGAGCCAAAAAATTCGAAAATCTGCAAATGTGCTCCGATTTCGATGATTGATACCTCTATCAATAGGCGTTGAGACCTGTAATTGTCATACAAACGGCCATTTGGATCGGTCGAATACTTCTACACATTTTTTGGAAAATTCAATTTTTTTGAAAATCAGCTGAACTATAGCCCACAAATTCAGAGCCAAAAAATTCGAAAATCTGCAAATGTGCTCCGATTTCGATGATTGATACCTCTATCAATAGGCGTTGAGACCTGTAATTGTCATACAAACGGCCATTTGGATCGGTCGAATACTTCTACACATTTTTTGGAAAATTCAATTTTTTTCCAAATCAACTGAACTATAGCCCACAAATTCAGAGCCAAAAAATTCGAAAATCTGCAAATGTGCTCCGATTTCGATGATTGATACCTCTATCAATAGGCGTTGAGACCTGTAATTGTCACACAAACGGCCATTTGGATCGGTCGAATATTTCTACACAGTTTTTGGAAAATTCAATTTTTTGAAAATCAACTGAACTATAGCCCACAAATTCAGAGCCAAAAAATTCGAAAATCTGCAAATGTGCTCCGATTTCGATGATTGATACCTCTATCAATAGGCGTTGAGACCTGTAATTGTCACACAAACGGCCATTTGGATCGGTGGAATATTTCTACACATTTTTTGGAAAATTCAATTTTTTTGAAAATCAACTGAACTATAGCCCACAAATTCAGAGCCAAAAAATTCGAAAATCTGCAAATGTGCTCCGATTTCGATGATTGATACCTCTATCAATAGGCGTTGAGACCTGTAATTGTCATACAAACGGCCATTTGGATCGGTCGAATATTTCTACACATTTTGAGGAAAATTCAATTTTTTTGAAAATCGGCTGAACTATAGGGCACAAATTCAGAGCCACAAAAATCGAAAATCTGTAAATGTGCTCCGATTTCGATGATTGATACCTCTATCAATAGGCGTTGAGACCTGTAATTGTCATACAAACGGCCATTTGGATCGGTCGAATATTTCTACACGTTTTGTGGAAAATTCAATTTTTTTGAAAATCAGCTGAACTATAGCCCACAAATTCAGAGCCAAAAAATTCGAAAATCTGCAAATGTGCTCCGATTTCGATGATAGATACCTCTATCAATAGGCGTTGAGACCTGTAATTGTCACACAAACGGCCATTTGGATCGGTGGAATATTTCTACACATTTTGTGGAAAATTCAATTTTTTGAAAATCAACTGAACCATTGCCCACAAATTCAGAGCCAAAAAATTTGAAAATCTGCAAATGTGCTCCGATTTCGATGATTGATACCTCTATCAATAGGCGTTGAGACCTGTAATTGTCATACAAACGGCCATTTGGATCGGTCGAATACTTCTACACATTTTTTGGAAAATTCAATTTTTTTGAAAATCAACTGAACTATAGCCCACAAATTCAGAGCCAAAAAATTCGAAAATCTGCAAATGTGCTCCGATTTCGATGATTGATACCTCTATCAATAGGCGTTGAGACCTGTAATTGTCATACAAACGGCCATTTGGATCGGTCGAATACTTCTACACATTTTTTGGAAAATTCAATTTTTTTCCAAATCAACTGAACTATAGCCCACAAATTCAGAGCCAAAAAATTCGAAAATCTGCAAATGTGCTCCGATTTCGATGATTGATACCTCTATCAATAGGCGTTGAGACCTGTAATTGTCACACAAACGGCCATTTGGATCGGTCGAATATTTCTACACATTTTTTGGAAAATTCAATTTTTTGAAAATCAACTGAACCATTGCCCACAAATTCAGAGCCAAAAAATTTGAAAATCTGCAAATGTGCTCCGATTTCGATGATTGATACCTCTATCAATAGGCGTTGAGACCTGTAATTGTCATACAAACGGCCATTTGGATCGGTCGAATACTTCTACACATTTTTTGGAAAATTCAATTTTTTGAAAATAAACTGAACTATAGCCCACAAATTCAGAGCCAAAAAATTCGAAAATCTGCTAATGTGCTCCGATTTCGATGATTGATACCTCTATCAATAGGCGTTGAGACCTGTAATTGTCACACAAACGGCCATTTGGATCGGTCGAATATTTCTACACATTTTTTGGAAAATTCAATTTTTTGAAAATCAACTGAACTATAGCCCACAAATTCAGAGCCAAAAAATTCGAAAATCTGCAAATGTGCTCCGATTTCGATGATTGATACCTCTATCAATAGGCGTTGAGACCTGTAATTGTCACACAAACGGCCATTTGGATCGGTGGAATATTTCTACACATTTTGTGGAAAATTCAATTTTTTGAAAATCAACTGAACCATTGCCCACAAATTCAGAGCCAAAAAATTTGAAAATCTGCAAATGTGCTCCGATTTCGATGATTGATACCTCTATCAATAGGCGTTGAGACCTGTAATTGTCATACAAACGGCCATTTGGATCGGTCGAATACTTCTACACATTTTTTGGAAAATTCAATTTTTTGAAAATCAACTGAACTATAGCCCACAAATTCAGAGCCAAAAAATTCGAAAATCTGCAAATGTGCTCCGATTTCGATGATTGATACCTCTATCAATAGGCGTTGAGACCTGTAATTGTCACACAAACGGCCATTTGGATCGGTGGAATATTTCTACACATTTTTTGGAAAATTCAATTTTTTGAAAATCAACTGAACTATAGCCCACAAATTCAGAGCCAAAAAATTCGAAAATCTGCAAATGTGCTCCGATTTCGATGATTGATACCTCTATCAATAGGCGTTGAGACCTGTAATTGTCACACAAACGGCCATTTGGATCGGTGGAATATTTCTACACATTTTGTGGAAAATTCAATTTTTTGAAAATCAACTGAACCATTGCCCACAAATTCAGAGCCAAAAAATTTGAAAATCTGCAAATGTGCTCCGATTTCGATGATTGATACCTCTATCAATAGGCGTTGAGACCTGTAATTGTCATACAAACGGCCATTTGGATCGGTCGAATACTTCTACACATTTTTTGGAAAATTCAATTTTTTTGAAAATCAACTGAACTATAGCCCACAAATTCAGAGCCAAAAAATTCGAAAATCTGCAAATGTGCTCCGATTTCGATGATTGATACCTCTATCAATAGGCGTTGAGACCTGTAATTGTCATACAAACGGCCATTTGGATCGGTCGAATACTTCTACACATTTTTTGGAAAATTCAATTTTTTTCCAAATCAACTGAACTATAGCCCACAAATTCAGAGCCAAAAAATTCGAAAATCTGCAAATGTGCTCCGATTTCGATGATTGATACCTCTATCAATAGGCGTTGAGACCTGTAATTGTCACACAAACGGCCATTTGGATCGGTCGAATATTTCTACACATTTTTTGGAAAATTCAATTTTTTTAAAATCAACTGAACTATAGCCCACAAATTCAGAGCCAAAAAATTTGAAAATCTGCAAATGTGCTCCGATTTCGATGATTGATACCTCTATCAATAGGCGTTGAGACCTGTAATTGTCACACAAACGGCCATTTGGATCGGTCGAATATTTCTACACATTTTTTGGAAAATTCAATTTTTTTCCAAATCAACTGAACTATAGCCCACAAATTCAGAGCCAAAAAATTCGAAAATCTGCAAATGTGCTCCGATTTCGATGATTGATACGTTTACCAATAGGTGTTGAGACCTGTAATTGTCAAACAAACGGCCATTTGGATCGGTCGAATATTTCTACACGTTTTGTGGAAAATTCAATTTTTTTGAAAATCAACTGAACTATAGCCCACAAATTCAGAGCCAAAAAATTCGAAAATCTGCAAATGTGCTCCGATTTCGATGATTGATACCTCTATCAATAGGCGTTGAGACCTGTAATTGTCACACAAACGGCCATTTGGATCGGTGGAATATTTCTACACATTTTTTGGAAAATTCAATTTTTTGAAAATCAACTGAACTATAGCCCACAAATTCAGAGCCAAAAAATTCGAAAATCTGCAAATGTGCTCCGATTTCGATGATTGATACCTCTATCAATAGGCGTTGAGACCTGTAATTGTCACACAAACGGCCATTTGGATCGGTGGAATATTTCTACACATTTTTTGGAAAATTCAATTTTTTGAAAATCAACTGAACTATAGCCCACAAATTCAGAGCCAAAAAATTCGAAAATCTGCAAATGTGCTCCGATTTCGATGATTGACACCTCTATCAATAGGCGTTGAGACCTGTAATTGTCACACAAACAGCCATTTGGATCGGTCGAATATTTCTACACATTTTTTGGAAAATTCAATTTTTTGAAAATCAACTGAACTATAGCCCACAAATTCAGAGCCAAAAAATTCGAAAATCTGCAAATGTGCTCCGATTTCGATGATTGATACCTCTATCAATAGGCGTTGAGACCTGTAATTGTCACACAAACGGCCATTTGGATCGGTGGAATATTTCTACACATTTTGTGGAAAATTCAATTTTTTGAAAATCAACTGAACCATTGCCCACAAATTCAGAGCCAAAAAATTTGAAAATCTGCAAATGTGCTCCGATTTCGATGATTGATACCTCTATCAATAGGCGTTGAGACCTGTAATTGTCATACAAACGGCCATTTGGATCGGTCGAATACTTCTACACATTTTTTGGAAAATTCAATTTTTTGAAAATCAACTGAACTATAGCCCACAAATTCAGAGCCAAAAAATTCGAAAATCTGCAAATGTGCTCCGATTTCGATGATTGATACCTCTATCAATAGGCGTTGAGACCTGTAATTGTCACACAAACGGCCATTTGGATCGGTCGAATATTTCTACACATTTTTTGGAAAATTCAATTTTTTGAAAATCAACTGAACTATAGCCCACAAATTCAGAGCCAAAAAATTCGAAAATCTGCAAATGTGCTCCGATTTCGATGATTGATACCTCTATCAATAGGCGTTGAGACCTGTAATTGTCACACAAACGGCCATTTGGATCGGTGGAATATTTCTACACATTTTGTGGAAAATTCAATTTTTTGAAAATCAACTGAACCATTGCCCACAAATTCAGAGCCAAAAAATTTGAAAATCTGCAAATGTGCTCCGATTTCGATGATTGATACCTCTATCAATAGGCGTTGAGACCTGTAATTGTCATACAAACGGCCATTTGGATCGGTCGAATACTTCTACACATTTTTTGGAAAATTCAATTTTTTGAAAATCAACTGAACTATAGCCCACAAATTCAGAGCCAAAAAATTCGAAAATCTGCAAATGTGCTCCGATTTCGATGATTGATACCTCTATCAATAGGCGTTGAGACCTGTAATTGTCACACAAACGGCCATTTGGATCGGTGGAATATTTCTACACATTTTTTGGAAAATTCAATTTTTTGAAAATCAACTGAACTATAGCCCACAAATTCAGAGCCAAAAAATTCGAAAATCTGCAAATGTGCTCCGATTTCGATGATTGATACCTCTATCAATAGGCGTTGAGACCTGTAATTGTCACACAAACGGCCATTTGGATCGGTGGAATATTTCTACACATTTTGTGGAAAATTCAATTTTTTGAAAATCAACTGAACCATTGCCCACAAATTCAGAGCCAAAAAATTTGAAAATCTGCAAATGTGCTCCGATTTCGATGATTGATACCTCTATCAATAGGCGTTGAGACCTGTAATTGTCATACAAACGGCCATTTGGATCGGTCGAATACTTCTACACATTTTTTGGAAAATTCAATTTTTTTGAAAATCAACTGAACTATAGCCCACAAATTCAGAGCCAAAAAATTCGAAAATCTGCAAATGTGCTCCGATTTCGATGATTGATACCTCTATCAATAGGCGTTGAGACCTGTAATTGTCATACAAACGGCCATTTGGATCGGTCGAATACTTCTACACATTTTTTGGAAAATTCAATTTTTTTGAAAATCAACTGAACTATAGCCCACAAATTCAGAGCCAAAAAATTCGAAAATCTGCAAATGTGCTCCGATTTCGATGATTGATACCTCTATCAATAGGCGTTGAGACCTGTAATTGTCACACAAACGGCCATTTGGATCGGTCGAATATTTCTACACATTTTTTGGAAAATTCAATTTTTTTAAAATCAACTGAACTATAATAGCCCACAAATTCAGAGCCAAAAAATTTGAAAATCTGCAAATGTGCTCCGATTTCGATGATTGATACCTCTATGCTCTATCAATAGGCGTTGAGACCTGTAATTGTCACACAAACGGCCATTTGGATCGGTCGAATATTTCTACACATTTTTTGGAAAATTCAATTTTTTTCCAAATCAACTGAACTATAGCCCACAAATTCAGAGCCAAAAAATTCGAAAATCTGCAAATGTGCTCCGATTTCGATGATTGATACGTTTACCAATAGGTGTTGAGACCTGTAATTGTCAAACAAACGGCCATTTGGATCGGTCGAATATTTCTACACGTTTTGTGGAAAATTCAATTTTTTTGAAAATCAACTGAACTATAGCCCACAAATTCAGAGCCAAAAAATTCGAAAATCTGCAAATGTGCTCCGATTTCGATGATTGATACCTCTATCAATAGGCGTTGAGACCTGTAATTGTCACACAAACGGCCATTTGGATCGGTGGAATATTTCTACACATTTTTTGGAAAATTCAATTTTTTGAAAATCAACTGAACTATAGCCCACAAATTCAGAGCCAAAAAATTCGAAAATCTGCAAATGTGCTCCGATTTCGATGATTGATACCTCTATCAATAGGCGTTGAGACCTGTAATTGTCACACAAACGGCCATTTGGATCGGTGGAATATTTCTACACATTTTTTGGAAAATTCAATTTTTTCCAAATCAACTGAACTATAGCCCACAAATTCAGAGCCAAAAAATTCGAAAATCTGCAAATGTGCTCCGATTTCGATGATTGATACCTCTATCAATAGGCGTTGAGACCTGTAATTGTCATACAAACGGCCATTTGGATCGGTCGAATACTTCTACACATTTTTTGGAAAATTCAATTTTTTTCCAAATCAACTGAACTATAGCCCACAAATTCAGAGCCAAAAATTCGAAAATCTGCAAATGTGCTCCGATTTCGATGATTGATACCTCTATCAATAGGCGTTGAGACCTGTAATTGTCACACAAACGGCCATTTGGATCGGTGGAATATTTCTACACATTTTTTGGAAAATTCAATTTTTTGAAAATCAACTGAACTATAGCCCACAAATTCAGAGCCAAAAAATTCGAAAATCTGCAAATGTGCTCCGATTTCGATGATTGATACCTCTATCAATAGGCGTTGAGACCTGTAATTGTCACACAAACGGCCATTTGGATCGGTGGAATATTTCTACACATTTTGTGGAAAATTCAATTTTTTGAAAATCAACTGAACCATTGCCCACAAATTCAGAGCCAAAAAATTTGAAAATCTGCAAATGTGCTCCGATTTCGATGATTGATACCTCTATCAATAGGCGTTGAGACCTGTAATTGTCATACAAACGGCCATTTGGATCGGTCGAATACTTCTACACATTTTTTGGAAAATTCAATTTTTTTGAAAATCAACTGAACTATAGCCCACAAATTCAGAGCCAAAAAATTCTAAAATCTGCAAATGTGCTCCGATTTCGATGATTGATACCTCTATCAATAGGCGTTGAGACCTGTAATTGTCATACAAACGGCCATTTGGATCGGTCGAATACTTCTACACATTTTTTGGAAAATTCAATTTTTTTCCAAATCAACTGAACTATAGCCCACAAATTCAGAGCCAAAAAATTCGAAAATCTGCAAATGTGCTCCGATTTCGATGATTGATACCTCTATCAATAGGCGTTGAGACCTGTAATTGTCACACAAACGGCCATTTGGATCGGTCGAATATTTCTACACATTTTTTGGAAAATTCAATTTTTTTAAAATCAACTGAACTATAGCCCACAAATTCAGAGCCAAAAAATTCGAAAATCTGCAAATGTGCTCCGATTTCGATGATTGATACGTTTACCAATAGGTGTTGAGACCTGTAATTGTCAAACAAACGGCCATTTGGATCGGTCGAATATTTCTACACGTTTTGTGGAAAATTCAATTTTTTTGAAAATCAACTGAACTATAGCCCACAAATTCAGAGCCAAAAAATTCGAAAATCTGCAAATGTGCTCCGATTTCGATGATTGATACCTCTATCAATAGGCGTTGAGACCTGTAATTGTCACACAAACGGCCATTTGGATCGGTGGAATATTTCTACACATTTTTTGGAAAATTCAATTTTTTGAAAATCAACTGAACTATAGCCCACAAATTCAGAGCCAAAAAATTCGAAAATCTGCAAATGTGCTCCGATTTCGATGATTGATACCTCTATCAATAGGCGTTGAGACCTGTAATTGTCACACAAACGGCCATTTGGATCGGTGGAATATTTCTACACATTTTTTGGAAAATTCAATTTTTTTCCAAATCAACTGAACTATAGCCCACAAATTCAGAGCCAAAAAATTCGAAAATCTGCAAATGTGCTCCGATTTCGATGATTGATACGTTTACCAATAGGTGTTGAGACCTGTAATTGTCACACAAACGGCCATTTGGATCGGTGGAATATTTCTACACATTTTTTGGAAAATTCAATTTTTTGAAAATCAACTGAACTATAGCCCACAAATTCAGAGCCAAAAAATTCGAAAATCTGCAAATGTGCTCCGATTTCGATGATTGATACCTCTATCAATAGGCGTTGAGACCTGTAATTGTCACACAAACGGCCATTTGGATCGGTGGAATATTTCTACACATTTTTTGGAAAATTCAATTTTTTTCCAAATCAACTGAACTATAGCCCACAAATTCAGAGCCAAAAAATTCGAAAATCTGCAAATGTGCTCCGATTTCGATGATTGATACCTCTATCAATAGGCGTTGAGACCTGTAATTGTCACACAAACGGCCATTTGGATCGGTGGAATATTTCTACACATTTTTTGGAAAATTCAATTTTTTTCCAAATCAACTGAACTATAGCCCACAAATTCAGAGCCAAAAAATTCGAAAATCTGCAAATGTGCTCCGATTTCGATGATTGATACCTCTATCAATAGGCGTTGAGACCTGTAATTGTCACACAAACGGCCATTTGGATCGGTGGAATATTTCTACACATTTTTTGGAAAATTCAATTTTTTGAAAATCAACTGAACTATAGCCCACAAATTCAGAGCCAAAAAATTCGAAAATCTGCAAATGTGCTCCGATTTCGATGATTGATACCTCTATCAATAGGCGTTGAGACCTGTAATTGTCACACAAACGGCCATTTGGATCGGTCGAATATTTCTACACATTTTTTGGAAAATTCAATTTTTTTCCAAATCAACTGAACTATAGCCCACAAATTCAGAGCCAAAAAATTCGAAAATCTGCAAATGTGCTCCGATTTCGATGATTGATACGTTTACCAATAGGTGTTGAGACCTGTAATTGTCAAACAAACGGCCATTTGGATCGGTCGAATATTTCTACACGTTTTGTGGAAAATTCAATTTTTTTGAAAATCAACTGAACTATAGCCCACAAATTCAGAGCCAAAAAATTCGAAAATCTGCAAATGTGCTCCGATTTCGATGATTGATACCTCTATCAATAGGCGTTGAGACCTGTAATTGTCACACAAACGGCCATTTGGATCGGTGGAATATTTCTACACATTTTTTGGAAAATTCAATTTTTTGAAAATCAACTGAACTATAGCCCACAAATTCAGAGCCAAAAAATTCGAAAATCTGCAAATGTGCTCCGATTTCGATGATTGATACCTCTATCAATAGGCGTTGAGACCTGTAATTGTCACACAAACGGCCATTTGGATCGGTGGAATATTTCTACACATTTTTTGGAAAATTCAATTTTTTGAAAATCAACTGAACCATTGCCCACAAATTCAGAGCCAAAAAATTTGAAAATCTGCAAATGTGCTCCGATTTCGATGATTGATACCTCTATCAATAGGCGTTGAGACCTGTAATTGTCATACAAACGGCCATTTGGATCGGTCGAATACTTCTACACATTTTTTGGAAAATTCAATTTTTTTCCAAATCAACTGAACTATAGCCCACAAATTCAGAGCCAAAAAATTCGAAAATCTGCAAATGTGCTCCGATTTCGATGATTGATACCTCTATCAATAGGCGTTGAGACCTGTAATTGTCACACAAACGGCCATTTGGATCGGTCGAATATTTCTACACATTTTTTGGAAAATTCAATTTTTTTAAAATCAACTGAACTATAGCCCACAAATTCAGAGCCAAAAAATTTGAAAATCTGCAAATGTGCTCCGATTTCGATGATTGATACCTCTATCAATAGGCGTTGAGACCTGTAATTGTCACACAAACGGCCATTTGGATCGGTCGAATATTTCTACACATTTTTTGGAAAATTCAATTTTTTTCCAAATCAACTGAACTATAGCCCACAAATTCAGAGCCAAAAAATTCGAAAATCTGCAAATGTGCTCCGATTTCGATGATTGATACGTTTACCAATAGGTGTTGAGACCTGTAATTGTCAAACAAACGGCCATTTGGATCGGTCGAATATTTCTACACGTTTTGTGGAAAATTCAATTTTTTTGAAAATCAACTGAACTATAGCCCACAAATTCAGAGCCAAAAAATTCGAAAATCTGCAAATGTGCTCCGATTTCGATGATTGATACCTCTATCAATAGGCGTTGAGACCTGTAATTGTCACACAAACGGCCATTTGGATCGGTGGAATATTTCTACACATTTTTTGGAAAATTCAATTTTTTGAAAATCAACTGAACTATAGCCCACAAATTCAGAGCCAAAAAATTCGAAAATCTGCAAATGTGCTCCGATTTCGATGATTGATACCTCTATCAATAGGCGTTGAGACCTGTAATTGTCACACAAACGGCCATTTGGATCGGTGGAATATTTCTACACATTTTTTGGAAAATTCAATTTTTTGAAAATCAACTGAACTATAGCCCACAAATTCAGAGCCAAAAAATTCGAAAATCTGCAAATGTGCTCCGATTTCGATGATTGATACCTCTATCAATAGGCGTTGAGACCTGTAATTGTCACACAAACGGCCATTTGGATCGGTGGAATATTTCTACACATTTTGTGGAAAATTCAATTTTTTGAAAATCAACTGAACCATTGCCCACAAATTCAGAGCCAAAAAATTTGAAAATCTGCAAATGTGCTCCGATTTCGATGATTGATACCTCTATCAATAGGCGTTGAGACCTGTAATTGTCATACAAACGGCCATTTGGATCGGTCGAATACTTCTACACATTTTTTGGAAAATTGAATTTTTTTGAAAATCAACTGAACTATAGCCCACAAATTCAGAGCCAAAAAATTCGAAAATCTGCAAATGTGCTCCGATTTCGATGATTGATACCTCTATCAATAGGCGTTGAGACCTGTAATTGTCATACAAACGGCCATTTGGATCGGTCGAATACTTCTACACATTTTTTGGAAAATTCAATTTTTTTCCAAATCAACTGAACTATAGCCCACAAATTCAGAGCCAAAAAATTCGAAAATCTGCAAATGTGCTCCGATTTCGATGATTGATACCTCTATCAATAGGCGTTGAGACCTGTAATTGTCACACAAACGGCCATTTGGATCGGTCGAATATTTCTACACATTTTTTGGAAAATTCAATTTTTTTAAAATCAACTGAACTATAGCCCACAAATTCAGAGCCAAAAAATTTGAAAATCTGCAAATGTGCTCCGATTTCGATGATTGATACCTCTATCAATAGGCGTTGAGACCTGTAATTGTCACACAAACGGCCATTTGGATCGGTCGAATATTTCTACACATTTTTTGGAAAATTCAATTTTTTTCCAAATCAACTGAACTATAGCCCACAAATTCAGAGCCAAAAAATTCGAAAATCTGCAAATGTGCTCCGATTTCGATGATTGATACGTTTACCAATAGGTGTTGAGACCTGTAATTGTCAAACAAACGGCCATTTGGATCGGTCGAATATTTCTACACGTTTTGTGGAAAATTCAATTTTTTTGAAAATCAACTGAACTATAGCCCACAAATTCAGAGCCAAAAAATTCGAAAATCTGCAAATGTGCTCCGATTTCGATGATTGATACCTCTATCAATAGGCGTTGAGACCTGTAATTGTCACACAAACGGCCATTTGGATCGGTGGAATATTTCTACACATTTTTTGGAAAATTCAATTTTTTGAAAATCAACTGAACTATAGCCCACAAATTCAGAGCCAAAAAATTCGAAAATCTGCAAATGTGCTCCGATTTCGATGATTGATACCTCTATCAATAGGCGTTGAGACCTGTAATTGTCACACAAACGGCCATTTGGATCGGTCGAATATTTCTACACATTTTTTGGAAAATTCAATTTTTTGAAAATCAACTGAACTATAGCCCACAAATTCAGAGCCAAAAAATTCGAAAATCTGCAAATGTGCTCCGATTTCGATGATTGATACCTCTATCAATAGGCGTTGAGACCTGTAATTGTCACACAAACGGCCATTTGGATCGGTGGAATATTTCTACACATTTTGTGGAAAATTCAATTTTTTGAAAATCAACTGAACCATTGCCCACAAATTCAGAGCCAAAAAATTTGAAAATCTGCAAATGTGCTCCGATTTCGATGATTGATACCTCTATCAATAGGCGTTGAGACCTGTAATTGTCATACAAACGGCCATTTGGATCGGTCGAATACTTCTACACATTTTTTGGAAAATTCAATTTTTTGAAAATCAACTGAACTATAGCCCACAAATTCAGAGCCAAAAAATTCGAAAATCTGCAAATGTGCTCCGATTTCGATGATTGATACCTCTATCAATAGGCGTTGAGACCTGTAATTGTCACACAAACGGCCATTTGGATCGGTCGAATATTTCTACACATTTTGTGGAAAATTCAATTTTTTGAAAATCAACTGAACTATAGCCCACAAATTCAGAGCCAAAAAATTCGAAAATCTGCAAATGTGCTCCGATTTCGATGATTGATACCTCTATCAATAGGCGTTGAGACCTGTAATTGTCACACAAACGGCCATTTGGATCGGTGGAATATTTCTACACATTTTGTGGAAAATTCAATTTTTTGAAAATCAACTGAACTATAGCCCACAAATTCAGAGCCAAAAAATTCGAAAATCTGCAAATGTGCTCCGATTTCGATGATTGATACCTCTATCAATAGGCGTTGAGACCTGTAATTGTCATACAAACGGCCATTTGGATCGGTCGAATACTTCTACACATTTTTTGGAAAATTCAATTTTTTTCCAAATCAACTGAACTATAGCCCACAAATTCAGAGCCAAAAAATTCGAAAATCTGCAAATGTGCTCCGATTTCGATGATTGATACCTCTATCAATAGGCGTTGAGACCTGTAATTGTCACACAAACGGCCATTTGGATCGGTCGAATATTTCTACACATTTTTTGGAAAATTCAATTTTTTTAAAATCAACTGAACTATAGCCCACAAATTCAGAGCCAAAAAATTTGAAAATCTGCAAATGTGCTCCGATTTCGATGATTGATACCTCTATCAATAGGCGTTGAGACCTGTAATTGTCACACAAACGGCCATTTGGATCGGTCGAATATTTCTACACATTTTTTGGAAAATTCAATTTTTTTCCAAATCAACTGAACTATAGCCCACAAATTCAGAGCCAAAAAATTCGAAAATCTGCAAATGTGCTCCGATTTCGATGATTGATACGTTTACCAATAGGTGTTGAGACCTGTAATTGTCAAACAAACGGCCATTTGGATCGGTCGAATATTTCTACACGTTTTGTGGAAAATTCAATTTTTTTGAAAATCAACTGAACTATAGCCCACAAATTCAGAGCCAAAAAATTCGAAAATCTGCAAATGTGCTCCGATTTCGATGATTGATACCTCTATCAATAGGCGTTGAGACCTGTAATTGTCACACAAACGGCCATTTGGATCGGTGGAATATTTCTACACATTTTTTGGAAAATTCAATTTTTTGAAAATCAACTGAACTATAGCCCACAAATTCAGAGCCAAAAAATTCGAAAATCTGCAAATGTGCTCCGATTTCGATGATTGATACCTCTATCAATAGGCGTTGAGACCTGTAATTGTCACACAAACGGCCATTTGGATCGGTGGAATATTTCTACACATTTTTTGGAAAATTCAATTTTTTGAAAATCAACTGAACTATAGCCCACAAATTCAGAGCCAAAAAATTCGAAAATCTGCAAATGTGCTCCGATTTCGATGATTGATACCTCTATCAATAGGCGTTGAGACCTGTAATTGTCATACAAACGGCCATTTGGATCGGTGGAATATTTCTACACATTTTTTGGAAAATTCAATTTTTTGAAAATCAACTGAACTATAGCCCACAAATTCAGAGCCAAAAAATTCGAAAATCTGCAAATGTGCTCCGATTTCGATGATTGATACCTCTATCAATAGGCGTTGAGACCTGTAATTGTCACACAAACGGACATTTGGATCGGTGGAATATTTCTACACATTTTGTGGAAAATTCAATTTTTTGAAAATCAACTGAACTATAGCCCACAAATTCAGAGCCAAAAAATTCGAAAATCTGCAAATGTGCTCCGATTTCGATGATTGATACCTCTATCAATAGGCGTTGAGACCTGTAATTGTCATACAAACGGCCATTTGGATCGGTCGAATACTTCTACACATTTTTTGGAAAATTCAATTTTTTTCCAAATCAACTGAACTATAGCCCACAAATTCAGAGCCAAAAAATTCGAAAATCTGCAAATGTGCTCCGATTTCGATGATTGATACCTCTATCAATAGGCGTTGAGACCTGTAATTGTCACACAAACGGCCATTTGGATCGGTGGAATATTTCTACACATTTTGTGGAAAATTCAATTTTTTGAAAATCAACTGAACTATAGCCCACAAATTCAGAGCCAAAAAATTCGAAAATCTGCAAATGTGCTCCGATTTCGATGATTGATACCTCTATCAATAGGCGTTGAGACCTGTAATTGTCATACAAACGGCCATTTGGATCGGTCGAATACTTCTACACATTTTTTGGAAAATTCAATTTTTTTCCAAATCAACTGAACTATAGCCCACAAATTCAGAGCCAAAAAATTCGAAAATCTGCAAATGTGCTCCGATTTCGATGATTGATACCTCTATCAATAGGCGTTGAGACCTGTAATTGTCACACAAACGGCCATTTGGATCGGTCGAATATTTCTACACATTTTTTGGAAAATTCAATTTTTTTAAAATCAACTGAACTATAGCCCACAAATTCAGAGCCAAAAAATTTGAAAATCTGCAAATGTGCTCCGATTTCGATGATTGATACCTCTATCAATAGGCGTTGAGACCTGTAATTGTCACACAAACGGCCATTTGGATCGGTCGAATATTTCTACACATTTTTTGGAAAATTCAATTTTTTGAAAATCAACTGAACAATAGCCCACAAATTCAGAGCCAAAAAATTCGAAAATCTGCAAATGTGCTCCGATTTCGATGATTGATACCTCTATCAATAGGCGTTGAGACCTGTAATTGTCATACAAACGGCCATTTGGATCGGTCGAATACTTCTACACATTTTTTGGAAAATTCAATTTTTTTCCAAATCAACTGAACTATAGCCCACAAATTCAGAGCCAAAAAATTCGAAAATCTGCAAATGTGCTCCGATTTCGATGATTGATACCTCTATCAATAGGCGTTGAGACCTGTAATTGTCACACAAACGGCCATTTGGATCGGTGGAATATTTCTACACATTTTGTGGAAAATTCAATTTTTTGAAAATCAACTGAACTATAGCCCACAAATTCAGAGCCAAAAAATTCGAAAATCTGCAAATGTGCTCCGATTTCGATGATTGATACCTCTATCAATAGGCGTTGAGACCTGTAATTGTCATACAAACGGCCATTTGGATCGGTCGAATACTTCTACACATTTTTTGGAAAATTCAATTTTTTCCAAATCAACTGAACTATAGCCCACAAATTCAGAGCCAAAAAATTCGAAAATCTGCAAATGTGCTCCGATTTCGATGATTGATACCTCTATCAATAGGCGTTGAGACCTGTAATTGTCACACAAACGGCCATTTGGATCGGTGGAATATTTCTACACATTTTGTGGAAAATTCAATTTTTTGAAAATCAACTGAACTATAGCCCACAAATTCAGAGCCAAAAAATTCGAAAATCTGCAAATGTGCTCCGATTTCGATGATTGATACCTCTATCAATAGGCGTTGAGACCTGTAATTGTCACACAAACGGCCATTTGGATCGGTCGAATATTTCTACACATTTTTTGGAAAATTCAATTTTTTGAAAATCAACTGAACTATAGCCCACAAATTCAGAGCCAAAAAATTCGAAAATCTGCAAATGTGCTCCGATTTCGATGATTGATACCTCTATCAATAGGCGTTGAGACCTGTAATTGTCATACAAACGGCCATTTGGATCGGTCGAATACTTCTACACATTTTTTGGAAAATTCAATTTTTTTCCAAATCAACTGAACTATAGCCCACAAATTCAGAGCCAAAAAATTCGAAAATCTGCAAATGTGCTCCGATTTCGATGATTGATACCTCTATCAATAGGCGTTGAGACCTGTAATTGTCACACAAACGGCCATTTGGATCGGTGGAATATTTCTACACATTTTGTGGAAAATTCAATTTTTTGAAAATCAACTGAACTATAGCCCACAAATTCAGAGCCAAAAAATTCGAAAATCTGCAAATGTGCTCCGATTTCGATGATTGATACCTCTATCAATAGGCGTTGAGACCTGTAATTGTCATACAAACGGCCATTTGGATCGGTCGAATACTTCTACACATTTTTTGGAAAATTCAATTTTTTTCCAAATCAACTGAACTATAGCCCACAAATTCAGAGCCAAAAAATTCGAAAATCTGCAAATGTGCTCCGATTTCGATGATTGATACCTCTATCAATAGGCGTTGAGACCTGTAATTGTCACACAAACGGCCATTTGGATCGGTCGAATATTTCTACACATTTTTTGGAAAATTCAATTTTTTTAAAATCAACTGAACTATAGCCCACAAATTCAGAGCCAAAAAATTTGAAAATCTGCAAATGTGCTCCGATTTCGATGATTGATACGTTTACCAATAGGTGTTGAGACCTGTAATTGTCAAACAAACGGCCATTTGGATCGGTCGAATATTTCTACACGTTTTGTGGAAAATTCAATTTTTTTGAAAATCAACTGAACTATAGCCCACAAATTCAGAGCCAAAAAATTCGAAAATCTGCAAATGTGCTCCGATTTCGATGATTGATACCTCTATCAATAGGCGTTGAGACCTGTAATTGTCACACAAACGGCCATTTGGATCGGTCGAATATTTCTACACATTTTTTGGAAAATTCAATTTTTTTCCAAATCAACTGAACTATAGCCCACAAATTCAGAGCCAAAAAATTCGAAAATCTGCAAATGTGCTCCGATTTCGATGATTGATACGTTTACCAATAGGTGTTGAGACCTGTAATTGTCAAACAAACGGCCATTTGGATCGGTCGAATATTTCTACACGTTTTGTGGAAAATTCAATTTTTTTGAAAATCAACTGAACTATAGCCCACAAATTCAGAGCCAAAAAATTCGAAAATCTGCAAATGTGCTCCGATTTCGATGATTGATACCTCTATCAATAGGCGTTGAGACCTGTAATTGTCACACAAACGGCCATTTGGATCGGTGGAATATTTCTACACATTTTTTGGAAAATTCAATTTTTTGAAAATCAACTGAACTATAGCCCACAAATTCAGAGCCAAAAAATTCGAAAATCTGCAAATGTGCTCCGATTTCGATGATTGATACCTCTATCAATAGGCGTTGAGACCTGTAATTGTCACACAAACGGCCATTTGGATCGGTGGAATATTTCTACACATTTTTTGGAAAATTCAATTTTTTGAAAATCAACTGAACTATAGCCCACAAATTCAGAGCCAAAAAATTCGAAAATCTGCAAATGTGCTCCGATTTCGATGATTGATACCTCTATCAATAGGCGTTGAGACCTGTAATTGTCATACAAACGGCCATTTGGATCGGTGGAATATTTCTACACATTTTTTGGAAAATTCAATTTTTTGAAAATCAACTGAACTATAGCCCACAAATTCAGAGCCAAAAAATTCGAAAATCTGCAAATGTGCTCCGATTTCGATGATTGATACCTCTATCAATAGGCGTTGAGACCTGTAATTGTCACACAAACGGCCATTTGGATCGGTGGAATATTTCTACACATTTTTTGGAAAATTCAATTTTTTGAAAATCAACTGAACTATAGCCCACAAATTCAGAGCCAAAAAATTCGAAAATCTGCAAATGTGCTCCGATTTCGATGATTGATACCTCTATCAATAGGCGTTGAGACCTGTAATTGTCACACAAACGGCCATTTGGATCGGTGGAATATTTCTACACATTTTGTGGAAAATTCAATTTTTTGAAAATCAACTGAACCATTGCCCACAAATTCAGAGCCAAAAAATTTGAAAATCTGCAAATGTGCTCCGATTTCGATGATTGATACCTCTATCAATAGGCGTTGAGACCTGTAATTGTCACACAAACGGCCATTTGGATCGGTGGAATATTTCTACACATTTTTTGGAAAATTCAATTTTTTGAAAATCAACTGAACTATAGCCCACAAATTCAGAGCCAAAAAATTCGAAAATCTGCAAATGTGCTCCGATTTCGATGATTGATACCTCTATCAATAGGCGTTGAGACCTGTAATTGTCACACAAACGGCCATTTGGATCGGTGGAATATTTCTACACATTTTTTGGAAAATTCAATTTTTTGAAAATCAACTGAACTATAGCCCACAAATTCAGAGCCAAAAAATTCGAAAATCTGCAAATGTGCTCCGATTTCGATGATTGATACCTCTATCAATAGGCGTTGAGACCTGTAATTGTCATACAAACGGCCATTTGGATCGGTGGAATATTTCTACACATTTTTTGGAAAATTCAATTTTTTGAAAATCAACTGAACTATAGCCCACAAATTCAGAGCCAAAAAATTCGAAAATCTGCAAATGTGCTCCGATTTCGATGATTGATACCTCTATCAATAGGCGTTGAGACCTGTAATTGTCATACAAACGGCCATTTGGATCGGTCGAATACTTCTACACATTTTTTGGAAAATTCAATTTTTTTGAAAATCAACTGAACTATAGCCCACAAATTCAGAGCCAAAAAATTCGAAAATCTGCAAATGTGCTCCGATTTCGATGATTGATACCTCTATCAATAGGCGTTGAGACCTGTAATTGTCATACAAACGGCCATTTGGATCGGTCGAATACTTCTACACATTTTTTGGAAAATTCAATTTTTTTGAAAATCAACTGAACTATAGCCCACAAATTCAGAGCCAAAAAATTCGAAAATCTGCAAATGTGCTCCGATTTCGATGATTGATACCTCTATCAATAGGCGTTGAGACCTGTAATTGTCATACAAACGGCCATTTGGATCGGTGGAATATTTCTACACATTTTTTGGAAAATTCAATTTTTTGAAAATCAACTGAACTATAGCCCACAAATTCAGAGCCAAAAAATTCGAAAATCTGCAAATGTGCTCCGATTTCGATGATTGATACCTCTATCAATAGGCGTTGAGACCTGTAATTGTCACACAAACGGCCATTTGGATCGGTGGAATATTTCTACACATTTTTTGGAAAATTCAATTTTTTGAAAATCAACTGAACTATAGCCCACAAATTCAGAGCCAAAAAATTCGAAAATCTGCAAATGTGCTCCGATTTCGATGATTGATACCTCTATCAATAGGCGTTGAGACCTGTAATTGTCACACAAACGGCCATTTGGATCGGTGGAATATTTCTACACATTTTGTGGAAAATTCAATTTTTTGAAAATCAACTGAACCATTGCCCACAAATTCAGAGCCAAAAAATTTGAAAATCTGCAAATGTGCTCCGATTTCGATGATTGATACCTCTATCAATAGGCGTTGAGACCTGTAATTGTCACACAAACGGCCATTTGGATCGGTGGAATATTTCTACACATTTTTTGGAAAATTCAATTTTTTGAAAATCAACTGAACTATAGCCCACAAATTCAGAGCCAAAAAATTCGAAAATCTGCAAATGTGCTCCGATTTCGATGATTGATACCTCTATCAATAGGCGTTGAGACCTGTAATTGTCACACAAACGGCCATTTGGATCGGTGGAATATTTCTACACATTTTTTGGAAAATTCAATTTTTTGAAAATCAACTGAACTATAGCCCACAAATTCAGAGCCAAAAAATTCGAAAATCTGCAAATGTGCTCCGATTTCGATGATTGATACCTCTATCAATAGGCGTTGAGACCTGTAATTGTCATACAAACGGCCATTTGGATCGGTGGAATATTTCTACACATTTTTTGGAAAATTCAATTTTTTGAAAATCAACTGAACTATAGCCCACAAATTCAGAGCCAAAAAATTCGAAAATCTGCAAATGTGCTCCGATTTCGATGATTGATACCTCTATCAATAGGCGTTGAGACCTGTAATTGTCATACAAACGGCCATTTGGATCGGTCGAATACTTCTACACATTTTTTGGAAAATTCAATTTTTTTGAAAATCAACTGAACTATAGCCCACAAATTCAGAGCCAAAAAATTCGAAAATCTGCAAATGTGCTCCGATTTCGATGATTGATACCTCTATCAATAGGCGTTGAGACCTGTAATTGTCATACAAACGGCCATTTGGATCGGTCGAATACTTCTACACATTTTTTGTAAAATTCAATTTTTTTCCAAATCAACTGAACTATAGCCCACAAATTCAGAGCCAAAAAATTCGAAAATCTGCAAATGTGCTCCGATTTCGATGATTGATACCTCTATCAATAGGCGTTGAGACCTGTAATTGTCACACAAACGGCCATTTGGATCGGTCGAATATTTCTACACATTTTTTGGAAAATTCAATTTTTTTAAAATCAACTGAACTATAGCCCACAAATTCAGAGCCAAAAAATTTGAAAATCTGCAAATGTGCTCCGATTTCGATGATTGATACCTCTATCAATAGGCGTTGAGACCTGTAATTGTCACACAAACGGCCATTTGGATCGGTCGAATATTTCTCCACATTTTTTGGAAAATTCAATTTTTTTCCAAATCAACTGAACTATAGCCCACAAATTCAGAGCCAAAAAATTCGAAAATCTGCAAATGTGCTCCGATTTCGATGATTGATACGTTTACCAATAGGTGTTGAGACCTGTAATTGTCAAACAAACGGCCATTTGGATCGGTCGAATATTTCTACACGTTTTGTGGAAAATTCAATTTTTTTGAAAATCAACTGAACTATAGCCCACAAATTCAGAGCCAAAAAATTCGAAAATCTGCAAATGTGCTCCGATTTCGATGATTGATACCTCTATCAATAGGCGTTGAGACCTGTAATTGTCACACAAACGGCCATTTGGATCGGTGGAATATTTCTACACATTTTTTGGAAAATTCAATTTTTTGAAAATCAACTGAACTATAGCCCACAAATTCAGAGCCAAAAAATTCGAAAATCTGCAAATGTGCTCCGATTTCGATGATTGATACCTCTATCAATAGGCGTTGAGACCTGTAATTGTCACACAAACGGCCATTTGGATCGGTCGAATATTTCTACACATTTTTTGGAAAATTCAATTTTTTGAAAATCAACTGAACTATAGCCCACAAATTCAGAGCCAAAAAATTCGAAAATCTGCAAATGTGCTCCGATTTCGATGATTGATACCTCTATCAATAGGCGTTGAGACCTGTAATTGTCATACAAACGGCCATTTGGATCGGTCGAATACTTCTACACATTTTTTGGAAAATTCAATTTTTTTGAAAATCAACTGAACTATAGCCCACAAATTCAGAGCCAAAAAATTTGAAAATCTGCAAATGTGCTCCGATTTCGATGATTGATACCTCTATCAATAGGCGTTGAGACCTGTAATTGTCATACAAACGGCCATTTGGATCGGTCGAATACTTCTACACATTTTTTGGAAAATTCAATTTTTTTCCAAATCAACTGAACTATAGCCCACAAATTCAGAGCCAAAAAATTCGAAAATCTGCAAATGTGCTCCGATTTCGATGATTGATACCTCTATCAATAGGCGTTGAGACCTGTAATTGTCACACAAACGGCCATTTGGATCGGTCGAATACTTCTACACATTTTTTGGAAAATTCAATTTTTTTGAAAATCAACTGAACTATAGCCCACAAATTCAGAGCCAAAAAATTCGAAAATCTGCAAATGTGCTCCGATTTCGATGATTGATACCTCTATCAATAGGCGTTGAGACCTGTAATTGTCACACAAACGGCCATTTGGATCGGTCGAATATTTCTACACATTTTTTGGAAAATTCAATTTTTTTGAAAATCAACTGAACTATAGCTCACAAATTCAGAGCCAAAAAATTCGAAAATCTGCAAATGTGCTCCGATTTCGATGATTGATACCTCTATCAATAGGCGTTGAGACCTGTAATTGTCACACAAACGGCCATTTGGATCGGTCGAATACTTCTACACATTTTTTGGAAAATTCAATTTTTTTCCAAATCAACTGAACTATAGCCCACAAATTCAGAGCCAAAAAATTCGAAAATCTGCAAATGTGCTCCGATTTCGATGATTGATACCTCTATCAATAGGCGTTGAGACCTGTAATTGTCACACAAACGGCCATTTGGATCGGTCGAATATTTCTACACATTTTTTGGAAAATTCAATTTTTTTAAAATCAACTGAACTATAGCCCACAAATTCAGAGCCAAAAAATTTGAAAATCTGCAAATGTGCTCCGATTTCGATGATTGATACCTCTATCAATAGGCGTTGAGACCTGTAATTGTCACACAAACGGCCATTTGGATCGGTCGAATATTTCTACACATTTTTTGGAAAATTCAATTTTTTTCCAAATCAACTGAACTATAGCCCACAAATTCAGAGCCAAAAAATTCGAAAATCTGCAAATGTGCTCCGATTTCGATGATTGATACGTTTACCAATAGGTGTTGAGACCTGTAATTGTCACACAAACGGCCATTTGGATCGGTCGAATATTTCTACACGTTTTGTGGAAAATTCAATTTTTTTGAAAATCAACTGAACTATAGCCCACAAATTCAGAGCCACAAAATTCGAAAATCTGCAAATGTGCTCCGATTTCGATGATTGATACCTCTATCAATAGGCGTTGAGACCTGTAATTGTCATACAAACGGCCATTTGGATCGGTCGAATACTTCTACACATTTTTTGGAAAATTCAATTTTTTTGAAAATCAACTGAACTATAGCCCACAAATTCAGAGCCACAAAATTCGAAAATCTGCAAATGTGCTCCGATTTCGATGATTGATACCTCTATCAATAGGCGTTGAGACCTGTAATTGTCACACAAACGGCCATTTGGATCGGTCGAATATTTCTACACATTTTTTGGAAAATTCAATTTTTTTCCAAATCAGCTGAACTATAGCCCACAAATTCAGAGCCACAAAATTCGAAAATCTGCAAATGTGCTCCGATTTCGATGATTGATACCTCTATCAATAGGCGTTGAGACCTGTAATTGTCATACAAACGGCCATTTGGATCGGTCGAATACTTCTACACATTTTTTGGAAAATTCAATTTTTTTCCAAATCAACTGAACTATAGCCCACAAATTCAGAGCCAAAAAATTCGAAAATCTGCAAATGTGCTCCGATTTCGATGATTGATACCTCTATCAATAGGCGTTGAGACCTGTAATTGTCACACAAACGGCCATTTGGATCGGTCGAATATTTCTACACATTTTTTGGAAAATTCAATTTTTTGAAAATCAACTGAACTATAGCCCACAAATTCAGAGCCAAAAAATTTGAAAATCTGCAAATGTGCTCCGATTTCGATGATTGATACCTCTATCAATAGGCGTTGAGACCTGTAATTGTCATACAAACGGCCATTTGGATCGGTCGAATACTTCTACACATTTTTTGGAAAATTCAATTTTTTTGAAAATCAACTGAACTATAGCCCACAAATTCAGAGCCAAAAAATTCGAAAATCTGCAAATGTGCTCCGATTTCGATGATTGATACCTCTATCAATAGGCGTTGAGACCTGTAATTGTCACACAAACGGCCATTTGGATCGATCGAATATTTCTACACATTTTTTGGAAAATTCAATTTTTTTGAAAATCAACTGAACTATAGCCCACAAATTCAGAGCCACAAAATTCGAAAATCTGCAAATGTGCTCCGATTTCGATGATTGATACCTCTATCAATAGGCGTTGAGACCTGTAATTGTCATACAAACGGCCATTTGGATCGGTCGAATACTTCTACACATTTTTTGGAAAATTCAATTTTTTTGAAAATCAACTGAACTATAGCCCACAAATTCAGAGCCACAAAATTCGAAAATCTGCAAATGTGCTCCGATTTCGATGATTGATACCTCTATCAATAGGCGTTGAGACCTGTAATTGTCACACAAACGGCCATTTGGATCGGTCGAATATTTCTACACATTTTTTGGAAAATTCAATTTTTTTGAAAATCAGCTGAACTATAGCCCACAAATTCAGAGCCACAAAATTCGAAAATCTGCAAATGTGCTCCGATTTCGATGATTGATACCTCTATCAATAGGCGTTGAGACCTGTAATTGTCACACAAACGGCCATTTGGATCGGTCGAATATTTCTACACATTTTTTGGAAAATTCAATTTTTTTGAAAATCAACTGAACTATAGCCCACAAATTCAGAGCCAAAAAATTCTAAAATCTGCAAATGTGCTCCGATTTCGATGATTGATACCTCTATCAATAGGCGTTGAGACCTGTAATTGTCATACAAACGGCCATTTGGATCGGTCGAATACTTCTACACATTTTTTGGAAAATTCAATTTTTTTCCAAATCAACTGAACTATAGCCCACAAATTCAGAGCCAAAAAATTCGAAAATCTGCAAATGTGCTCCGATTTCGATGATTGATACCTCTATCAATAGGCGTTGAGACCTGTAATTGTCATACAAACGGCCATTTGGATCGGTCGAATACTTCTACACATTTTTTGGAAAATTCAATTTTTTTGAAAATCAACTGAACTATAGCCCACAAATTCAGAGCCAAAAAATTCGAAAATCTGCAAATGTGCTCCGATTTCGATGATTGATACCTCTATCAATAGGCGTTGAGACCTGTAATTGTCACACAAACGGCCATTTGGATCGGTCGAATATTTCTACACATTTTTTGGAAAATTCAATTTTTTTGAAAATCAACTGAACTATAGCTCACAAATTCAGAGCCAAAAAATTCGAAAATCTGCAAATGTGCTCCGATTTCGATGATTGATACCTCTATCAATAGGCGTTGAGACCTGTAATTGTCACACAAACGGCCATTTGGATCGGTGGAATATTTCTACACATTTTTTGGAAAATTCAATTTTTTTGAAAATCAACTGAACTATAGCTCACAAATTCAGAGCCAAAAAATTCGAAAATCTGCAAAATGTGCTCCGATTTCGATGATTGATACCTCTATCAATAGGCGTTGAGACCTGTAATTGTCACACAAACGGCCATTTGGATCGGTGGAATATTTCTACACATTTTTTGGAAAATTCAATTTTTTGAAAATCAACTGAACTATAGCCCACAAATTCAGAGCCAAAAAATTCGAAAATCTGCAAATGTGCTCCGATTTCGATGATTGATACCTCTATCAATAGGCGTTGAGACCTGTAATTGTCACACAAACGGCCATTTGGATCGGTCGAATATTTCTACACATTTTTTGGAAAATTCAATTTTTTTGAAAATCAACTGAACTATAGCTCACAAATTCAGAGCCAAAAAATTCGAAAATCTGCAAATGTGCTCCGATTTCGATGATTGATACCTCTATCAATAGGCGTTGAGACCTGTAATTGTCACACAAACGGCCATTTGGATCGATCGAATATTTCTACACATTTTTTGGAAAATTCAATTTTTTTGAAAATCAACTGAACTATAGCCCACAAATTCAGAGCCAAAAAATGCGAAAATCTGCAAATGTGCTCCGATTTCGATGATTGATACGTTTACCAATAGGTGTTGAGACCTGTAATTGTCATACAAACGGCCATTTGGATCGGTCGAATATTTCTACACGTTTTGTGGAAAATTCATTTTTTTGAAAATCAACTGAACTATAGCCCACAAATTCAGAGCCACAAAATTCGAAAATCTGCAAATGTGCTCCGATTTCGATGATTGATACGTTTACCAATAGGTGTTGAGACCTGTAATTGTCATACAAACGGCCATTTGGATCGGTCGAATATTTCTACACGTTTTGTGGAAAATTCAATTTGTTTGAAAATCAACTGAGCTATAGCCCACAAATTCAGAGCCAAAAAATTCGAAAATCTGCAAATGTGCTCCGATTTCGATGATTGATACCTCTATCAATAGGTATTAAGACCGGTAATTGTCATACAAACGGCCATTTGGATCGGTCGAATATTTCTACACGTTTTGTGGAAAATTCATTTTTTTCAAAATCAACTGAACTATAGCCCACAAATTCAGAGCCAAAAAATTCGAAAATCTGCAAATGTGCTCCGATTTCGATGATTGATACGTTTACCAATAGGTGTTGAGACCTGTAATTGTCATACAAACGGCCATTTGGATCGGTCGAATATTTCTACACGTTTTGTGGAAAATTCAATTTGTTTGAAAATCAACTGAGCTATAGCCCACAAATTCAGAGCCAAAAAATTCGAAAATCTGCAAATGTGCTCCGATTTCGATGATTGATACGTTTACCAATAGGTGTTGAGACCTGTAATTGTCATACAAACGGCCATTTTGATCGGTCGAATATTTCTACACGTTTTGTGGAAAATTCAATTTTTTTGAAAATCAACTGAACTATAGCCCACAAATTCAGTGCCAAAAAATTCGAAAATCTGCAAATGTGCTCCGATTTCGATGATTGATACGTTTACCAATAGGTGTTGAGACCTGTAATTGTCATACAAACGGCCATTTGGATCGGTCGAATATTTCTACACGTTTTGTGGAAAATTCAATTTTTTTGAAAATCAACTGAGCTATAGCCCACAAATTCAGAGCCACAAAAATCGAAAATCTGCAAATGTGCTCCGATTTCGATGATTGATACGTTTACCAATAGGTGTTGAGACCTGTAATTGTCATACAAACGGCCATTTGGATCGGTCGAATATTTCTACACGTTTTGTGGAAAATTCAATTTTTTTCAAAATCAACTGAACTATAGCCCACAAATTCAGAGCCAAAAAATCGAAAATCTGCAAATGTGCTCCGATTTCGATGATTGATACGTTTACCAATAGGTGTTGAGACCGGTAATTGTCATACAAACGGCCATTTGGATCGGTCGAATATTTCTACACGTTTTGTGGAAAATTCAATTTTTTTGAAAATCAACTGAACTATAGCCCACAAATTCAGAGCCAAAAAATTCGAAAATCTGCAAATGTGCTCCGATTTCGATGATTGATACGTTTACCAATAGGTGTTGAGACCTGTAATTGTCATACAAACGGCCATTTGGATCGTTCGAATATTTCTACACGTTTTGTGGAAAATTCATTTTTTTCAAAATCAACTGAACTATAGCCCACAAATTCAGAGCCAAAAAATCGAAAATCTGCAAATGTGCTCCGATTTCGATGATTGATACGTTTACCAATAGGTGTTGAGACCTGTAATTGCATACAAACGGCCATTTGGATCGGTCGAATATTTCTACACGTTTTGTGGAAAATTCAATTTTTTTGAAAATCAACTGAACTATAGCCCACAAATTCAGAGCCAAAAAATTCGAAAATCTGCAAATGTGCTCCGATTTCGATGATTGATACGTTTACCAATAGGTGTTGAGACCTGTAATTGTCATACAAACGGCCATTTGGATCGGTCGAATATTTCTACACGTTTTGTGGAAAATTCAATTTTTTGAAAATCAACTGAACTATAGCCCACAAATTCAGAGCCAAAAAATTCGAAAATCTGCAAATGTGCTCCGATTTCGATGATTGATACGTTTACCAATAGGTGTTGAGACCTGTAATTGTCATACAAACGGCCATTTGGATCGGTCGAATATTTCTACACGTTTTGTGGAAAATTCAATTTTTTTCAAAATCAACTGAACTATAGCCCACAAATTCAGAGCCAAAAAATTCGAAAATCTGCAAATGTGCTCCAATTTCGATGATTGATACGTTTACCAATAGGTGTTGAGACCTGTAATTGCATACAAACGGCCATTTGGATCGGTCGAATATTTCTACACGTTTTGTGGAAAATTCATTTTTTTGAAAATCAACTGAACTATAGCCCACAAATTCAGAGCCAAAAAATTCGAAAATCTGCAAATGTGCTCCGATTTCGATGATTGATACGTTTACCAATAGGTGTTGAGACCTGTAATTGTCATACAAACGGCCATTTGGATCGGTCGAATATTTCTACACGTTTTGTGGAAAATTCAATTTTTTTCAAAATCAACTGAACTATAGCCCACAAATTCAGAGCCAAAAAATTCGAAAATCTGCAAATGTGCTCCAATTTCGATGATTGATACGTTTACCAATAGGTGTTGAGACCTGTAATTGCATACAAACGGCCATTTGGATCGGTCGAATATTTCTACACGTTTTGTGGAAAATTCAATTTTTTGAAAATCAACTGAACTATAGCCCACAAATTCAGAGCCAAAAAATTCGAAAATCTGCAAATGTGCTCCGATTTCGATGATTGATACGTTTACCAATAGGTGTTGAGACCTGTAATTGTCATACAAACGGCCATTTGGATCGGTCGAATATTTCTACACGTTTTGTGGAAAATTCAATTTTTTTCAAAATCAACTGAACTATAGCCCACAAATTCAGAGCCAAAAAATTCGAAAATCTGCAAATGTGCTCCAATTTCGATGATTGATACGTTTACCAATAGGTGTTGAGACCTGTAATTGTCATACAAACGGCCATTTGGATCGGTCGAATATTTCTACACGTTTTGTGGAAAATTCAATTTTTTTGAAAATCAACTGAACTATAGCCCACAAATTCAGAGCCAAAAAATTCGAAAATCTGCAAATGTGCTCCGATTTCGATGATTGATACGTTTACCAATAGGTGTTGAGACCTGTAATTGTCATACAAACGGCCATTTGGATCGGTCGAATATTTCTACACGTTTTGTGGAAAATTCAATTTGTTTGAAAATCAACTGAGCTATAGCCCACAAATTCAGAGCCAAAAAATTCGAAAATCTGCAAATGTGCTCCGATTTCGATGATTGATACGTTTACCAATAGGTGTTGAGACCTGTAATTGTCATACAAACGGCCATTTGGATCGGTCGAATATTTCTACACGTTTTGTGGAAAATTCAATTTTTTTGAAAATCAACTGAGCTATAGCCCACAAATTCAGAGCCAAAAAATTCGAAAATCTGCAAATGTGCTCCGATTTCGATGATTGATACCTCTATCAATAGGCGTTGAGACCTGAAATTGTCATACAAACGGCCATTTTGATCGGTCGAATATTTCTACACGTTTTGTGGAAAATTCAATTTTTTTGAAAATCAACTGAACTATAGCCCACAAATTCAGAGCCAAAAAATTCGAAAATCTGCAAATGTGCTCCGATTTCGATGATTGATACGTTTACCAATAGGTGTTGAGACCTGTAATTGTCATACAAACGGCCATTTGGATCGGTCGAATATTTCTACACGTTTTGTGGAAAATTCAATTTGTTTGAAAATCAACTGAGCTATAGCCCACAAATTCAGAGCCAAAAAATTCGAAAATCTGCAAATGTGCTCCGATTTCGATGATTGATACGTTTACCAATAGGTGTTGAGACCTGTAATTGTCATACAAACGGCCATTTGGATCGGTCGAATATTTCTACACGTTTTGTGGAAAATTCAATTTGTTTGAAAATCAACTGAGCTATAGCCCACAAATTCAGAGCCAAAAAATTCGAAAATCTGCAAATGTGCTCCGATTTCGATGATTGATACGTTTACCAATAGGTGTTGAGACCTGTAATTGTCATACAAACGGCCATTTGGATCGGTCGAATATTTCTACACGTTTTGTGGAAAATTCAATTTTTTTGAAAATCAACTGAGCTATAGCCCACAAATTCAGAGCCAAAAAATTCGAAAATCTGCAAATGTGCTCCGATTTCGATGATTGATACCTCTATCAATAGGCGTTGAGACCTGAAATTGTCATACAAACGGCCATTTTGATCGGTCGAATATTTCTACACGTTTTGTGGAAAATTCAATTTTTTTGAAAATCAACTGAACTATAGCCCACAAATTCAGTGCCAAAAAATTCGAAAATCTGCAAATGTGCTCCGATTTCGATGATTGATACGTTTACCAATAGGTGTTGAGACCTGTAATTGTCATACAAACGGCCATTTGGATCGGTCGAATATTTCTACACGTTTTGTGGAAAATTCAATTTTTTTGAAAATCAACTGAGCTATAGCCCACAAATTCAGAGCCACAAAAATCGAAAATCTGCAAATGTGCTCCGATTTCGATGATTGATACGTTTACCAATAGGTGTTGAGACCTGTAATTGTCATACAAACGGCCATTTGGATCGGTCGAATATTTCTACACGTTTTGTGGAAAATTCAATTTTTTTCAAAATCAACTGAACTATAGCCCACAAATTCAGAGCCAAAAAATCGAAAATCTGCAAATGTGCTCCGATTTCGATGATTGATACGTTTACCAATAGGTGTTGAGACCGGTAATTGTCATACAAACGGCCATTTGGATCGGTCGAATATTTCTACACGTTTTGTGGAAAATTCAATTTTTTTGAAAATCAACTGAACTATAGCCCACAAATTCAGAGCCAAAAAATTCGAAAATCTGCAAATGTGCTCCGATTTCGATGATTGATACGTTTACCAATAGGTGTTGAGACCTGTAATTGTCATACAAACGGCCATTTGGATCGTTCGAATATTTCTACACGTTTTGTGGAAAATTCATTTTTTTCAAAATCAACTGAACTATAGCCCACAAATTCAGAGCCAAAAAATCGAAAATCTGCAAATGTGCTCCGATTTCGATGATTGATACGTTTACCAATAGGTGTTGAGACCTGTAATTGCATACAAACGGCCATTTGGATCGGTCGAATATTTCTACACGTTTTGTGGAAAATTCAATTTTTTGAAAATCAACTGAACTATAGCCCACAAATTCAGAGCCAAAAAATTCGAAAATCTGCAAATGTGCTCCGATTTCGATGATTGATACGTTTACCAATAGGTGTTGAGACCTGTAATTGTCATACAAACGGCCATTTGGATCGGTCGAATATTTCTACACGTTTTGTGGAAAATTCAATTTTTTTCAAAATCAACTGAACTATAGCCCACAAATTCAGAGCCAAAAAATTCGAAAATCTGCAAATGTGCTCCAATTTCGATGATTGATACGTTTACCAATAGGTGTTGAGACCTGTAATTGTCATACAAACGGCCATTTGGATCGGTCGAATATTTCTACACGTTTTGTGGAAAATTCAATTTGTTTGAAAATCAACTGAGCTATAGCCCACAAATTCAGAGCCAAAAAATTCGAAAATCTGCAAATGTGCTCCGATTTCGATGATTGATACGTTTACCAATAGGTGTTGAGACCTGTAATTGTCATACAAACGGCCATTTGGATCGGTCGAATATTTCTACACGTTTTGTGGAAAATTCAATTTTTTTGAAAATCAACTGAGCTATAGCCCACAAATTCAGAGCCAAAAAATTCGAAAATCTGCAAATGTGCTCCGATTTCGATGATTGATACCTCTATCAATAGGCGTTGAGACCTGAAATTGTCATACAAACGGCCATTTTGATCGGTCGAATATTTCTACACGTTTTGTGGAAAATTCAATTTTTTTGAAAATCAACTGAACTATAGCCCACAAATTCAGTGCCAAAAAATTCGAAAATCTGCAAATGTGCTCCGATTTCGATGATTGATACGTTTACCAATAGGTGTTGAGACCTGTAATTGTCATACAAACGGCCATTTGGATCGGTCGAATATTTCTACACGTTTTGTGGAAAATTCAATTTTTTTGAAAATCAACTGAGCTATAGCCCACAAATTCAGAGCCACAAAAATCGAAAATCTGCAAATGTGCTCCGATTTCGATGATTGATACGTTTACCAATAGGTGTTGAGACCTGTAATTGTCATACAAACGGCCATTTGGATCGGTCGAATATTTCTACACGTTTTGTGGAAAATTCAATTTTTTTCAAAATCAACTGAACTATAGCCCACAAATTCAGAGCCAAAAAATCGAAAATCTGCAAATGTGCTCCGATTTCGATGATTGATACGTTTACCAATAGGTGTTGAGACCGGTAATTGTCATACAAACGGCCATTTGGATCGGTCGAATATTTCTACACGTTTTGTGGAAAATTCAATTTGTTTGAAAATCAACTGAGCTATAGCCCACAAATTCAGAGCCAAAAAATTCGAAAATCTGCAAATGTGCTCCGATTTCGATGATTGATACGTTTACCAATAGGTGTTGAGACCTGTAATTGTCATACAAACGGCCATTTGGATCGGTCGAATATTTCTACACGTTTTGTGGAAAATTCAATTTGTTTGAAAATCAACTGAGCTATAGCCCACAAATTCAGAGCCAAAAAATTCGAAAATCTGCAAATGTGCTCCGATTTCGATGATTGATACGTTTACCAATAGGTGTTGAGACCTGTAATTGTCATACAAACGGCCATTTGGATCGGTCGAATATTTCTACACGTTTTGTGGAAAATTCAATTTTTTTGAAAATCAACTGAGCTATAGCCCACAAATTCAGAGCCAAAAAATTCGAAAATCTGCAAATGTGCTCCGATTTCGATGATTGATACCTCTATCAATAGGCGTTGAGACCTGAAATTGTCATACAAACGGCCATTTTGATCGGTCGAATATTTCTACACGTTTTGTGGAAAATTCAATTTTTTTGAAAATCAACTGAACTATAGCCCACAAATTCAGTGCCAAAAAATTCGAAAATCTGCAAATGTGCTCCGATTTCGATGATTGATACGTTTACCAATAGGTGTTGAGACCTGTAATTGTCATACAAACGGCCATTTGGATCGGTCGAATATTTCTACACGTTTTGTGGAAAATTCAATTTTTTTGAAAATCAACTGAGCTATAGCCCACAAATTCAGAGCCACAAAAATCGAAAATCTGCAAATGTGCTCCGATTTCGATGATTGATACGTTTACCAATAGGTGTTGAGACCTGTAATTGTCATACAAACGGCCATTTGGATCGGTCGAATATTTCTACACGTTTTGTGGAAAATTCAATTTTTTTCAAAATCAACTGAACTATAGCCCACAAATTCAGAGCCAAAAAATCGAAAATCTGCAAATGTGCTCCGATTTCGATGATTGATACGTTTACCAATAGGTGTTGAGACCGGTAATTGTCATACAAACGGCCATTTGGATCGGTCGAATATTTCTACACGTTTTGTGGAAAATTCAATTTTTTTGAAAATCAACTGAACTATAGCCCACAAATTCAGAGCCAAAAAATTCGAAAATCTGCAAATGTGCTCCGATTTCGATGATTGATACGTTTACCAATAGGTGTTGAGACCTGTAATTGTCATACAAACGGCCATTTGGATCGTTCGAATATTTCTACACGTTTTGTGGAAAATTCATTTTTTTCAAAATCAACTGAACTATAGCCCACAAATTCAGAGCCAAAAAATCGAAAATCTGCAAATGTGCTCCGATTTCGATGATTGATACGTTTACCAATAGGTGTTGAGACCTGTAATTGCATACAAACGGCCATTTGGATCGGTCGAATATTTCTACACGTTTTGTGGAAAATTCAATTTTTTGAAAATCAACTGAACTATAGCCCACAAATTCAGAGCCAAAAAATTCGAAAATCTGCAAATGTGCTCCGATTTCGATGATTGATACGTTTACCAATAGGTGTTGAGACCTGTAATTGTCATACAAACGGCCATTTGGATCGGTCGAATATTTCTACACGTTTTGTGGAAAATTCAATTTTTTTCAAAATCAACTGAACTATAGCCCACAAATTCAGAGCCAAAAAATTCGAAAATCTGCAAATGTGCTCCAATTTCGATGATTGATACGTTTACCAATAGGTGTTGAGACCTGTAATTGTCATACAAACGGCCATTTGGATCGGTCGAATATTTCTACACGTTTTGTGGAAAATTCAATTTTTTTGAAAATCAACTGAACTATAGCCCACAAATTCAGAGCCAAAAAATTCGAAAATCTGCAAATGTGCTCCGATTTCGATGATTGATACGTTTACCAATAGGTGTTGAGACCTGTAATTGTCATACAAACGGCCATTTGGATCGGTCGAATATTTCTACACGTTTTGTAGAAAATTCAATTTGTTTGAAAATCAACTGAACTATAGCCCACAAATTCAGAGCCAAAAAATTCGAAAATCTGCAAATGTGCTCCGATTTCGATGATTGATACCTCTATCAATAGGCGTTGAGACCTGAAATTGTCATACAAACGGCCATTTTGATCGGTCGAATATTTCTACACGTTTTGTGGAAAATTCAATTTTTTTGAAAATCAACTGAACTATAGCCCACAAATTCAGTGCCAAAAAATTCGAAAATCTGCAAATGTGCTCCGATTTCGATGATTGATACGTTTACCAATAGGTGTTGAGACCTGTAATTGTCATACAAACGGCCATTTGGATCGGTCGAATATTTCTACACGTTTTGTGGAAAATTCAAATTTTTTGAAAATCAATTGAGCTATAGCCCACAAATTCAGAGCCACAAAATTCGAAAATCTGCAAATGTGCTCCGATTTCGATGATTGATACCTCTATCAATAGGCGTTGAGACCTGAAATTGTCATACAAACGGCCATTTTGATCGGTCGAATATTTCTACACGTTTTGTGGAAAATTCAATTTTTTTGAAAATCAACTGAACTATAGCCCACAAATTCAGTGCCAAAAAATCGAAAATCTGCAAATGTGCTCCGATTTCGATGATTGATACCTCTATCAATAGGTATTAAGACCGGTAATTGTCACAAAAACGGCCATTTGGATCGGTCGAATATTTCTACACGTTTTGTGGAAAATTCAATTTTTTTGAAAATCAACTGAACTATAGCCCACAAATTCAGAGCCAAAAAATTCGAAAATCTGCAAATGTGCTCCGATTTCGATGATTGATACGTTTACCAATAGGTGTTGAGACCTGTAATTGTCATACAAACGGCCATTTGGATCGGTCGAATATTTCTAGACGTTTTGTGGAAAATTCAATTTTTTTGAAAATCAACTGAGCTATAGCCCACAAATTCAGAGCCAAAAAATTCGAAAATCTGCAAATGTGCTCCGATTTCGATGATTGATACCTCTATCAATAGGCGTTGAGACCTGAAATTGTCATACAAACGGCCATTTTGATCGGTCGAATATTTCTACACGTTTTGTGGAAAATTCAATTTTTTTGAAAATCAACTGAACTATAGCCCACAAATTCAGTGCCAAAAAATTCGAAAATCTGCAAATGTGCTCCGATTTCGATGATTGATACGTTTACCAATAGGTGTTGAGACCTGTAATTGTCATACAAACGGCCATTTGGATCGGTCGAATATTTCTACACGTTTTGTGGAAAATTCAATTTTTTTGAAAATCAACTGAGCTATAGCCCACAAATTCAGAGCCACAAAAATCGAAAATCTGCAAATGTGCTCCGATTTCGATGATTGATACGTTTACCAATAGGTGTTGAGACCTGTAATTGTCATACAAACGGCCATTTGGATCGGTCGAATATTTCTACACGTTTTGTGGAAAATTCAATTTTTTTCAAAATCAACTGAACTATAGCCCACAAATTCAGAGCCAAAAAATCGAAAATCTGCAAATGTGCTCCGATTTCGATGATTGATACGTTTACCAATAGGTGTTGAGACCGGTAATTGTCATACAAACGGCCATTTGGATCGGTCGAATATTTCTACACGTTTTGTGGAAAATTCAATTTTTTTGAAAATCAACTGAACTATAGCCCACAAATTCAGAGCCAAAAAATTCGAAAATCTGCAAATGTGCTCCGATTTCGATGATTGATACGTTTACCAATAGGTGTTGAGACCTGTAATTGTCATACAAACGGCCATTTGGATCGTTCGAATATTTCTACACGTTTTGTGGAAAATTCATTTTTTTCAAAATCAACTGAACTATAGCCCACAAATTCAGAGCCAAAAAATCGAAAATCTGCAAATGTGCTCCGATTTCGATGATTGATACGTTTACCAATAGGTGTTGAGACCTGTAATTGCATACAAACGGCCATTTGGATCGGTCGAATATTTCTACACGTTTTGTGGAAAATTCAATTTTTTGAAAATCAACTGAACTATAGCCCACAAATTCAGAGCCAAAAAATTCGAAAATCTGCAAATGTGCTCCGATTTCGATGATTGATACGTTTACCAATAGGTGTTGAGACCTGTAATTGTCATACAAACGGCCATTTGGATCGGTCGAATATTTCTACACGTTTTGTGGAAAATTCAATTTTTTTCAAAATCAACTGAACTATAGCCCACAAATTCAGAGCCAAAAAATTCGAAAATCTGCAAATGTGCTCCAATTTCGATGATTGATACGTTTACCAATAGGTGTTGAGACCTGTAATTGTCATACAAACGGCCATTTGGATCGGTCGAATATTTCTACACGTTTTGTGGAAAATTCAATTTTTTTGAAAATCAACTGAACTATAGCCCACAAATTCAGAGCCAAAAAATTCGAAAATCTGCAAATGTGCTCCGATTTCGATGATTGATACGTTTACCAATAGGTGTTGAGACCTGTAATTGTCATACAAACGGCCATTTGGATCGGTCGAATATTTCTACACGTTTTGTAGAAAATTCAATTTGTTTGAAAATCAACTGAACTATAGCCCACAAATTCAGAGCCAAAAAATTCGAAAATCTGCAAATGTGCTCCGATTTCGATGATTGATACCTCTATCAATAGGCGTTGAGACCTGAAATTGTCATACAAACGGCCATTTTGATCGGTCGAATATTTCTACACGTTTTGTGGAAAATTCAATTTTTTTGAAAATCAACTGAACTATAGCCCACAAATTCAGTGCCAAAAAATCGAAAATCTGCAAATGTGCTCCGATTTCGATGATTGATACGTTTACCAATAGGTGTTGAGACCTGTAATTGTCATACAAACGGCCATTTGGATCGGTCGAATATTTCTACACGTTTTGTGGAAAATTCAAATTTTTTGAAAATCAATTGAGCTATAGCCCACAAATTCAGAGCCACAAAATTCGAAAATCTGCAAATGTGCTCCGATTTCGATGATTGATACCTCTATCAATAGGCGTTGAGACCTGTAATTGTCATACAAACGGCCATTTGGATCGGTCGAATATTTCTACACGTTTTGTGGAAAATTCAAATTTTTTGAAAATCAATTGAGCTATAGCCCACAAATTCAGAGCCAAAAAATTCGAAAATCTGCAAATGTGCTCCGATTTCGATGATTGATACCTCTATCAATAGGTATTAAGACCTGTAATTGTCAGACAAACGGCCATTTGGATCGGTCGAATATTTCTACACGTTTTGTGGAAAATTCAATTTTTTTGAAAATCAATTGAGCTATAGCCCACAAATTCAGAGCCACAAAATTCGAAAATCTGCAAATGTGCTCCGATTTCGATGATTGATACCTCTATCAATAGGCGTTGAGACCTGTAATTGTCATACAAACGGCCATTTGGATCGGTCGAATATTTCTACACGTTTTGTGGAAAATTCAATTTGTTTGAAAATCAACTGAGCTATAGCCCACAAATTCGGTGCCAAAAATTCGAAAATCTGCAAATGTGCTCCGATTTCGATGATTGATACCTCTATCAATAGGCGTTGAGACCTGAAATTGTCATACAAACGGCCATTTGGATCGGTCGAATATTTCTACACGTTTTGTGGAAAATTCAATTTTTTTGAAAATCAACTGAGCTATAGCCCACAAATTCAGAGCCACAAAAATCGAAAATCTGCAAATGTGCTCCGATTTCGATGATTGATACCTCTATCAATAGGCGTTGAGAGTAATTGTCATACAAACGGCCATTTGGATCGGTCGAATATTTCTACACGTTTTGTGGAAAATTCAATTTTTTTGAAAATCAACTGAACTATAGCCCACAAATTCAGAGCCACAAAAATCGAAAATCTGCAAATGTGCTCCGATTTCGATGATTGATACCTCTATCAATAGGTATTAAGACCTGTAATTGTCACACAAACGGCCATTTGGATCGGTCGAATATTTCTACACGTTTTGTGGAAAATTCAATTTTTTTGAAAATCAACTGAGCTATAGCCCACAAATTCAGAGCCACAAAAATCGAAAATCTGCAAATGTGCTCCGATTTCGATGATTGATACCTCTATCAATAGGTATTAAGACCTGTAATTGTCACACAAACGGCCATTTGGATCGGTCGAATATTTCTACACGTTTTGTGGAAAATTCAATTTTTTTGAAAATCAACTGAACTATAGCCCACAAATTCAGAGCCAAAAAATTCGAAAATCTGCAAATGTGCTCCGATTTCGATGATTGATACGTTTACCAATAGGTGTTGAGACCTGTAATTGTCATACAAACGGCCATTTGGATCGGTCGAATATTTCTACACGTTTTGTGGAAAATTCAATTTGTTTGAAAATCAACTGAGCTATAGCCCACAAATTCAGAGCCAAAAAATTCGAAAATCTGCAAATGTGCTCCGATTTCGATGATTGATACGTTTACCAATAGGTGTTGAGACCTGTAATTGTCATACAAACGGCCATTTGGATCGGTCGAATATTTCTACACGTTTTGTGAAAAATTCAATTTTTTTGAAAATCAACTGAACTATAGCCCACAAATTCAGAGCCAAAAAATTCGAAAATCTACAAATGTGCTCCGATTTCGATGATTGATACGTTTACCAATAGGTGTTGAGACCTGTAATTGTCATACAAACGGCCATTTGGATCGGTCGAATATTTCTACACGTTTTGTGGAAAATTCAATTTTTTTGAAAATCAACTGAGCTATAGCCCACAAATTCAGAGCCAAAAAATTCGAAAATCTGCAAATGTGCTCCGATTTCGATGATTGATACCTCTATCAATAGGCGTTGAGACCTGAAATTGTCATACAAACGGCCATTTTGATCGGTCGAATATTTCTACACGTTTTGTGGAAAATTCAATTTTTTTGAAAATCAACTGAACTATAGCCCACAAATTCAGTGCCAAAAAATTCGAAAATCTGCAAATGTGCTCCGATTTCGATGATTGATACGTTTACCAATAGGTGTTGAGACCTGTAATTGTCATACAAACGGCCATTTGGATCGGTCGAATATTTCTACACGTTTTGTGGAAAATTCAATTTGTTTGAAAATCAACTGAGCTATAGCCCACAAATTCAGAGCCAAAAAATTCGAAAATCTGCAAATGTGCTCCGATTTCGATGATTGATACCTCTATCAATAGGCGTTGAGACCTGTAATTGTCACACAAACGGCCATTTGGATCGGTCGAATATTTCTACACGTTTTGTGGAAAATTCAATTTTTTTGAAAATCAACTGAGCTATAGCCCACAAATTCAGAGCCACAAAAATCGAAAATCTGCAAATGTGCTCCGATTTCGATGATTGATACGTTTACCAATAGGTGTTGAGACCTGTAATTGTCATACAAACGGCCATTTGGATCGGTCGAATATTTCTACACGTTTTGTGGAAAATTCAATTTTTTTCAAAATCAACTGAACTATAGCCCACAAATTCAGAGCCAAAAAATCGAAAATCTGCAAATGTGCTCCGATTTCGATGATTGATACGTTTACCAATAGGTGTTGAGACCGGTAATTGTCATACAAACGGCCATTTGGATCGGTCGAATATTTCTACACGTTTTGTGGAAAATTCAATTTTTTTGAAAATCAACTGAACTATAGCCCACAAATTCAGAGCCAAAAAATTCGAAAATCTGCAAATGTGCTCCGATTTCGATGATTGATACGTTTACCAATAGGTGTTGAGACCTGTAATTGTCATACAAACGGCCATTTGGATCGGTCGAATATTTCTACACGTTTTGTGGAAAATTCAATTTTTTTCAAAATCAACTGAACTATAGCCCACAAATTCAGAGCCAAAAAATTCGAAAATCTGCAAATGTGCTCCGATTTCGATGATTGATACGTTTACCAATAGGTGTTGAGACCTGTAATTGTCATACAAACGGCCATTTGGATCGGTCGAATATTTCTACACGTTTTGTGGAAAATTCAATTTTTTTGAAAATCAACTGAACTATAGCCCACAAATTCAGAGCCAAAAAATTCGAAAATCTGCAAATGTGCTCCGATTTCGATGATTGATACGTTTACCAATAGGTGTTGAGACCTGTAATTGTCACACAAACGGCCATTTGGATCGGTCGAATATTTCTACACGTTTTGTGGAAAATTCAATTTTTTTGAAAATCAACTGAGCTATAGCCCACAAATTCAGAGCCACAAAAATCGAAAATCTGCAAATGTGCTCCGATTTCGATGATTGATACGTTTACCAATAGGTGTTGAGACCTGTAATTGTCATACAAACGGCCATTTGGATCGGTCGAATATTTCTACACGTTTTGTGGAAAATTCAATTTTTTTCAAAATCAACTGAACTATAGCCCACAAATTCAGAGCCAAAAAATCGAAAATCTGCAAATGTGCTCCGATTTCGATGATTGATACGTTTACCAATAGGTGTTGAGACCGGTAATTGTCAAACAAACGGCCATTTGGATCGGTCGAATATTTCTACACGTTTTGTGGAAAATTCAATTTTTTTGAAAATCAACTGAACTATAGCCCACAAATTCAGAGCCAAAAAATTCGAAAATCTGCAAATGTGCTCCGATTTCGATGATTGATACGTTTACCAATAGGTGTTGAGACCTGTAATTGTCATACAAACGGCCATTTGGATCGGTCGAATATTTCTACACGTTTTGTGGAAAATTCAATTTTTTTCAAAATCAACTGAACTATAGCCCACAAATTCAGAGCCAAAAAATTCGAAAATCTGCAAATGTGCTCCGATTTCGATGATTGATACGTTTACCAATAGGTGTTGAGACCTGTAATTGTCATACAAACGGCCATTTGGATCGGTCGAATATTTCTACACGTTTTGTGGAAAATTCAATTTTTTTGAAAATCAACTGAACTATAGCCCACAAATTCAGAGCCAAAAAATTCGAAAATCTGCAAATGTGCTCCGATTTCGATGATTGATACGTTTACCAATAGGTGTTGAGACCTGTAATTGTCATACAAACGGCCATTTGGATCGGTCGAATATTTCTACACGTTTTGTAGAAAATTCAATTTGTTTGAAAATCAACTGAACTATAGCCTGTTACAAATTTACTTATGAACTAAGAATAAGAAACGAAACGGCGAAAAACTAAATCAAACAAATCGTTATTTTTTTTATAAATTGTAAACTGTAGAATGTAGAATTTAGACATTTAGACAAGAAACAAACCGAATCGGTTTTTTTTTTACGCGATAAACTTTTTACGATGATTTGTGCCATCTATCCTAAATAATCAAGAACAGAAATTTCAATCCAGGACACAATTACGTGGAAAGTTCATTGAACTTTTGAACAATTTTAGTTCAAATATCACGATCTAATTTGAATTTTCTTTTTTTGTTGTTGTGTTTTTATGATGGTCATTACGTAGAGTAGTCTCAGTTTTAATAATTTTTCTGTCTTAGTAATGTTATTGTATATATATATGTATATATATATATATATATATATATATATATATATATATAATAAACGTAAATATAAACGGGTAAATGGAATAAATATTTTTTTTGTAAGCCGTTAGCACCAGCGATTTTTTTTTGTACCTCGTTAAAATATAATTTGGTATATCATTGTTGAAGAGGCCACGGTAGTGAAACATTATTTTCAATACTTTTTCTCTTAAGAAAATTAAATTAAATTTAAAAGTAAAGTGTCCAGGTGAAAGTCAGAAACTTTTAAAATTGAAGTTGTCGAATCTGTATCAATTAATTAAAATTGTTAAAACAACTTTAGACGAATTTTCCATCTACAAAAAAAAAAAAAAAAAAAATATGGAAGAATACATTAATCAAAGCGAATGGTAAGAATGTCATTTCCTACATGAATTTTGTTGAGCTTGATTGAAAAGCGTCAAAAATTTGTTTTCTCATGAATAGCTTGTAGCGTATAACCGGACAGATTACCAAACGTTGTTGCTAGCGGGGCCTCAATTCCAGCGAAATTATACCGTGTGATTGGCGGTTATTTCGACCAATATTTGCGATTGCCTACATGAAATATGCATCTCTAAATATAAGCAGTTGCATTACAAATATTGTGTTAACAATAAAAAGAAATATTCCAATCAGTTACAAAAAAAAAATTTATTAAGAAAAATTATAAAATTATAAGAAAATTTTATTAAGAAAAATTATAAAATCATAAAATTTAATAAGAAAACGTTCATTTTGTGTGAAATCAAAAATAAAAAAAATTAGTGTTAAAGTTTCGGGTTTTGAGTGCTTTGTTTTGTACACAGGAAGTGAAAATATTTTCTTTTAGGTTTAAGATTGTCAAACGCACCTTAGCAACACCAGTGAGCGCTCATCGGTAGAAGGCAAGGGGTAAGCGAAATTATACTTTTGTTTCATATATATATATATTTTCCATTAGTGCATTGCAGAGTATACAAAACACTCAAATACTTTGATTTCGTTTTTTTTTTTGATTGATAAGAAAATTTAATGTTTATTTCCTTGTTTATAAAATTTTTCTTTGATTTTTTTTCATTATTAATAAACTCAAATTTTTTTATGATAATCAATTGTTAAATGAATGAATTTTTTATTTTTATTTTTTGGAATGAGTTATAATATGGTTATGTGCTAATCAGTTTTTTTATTAGTGGTTGATAAAAGGGGTGGTTGTTTCATAATGCCTAAGATTTCATAGTTTAAGTCACGAGTAATGTTTGCCTGAACATGATATCTGAGAGACAAATAACCCTCCCATATACGACCGAAGTCTATCCAAACAACGTGACAGTCTCCAGATGTTCAGTAACAAGCCCACAAATTCAGAGCCAAAAAATTCGAAAATCTGCAAATGTGCTCCGATTTCGATGATTGATACCTCTATCAATAGGCGTTGAGACCTGAAATTGTCATACAAACGGCCATTTTGATCGGTCGAATATTTCTACACGTTTTGTGGAAAATTCAATTTTTTTGAAAATCAACTGAACTATAGCCCACAAATTCAGTGCCAAAAAATCGAAAATCTGCAAATGTGCTCCGATTTCGATGATTGATACGTTTACCAATAGGTGTTGAGACCTGTAATTGTCATACAAACGGCCATTTGGATCGGTCGAATATTTCTACACGTTTTGTGGAAAATTCAATTTTTTTGAAAATCAACTGAACTATAGCCCACAAATTCAGTGCCAAAAAATCGAAAATCTGCAAATGTGCTCCGATTTCGATGATTGATACGTTTACCAATAGGTGTTGAGACCTGTAATTGTCATACAAACGGCCATTTGGATCGGTCGAATATTTCTACACGTTTTGTGGAAAATTCAATTTTTTTGAAAATCAACTGAGCTATAGCCCACAATTTCAGAGCCACAAAAATCGAAAATCTGCAAATGTGCTCCGATTTCGATGATTGATACCTCTATCAATAGGTATTAAGACCTGTAATTGTCAGACAAACGGCCATTTGGATCGGTCGAATATTTCTACACGTTTTGTGGAAAATTCAATTTTTTTGAAAATCAATTGAGCTATAGCCCACAAATTCAGAGCCACAAAATTCGAAAATCTGCAAATGTGCTCCGATTTCGATGATTGATACCTCTATCAATAGGCGTTGAGACCTGTAATTGTCATACAAACGGCCATTTGGATCGGTCGAATATTTCTACACGTTTTGTGGAAAATTCAATTTGTTTGAAAATCAACTGAGCTATAGCCCACAAATTCGGTGCCAAAAATTCGAAAATCTGCAAATGTGCTCCGATTTCGATGATTGATACCTCTATCAATAGGCGTTGAGACCTGAAATTGTCATACAAACGGCCATTTGGATCGGTCGAATATTTCTACACGTTTTGTGGAAAATTCAATTTTTTTGAAAATCAACTGAGCTATAGCCCACAAATTCAGAGCCACAAAAATCGAAAATCTGCAAATGTGCTCCGATTTCGATGATTGATACCTCTATCAATAGGTATTAAAACCTGTAATTGTCACACAAACGGCCATTTGGATCGGTCGAATATTTCTACACGTTTTGTGGAAAATTCAATTTTTTTGAAAATCAACTGAACTATAGCCCACAAATTCAGAGCCAAAAAATTCGAAAATCTGCAAATGTGCTCCGATTTCGATGATTGATACGTTTACCAATAGGTGTTGAGACCTGTAATTGTCATACAAACGGCCATTTGGATCGGTCGAATATTTCTACACGTTTTGTGGAAAATTCAATTTGTTTGAAAATCAACTGAGCTATAGCCCACAAATTCAGAGCCACACAATTCGAAAATCTGCAAATGTGCTCCGATTTCGATGATTGATACGTTTACCAATAGGTGTTGAGACCTGTAATTGTCATACAAACGGCCATTTGGATCGGTCGAATATTTCTACACGTTTTGTGGAAAATTCAATTTGTTTGAAAATCAACTGAGCTATAGCCCACAAATTCAGTGCCAAAAATTCGAAAATCTGCAAATGTGCTCCGATTTCGATGATTGATACCTCTATCAATAGGCGTTGAGACCTGAAATTGTCACACAAACGGCCATTTGGATCGGTCGAATATTTCTACACGTTTTGTGGAAAAATCAATTTTTTTCAAAATCAACTGAACTATAGCCCACAAATTCAGAGCCAAAAAATTCGAAAATCTGCAAATGTGCTCCGATTTCGATGATTGATACGCTTACCAATAGGTGTTGAGACCTGTAATTGTCATACAAACGGCCAATTGGATCGGTCGAATATTTCTACACGTTTTGTGGAAAATTCAATTTTTTTCAAAATCAACTGAACTATAGCCCACAAATTCAGAGCCAAAAAATTCGAAAATCTGCAAATGTGCTCCTATTTCGATGATTGATACGCTTACCAATAGGTGTTGAGACCTGTAATTGTCATACAAACGGCCAATTGAATCGGTCGAATATTTCTACACGTTTTGTGGAAAATTCAATTTTTTTGAAAATCAACTGAACTATAGCCCACAAATTCAGAGCCAAAAAATTCAAAAATCTGCAAATGTGCTCCGATTTCGATGATTGATACGTTTACCAATAGGCGTTGAGACCTGTAATTGTCATACAAACGGCCATTTGGATCGGTCGAATATTTCTACACGTTTTGTGGAAAATTCAATTTTTTTGAAAATCAACTGAGCTATAGCCCACAAATTCAGAGCCAAAAAATTCGAAAATCTGCAAATGTGCTCCGATTTTGATGATTGATACCTCGATCAATAGGTATTAAGACCTGTAATTATCACACAAACGGCCATTTGGATCGTTCGAATATTTCTACACGTTTTGTGGAAAATTCAATTTTTTTGAAAATCAACTGAACTATAGCCCACAAATTCAGAGCCACAAAAATCGAAAATCTGCAAATGTGCTCCGATTTCGATGATTGATACCTCGATCAACAGGTATTAAGACCTGTAATTGTCACACTTAAAATAAGAAAAATGTTTAGTAAAATACATAATTCGCTAGAAGTCAACATTTCCAACAAAATTACGTCCCTAATAATATGGCAGCCCAGTGTAATAAACAATTCGCTCCAATATGTTCGTCGATGCTGTGCTAACCAAAGAAATTAAGTTAACCAAAACACAATTTACAAGCGATAAGAGCGATATAATTCCTTTAAAATAATTCAAACAAATTACAAATTACAATTATTTAGAATTTAGGTAATTAAAATACAAGATATTATTACTTTTAAAACGAGTAACTAAAATACACGTTACAAATTGTAATTTATATTTTCATTACGTAATTCAAATACATGTAATTCGTTACTGCCCAACTACACATGTTACATAATATGTTACACAGAGGGCTTTGTTTTTGTGGACTTAAAATAAAACATTAAAAAAATATAAGTACATAAATAAATTAATGGTTGTCTGAATTTTTCGTATCTTGGTACAACTATCGTTTCGACTGAAATAAAAATCACCCAAAAACTAATTATTTTTAATAATATAATATTTTATTCTTTAAATTTAATTTTATCATTTTGTTTTAAATTTATCCTTTATTTATATATTAACATATATAAATAATATTTATATTTATTTGAATTATAATCATTAACTAACACATTTTTTTTCAATATTTTTTTTTTCAATTTTTTTTTTAACAATCTTAAAATATAATAATGGTGTTTTAATTATAAAAAAAAACATACTTTTAAATCAGTATAACAATTAATTAAAAAATATTTTTTAATTAATTTTCGTAATACTTCCTTTTTTTAATTTAATATAACAATTACATTATTTATTATTTATTTATTTTAATAAATTTAATGAAAATTATTATTTATTTATTTAGTACATATATTTTATTTCGTAATAAGATTGTAAAATTATATCATAATATAATTAAAATAAAATATAATTTTATATAGCACCAGAAACTAAATATAAAAAAAAAATTAAACCAACAAAAAAAAAAAAACTAAATTATGTATGTACAATAAAATTAATACAAATAAAATTTATGTATATGGCGATTAATGAAATTATTTATTTTTATTTATCGTTTTATTTATTTTTGGTGTTGTTAAAATATATGTATATGTATAAAAATTAAATAAATGTATTTTAATTTAATTTTTTATTTTATAATACAATTCTTTGGATATTTTTATTTTGCTCTCACGATATATTATTATAAATATTTATTATTTTATTGTTTTATAATAAATTTATAAAGTAAAATAATATTCATTTGATTTATTAAGCTGCATTTTGAAGGGTTATTTAATAATTTCATTAATTTAATTAAAATAATACTTATAAACCGAAAATAATATTAAAAATTACAACGAGATTTGAATACACAATATTATCTTAATTATTAAATATTAATATATTGTACTATTATTTGTTATTTATTTCATAATAATTATTTATATAATTTTTAAGTAGCGCGTAGGCGATTGATTATTTATTATATTTTAAATAAATTAACTTAAAATTTAATTATTTCATATTTATTTTCAAAAATAAAAAACAATTAACACTTTTATTTTCAATTTTTTTTTTTTTTTACTTTTTCATATCATTAAAAGCTCATAATATTTAATTTTTTATGTATATTGCAAATATTTAAATTTACTTGTTCATGTTTATTATTAAATTGACAAAATAAAATTTAATAATATTAGATTCCCTGTTTGACTGATAAAGTACAGCTAGATATACTTTAGGATTGTATAATATAATTTAATTAAGTTTTTTGTTCAGAGTAAATTGACAAGATCATTTTCGTTTTGTAGGTATGTATATAATAGGCCAAAAAAAATGTTGGTTTAGCAAAATTAGAAACAAAAAAAAAACGATCAGAAAATCTGTGTGGTGTTGTGTGGTTAAGTACAAAAAAACCTGATTGTGTTAAACCGCGCTCCAGCAAAAAATTTATCCACTAGACAATTTATAAAACTTTCACTCAGTCTATATATTTTTAGTATTTAATAATACATATAATGTAAATAGTTTCCGTTTAGTTTGCGATCTTTTGTGATATATCCAAAAGGGCACGTCGAGATAATAATATAATTAATTTCTTTTCTTTTTTTTAGATACAATAAATTTAAGATTTTAGGATTTCTTTGTAACAACTACATTTAATACTTTTATTTTTATTAAGTAATAGTATATAATTAATTAATTAACAATATATTATATATAATTTATTTAATTTACTGTCCAATTCATATAGGTTTTATTATATTTTATTTTTAAAGCGTCATCGTACTATAATAATATGTTACCGTTGCAGTATGATATGATGGATTTTACGTAGAATAGTGTAAAATTAAAAAAAAATCATTAAATTTGCAATGAATCCAACTAAAACATAAAATAGTATTTACATTAATATAATGAGTGTGCGCGCGCGCAGTAAATAAAAAAATTCATAATTGGACGGATTAAAAAATAGAAAAAAAAATTGTTTTTTAAGGTATTCGTAGAGATTCACAGATGTAGTATAAATTCAGAATTGGTTCAGTTTTTTGTTTGTGATTGATTTATGTGGGGGATTGTTTGTATATTGGCTTAACTAAAATAATTTTCACGTTGTTGATAAATTGGTAGCTCTGTAACAGGTGAATGGTCATCGTCAGAACCATGTGTCGTCATTTCATTCACCTTGGATGGTAGGGTGGCCATTGCTTTTTCTGGTATATGGAAATTAAGCAAACATTAGATTAGTTTTATGTTTTTAACGAATAATGTTTTAATTTGAAATTTAGTGAGATTTGTATAAACATTTTCAAGTGTTTAAATAATAAAATGTGAACCAATTTAGCAATCTGCAAGAAGGATTATTTACCAACTTTTTTTTTTTATATTTCATCCCCAATGTTAGACGGTCCGGTTTTTTTGTCTGAAAATAAAAACAAGAACAATCGAGTTTTCTTAGCACCAACAATCGAGGTTTCTTAAAGCCAGACGAGAGTTTGACATTTTAATTCATTCGACATTCTTTTCTCATTTACATCCTATAGGAAAAGCTATAATAAAGCTGATCTAGAGTGAAAGTAGTGACTAATATAAACTAAAATTATGTGCCGATGAACAGTGATTGTGAAAAGCTTATTTAATTATTTAAAATATGTACAGCAATGAGTTACGTTTATTCCTGTACAAGATTAAAGACCGTTAAAATTGTAGAAAACAAGTTTCAAGTAGTTCCGTAAAACATAATTACATTGGAAATCAAACTTGAAAAGTTTAAAAAAGTTTGTAAAGTAGTATTAAATATAATAAAAGTTAATGGTTCTAATTCTAAGAATGCTAAAAAAATTTTATCAAATTTTAACAAATTCAATCGAACTATAAGAATGTCTAAAATTTTTCTTAAATTCTAGCCCTGCATTTTGATCAAAGTTCCACTGAAACCTAAAATTAATGCGAATTAAACTTATGTTAAGTTTATCGAACCAAAAACTATTAAACGAATATAAAGACTTCCTATGCCTTACAAACCAAATGTCCGCAGCTGGGTACAGAAATAATTTTTTTTATGTTTTACTCTTAGACCATACAATAGAATGGACCGCTAGCGATGTGACGTTTCCAATTTCCATATAAAATTGTAAAGTAGCCTGTCTCCAACATCTGCAGCGCAAAGTAGCCTTGTGACCGATAGAGTAACTATAACAAGTAAAATCAAAATTAGTACCCACAGATGTCACTACAAAATTCAATAGATCTAGATACATTTAGTACCAACAGAAGTAACTGCAAATTTAAATTTACAAATAAATAAAATAAAAAACGATAATTCAAAAAATTATTTTATTGACCCATAAAATGGATAATTTTATTTAACTTTGTTCTAACATAAGATTTATTATTTAGATTTATAAGATTTACGATGGATGAAGTTGCAGTGACATCTGTTGGTGTAAACAAATCTACTAAATTTGGTAGCGACATCTGTGGTTACTAATTTTGATTATACTTGCTATAGTTACTCTATCGGTCACAAGGCTACTTAGCGCTGCAGATGTTGGAGACAGTTAAAAGCCATTGCTGGCGGTCCATTATATTACATATGGTCTAAGGTTCTACTATTTCGTTTTGCATATTATTTCGCTTCCCCAGCTGCGGATATTTGTTGTATGCCGTAGGAAGTTTTGTATTCTTTCTATAGTTTTTGATCGAATTCTGAATTATTTGAAAAATAAATAAAATGATAAATGAAAATAAGAAACCCGCCAATCTTTATTTTTACAATAAAGTAATATACCTCCATGATTTTACAGATGCCCCCCCCCCCTCCGCCTCTCTAGTTATCAAATAATGTTAATTTATCTTTCTTAGATTTGAGGTAATTCGTCATGCCGTGTGACATAGACGAGCAAAAACATTCCAAAAAATCAAGATTATTAATTATAAATTTTTTTTGAAAAGTTATTTTAATTCGTTGTATAACTTGGAGGATAGGGGCCGCCACCACAAACCCCTGCTTTGACGACTTATGAAAATTACCAATATTAATTGAAATTAGAACTTTTTTAAACAATTTGTGTTTTTTAATAATTATTCACAATGTACTAAAATAGAGAACTCTCCAAAGCCGCTTAGTATTGGAAACTTTGCGCAAGGATGACAAAAAATTATGAAACATCCATTTGTTTTATCAAATTATAGTTGATCGTATTTAAAAAATGGGATCTTTTGGTAATTAAATTTGTATTTTTCGGGATTTTTTGTTGAGTATTCAAGCGTATCCCGATCGGATTTGCATCATAATGTGTATTTATGTAAATGTATCTTTCATAAGCTTTATAAATTTATCTCAAAACTATTAACAGTTGAGACTTAAGTTTATACGGCACAATCGATACGTGGAATGGCATACTCTACAATGTTTGCTGAATATAAAGTCAACAAGTAAATATTTTTGAAGCTGTTTTTGGGACTGTAGCAAGCATTTGTTTTTAAATCATATTATGCCTCGAATCTAAAACGGCAGATGAAAGAAAGAAGTAATGGAAAAAGTTAAAGCAATTAGACAAATTATATTGCTCCCTCTCATATAATATTCTTGCTTGCATGCACAATTGAAATTGCTTCTTTCTCCATTTAAACAACAAATAAAAGTTTTTTATGTGATATTGTTATGTATGAAAATGCGAAGGGCATAACGTCGTCCTAACTGTGAATTAACGTATCTTACATTTTTTCAAAATCTCATCTCTGATACCAAAATGTTCATCGTGAGAAATTGCAGTCGAATTCCCGCACCAACGGTAATTAACTCTTAGGAGACATCACCGTCCTAACAATGAACCAACGCAGGTACAAACATTCAGACAGAGTTTCTCACGATGAACCTTTTGGTATCAGAGATGAGATTTTGAAAAATTGTCAGATACGTTAATTCACAGTTAGGACGACGATAATTTGTTTGTATGGTTTATGGGTGAAGCATGAAAATCGTATAAGTCGAGTATCTTTGAAGATATCTTTTCCGCGAAAATGCTGACATTTTTCAATTTTTTTTTTAATTTTGTTCAAAAATGCCCATTTTTTATTAGATTTTGAATTCCAATTGAAATTTTTTTAAAACGTTAACATTTTGACTTTTTATTGCAAAAGGGATCCAATTCTAAGCACCTTTGAAGAGTTTAGTATTTTATTATAAGAAATAAATACAAAAATTAAAAGAAATACATACACAATTGAAACGGGCGATATAATTATAAATTCTGGAAAAAGCGGTGCTTTGAGGAATGGGATTAAGTTCCCCTTCATGTCAATGTTGAAAAAATTGTTATATTTATGAAACTTGCTGTGTATCGTAAAAATTATTTTTAACATTTACGGAACTCTCAGGAGAAGCAATAAGGACGATAAAACTCTTTGATCAGTGGCAATTTTCTAAGATTTTTGACTTGCCCCTACTAAAAAGTACACGATCCTACCAAAAAAAAATAAAAAATTCTTCACATATTCACGACATACCTGATCCTTTCCCTACATTAAAGTGTAATTACGTCGCCTTTTTGATATTAATTTTAAAATGTAGATCTCTCTTTTCCAGAAAAATTTTGACAAATTTTGTAACCAAATTTCCAAAGTGTGTTAAAACCATAATGACGAATGACCTAATATAAAAATGCAAAAGGCCACAATAATTAAAGGTAAACAGAAAATGCGGTTTTAAAAAGTGGCTTTCTACGGAGATTCCAAAAGTGACGGTAAGCCTCTTATGGCTTAAAAATATTTTTTTGCTTTTTTTTCATGTCAATTTTAATTCTCTTTTATTTTTAATTTAATTTTTACAATATTGTTATAAATTCAAGTCAAATTTGTAGACTTTTGTCTGCGAAGTGTTTTCTGACGTTTGTTTATACGTATTTAGTCAAAGTATAAAAAAGACGACCATCAAAACACATTATCGAGTCTAAGAAAGATTTTTATACGTAAAGAATGAATGATGACAGTAACAAATTTACAGCTCGCTGTTCACTCTCCTCTATATACGAATACAAAGGTGTGCCTCATGTAACATCGGTACTGATATTAAAATATTCAATGATGTTCCAGTGATTTTTAGTGAATCGTAATTTTCCAATATGCTGGAAGTAGATTCCAGAGATATGCTGAAGATGGTATTAAGCTAGCATTTCTGTGGGAGTTGAGAATAACTTGTTTAATGGATTCAAGTTTTCTTTTTATAATAAGGATCGAGCATCGACAAGGTGTGTTACATTATCAGAGAAGACGTGCTAACATAGGCATAATTATGAGTGCAATACACCTTTTGAAAGCTGCTACAAAGGCACAAACCACAAACACCGGTTAAATGACAGGATATTGCTGATCCGTGTCTACGTATGCATCTAATTCCCCATCAATCAATGGAGACCTTAAAATATAAACTAAAGGTAAAAGATCCCATTTGGCGAGGAAAATGTTCTTTTTCACTCCTCTGATGCCGTTGTAACCGCAATATTGTTGGAATTACGAAACTGCGAAGTAATACCCCACCCCGTTATTCTCCAGATTTGACACAATGTGACTGTTATTTGTAACCAAAGATGAACAACGGCTTGAATCAAACAAATAGAAACCAGACAATTTATCGTTAATCAATTGGTGTTTCGGGGCCTAAATTACGATAAACTGCTTTACTGTAAATCGAAACAAATGGCAAAAATTTTCAAGAGTTGAAACATTGGGCCAAGTGTAAGGATGTTTTCATTATTTTTGTACGTAATTATCAAACCGCCTTCTCATTTTGTTTTATTCTAGTTCAGGAATCTAGGTCGAAATTCTTATGAATTAATCATTAAAATAAGAAATCGTCACCTTTGTCAATTTTAGAAGTTATTATTATTATGAGGATTTTCACCACCACGTAAAAATAGGTTTCTCGGCGTACACCAGTAAAAAATCTCAACTAGAATTTTCTCAACTTCATTTTGAAAATAATCTTCACTTTTAAAACGAAATAATTCCAAGGGATTTATAGGGAGCGTTTATTATGAAATAAATCCCAAAAAACGAAATGAAATAAGCCCCAATTATGTAATCTGGAAAAGGAAGAATAAATTTTAAAATATTCTGGGAAAATGGAGTTTTAAAATCTTCCTTTTCCAGAATTTTATTTAGAAAACATTACAAAGTGAATCACACATTTTTGGAATTTCGATTTTAAACAGAAATAAAATAACTCCCAAAATTACATTTATATGGGACAAATCGATAGAGGGATGAATTCTAAGGAAAAAAGTTCTATGAAGATTTTTCGATAAATGTTGAGTTTTCATTTAAAAAATGCATGTTTAAGAGGAATCCGAAAACTTCACCCAAAATCGCGATTGGTTTTTTAACGATAACTTCCTTAATTTTTAAGATATTTAATCGCTTCAAAAACCACTTTGTATCGAATTTTAAGGGAAAGTTAAACTTCTTTGAAACCTTTGTTTTTGGATGGTCCTTGAATTTAAATGCGAAATTTAAACGGTGATATCTCAATTAATTTTCATCCTAGAGAAACAAAAACTAAATAACAAAATTTTCTACAAGAAAAATCTAAATTTTTGTGCTCTTGCATATTGTACTTATCTACTTTAGTTTTTGAGTTATTGTGAAAAAAGGAAAATTTTTTCAAAAATTTCAAAACTCATTTCAAAATTGAATCAAACTTTTTTTCAAATCTAGGCATTATTATTATTATTGAAATTGGTTGGAACCCATATAGGTTCCGCACTCAATGCCAAAAGGGCCCATGGTGCAAACCTAGGATTCTAATCTAGGCATTCTAAACCGTTAAAACTTCTAAAACAAATTTTTTGTACTTAAATAAAGTACATTGTAAATGGATTACGTTAAGTAATTGGTTCTTTTAAAGTACTTTCTAAAAGATCTGACAAGTTTTCCTCCAAAAATTCGTCGTTTTTCCGTTATTTAACGTTGAAAGGTTCGAATTAGTTCCTTCTTCCATTAGCAACTATAAGTTTGAAAAAATATCTACCTAATGTGCAGTTGTGAAATTATTCAACACTGGTTTCGGTTTACCCAACGTCACAAGCAGTGATATTGATTACTGTTTCAAGAAGAAAAATGCTGATATTGTGTTGGTAAAATTCATTGCAAGGAAAACCAAAGATGTCGTCATGAATAAAAAATACGCCAAAAAGTTGAGGCTAACTACTAGTACTTTTGGTGCAAGTTTTAATGCTGCTATGTAGTCCAATTTATGTTAATGACAGCTGTCAATTATATACAGCCGCAAAAAAAGGTGAAATTTGAGCGTAATTACAAATATCTTTGGATGTGGAATTCAAACATTTTTATGAGGAAGGAGAATGGACAGCGAATTCAACTTGTTAACTCTTTGGAGAACCTATCAAAATTGTAATTATTCTAAATTTTATTTTTTATTTTTAAATTATTAATTATTTTAAGTCAAATTTAGGTCCTAGTAGTAGTTTACACTCCCTCACCACTGTATCTAACCTATCCACTAAAAATAATTTATTTCTCCTTCACCAAAATATACGTAGTCTACGTCAAAACTATGATTTATTGATTTACCATCTTCAGCCACTTACTGAACTGCCAAAATTATTATTGTTATCTGAAATGTGGATTAATGAAAACGAAATTCAAGATTTTGCAATTCCTGGTTATACATTTATTGCTAATTGTAATAACGATTATCGATCTGATGGCGTTGCTGTATACGTAGTTGATGACTTAAGTGTGAAGGTAAATACCGAGTTTAAGTTGATAACAGCTGATGTTATTGCGGTTGAAATTTTTTTCAATTCTTTTGAAGTGAGGGTTTTGTGTAGTGTGTATATCAATTACAATCGTATAGTATCGGGGCTTTTTTGGAGGAATTCGGCTCGTTTTTTAGCAGACTTACATCTAAGAACTTATTAATTATTGGTGATAAAAAAAATAACATTAAAAAATAATTAAATTTCAAAAAATTTAAAAAAAGATATAAATTTCAAAGAGCCGCTGGTAATGGTAAAAAACAATGCAATCTAGTAAATGAAATTTTGAATAAGGAAAGTTGTATAGTAACACATTTTCATTATATGTGAAGAATCGGGCATTATTGTTTTCTCACCACTTGAAATTGCTAATAGTTTCAATACATACTTTCTAACATTATGCCACCATGAGACCTTATGTTATCAATCATAATTTGATCAGCTCCAAGTCGATGGTCTAAGATATGCCTATTAAAAGTAGTTTTTTCTTCCGGCCAATTACTTCGGTAGAATTATTTTACGACTGATAATATAGGCTTGAGCAGAGCAATTTTAAAACGAATTAATTTTAATATTGTTGACATTTTAGCTGAAATATTTTACCGTAGTATAATTTAAGGTGTTTTTCCGCAAGCAATAAAAATTACAACGGTTATTCCCTTGTATAAAAAAGGTGATCGCTTATTAATTAGCAGTAAAGGCGGGTTTTGAGTTGCATTCGTTCGTTCGTTCTTTCGTTCTGAATTTTTTTTTGATCAATCGTATTCCTTGAAAATGACGTTATTTTTCGTTCGTGTTCCTTTGATTGGATTAAAAAAAATTTTAGAACGAAAGAACGAACGAATGACTGCAACTCAAAGCCCGCCTTTAGTTATCAGTCTATTTCGCTTCTTCCAGTTGTCTCAAAAATTGTTGAGAAAATTGTTAAATCGCGTTTACTTGACTACTTATATATGTTTAATTACTTTAGTCGATGCCAATTTGGATTCAGAGCTGGTTTTGGTACCGAAGATGCCCTGCTGCATCTAATGAATCCACTACATTGGATTTCATAGAAATAAGCACTTGTAAATTAGCACTTAATGATAGAAATAAATAAATAAATAATTCAGTTTTCGGCAAGCAAACGAAATAAAAAAAACAATCTATTTGTTATTGTATAACCTTTATTTTTGCTCCTCACGATTTTTTGATAAAACGTAAGCTCTAAAACGTGCAATTTTTAGACAAAAAATCAACATTTTCAATTATGAATAACTCGAAAAATATTGATTTTTCGAAAAAACTTCATGGAACATTACATATTTGCTTAGAATTCATCCCTCTATCGATTTCTGAGGTTACTTTGCATACACTAATTTCCGCCCCGATAAGAGGTGGCATACAGTTCCAGGGTAAATCAAACACTAGACTATATCGGGAAAATAAATTGAAGAAACCAGGATGAGTTCTTGACTTTATCGAATGCGGCTATGACCTTAGTATGTACATATAACCTATTCCTTTCTTTTTTTTTATCCCAACTAATTCTGGGCCAATAGCGTATTAACGGGATATCACATCCTAGTACCTACCTTTTAAATATTCAAACAGTAGGGTAAGCGGCCCGTCTTGTTGAAATTCAAGCTCATCAACCTGAAGAAGCCGATATCTCGATCTGTGGGCCCGATCCCCTTAGTCGTATCATTTATCACGTCAAATAACAGTCAAGTTTATTTAATTCTTCTATAAAGTGTATATGGCTGCTATAAAAAACATCATATTGCACTGAATTTGTACGACAATAATAGTTTCAAGTCATGATAAACCAATTTAAGAGGTATGATCAAGCGCATGTATTGCTATCCCTTTCACTAAAAAATTACGTCATTCGATGATCGTTTTTTTTTTATAAACGCTAGTTCATAGCAAACAAAAACAAATCGAATTGTTTTGCGGCGATAGATTTTGTGTAAATTTTGTAAAAACAACGAAGCCTCATGATTTTATCGCAAGAAAAGACGAATTTGAAACAGCTGACAATCATACCTTTCAATTGGTTTATCATGGTTTCAAGTGACTAATAGCACAGCTAATCATCATTTGAAAATATATCATGACAAGGAAATCGATTTAAAATTACTTCAATCGTAAAAAATCAATCCAATATGATGTTTTCATAGCAGCCGGACAAAGTTTGTAGAAAGAATATGAAAACTTCACTATTATTTGGCGTGACAAGCGATACGACTTTGGGAATCGCGACCTTAATTTCGTAAACGACAAAGTTTTGAAATATATAGCCATGTGGAATGGATCCTGAATTCCAATGGTTTTGTGTTAAAATTTTTTGCGCTTTTGCCCCACCTTTAGAGTGCCCCAGCATTACGAGAGGTTTACCCTTTGCCGATAATACTTTTAATTAAAAGTGGCAACCGCTACAATTTATTTCAACTTTTAAAAATTGTAATTTTTCCATCCATCGTTTACTAGTGCCAACTGAAAACATTCTATCCCCCAAAATAAGGTGGCAACCAAATTCTGTCGCTACTTCTGTAGTTGATGCTTTTTGCCCTAAATTGCAGTTCAAGGCGGTAAGATTAAATTTTATGAATTTCATATGAAGATTTTTTGTCCAGATAAAAACTGTAGATATTTGCTCAATTTACTACTGATTGGGATAGATGAACTTAAACAAACACGGAATGAACCGATTTACTTTTTTACTTGTGGATCTAGGCTCGTTCAGTCTATGTCTTTTTGGTAGGATTTTTGGTAAGCTGCTGGAGACTAAGCTTTTAGAATAGTACAAATTCGTTAGTTTTTGAATTCTTGTCGTTTTTTTGATGATTCAACCCTAAATCAAGTACAATTCTTTGATAATACCTCTTACATAAATACCAAAATTTTGCACCACGAAAACTATTGGCACATCGGTAGCTAATATTTATGCTCTTACAGATTGCTATACGGCTCATTTTACTAAAAACATAATATTTAGCAGTATTTCTTCCTGAAAGCACTGAAAATGTTATACTCTCACTATTTAAACATTTAATTATAATATAATAAAAAAAGTTGTATATATTTAACGTGCAACATGAGCAATTTAATGATAAGCTAGTAATGTAATTTATGCATTTCAATTCAAAAACAAAAAATCACAAGTTGCACTTGTTAAAAACAAAATATAAAATATAATTTTAAAAAACAAAAATCATTCAAACAAACCTTAAAGTGTTATATATTATATAATAATAGTTCAGCCTTAATTATAATTTGCATATTATAATTATAATTTATATAAGATTCTAGTTATTACATAAAATGTATAAGAGCAGAACATCCATCAATCACTACTTTTGCGTATACTGGCTAGGAGTTCCTATAAACAAAACAAAAAAACACAAGCAAAAAAAAACATGATAGTAGTACAGAACCAAATAAATAAAATAATAAAATAAAATTTTTAGTTATTGGTTTTAAACATACAAATATTTTAAATTAAAAAGCCATCTTTTTAGATTTTATATATTTATTCGGTTTGATTTATATGATTTCGGATTTTTATTTTTTTATTTTTCAGAGAAAGCAGGGTAATTTTATATTCAGTCGGGAATAGTATTTGAATGGTTACAAGGGTTTCGGCGAGATATGCACTTAACTAAACTTTTCTTTCGGTGACACGCTATAGAGATAAATAAAATTGGTATGATTCATAAATACCAGAGTACTGTCTCAAACAAATGAAATCATCTGCGGCCTTCCGGCTAAATATTCCACTTTTTTTTCATTTGTTGTTACATAACACGAGTACATAAGAAACTTACTGCTCTTATCTTTAAAACTTTATGGTCAACGTGCTTATAATTAGGTATGTTTAGGTTTATTTATAGAGTTCAACATGCTTTTCTACCTACATAATATAAAAAAATGTATGATTTGGTATATAAAAATGAGAGCAAATAAAAAAACATTTTAATTTTTTAATTAATAATTTAAACAGCTTACATGATATATACGAGATTACGAGTAAATCTAGGTAATTATTTATGTACGAGTATATTATAATAATTAATGTGCTTGCTATTTAATAATCCTTCGCGTGAGTAAAAAAAAGTTTTGATAAATTATTTAATTTTTATGTATTTATTTAAATACATTTGTTTTTATCCTTTTGAAATATCCAATATTTTTTTTACCTTAATTCATTTTACCTAATCCTTGTTTTATTTTTACAAGATTTAAAGATTTTCTTATAAGTATGTATTTTTGAAAAAAAGACATAATTCAGTTCTCTGAAATCAATTATCATGACATACATATTAATTTAGAATTTTATTATTGTGGTTGTTGATTATTAAAATAAATATATAAAATATACATATAAATAACAAAAAAAATTATAAAAGCTTCTAAAAACTGTTTTTTGTTTTTTTTTTTTGTAAATAAAATATAACAAGATAAAAACGATCAATCAATGAAGACGTTTAATTTTATCTAGCGCTTTTAATTTATACCAAGAAAAACATAAAAAACCAAACAAAACTAAACATAATAAAATTTATGAAGTTTATGATAGGTGTACGAACAGGTGATTGTTTTATTACTGAGACGTAATTCTTAGGCGATGGTAAATATTTTAATGTTCCAATTATTGAAGAGGCCCCCACCTTTAGTAAGTTCTGAAAACTCTCGAAAATCAAGCTAATACCCAAGTTCAGATTATTTCAAAATATTAAATTTCATTGATTACATAGGGACACAAAAAAAATGTCAAGACCCAGGGGGCAGACCACTACCCCTCCATTTTTGGGGTCGCTGAAACCGAATATGACCATAAAATAAATATTTTAACTAGCCATTTCCCCGTTACCATCTCGATACACCCCCTTCTGGGAGTTGAAATTCAATTCTCATACAAAGTCGAGTAGGGCGGGTATTCCTATGTTTTCTGGGCCACTAAGAACGAAGAAGACTATTAAAAATGAATAAGACCCCCTCATTACCCCCTAGCGTCACTTTACCACCCCAATATATCCCCTTCTATTATATATTTATACATAGTATGTAATATGGGACGTTTCATTCACGTCAACCGGGCCACCTCTATGCCCAAAATTTAAAGCATTCAAAAATTTTTTTAGGGCGCTAATATTTTCGTTGAAACGTCTACTTTCGAATGCCGAGCGTGGTTTTTGAAAAAAAAACAAGATGGCCGCTCACTATGGTGGCTAAAATCTATATAATCGTTGGTGCGTCTCTTAGTCTGAGCGTGTAACTTCTGAACGACTTAACCGATTGAGGTCATATTCACACCATAAATTTGTTTTGTCGAGGAGATGGTTCCTAGATGTGCTATTATCCGATAGGTGGCGCTGTAGTCAAGTTATTAACTTCTATTATTATGGACCGAAATGACTCATATTTACAATATATGTTGTTTTAGTGCCAAAAAAGAAAATCACAAAATTTGGACCCGATAGGTGGCGATATTAGTGCATAATTAAAGAATCTATTAATAACTCGACCATATCGCCACCTACCGGGTCCAAATTTTGTGATTTTCTTTTTTGGCACTAAAACAACATATATTGTAAATATGAGTCATTTCGGTCCATAATAATAGAAGTTAATAACTTGACTACAGCGCCACCTATCGGATAATAGCATAGCTAGGAACCATCGCCTCGACAAAACAAATATATCGTGTGAATATGACTTCAATCGGTTAAGTCGTTCAGAAGTTACACGATCACTAAGAGATGCACCAACGATTATATTTAGATTTTAGCCACCATATTGAGCCGCCATCTTGCTTTTTTTTTTTTCAAAAACCACACTCGGCATTCGAAAGTAGACGTTTCAACGAAAATATGAGTTCCCTTAAACATTTTTTTGGATGCTTTAAATTTTGGGCATAGAGGTGGCCCGGTTAACGTGACGCGTCATATACATTATATACATACAGTATGTCGCAAAATTAAGTTTCCACGCTTCGTTAATTTATTTGAAATAAAAAATCTTAGAAACGCTCTACACTTTATAACATTTATTCACTTTTCTGTAAGGCATGACTAATTAGGTTTATGATAATAATGATATAACGAAAAAGGCATCAATTAGTATTATGTATTTAGCATTTAGTTGAAGAAAGGCACAGAAATATGTTGCAAAATTAGGTTTCCACTATCTTTAATATCCGCAGTGGCCTCCTTTTTGTTTGGCCAATTTGGCCAAACGATCATCCATAGTGTAAACAAGCTGCTTGCATTCATCTGGAGTAATTTTTCCCAAATATCCTTTATGCAGTTTTTGAGTTCCGAAATAGTTTGAGGTCTTTGTTCAGAAATTCGCATTTTTAAAATTGCCCAAGCATTTTCAATTGGAGACAAGTCAGGGCTTTGTGGTGGCCATTTTAAAATATTAATAGCTTTCTTCTTAATATATTCCGAAACCTTTTTGGCAGTATGGATAGGAGAATTGTCTTGTTGAAACACAAAATTATCGCCTATTAATCGTTTTACTTCGGGAATTGCCATATCTTTTAATATATTAAGGTATATATCAGCATTAACCTTTTCATTTAAAACGATAATTTTGCCTACGCCATACGTGCACAAGCATCCCCAGACCATGAGACCCTGTTCACCTGCCTTAAATGTCGGTTTTGTGCACTTGTAAACGAGCGCATCCCCTTTTTTTCGCCAAACGTAAATTCTTCCATGAGAATGTTTCATCCTTATCATAGATTCGTCCGTCCACAATACTTTATCCCAAAATGTTTGTGGCTTAAGTGCATAATCCTTATAGAACTGCATTCTTTTCTTTATATTTTCCTTGCTGACGTAAGGAACTTTTCGAGCAACGCGTCCATGCTTGCCAGCCTCGTGAAGTCTTCTGCGTATGATATGTGTCGATGGAGCACTGCGACCTTCACTGACCAGTTGTGCTCGAATTTTTGGCACTGACATGAGGGGATTATTATCTGATATGGCTTTTATCCTCTTTTCGATCTTTCACAGGTCACTCTTGGTCGCCCAGTTCGCTTAATGGCACCAACGCGTCCTTGTTGATTATAGGCGCTGATTACTTTTCCAATTGCCGTATGAGTTTTTCCAAAAATGTTACCAATATCTCTGTATGAATGTCCCTCTTTATGCATTTTAATAACAGCTTTACGTTCAGGTAAAGTTAGTTGCTTACATTTGCCCATTTCAGGGGTTCTATAAATAATAGAATGTCAACTATTTCTTTAAAATTGACTTAGTACAATAATCAGCTAAAAACTTACAATTTTGTTTGCCAAAAACTGATCAAACTTGTTTAGTTGATAATAATTATCTCAAATTAGTTTATTTGTAAATAAGAACGATAGTTTAAACGCGAAAAATCTGTTAAAAATGTGGCGCTTTTAATGTGACAACTTACTTTTGCAACGTTCAAACTAGTACTGACTCTCATTAATGCGCAATTATTCACGAATACAAAATGTGTCGTACCATATTGCACCAGAATTGACTCATAGATAACGGTTCATTAGAATGAAAACAAAAGGAGATGCCGAGAATTTTGTTTCAGTGGAAAAACCCCAAGGCGTTAGCAGCACTTCTGATTGGAAACTTAATTTTGCAACATACTGTATGTGTATAAATTTCACTAATTCTCGCATCAACTTCTGTCATTTAAATCCGCCCGAAGTGCCCCGTGTTTAAGTGCCCCGACGGTGGAGTGACCCGCATCAATAACTCGGCTTCTGCTGATCTTTTGCTCAACAATCTATCGTTTTGCCAACAAGAAACTAGTCAGTTCCGTATCTACTTTTACGACTAGGATACCTCCACGTGGTGAAGGCGGATATCGGTTAGCCGGCTTAGTTCCTAGGTAAAACAGGATGCCTTCATGGCAAGGGTAGGCAAAAAAAATTACGATGCAGGGGAGGGAGACCCCAGTATCGGCGGCTGATCAGGGTGCGAAAGCAGGCCCGCAAGTGTCGTCATCATGCGACTACAGTTCTGGAGTAGAGGGCAACTTGGCTACTTTAGGATTTAACGCTTGAACAAAAAGTGCAAGTCCAACTGTAATTCTGAGTCGATGTGACTTAAGACTTCATGTAGCTTCTGAAGGCGTACGATGAGATGGACCTAACCATCGAACATTGTACGGATACGCCAGGATGTTCTACTCATAGATGCAAATGCAACAAGAGTAGTTCCATGTTTTGCTACATGTGTGGTAAGTTTGCGCCCAACAATAGCCGTAGAAAATATTCAGCACATGAAAATATTTATGAATCTGTTTTCAGAATAAAGGCTATAGGAGGTGAAGGCAAAATATGGATACCAACGAGTATTTGTAATTCCTGAAGCACAGAGATCTATGGTGAATCCCGCTATATGGAGTGAGCCGAACACAGTAGAGGAGTACTACATATGCATGACTAGATTCAATGGTATGTTTACAGCCAAAAATGTCGTGTATGCAGATGCTTTGTCCAGGATAATCATAATGATTCGGTAACTTCTGATGAAATCGACGTTATTGATCACCCGGTTGATGATTCAACAGATGATTCAAGCAGATGATTCAAGCAGTGTAGAGTACGAAAGTGAGAGTGATATTAGTGAAGAGGCTGAGCCTTACAAGAGAAGTCGCCCTATAAAGCTATGGGGCCAAAAGAGATTGAACGATATGATAAAGGATTTGGGTTTACCAAAAGATGGTGCAGAGCTTCTCACGTCAAACCTTAAGAAAGTTGGTCATTTGGCTAAGAAGACTTCTGTTACTTTTTACAGACATCGGGAGAAAGAATTCCTTCCCTTTTTCACGAAAGAGGAGTCCCTTGTTTATGGCATCTACAGAAGTGAAGAATGGAGACTATTTATTGACTCTCCAACACGCAGCTTGAAAGCGGTACTGTTGCACAACACAAATAAACTGGCCTCCATACCCATAGCACATTCCGTGAACATGCCAGAAGAGTACGATTCATTACGCTTAGTGCTTGAAAAAATTCATTTTAGTGATCACTGATCACAATTGGCAAATTTGCGGAGACCTCAAAATACTCACCATTCTCTTGGGGCAACAAAAGGGGGCATAAGAAATATCCGTGTTTTTTGTGTTTTTGGGACAGTCGTGGTCGTACGAATCACTATACATTGAAAAATTGGCCTATGAGAAATACTTAGTTCCTGGTACCACCTGAAAGAGTTCTTCTTCCTCCATTAGGTACATATAAAACTCGGTTTAATTAAACAATTAGTCAAATCATTTAAAGAAGAAGAGGATTCGTTTAGGTACCTCCAACAGAAGTTTCCAAATAAATCCAAAGCCAAACTTAAGGAAGGAGTTTTCGACGGGCCGGAAATTCAGAAACTCCTTCGCGACACTGAATTTATCGAATCAATGAACGGCGAGCAGGTAAAAGCTTTGCTTAGCTTTAAAACTATAGTGGAAACCTTCTTAGGCAATAATAAAAGTCCTAATTACAAAAGAAATATAGAGGAGTTACTTGAGAACTGCAAGGTTGCTGGCTGACTTATGAACTTGAAGATCGATTTCCTCCATTCCAGAGAACCTGAGAGACTATAGCGAGGAGCAAGGTGAGAGGTTCCACTAAAATCTCAAGGAAATGGAATGCCGCTATCAAGGTAAGTGGGACGTTAGTATGTTGGCGGACTATTGTTGGAATCTGAAGAGAGATGCACCAGAAGAGAAGAGAACCAGTAAGAGGAAGCCCCTCAGAAAGTCCTTCAAGAGCAAGAGAGTCCGACACCATAGGGCGCAGGCCGGCGAGATTTTTTTTTCAACTTTCCAAGGAGTGTTCGTGTGAAAACCTACCAGTTCGTGAGAAATAAGAGGGTTCATCCGTTGAACAATCGTGAGGGGTGAGGGAATTTACGGTTGAAAAAGCACGTTGATTCGTGAGATTGAGGGGATTTATAGTTGAAAAAGTACTCTGAACTATGAGAGAAGGTAAAGAGGGGGCTCATCTCAAAAGTTACCCCGAATCACACCCCACTTGATTTTGTTTGAAAATTGGCACTTCAACCCCCATAAAGGGGTGTATGGGGGTGGTAACGTGTCGCTAGGAAGTAACGATGGGATCTTATTCATTTTTGGTAGTCTGCTTCGTTCTTAGTGACCCAGAAAACATAGGAATACTCACCCTACTGGACTTTGTATGAAAATTGACATTTCAACTCCAAGAAGGGGGTGTATGGGGTTTGTAACGGGGAAATGGCTAGTTAAATTTTTTTTATGGTCTTATTCGGTTTCAGCGACCCCAAAAACGGGTCTTGACATTTTTTTTTTTGTGTGCCTATGATCGAATTTTTAGAATTTAACAGTCTTAGCCGAAATTTAAAATGTATTCTCAGCATCAAATTTGACTCATCACCATGACGAATTTAGTCTCATTTATAAATTACCTATCACCCATTCTCTCCACCAAGTGTTCCACGAAACCGAAATGAATTTAATTGTTGGCAAACATCTTTGTAATCATATCAATATGAATTTAATGAGTGAAATAAAAATATTGAAAATACAAATTATTTTAACAAATTCTCTTATAAATAAATATCAAACTCATGTCAGCAATATTAATTTAAATGTTAAAACCAAAAAAAAAAACGGTAAAAACAAAAAAAAAACATTTTTGATATTTTTTTTTAATTAAAAACCACTACAACTTGTTAAAAGCCAAAATAAAGCTAGGACTTACCGGCAACCATTTTGCTCATTTGCATTACTTGCTGGGCTAGTAACTGATTCAGTTGAAGAAGATGTTCACGTTGTTTCTTTTCAGCGCTTATTTGACTAGGCGGGAGACTTGGTTGATCCTGTAAAATTTTGCAAATATTTATTTCACAATGCGCGCTTAACCAATACGAGATAAAAATATTTACATTTGATGTATTTATCGGTGCTTCAGACAGCATTTTTTTAATAACTTCTACTTTTTCTTGACGACGTTTTTTCTCCTCCGGTGAGAGTTCAGGCGCCTAATACCAAAAACAAAAAAAAACACAAAAATTCATTCAAATATTAAATAAAATTGTACAAGTTTAATACTTACTTGTTCCGGAATATAACGTTCTGGTATCAAAATTTTACTAGGCGCAGCTAAAAGTTTATCGATTGTATTTTCCGATATCTTTTCTCTTGGCCCGATAGCTGAACGCACAACATCGGGCGCATTGATTCTGGGACGTAATGCAACTTCCATATCCAGATCATCACGTGCTCTCCAATTTGCGCTCTAAAAATATTATTTATAAGAAATTTTCTGAAACAAATAAAACATTTCTCTTACATTTCGATTTAAATCATTCTCAAGTTTCGCCGACTGTAAAGCTTTTGGGATAGAATTATGCGGGGCAGTATAATGTCTTCGCTTCTCAATTGGTACAGCTCGTCGATGTTTGGCCGCAACCGGAACCTTTTCACTATTCTCCTCCGATGTATTACCACTCATCTCGATAATTATTTGTTTGGCTGCTTCACTTTGAAATACTGGGCTTAGTTCACCGACAACTTTTGTAAGACTTTGGATCGACTCGGTTTTATTTTTTAGTCCAGAATACTCTTGGTAACTAATACTATTGTTGTGATGATTAATGTTATGATGATTGGATTTATGAGCTTTATTCACCTGCGAATATTTAGGTTGATTGGGCTCATGCACTTGTGTTGACGTGATTATTTGTTGTTTATCTGTCATTGAGACAGGATATTGATTAACTAAATTACTGTAATAGTCTGCGTATCGCATTGGAATAGACGAATTATATCTTGGATTAAATAAACTCTCTTGAATCATTTTATTTTCAGCCAGATACAAATCCTGATCTAAATAAGTACGGGGCAATGATTTAGACCGGGTATAATTATTGTAATCATCGTTCATCTGCTGTATGTGATGCGGATTATGTTCCTCCATCATCATATGATCCAAATTTTGATTTGACACCGATGTGATGTTACGTTCTCGATCTCGTTGCCGCTGCTGCGATTCACGTTTTACAATGCGCACAGTTTTAATTTCCTGTTTTTCCTGGTTCGATAAATTTGAAAAATTTGAATCTTCCAACAAATCATTTTCACTTTCCATACCGCTCGATTCAATTCCATCACTATCATGATGCTTATGGCTGTATTTTTTATTAAGATGTCCTAACTCATTTTCGTTCGACAAGCGACTTGATGTTGATAAATTTAAAATACTAACACTAGAATTGGCAGAACCTGTATCGATGTATAATGGCGTTGTTGATTGATTTAAATTCCCAGTATTTGTGTCCGATGACATTGAGTTGTTTGATGAATATTTTGTGGTGGACATTGAATCCAAATCAGTTTCAGTCCAACCGATGCTTGATGATCGCTTTTTTATGTGAGACGCTAGTAGAAAAGGATTATTAGATAAACACAAAAAACTAAATAAAATCATTTTTAGCGTACTAACAGTATTCATTAGGCTTAATTTGTTTATATAAATTATTCGAATTTTCTGTTAGTTGGCGTACAGCTTGGCTTAATTCTTGACGTTGCCGTTGCATATCGCCAACCAATTGCTGAACCCGTCGCAATTCAGATTCGAGTACGGCTGTTGTTCCACCTGTATACGGAATACTATCAGGAGCGCCACTTTGACTTCCATTACTCAGTCCACTTTGTGAACCACGCGACATACGCGAGGCTTGCAATTTCTGCCGCAAAACCAGCAGTTCTTGTTCCAATCGTGCATTCCCAGCCACAGTTTGTTCTAATTTCTGTTGTGATGATCCCCCAAAAAAATAAGTTAATCAAATAAATAAAATATAGTTAGTAAGGCCTAAATATATTAAATAAGCGTTATGTAATGACAAAAAAAATGAAGTTGAATGATTCGGATTTTCTGTTCGAATTTATTCGGTGTTAGTAGATGAATGAGTTTTCTAAAAAGCAAAATACGCAATCTCACACACATCACATTTAATTTTTCCATATAAAAAATGTTTCTCTGTTTGCTTTCTATAATTTAGAAAAAACTAACAATCTACTAGGCACCTGGTCTACCTTAGAATTTTCAGCAAGCAACTGATGTACTCGAGATAATTCTTTTTCCAATGCGTGTTGCTGTTTTCTTGCCGCTTCTAAGGCTATCGGCGGATCATTCCCATTTTGTAAACGAGCCCGTAAACCACCCAACGCACGTTCTATATCCTCTTTATCGCGCTGTAAACTTTGCAGCGTACCCGATTCCTGTTGTAATAATTGATCTAATTGATAAAGTTGTTGCACCTTTGTCTAAGCAAATTGAAAATTTTATTTTTTGAAAATAATAAAAAAAAAATAAACCAAATAAATAAAAAAAAAACAAAAAATGTGCAAGCAAATAATTAATTCATTTAGGTATATAATTTACTTTCAATTCCAAGTGATTTGGGCTCAAACGATCCCAGTGTTTACGTTCCTCTTGCAGCAGACGACGCTCTTGAATACGTTGATTAAATTCCAAGCGATCGAGTGTTACCGCTTCCGGATGCATTTGTCGATTTATAATTTCGGGACCGCCACGATACAGTGAACCCAGCTTCACCATATTATCGACCAAATTCACAAGCGGTTTACTTTTTTCATACTGTTTTTCCAGATCGACCAAATGCTGTTTGACCGAATCCAATTTGGCGATATTCTCCATGCGAGCGGGGCCGTCTGTTTTTCGGATGCGATTCTAACGAAAAGCGATGATGAAATAAGAGATTTACAAAATTTTAATTTTTTATAATGTTATGTAGGTTAATAGTTTTTATGAAGCTTGGCAATGGACCAAATGTTAGGTGTTATGTTGTGATTATTGATTATTTTGTAATGTGAATTAAAGACAATCTACCTAATTGTTTACCACATATACTATGTACATATTTTAAGCTTAATGCAGATACGAGTGAATGAAATGTAGGTTACCTTAAACACAATGAACTCATTTAGTAGTTAACAATAATTGTCACCAAATAAAAGTTGGTCGGCATCAAACTAATTTGGCACCAATACCCCAAAAATTTTATTTCAATAATTCAATATTTGACAACCGATATTTATTCTTGGGCGTAAAATTTAATGATTTGGCTTTAGTTGTTAATAAATTTGATTTTTAGGTCAAATGTTGATAACATTTTAATTCTGTTTCTTGTGTCAGTTCGTACAAATCTGTTTCTGTTGATTTACTGTGGTTTAAAAATGATGCAATAGTCACAAGTATGTAGACATTTTTGCGAAAAACTTTTCAAGATTGTTTTGATCCTCTAGTTTCTATTATTATTCAAATTGGTTGGAACCAACCGAAGTTCCGCACTCTATGCCACAAAGGGGCCTTGGTGCAAACCAGTTAATCTATCCTAAGTCGCGAACGCGTGCTGCAGCCTTAATAAACTGAAGAAGTTTTAGCCAAGGTGGGGAAGACAACTGATCTTCCACAATAGACCTGAGTCAAATATTTGTAAACCTAACTCCGTTGAAAGCAGAACAACTGCACGCGCAGTGAATGCAGTCATCATCGTCTTTAAGATATTCCTCGCATACAGCATCCTGTGTCAGCCCCATGCGCTGAAAGTAAATTTTAAAATGACCGTGACCTGTACGAGTCGCGATTAAGACTCTCAACTAGTTTCTGTCGAGATATCAAGCAAACAGAGTGGCCCTCAAGTTACGTCCACTAATAAAAAGATTCACAATACGGCAGCTGTAAGTAGCGAGCTACTGCTGTTTTAATTCAATTAGAGCGCACAAATTGGGACCGACAAATTTAAACCCTGCCCCAGCTTTTACTAAAGAATCAGCAATCGGTAGGCATCAGCAGGCAATACACAGATAAGCTGTCTGTACAGAAAACATTTTTGATTTGTAGCAGCAAGATTTTATGCCTCCAGTATATTCCATAACCTGAACAGAACTAAGTATTATCGGAGCGAGAGCTATCAAAAAGTCGAGTCATACAGGTTCTCAAGAAAATCCAGTGATCTCCACCGATCTCTTGAATGGCGCACCGCCAAATATAATTTAGTGAAATTCAATTCAGACAACAGGCTATCATTAACCATATCAATTTCTGGTACTAACGACGTATACTCATTAAGAATGCTCCAGATCCCTATGCACCTTAGCCGAAATGCAGCAGAACATGCTGTGCTAAGAATGAAAAATGCCACTATGGAAAGAATAGAATTGATTAAGTAATGGCCCTACAAGCAATAATTTGTACACCATAGACTTTAATAATTGAAGCCTTTAATTTAACCATGAAGCATACGATAACATCGGTAGAACCAACGATTTAAAGAGAAAATACAGTAACTCTTCGACTTACGTGATAAATTCGTTCCGAAGGTTTTCGCGTAAGTCGAGTAAACCTCAAAACTCATTTTTTTTTTAAAATCACGTATGTACGAACTCACGTAAGTAGAATTCGCGTAAGTCGAGGACTGTACGAATTCACGTAAGTTGAATTCGCGTAAGTCGAGGATTTACTGTACAGCATGTTGGTAGTTAAACCCTAGGCATAGACAATCATAATAGATCTCTCATTTGACTAAAAACAGAAAATAAAAACAAAAATTTTCCATTCAAATATTATCGGTGTATTGCATATACGTATTATATTTGCAACCAAAACCAACACAAATGTTTTATACATTTGTGTTGGTTTTGTTGCAACGCATTCTAAAATCATTGCCTTATAAAATACACAACACAACGATACATTGGAATTATCAGAAGTTTTTGTTTTTTTCCTTTAGTTACTATTAAATGAGAAATCTAGTATGAATGTCTATGCCCTAGGTAAGCGTATAATACAAGTGAAATTTCCAGGAGAGTTTGCTGTCGAACGCAGCTTAACGTAGCCAGGTCTTTTTCGGCCTTCTGAAAATAGAGGGCACATCTAGACCACCAATATCTCTATGTCTAGTAAATACTACCAAATCGGTTTTAGACAGGTTGACGTGTAAATCCTTTCCATCACACCACGCCTCCACAATACGTAAAGCGTTCTGCGGTAAATCGGATAACACATTCAGATGCTTTTCAGCAACTGTAATAACGAGATCGTAAGCGTGGCTTTGAGCAACAATCTGCCGACAATCCTCTCTAACGCTTTAAGAAATGTTGAGGTCAGACTTCGTTCGATGAAACAATGGGCCCGCCAATATTGTTGGCGGCCACGGATTGATCAACACAGTGAGAAGCCGTTGCATCTATAGTTTGTCAGTCGCAAGCAAGCCACCCGCCTCTAGAGTTTACAAGTTGGCCAGCTTCAGTTACCGCCTGGTCTCGAATTCATGTAGACTACGCGGGTCTATTTTTATCGAAGATGTCGCTGATTGTAGTGAATACCATTCCAATTTTCCTTTTGTTATAATGATGTCATGAACGAGAAAATGATGAACCAGCGTACATTTGAAACCGCATTAATTAAAAATTTTGAAAGTTGCACGAATAATGAGATGGGCTGACATTTAATTTACTTGTCGACATATCGATCAACCCCGGATATTTCAGGAAAGTCACTTGCTGAATAGTTGCATGGTAGGCCGCATAGAACGCTGCTATCAGCTATGCAACCAAGTGACAAAAGATTCGAAGAAACTGAGACAAAACCGGCCAAATTTAAAGTTGGCCAGTCAATAATCATGCGGCAGTACCTGAAAAACAAGAAATTGATCGATGGAACTGTTATTGGACTAGAGGGAAGGGGGATGTATTTGATAGACATTGTAGAGGCATTGTAACTTTGAGAAGACATCAAAATCAGTTACGAAAATGAGCTGTTCCGTCGCCTATCGCGAACAGTTCTGGTTATGAAGGTTCAAGAGTCATCGGTCAAAATGATCACCGTAACAAGGGACAGGCAAGTAGAGGGGATGTAGAGTTTAATCGATTTTCTTGAGCGTGCTTTTGTATTTACCAATAATCCTTCTCCATCCATTAAATATTTCAGTTACCCTCCAAAGTTGGCTCACAGCCTTTATTGAATATTCCTAGCTCAGATGTGCTTCTGGCCAAAGATAGAAAAAGAGGGAAGCTATTGATTTAGAATAATGGATGAATTAAATCATGAGACAGCTAAAATTCAACTTACAAGCTAATGAAAATTAAAAAGTAGGTTTTAGATGTTAGTATGTATGTAAGAATAAAATAATTAAAGTTGGTATATGTGTTTTACAAAAAAAACTAACTACAAAAACAAAAATTCAATCAAAAAATCATAAAATTAACCTGTATATCGTGTATATCAGTGCAGCATTGTTCAATTGCACGAGCAGTAGCACTATTCTGTCGCCTTAATTGAATCAATAATAAAACCAATTCTTCGTGTGTGCGACTTAATAAATCTCCAGCTGATACATCTAAATTCTATTTGTGTGTAAACACAAAAAAAAAACATAAAAAATCATAAAACAAGCACAAAAACACACGTGGATTTGATTTGTGTACAAAACAAACAACCTATAAGGTACTTACCCTGAAAAGATCACGTTCACTTTCAAATATATCCAAATCCCTTTGACTTTCACTACGCATCATCATCCATTGGTTTGACGGACTAAACGGTGATGGTTGGCTATCAAAACTATTATCCATCGGTTTATTCATATGCATGCCATAAATATCGGCGGCCGATTCTCGACGACTTTGTTGCTGCTGCTGCTGCTGCTGTTGTTGTTGATGATGTTGATGTTCTATTTGGTCTAAGTGACTATTACTATTACTTAAATTTATATTACTATTGCTATTATAGTTGCTACTAAGTCCTGATTTTAAAAATTTATTTCCATTTGGATTGTTATCGTTGCTATTTTGTGATTGATGATGATGTTGATTTTGATAGTACGATGTTAGCGAATTGTTTAATTCATTTTTTGATGCGGTTAAACGATCCGATGGATCTGGTACTACGGTTAAATTCGATTTTGGTATATTACGAACGTTTCGGACTGATATTGAGGCTGAAAATAGAATGTGTAAAAAATTTAATTTAATCCCATCTTTTGTATTATTTGTATTTATATTTTAGAAGGTTCTAAAGTAATAAGTTGTTGATTGCAAAAATTATTTGAATTTTTATATTTTTTGTTTTTGAGTCCCAAATAGAAGCTAACTGATTGGCAAAGTATTTTTCAAATGGCAAAGGATAATTAAAGGGTATCAAAATTCAGATCAAGAATAGACCATCTCAAAAACTAAGTTTCAATGATTTGTTGAAAACTTTATACCATAGACTGCAATTTTGGCTTTAAAACTTTGAAACTTTTTCGGTAGTCTGTGGGCATATTTTGTTCAAATTTAGCCTCTCTTGTATAGTAGGATTTTTAAACGGAGTTAACAACCAATTTTATTTATTTATATAAACACAGTTATGATATTTGAATCTGGAAATACTGTGTATGAATTTACTTGATATTTTGGAATTTTTTAATATTCCTTGTTCATAAAATGTTGGCAATTTACATAAATTCAACTGCTATTGGCGAATGGGATGGAAAATATCGAATCTATGGTTTTAAAGATCATGACGCAATGAACTTTAGTTGTAGTAAATACATTTATTATATTTGGGTAGATAGTTGGACTGTGAACTTGTAAATTTGTTCCTAAACAAGACGAAGGTAGCACAGTCGATTTCAATAAAATCGTGAAATTTGGAATTTAAATCGAATGATGCCAGTATACAGAGATTACAGGGATCTCAGGCCCCAAAACTTGCTCTGCATGTCAAAAAAGGATTAAAATGTGTTTAGGTAACGGGTTCAAACCTCAGTGCATTGTGAGGATTTTTATTATCTAATCGTGAATCGTGATAGGTGAACTCTTGGCCCGATCATGAGACCGATATTGAAATCTCTATTATGTGTTGGTTCGTAGAAATATGATTTTCGATTTTCAATTTGAACTCTTTATTTGGTGCTTTTTTTAAATTTAAACAAACAAATTATACTCCAGGAATTTTAGAAGCTAAATTTAAAGTAACTGTTTAGAAACTTTTTAAAATTAGCTTTGAAAATTTAGGTATTTTTTCAGTTGAAATTTGACAAAAGCTAAAGCAAAAAATTGATGAAATTTGACTTGGAGACTTTCAATTTATCGAAAATTTGTTCTGAAATTTTAAATTTTTAATATAAAATTGGTTGAATAAATCGAAAATTTAAAACAAGTATTATACAATGTTTTCATATTTCCAGAAATATGATGAAAAATCGGGCAAAGTAACTACGGAGTAAAATTTTCAAATGAGGGATAGAAAAGCTAGATATTTAAAAATTTATAAATTTTGTCCTTAGCAAAGTATTTCTATGTGAGAGAGTAAGGATGATGAACTTAACGGGTATGATAGTTAATAGCGATTCTGAAAATCCGGAGTAATAAAATCTCACTCCACAAAATCACGACTGAACGATATTTCGATCCAACAAATACTCGTCTAAGTAAATTCCTGACTCAATAAAATCCCAACGCAACCAAATTCCGACGGCACAAAATCTCGAAAAAATCCCAAATTTTAAAAATAAAATCTCGCGTGGGATAAAATTGAGAGAAATTCTATACAAATATTTTGAAAACTCGCTTTTATAAGCAATTTCGGGAGTCGGGATTTTATGTTTTCGCAATTTTATGATTCGACATTTTGTGGAGATACCGAACTTAACAGTTCATTAGTGAAGACTAGTTTTAACCTGTTAGCGATCTCGTTGTCTATTCCGCTTTACTTATATTGCGCGTGTGCTCACAAAACCAGACAAATGTTTTTGTGGTACTTCGCATTTGCAAATACAACCTCTCTTGAGTTATCCAGTGTAAATGTGACGTGTTTATGTGGTGGAAGTATCACGATCCTAGCGACAAATAGAATGAACTTATAAAACTAAACGATTTTTCTTGTGAAAAAAATCAGCGCCCTACCCCCTAGGACTAAAAACAAACACAATTTAATTTTTGCACTTTTCTCTAATTCGACCGCAACGCGATCCAAATTTGTTACGTTTTTAATTTTAGCGTTAAATGGTTTTTACTTAGGTATTTAAACTTGGATTTAATTCTTCTGAATTATCGAAATATGAAAATTCTGGAAATACTTGAAACATTAAAAAAAAATATTGAGTTTTTCTAAAAAAATTTGAAATTTTATTTATGACAAGTTTCTTCTCAGTAGATGATAGTAGTTCAGTTTTTTTACTAATTAGGTCAGTTTCTTTGGTTCCAAAGAACTAGGCATTCGAAAATTACCGAACTTTTGAATTACCGGTTTTTGGTAATTTTTAAATTATATCCGTAATTTTCCAAAAAATTTACTTTTCTAGAAAAAAAGGAAAAAGAAAATCCCCCTTCCCTAATAAATTCTAGTCTCTATTTGTCAGAATTTTTCCATTATTTGTATTAATAATTTGATGCACAATAGTTAGTGCAGTTTTGTGCAAAACTGTCCCACGGCCGAAAAAACACTTTCGATCCCACGGAAACGGAAGTTAGTTTCACGAGCAAACGTTAAAAGAACGACTATAAGAAAGAAGGAATTGCCGACCAGTGGAAAAAAATAACCCCTGTCATCAACACCATGTGACGACGATACCACTTTCAAGAATGAAGGTGCGGTTTTTGAAACTAGTTCGAATTTTGAAACGCCTAATCAACAGCGGTATGAAAAGGATGAAAACAAAATATGGGATAAAATACCGGAAGGTACGGGTAATTTAGATCGTGAGTGCGAACTCCTGGCACGAGACCGTGATTTGCTGAATAAGAAACTCAACGAGCGCATCCAAAAGGATCTCCTATAAAACTGTCAGAAAACTTTTTTATTAATCAAAAATGATGTTAATATTATTCAAAGTGACGAATTCAAAACTGATGTATCTATCAGTTTTCAAATGGTACAAAATGTGAAGTAAATGCGATTATCGATACGGGCAGTTCAATAAATATAATTAAACGACGAATTGTTCCTGAAAGTATTCAGTTGGAAGACAACGATGGGATAACATATACCGGCGTAAGCAAAGCAAAGATAATAATATTTGGCTTAGTAAGTTGCAATATTTAGACCGCTTTCGGTTACGATTCGATAACAATTTGCCCAAGATTTATTGAATGTAGAATATTCTTCGGAATTAGAAATTGACACGAAGCTTGACTTTAAGGTTGGACCTATATTACGACATCGGAAAATACAACAGTATCAATCAAAATTTAATTGCGTTGTTTGATGAATTTGATAACCGACCAAACAAATTTATCCCGGATACGAAACATGAACTTGACGAGTGAAAAACCGATGTATGCGTTACCAAAACGACTTTCTATAAATGACCGAGAACAGGTTCGCGAAATAGTAGATGATTTGCTTAAGCGAGGTGTAATACGACCAAGCACGAGCGACTATGCAAGTCGAATAGTTCTTGTAAAAACTAAAAGTGGAAAGCTACGTATGTGCGTTGATTTTCGTGAACTGAATAAAGTAACGATAAAGGAGCGGTTTCCGTTGCCAGTTATAAACGATTGTATCGATAAATTGCGTGGTAAAAAGTGTTTTCGTTAATAGACCTCAAATACGGATTCCACCACATAGCAGTCAAAGCAGATTCTATTAAGTGTACGGCATTTGTAACCCCGGATGGTCAGTTTGAGTATCTCAAGATGCCGTTTGGCTTAAGTAATGCTTTGTCTGTTTTTCAACGATTTGTTACAACGATTTTTAAAGATTTAATCGATTCAGGAGACGTTATCCAATACATTACATAGGCGACATATTGATTGCGACCGATAACATAGAAAAACAATTTATAATACTTGAGAAGGTTTTTACTTTATTATATATGTAATAATTGTTTAGAAGTTCAACCTGCAAAATGTATTTTTTTTTCAGTCAAAGATTGACTATTTGGGGTAAGAAATAACCGAAGACAAGATACGGTCGACCTTACAACATATTGACGCAATTTAAAAATATCCAATTCCAAAGAAGTTCCATGAATAGCATCGTTTTATAGGAATGACTAGCTTCTTCAGACGTTTTATTCAAAACTACTCCAGACTAACCAAACCTCTATACGACCTGTTAAAGAAAGACGCTATTTTCAAACTAGGTAAATAAGAACGAACTTGACGCTTTTCAGTTATTAAAAATGAAATTGACCTCATCACCTGCTTTGTCTTTATACAATCCTAAAGCGTATACTGAGCTTCACACCGATGCTAATCAAATAGGATTTGGCGCGATATTATTACAGCGACAGACGGATGGACACTTATATCCCGTTTTATTTTATAGTAAACGAACGAGGGAAGCTGAAGGACGTTACTACTCAGTTCAGCTTGAAACGTTGGCGATAATTTACGCACTTCAATGTTTCCACGTATATGTACATGGAATACATATTAAAATTGTAATCGACTGTAACTCCCTTAAAATGACGTTAGAAAAAAAGAATACGAACAGAAAATTACGATTACAAGATCGTACATCGAACGAATAATCAAATGCGTCATGTTGATGCACTTAGCATAGCTCCACATATTTTGACTTTAGAAAATATAAAACTAAATTGTTATTCTTGGTACCAGACACATGAACAAATTAATGAAATTATACGGCAATATCATGGTATATGACATGTTGGTGTTGATAAAACGGTTGAAATGATTAAACGGAATTATTGGTTTACAAACATGACCGAGCGATTTCAATAAAAGATGCATGAAGTGTCTTATATACGAGCCTAAAGCTCATAGAGAAGGTTTCCTTCATATCTATGATAAGCAAGATCGTTCGTTTCATACGATTCATGCGGATCATGATGGTGCATTTGAAACAACGAAAAATAGATATAAATATATACTTGCGTTTGTGGATAGTTTTACTAAATATACAAGACCGTACCCAACTAAAACTACCTCGACAAATGAGGTAATACGATATATGAAAAACTATTTAATTCAATTTAGTGTTCTTTTACGACTGGTTGCGGATCGACGAAGTTGTTTTACTTCCAAGGGTTTTAAAGATGTTGTAGACGAAATAGATATTTAGCATATGCTAACGGCAACCAGTTCACCTCAGTCTAACGGTCAGCTTGAAAACTTTTAAACCAATAATTTCAAAAATGGTAGAATTAAATACTAATAAATGGGACTCAGTACTCTTAGCGATACTGAGTTTATAATTAATAATACGAATATGTACCTTGAATCGTTAAGAAAAACAATGCACTTGATTTATTTAATGAATCTCAAAATGAAGAAAATATTCGAGATCTTAATGAAATTAGAAACGACATGTGGAAAATACTGTATCGAATCAGGAAAAATATAAAATTTATTTTGATAAAAAATGTATTGATGCGTTTAAATATAAGGAAGGCGATTACGTTTTCATTAAAAATACGGTAATGGAGTCCGGTATTAACCATAAATTGTTGTCGAAATTGAAGGGACCATATATGGTTACTCGCGTTTTATTTGGTGAAATATACGTTGCCGAAGATCAGTGGCGTATGAACAAGTAAAGCTTTTAGTTAAAAATGTATTTATTTCTTTTGTCCAGCATCGCATTAATTAAAAGTATCTGATTTCGAGAGTACAAACGATACAGTTTAATGGATTCAAATAAAACAAAATTTCTTCCAACCAACACAATGCTACGACGATTTCTAAATATATCAATAAAGCATAAAAATTTCGAATATAATTTGAAAAATATCAAGAACTTCGAAATAATCTCGAAAATGTCGAATTCAAAGTATATTGAATATTCTGGAAAGTGTCTTGATTAATTTCGAAAAACTTATAGGACACTGAGAAATATCGAAAATAATCTCGAAAAATCTACTAAATATCACGATTCAGATTTATATGCGTAACTTTGCAAGTTTCCAGAACTCAAAGCTATGCGCAGAACATTACCATACAAAATTCGAATAACAACAATAAAAGCATGCATGTTTTATCACAATAAAATTCATTAATCTTGAATAAAAATTGAGTATATTGTGCACTGTTCTGACGTGACGCAATTTAATTGTACGTGAATACCGGCCTTAATAATCCTAAAAATGTCGAAAAACTAGGAAATCTCTCTTTCAAGCCAATTCGAATGATCTCTATATTACCTATATGAATTCCGATTAGTAATTTCAAAACTACCGAATAACCTGGATATTAATAAATAATTTCAGATATCCTGTAAAAATCTAAGGAAACCCACGAAAATTTCAAAAATTCGTGTAAATATAGAAGCAAAATGCTGCTAAGTAAGTTAAGACTATGCTCAACAAAATGGTATGCAATTAGAATGAAACCCTCAAATAGTGCCGGGAAATTTGGTAAATACACCCGATAATCTCAAAAATACTCGAATAATCTCGAAAATCTCGAATAACCTGACTACCTACTTCGAAATACCAAATCACCAATAAGTCTCGAACACTCCAATAATCACGAAAAATGTTAAACAGGTTTAAAACATAAAATCCGAGACAAGGGGATATGAAACAGGAGAACCTGCCGAAAACAACAAAGAAATTCCATTACTAATTGACACTAGTTAACCTGCCACCTATCAGAATTATGATGAAAGTCTATTGTAAGGCACAATCTTTTATCGCTGTCAAATCTTATTTAAAATTAAAGAATAAACGAATATTTCATATTTTTATTAAAGAATATTGTCTTCAAACTTGATGACTATTGCACTGAAGAACTACCTGTCACAATTTTGTCTTATAAAACACTTCCCAAAATATAATCAGATATGGGACTGCAATCAGTTTACATAGTTTTGTCTTATAAAACACTTTCGAAAATATAATAAGAGATGGCAGTGAAATCACTTTACCTAGTATCAATTGCAAATTAAATTTGGAATTTACAATTTCCTTATACAATATTTAAAATTGTTTTTCAAAATAAACCGGTTTTTCCTGGTTTGCCGGTAATTTTAGTTTTTATTTACCGTTTACTGGTAATAAAAACGAATCGGTAAATGAGAAACTATAAATCGAACGAATTCACTATAGGGATTGACTGGTTTCGCTCAGGTATCCGTTGATTCATTTTCTAAAGGTAAAGACGCTCCTAACGAGGTAAACAAAAAATTGTCCTGCGTCGCGGTTAGGTATTTTTCTAGGTAGCAAGTTTCAATAATTTTCACTTTTTCAAATCAAATTTAACCTTTTGCAAAAGAAATGTAATCTGTTCTCAATTCAATTTTCTCTTACCAAAACTTGATTTGTAAAAGGTTAAATCTGTTTGCCAAAAGGCTTAATTTGATTTGTGAAAGGTTGAATTTGAAGTGCAAAAGAGGTACATTTGGAGTGCAAAATATATATTACAAATAAATCAAACCAGCAGACACTAAAATCGGTATCATTTGATGTCAAAAGCTTTAAGTTCAAACAAGTTTAGCAAATCTATCTTCTTCTAAAGCTAAATATCTGTCAGAACCTAAAGCCATTTTAATTTCTATGGAGTCAGATAACGTGTAGTTACTCCGTTATTCACTACACCTTAAGCAACCGAGAAGAAATTGTTGGGTTTGTCTTAAGAAAATATTTAATAGCAACAGGAACAATTTCTTTTTTCTCTAAAAACTAGACCACCGCTTTTCTTGAAAATTTCCTAAAATTGTCTGCGTTTTACGATTTTGAAAGAGTGGTCTACTTTAAGCTTAACCAATAACCGTGGGCCCCCCGCGATTGCGGGTGCTGCGGGTGCCTAGTTACGCCACTTTCGAAGATGTTCCAGGACAAATGTTATCTGGTTGGCAGTTTAATGGTGCCTTCGTGGCGTTTAATATGAAGCCTTGCGGTTTGGACGAGAGACAATCAGGGTCGATTGCTGAGTCAGATATGGCCGAGGTTAGTGTTCTATGTTTGAGTTATATATTTAAATTTAAATATTATTTTGCTCTTTTAATAACAGATGCCATTTTTATAATTTATGTAAATAAAGTTTTAGTAATCACCACGAATAGATGAGGACGAAGCGCTGTAGCTTTTTAGTAATTAAAAAAATATAAAAATGACGTGAATAGCAAACGAGTAAACATGTGTTTTAATAATCAGAGAAAAAACGAATGAGATTACGACAGTAGTTATTATAAAATTAGGTCATATATTGAGAAAAGTATGTCCCAATCATTTTGTACCGCCATAAAAACGACAAATCACACGCCCTGTACTCATAAATATGTAAATTTCTAACATGCATATAAAAATAAATAAAAACAGCATATAGCGTAACACACATATTTTTTATTTACAGCATCCCAAAAACAAAATAAAAAAACACATAAAACATAAAAAATCCAAATTCAATCAATTTTTGCAATAAAAACCTTAAATATTTTAATTAAATAATAAAAAACAATAAAAAATTATTCGTGATTTGGATAAAATTGAAAATTAAAAAAATAAATTCCTTACCCATCATAAACAAACAAAAAAAACAAAAAACCATAAACAATTATTTATAATTTAATTAAATAGTTTTTTAATTTTTTTTTTTTTTTTTAAATTAAATTCGTGTGTGTTTGTGTGAAATTTGCAACAACTTAAATAACATAATCGTTTTTCAATAATTATTTGATATGATACGACTTTGATGTGGATGAAGTGATTGTGCTACCCATATTGTGTTTATTAGAAGTGGTTACAGGACTAGTCGAGCTAGTTGTACTACTTGATGTACCACCATCTTTTATTCCGTTACCTAATATCCGTTTATTATTTTTATCTAAAATCCCTAAAGCACCACTATTATTATTATTATTACTAATATTATTATGATTGTTACTATTATTTGAATTATTGTATTTAAGTAGCCCGGTTGACATTGAATCCCAATGTCGTAAATTTTCTCGATCAATTTTAAAATTTGGTACGGTACTCGGATCTGTTTCACGCAACACTTCATAAATATCGTTATTATCCTCGACAGCGAGTTGAACGTAGACATCATTATCATCATCATCATGATCATCAATGTTAACATTCTTTTTACCATAATTTTTTCGTAACGTATTCAATTCTTCGTTGACATATGTATAATCACGATTTAATTTTGGTGGTGCCACCACCACCATTGTTGGTTTTTTATTGATACCCCATTCTTTATCACATTTTTCGATTTTACTGTTCACTTTGTTTACATTGGATTTGGATGGTGATGGACCAATACGATCCAAATCATCTAGTGATTTGGCATGCCGATGTGATACACGTCGTAAACTTTCTCGCCAAATTGTATCTTCTTCCCATTGCTGGTCGCCCGATGAGGCATCTGTAATTTTTGCATTATTACTACTATTACTACAATTACTACTAAAACTAGTATTATTATGAGAATTGTTAGCAATGTTTGATGAATAGATTAAATTCTCAACCGCTGTCGTTTTATTATTATTATTATTATTATTATTATTATGAATGTTATTATTACTATTACTATTGTTATTATTGTTGCGACGTTGCAATGTGGATGACGTTAAATTTTTGGTGCTTGTATTATTACTATTATGATGATAATTAAATTTAATATTATTCTTAATTAAATTTTTATGATCTAAATTATGAATTTTCTTTTCGCTCAACATTTCCATTGAAATTGACCGTCCACCCGACTCAAGATTATCATATTTTAAAGCATTCGTTTCGTCTTTATTTGCCCGATTAATCGGATTCTGAATATGGTGTATACCACTATTACGTTTCAAACCGACATCACGTTGGTTATTTAGTTTTTGGTGATTGTGGTGATGATTTAGCGAACCGGTACTCGAAAGATCGTTATTCGATGAATTTGAATTACGTGAAATTAAGTCCGAATAGTAATAGGGTGCCGATTGATCATTACTATTGCTACGACTATGAATTGGGGCGACCGATTGGGTTAAATCAAATGCAGTGCATGTACTTTGTACATCCATTTCGGACTTACTCGACGATATAATACTAGTGCGTAAGTCTAATTTCAATGCAGCTTTTAAATCCTCTGATTCGCATGCGGCATCATGTAACGATAAATTTTGTTCTTTCAACGGTGATACAGTGTACAAAAGATTATTATTTGCCACAGTTTTATCTTCCAGTGAATCATAAAATGCGTTCGAAACACTATTATCGGGCGGCGACTGCGCAGGCTTAGTAACTAGGTCTCCTAATCGAAAACTTGTCTCACTCACCGCAGCATTACACATATCCGGTTTCACCTCAACAATAATTTCCTCTTCTTCTTCGATGGTATCCGCCTCGTTATCATTACAGAAAACTTTTGGTGGCTTAATAAAACCAATTTTCGAAATACTATCATTAATCCAACTAGTCTGGTCGGTGTATCCGACGTAGCTATCGTTTGACTGTAGATTATTCAAAAATTGGTCTAAATCCGAACCCATCGCATCATCAAAATTACTGCCAAGTGATTCAATTTCACTAAAGCTATCTTCGCTCAGTGGGCGCCTTCGTTTTTGTCGTTCCACCTCATTCATTTTACTTTTGTGTCTTAACTCAATGTCCGATTCACTGTCTGTCAACGGTCCGATCTGATAATGTCCTTTAGTCATCATAATGTCACTAAAAGAAGGTGACTCGAGTTTAATTTTATTATACAAATCATAATCGGACGATGTATTTGAACCATCATCCGTGTTAAAGCTATAGTTTGATTCATTTTCGATTTTATATTTACTCAGTGACATGTACTCGGTTTCGAAAGGAGCATTTTTCGATTTATATTTATGTAATTGATCCGGTAAACTCAGTCGGCTCGAGTTATGTCCATCGTATTTATGTTGATGTAAATTTAAGATTGGATTACTTGTCGAATGTTTATCTCGCTTAATAATAGTGTTATACGTTTCGGACGAAAAACTTGACGTGAATTCATCAAGTGATGGTGTTGTACTCGGTATTGGTGGTGGTGAAACAATTTCACTGTCCGAACTATCGATACCCTCAGCCAGCGTCGTATTACCGCTACTACTTGCGCCCAAATAATATGATGCCGGTCGGAAAGTATCCGATAAACTAAATCGATTACGTGACTTTAATTTTATATTCTCTAATTTTTTAATAGCCTCTTCATCCTCGTCACTACTATCACCCGTACTATTAATGAGTCGCTCAACATTTTGTTTTAGTATGTCCGGTAAATTGATACGATCCATTTTACGTGATTTACGATTCGTTAATTTTTCGGCATTATATTTTTTTAAGGTACTTTTCTTAATCGTCGACTTGCCATTATTCAATAAATTCTTAACACTCTCATTAGCCTCATTAATATCATCGTCGCTATTATGTTTCATATATTGGAGTGTTGACAGCTCCATATAAAGCGGTTCTGAATCTGTGTCATGCAATTGGTTATTTATGGTGACCGGTTCGTAATTAGAAAGTGCATCACTGGCATTATTAATACTGCTTCGGTTTGAGCTAGATATGGCATCATCGTGTTGTGAAAAATTAAGCGAGCTCGAACTATCCGCTAGAATTGATTTTGTATTATTCTGCGTCATTTCGACATAGTAATTTTCCTCAGGTACATTGTGTGCATGTATAAATAGATTGGTGTCAGAAAAGCTTGGATTTAGAATAGATTTTTTTGGTGTCATTGGCATATAATGCCCTTCGTAGAACTCGTAAGGATGTTCAATAACTGGGGTAACATTAATCGATGGGATTTTTATATCATCATACGGTTTAATTGCATCTCCATCAGCCTCTAATGCTTCATTTATATCATCATCTGTATACTCAAACGTTGTTTCATTATCATCTTCATCATCTGCCGATTTTTTAACATTCGCGTTGCTAACATCGAGTTCGACTTCGGGATTCTCGTTGATTTTACTACTATTATTATTTTCAATTGATTCAATTAATTTATTGTCATTATCATCATTATTGGACAATAATTGTATTGCGGAAGCCGATGGTGTAGTGATGGCGGTAGTTTTTAAAACGTTTTGTGCATAAACCGGTGTATAGGTTAAAGGGGTGCTTTGAGATTCTAGATTCGAAATAATAAAAGATTTTTCCGACGTTTCTTTGTCTGTGACGGATTCTTTTTCAGTTACCAAACTATTAAAGGAGGATTTAATATTGGGTGGTGACTGAGAAGACGACGCGGTTGCCCTTCCTGCCGGCGTTTTTTGTGGCCCATCTAACGGATAATAATATACAAAGATTTTTTTGGTTTGCGTCATATTTAATTTTTTTTTTTTTTAAATTATTATTATTATTCTTATTATCATTATTATTTTATTTATTATTGTTATTATTATATTACTGTTTTACTCTAATACATAGATAATAAATTTTTAAAAAAATCAAAAAAACCAACCAAGTTTTAAGAATAAATCCTTTCAATGTTTTATAATTTATTTTTTGTAATTACATCACGCGTTTTTTAAGATTTTGTTTTTGTGTTTTATTTAATAAAAGAATAATAAATGAATCATTTACAAATAAATATTTAAAATAAATACGCGTGATATAAAATAAAAAAAATAAATTAAACAACAAAAAAAAATATTTTATAAGAATTTCACCCACAACCGTGACCGTTTTTTAATTATTTGTTTATTATTAATAATTTTTAATTTAGATTCTAGACATATATTCATTGAACATTACGATGGCATCGTTTTCTAAGATTTGGAATTTTAAGGAAAAACTTGAGTGTGACGCAAATCGTAAAGTACGATTTTTATTTATTTTTTTTTTGCAAGTTTTGCTTTAAAATCTTATGTCTTTCAAAAAAGATACGACAAACGACGTTCAATGCAATAATCAATTCATGCATACCGATATTTGTTTGTATTTTAAATTATTATTATTCTTTTATTAATTTTTTTTTCTTTTCTAACAAACGCGTATTTTCTAGAGAAATTTTTTATTTATCAGATTCATTGTTTTGGCATCTTTTTGTACCCTTTCAAACCAAACAAGAAAAAATAAACTTACTACTGAATGGATTTATATCCGGAAGGGTAAAATATTTATGTGTTTTGTTTTCAAAAATATTATTAGAAGAATGTACAGTGTTATCGAAGAGGATCCATTTAATTTATTCTCTTTTTATTAATGTGGTTTTCCACATACTACAGATCAGATCTTAAATTCATCTTCCTTCCTCCTCCGTGCCCATCCCCCTTGCTTTAAACCTGCTGTGAAAATAAGTCGTGTTCAAATGATGATTTAGTAAAAAAAAAAAAACAAAAAAATTAAATTTTATGGTCGTAATCAGATGATGCAAAATCACTTTCGCCTTCCGCCCGTACAGGGATTCAAGACTGATACTCTCCGAACCAAAGGCAACAATAAATTACTTCGTTGCTTCAGCACGTTGAACGTTGACACATTCTGGTATCTGGAAATTCGAAGTCTGCAACGATTTTTGTTACACAAATTCGCATGAGCTTCTAATGGTAAGCTCTGTAAATTCTAGGTGTGAGGTATCCGGTAATTTTCAAATTATTTTGCTTTTTGACGAATTTATTATCAACTGAACATTTGAGTGTAAAATTCTATAGATTAAATAAACCCATATATTCTAGAATTGGGCTATATTCTTGTGAACACTTAGCTGCGCGTTGTGTTGCGACTGTGAAAGCGGTGTATTAAAACGTGATTATTTTGCACCGAGCAGACTGTTCCTTTTCGCAACTTTTTGAAAAAAAAAACGTCTTTTTAAAGGAAATAAAATTGCTTTGACTGAAATATTAAGAAACTAGCATCTTTGTCCTAACGTAAATTTAAATCCTAAATATAGTCCCAAAATCAAAATTAATCCTCATCTTTATAAATATGTGAATTAAAGCGAAATGGAGATGTCGACGTCGTGGCAGTGGGAGTTCGTGATGGAAATTTATTCAGAATGTAGTTGAAGGTATTGACAATAGAAGGCATTGACAATAGAGGGCACGGCAAACGTGACGATGGGGCAGAATTGATTAAGAAGCTGGCATGAAAGATTGGGACATCAGAACGTGAACTATATGCGAAAGTTTCTAAAGAAAAACGACATTGAATACATCGACGAACAATTTCTCTGTGAAGGATATCTGATGGGGAAGCAGCATCGTGAGAGCTTCAAAAGCAGTCAGAGTAAATCGAACAAATGTGGTGAAATTGTTCACGCGGACGTGTGTGGACCTTTCCAAACGGAATCGCTCGGCGGCTCCAGGTAAGTATTTTCTTTTAATTAAAGACGATTAGGTACTCACATTTCCGATTTATTTATTGCATGAAAAATAAGTCACAAGTGTTTGAGAAAATAAAAAACTTTGTAAAGTCTGCGGAGAAATAACATGGTTCTCGATGTGAAGATCATCAGAACTGATAACGCCACCGAATTCGTTAATTCTGAGGTAAAGAGTTTTTTGGAAGCAAATGGCATCAGTCATCAGCGGGCAGTGCCATACACGCCGGAGCAAAACGGATCAGCAGAGACTCAGTTTTCTAGAGCGTCGATTCCAAGCCTTAGATCGATTCCAAGACTTAGAAGCAGGCAAATCAAAAACCTTATAGTTCGCAGTTGTAGGGCTCCCGCTTAACAGACAGCAACGGTCAACGCATGTCACACACAAACAAAAGAGAACTGCGTGCATTATGTAAACAGGAACATGGTTCAAAGAACTGTATGAACTTTCAACGAATGCCGACTTTAGAGCCATTCAAAATCAGTGCTCACCATAAGCTTTGCAACATGTGTTTTAAGGAGAAACACTATCTATTCCCCCCATTCTATCCGATGTTTAGTGTGTAAAGGAACTCACAACACATTACCGCATTTTAATAATCAACCTCAACGCACCATGCTCACCACAATGATTAAAAACACAACTGGTACATTATTAGTCATGGCGGTGATCCAAGTACAGATTGGTAAACAACAACCAAAAGTGCTACGAATACTAATAAATCCTAGCTCACAAGTTTCATTTATCACAGAAATGAGAGTGAAATCACAACCGCCACCAGATTAGTCAACTTCCGTGTAGCAGCACGATTTTCGTCGAATTTATCCATGAAAAATACGATCCCTGCCTGAACAACATTTCGACGTTAGAAAGTGGAATCATTTAAATAACTTAATGCGAACCGATCCGAATTTTAGCCAATCAAGCAAAATCAATATCTTATTGGGTACCGATTACTATCCAAGTATTCTGATGAATTACCTAGGTTGTATAATTGCAGTGTTATTGCAGTCTAAATTACTTTACGGCATCATAGTCTGCGATGGAATGTATTACATTAATGTTAGGTCATTATTTATTTCACAGAAGTTTGGCATTAGAACGATTCTTCGACGTAAACGGTGCTGCCCGCCTTTTCCATTGTTTAAGTCATTTGATGCCTTTGCGACACTTATACATGTTTTAAAGTTTTGAAAATACATAATATATTCGAAGTGGAAATGTTAGTTCATAATGAAAACTACTAATTCCAAATTTACACGAATTTTCGGAATTTTTCGAAATTTTCGTAGGTTTTCTAGATTTTTACAGTCTTTCCAATACTATTCATAAATATCCAGATTTTTCTGTATTATTGAAATTGTTCGAAATGGGGTAATCGAAATTGTTCCGTGGTTTATTCTAGATTTCTTAAGTTTTTCGACATTCCAAGGACTAATCGAGATTTTTAAAGATTTTCGAATTGATTCGAATTTTGTAAGGCAATGTTCAGCGCTTAGCTTGCACATATAAATCTAAATGGTGACATTTAAAAGATTTTTTGAGATTATGTCCAAATTTCGATATTGATCTGATTTCCTGTAGGTTATTCGAAATTATTGAAGAATGCCCAGGTTATTTAGGTACGTTGTACATGGCGGTGATTAGCACGTATGATTTCCTTTGGTTTTACATAACAACGATAATTTCATATTTGAGAACTATCAAGAATATTCAAGATACATTAAAAATTCGAAATTTTTGAGATTATTTCGGAATTCTTGCAAATTATATTAGAAATTTGTGATGCTTACACATATACTTAGAACTCGTCGTAGCATAGAGTTACAAGATTTTTCGTTTTATTTGAGGCCATTCAAATGAAGCATGATCTGATTCATCTACTTTTGAACGATGGCCCGCATATGTCCACAAAATTAAATCTTAGTAAAACAATTGGTTTTCTTACACATGAAATGCTCGATAATGGAAACTCATTTTGGATGAAAGATATTTACATTGTGAACAAATATTCTGAATTTTCTGAGTAAAACAGTTTGAGTTGAAAAGCTTCGATAAGTGAAAGCTCTTAAAACATATTAACGAAAGACAAAATTTATGGGAAGGTACAAAAATTATCGAGAAAGTATAAATAAATTATCAAGCTTAAAGCTCATTGAAAACAAAAACTATAAACTAATCCCAAAATAAAACTTTCCTTTATAATATCATATTTAAAAGTGAAATGGTTTGGTTTGAAAAGCTCTTAAAACTAAAAGCTTTTAATTTACATTGAGCATAAATATACTAAATCCTACCCAAAATTCCGTCATCCCTTGTTTTATGAAATTTCGAAGTAAAATGGTTTGTTTAAAAAGATTCAATAAGTGAAAGCTCTTAAAACTAAAGCTCTTGACAATTTTTTCAAATACATAATTTATGCTCATAAAACATTTTATTAAAAACTAGAAATGAATAAAAAGCTCAAAAATGTTAAGTTCAAACCCAAAAACTATGAATTAATTGTCAAGCTTAAAGCTTATTGAAAACAAATATTCGAAATTTATTGCAAAATCCCACCTTCTTTTAAACTTTCAGAATTAAAATTAAATAGTTTGGTTAAAAAAGCTTTGATAATTGAAAGCTTATAAAATTAAATGTTGTTGAATTTTTGCATATACATAAAACATTTTAGCAAAACCTAAAAGTATGAATAAAGCTCAAGATACATACATATTTCATGCGTATACCATTTTTTAACAAAATTTACGGATAATTCGATATTTGAGAACTTTCAACAATATTCAAGATACTTGGAAAATAATATTCGAAATTTTTGATGCTTTATCGATATATTTAGAAATCGTCAGAGCATTGAGTTGCAAGATGTTTTGTGTCATTTACTCTCGAAATCAGATTTTTAATTAATGCAAGACTATAGACAATAGGAAGAAATAAGTTTTTCACTTAAAGCTTCACTTATTCATAGGCACAATAAGCATTTTTATGGGCCCAAAAAAATTTTGCGGGGGGCCCGAAATTTGTAGTTGCGCCAATGATTTTACCTTTTACGTCAATTAAAAGATTGACGTAAAATTTCATACGTAAAGCTTGCTGTAAAGCTTGCTACTAAGCGTTAAATCCGCAAAACGCTAAAACACATTCGTCGAATTTCTGTTGTAACTTGGGCCTCACCTTGATAATTATGTTTGTGGAATTTTTGTACTGGATTTTTAGTTTCTGTATTTTTTTTCTAGATAAGGTACCCATTTGTCCCAATATGGGCTACCATCATATTCCCCGAATGAAAAAATCCCCCAAAAAATACAAAGTAAAGTGCCCCATCGAAATGGAAGACCCCATTACTCTACATAATTTAATGTCATCCTTGCGCGGAAAGGACCAATGCTATGGCTTTGGGGAGCTTATTATTTTAGTATGTGAAATACAAGCGTAAATATTTTTACAAATGTAAATATTTTTAAAATTTTTCTGACGTTTTTATATCATCCTTGCGCAAAGGGTCCAATGCTAAGTGCCTCTGAGGAGTTCTCTATTTTAGTATGTGAATAAATATTAAAAAACGTCAATTTTTCAAAAATGCTCCAATCTCAATGAATGCTAGAATTTTAAAAAATCGTTAAAGCGGAGGTTTGAGGGCGGTAGTCCCATCCTCTGAGGTATACAACGAATTAAAATAATATTTCAACATTGTTATACTATTTAAAAAATTTGATTTTTTGGGATTTTTTATTTAGGATTACGATACCAACCCCAATAATATGCTACATAAAGAGGATTCATTAGCACGTATTTTCAATTTATCTAAATCATTTTACATTAAAAAATAAATTCAATGGTTTTAAATATTGATTTCAATAAATTAAGTAAAAGAAAATTTCATGAAAATTCGGCTTTTTGACACATTCGGCCATTAAACGTTCGGCCTTTCGACACATTTGACCCTTCGATATTCGGTCTTTCGAAATGTGGCCTGCCGACTCATACGGCCATTCGCCGTGTCCCGGCCTTTCAACATCAAACGATTAAATCACGTTAAAAAATTCTCTAGAAAATTAAATTGCTTAAGCATTCATAAATCTGATCAGACGAATTCATTTAATTTTAATCATAATATCGTTTGGTTTTTTATAAACTTTTATAATCGTTAATAATTTAATTTATTTGGAGATAATAATTGTAATAAAAATATAATAATAATTTAAAAACAAAAAAAAAATGTTTTGTAGACTAATTTTAGCCTCATGGACACCACATTAGTTGTTTATCTAAGTCGTTTCGTTAGGGTGGTTTATTTTAAATAATAATTAAGAATTTTTCGGGCAGGAAGGTAGTCGGATTATTTATTCGTTATATTTAATTGAAACATAATAAAATTTTGTGTAATTATATAAATGTTATTTTATATACTTAAATAAAATTGTATATAAGAGTGTACGTATTATATATACAATCTTATTTAAATTTGTTTTGGAAGATAACAAAAAGTAAAAAAAAATTATCCAAATCGCGAAAATTGTTATTTATTTAATGGTTTTGTTATTTTTTAATATAAGAAAGAAAAATCAATAAAATTAATAAAAATGAAAGAGAAAATAGATACAAAATCAGCATTTTCTAGAAAACTTCTAAGACGAATACAAAACAAAAAAAAACATACAAAAGAAAACGTATTTTCAAGCAACGGAAAAACCATAACCACTTTTTTTTTTTTTTTTTTTTAATTAATATCAGTTTAGAGAAAAAGCGCTTTTCTTACACAAATGCTTTGTCGTTTCGATTTTATCGAATCGATGAAGAATATTTTTGTGCCAGATTTTTTGCCAAACTTAAGCAATACAATTTTAATAACTTTTCTAATATTCTTTATCGATTAGATGTGTTCAAGTAGGTAAATGATTTTTCTAAACTCTACATTTTAAGTATCTACTCTAAAAAAAAAAAAAACAGACAGACAGTAATGATCTCATACACGACTAAATTAAAATAAAATAACAAAAAATCTTACCTTCATCATCTGACGAGTAACTATTATAACCGGCATTGGCATTGGTCTCCGATCGACTTCGTTGCAGACCAACTGGCAGCGTATCCTTTTCAACTTGTACTGGTGTTTTGGTCACAGTATTTGGTATGGTAAGTGGTGCCCCTTTTCGTGTAAGCGGTGATTGTAGCATACGCTGTTTCCATTCGAGTAATCGTTTCATTGATTCCTCTCGTTTGCGTTCACCATCACGACCATTTAATTCTTCATCCTTGCGTGGTAATCGTGCACTTGCTGAACGTAAAAATTGATCATTTTGATATGAGTAACCACCTTTACTATTTGGCCGATGAACACGCGGTACACTTGCGACTTGCGACGGTGGATAATCCACTGTTAGGCCAAGCCTTAAAGCACGTTCATAATCAGATTCCCGTGGCATTGTATTCGACTCATTTTGTGACATAGGCGTATCATCGATTTCGGGCGATGATATTTGATAGTTATTGTTGTAATTGTTATTGCCCGCCACTTTTCCCGACGGATGCTTTTGCAGGTATAATGCACTTTGTCGCATTTTTTCTGCATAGCTTTCCTCCGAATAGTAGTAGCTGTCAGGTGTTCGATTTATATCTAAACTAGATTTTGGTCGTGGCGCTCGAACAACTTCCGGCTGGAAATGGAAATTTTCTGGATTGCGGGCTTCATACTCAAGAAAATCGGCAGAATGTGGTCTTGGTACTATCGCGGCCTGAGCTGGTCGTGCTCTCATTTGTACATGTTGCATGGCGGTGGGCTAAATAACGAGACGGAGTGGAAAAAAAACAATAAAAAAATATATTAGTCACCTACTTTCCGTACGATTAACATATTTAATCGCATAAACCTCTAGATAATTAGGTGTGTAGCGCAGTGGCATATTGGGAATGTGTCCCGTACGATGATCATAACCAATTGGACTCATCGGCCTTCTATATGCCCCTAACTCAGCACAACCTGGTCCTACCTGATTAATATTTGCATTTTGGGCTAAATTATAAATATCCTCATAATCTGAAAAATGTCTTCCCTGATATTGATCGTAAAATTGTTGTTGTGCTTGCTGCTGTTGTTGTTGTTGTTGGTGTTGCTGCATTTGTTGTATATACCCAGCTCTCGATCTTCCGTATGTATCGGGCGTCCTTCGTTCTGCATTCGAATACATTTGATTCAGGTTATTGGCCGCAATTTGATTCACATACTTCAGCTGCTGCTGTTGTAAATGTTGCTTTTGCCGCAACAGATGCTGTAAATATAGTTCACGCTCCTGTTGTTCCGTATAGTACTGACTACCGTAATCATCGTTAAAACTTTGAGGTGCCCTAATAATATTATCCCCGTTCGCATTGTACAGCTCGTCAAGAATCTCGCTGCTGTACGACATCGGATATGGTTGCGGGCTCGTCGGCTCTTGTTGAAACGGTGAACGAATTTGTGATCGCAGTGTTGCGGTTGGTGATTTATTATTTTCAATTCGTAGCTGGTGCATTCGCAGCAGTGCCTCATTTGTTTTTATCAATTGCATACTGTTTATCTCACGCAAACTTGGTCCATAATTCGTTGGCGGTAAAGTCGTCGGTGATTTTACATCACTTCTCCTTCCGAGTGGCGTGGAAGGATCATGATGCGGTCTACTAAATGAATCATAATTATTCTCATAGCTGAAAGCAAACAATAAAAAAAAAAAAAATTGATTAAATTCCCGAACCGAAATGAGTTCGTGACGCGCGCCATTAAATTAATTACCGATCAATCGAATTCTCGGGACTGGGAGAGGAATAACCGCCATCATTTGCCCGTCTAGGCTTAGGTGGGGCATTTGCGTAAAGTGGTTGTGGACCTCCACCACTACCACCGCCACTATCCGACACTGGCGTTAGCGGGCCCAACACACTTAATTTACTTTGCTGGGATTGATATGTGTGAATGCCAGAATCACTATTTTCACCACTGTGATTTAATGATGAGACGCTCGGTTGCGATACTTGATCGGATTCACTGAAATGAATCGGAATCATTTAAAAAAAAATTTCGAAAAATTTCAAACTAATACTAGTACAAAAAAGGGATTATTGGTGGAAAGATCGTTTGGTGTTAGGGTTAGATAACAAAGTTAGTATGTAATTCTCGGTATTCAATAAAATCTCACCTGCTTCCCTGCATCATTGTCGCCGCTGTTAATGCTCTCACCCATTGTCCCATTAGGTCTGCATTTTCGGCTGCCAACCAATACGTTCGCATATTCGCGTGCTCACATTTAAATGCAAATTTACGATAAATTTTATCATCGGGCGTACATGCTGATACTTTATACGAGGGCAGCAGTATTGAGCCCAGTAATTTCTCCTCTTCCTGTGCCTTATAATAATACAAAATGTATTCGGACAGGACAAACCATCGTTTGCGCCACACTTTTAAACCATCCGAACCCTGTTTATATAACCAGCCGGATAATGTTATGGGTGCAGTTTGGGGTCGCTTTGTAATCGGTGACTTAAGCGTTTGTATTTGATTCGATGATTTTTTCTTTTCGAGCGGCGGATGTGTTGCCGATGTAGGAGTTTGTTGACTTGAACTTGAGTTATCACTGGGACTTTTTAGTTTACTTGCGGTGCCCGAAAGTTGTGTTTGGCAGGCTTGGTTTACAACTAAATTTGGATGATTTTGATGGATTATGATTTGATTTTGCCAGTCTTGTGGGGTGGTCGGTTGCTGTTGCTGCTGCTGCTGTTGTAATGGCGGCGGTTGATGCGGATGTTGATGTGGTGGCGGTGGAGGAGGTTGTTGTTGTTGTTGCTGTTGAGGTGGTGGAGGATGTCGATGCATTACCATTTGTTGAAATGCTGGATTCTGTTGTTGTGATGGCTGCTGTTGTTGCGTCATATTTATGGGTGGTTGACCGTTACCATAATTTAGATCTCCGGGCTGTTGTTGCGGTTGTGCTGGCTGCGTCCCATCTGATGGTTGATATTGATTGGTTATATTTAAACTTGATGGTGGTACATTATTTCTCTGGGGTTGAGAACCTGAAGAAGAATTTTGATGATGAAATCCCGCCGCATTAGGATCACCCTGATTTAAGTGGTAATGAGATTGTTGTTGTTGTTGTTGTGCAGCTGGTGAATTAAAATGTTCACGTAGTGCATAGGACTGTTGTTGTTGTTTTAATAAGGCTTCAGTTTTTGTTTTATGTGGTTCGATTTGTGTTTTATCTGGTTTCTGGTATTGTTGTTGTGTTGGTGGCACAGATTGAGGTGTAGGATGTGAATGTGTATTATTTGGATGAAAATGATTTCGATTTGATGTTTGATACATTTTCTCGCGATTACCTGTTTGGTAGATCTGTTCACCTTGATAAGAGGTTACATCAACCGGGGGCTGTGTTGCATGTTTTAGAGGAAATTGAACAAATTGGAAGGAGGCGGCAAAACTTTGTGTTGCAGAATTTGGTGCTGATGGAGATTGTACCATCGGTTGCTCTCGTTGTTGCTGTTGCCTTTGGTCTGGCGGAGATTTATTTTGATTTTGTGATTGTTGCATCGCTTGCTGTGGCAGCTGCTGCTGTTGTTGTTGTTTTTGCATTCGCTTTGGCTCCTGCATTTGTTGATGTTGCGGTGACGTTGGAGATTGCAGCGTGTGAGATGAATGTGACGATGGAGGCGACTGTTGATATGCTTTTGGTGGTGATGGCGACTTATGATTTGGCGGCTGTGATGTGGACTGCTCATTCTGCCGGTATGTCGTCAAATTGATTTGTGCAAAGTTTGATTGTATACTCTGGTATTGTGGATAACTTTGAAATACCGGCGAATGGGGTGGTCGATATTCGCCTGTAGTAGGATGATATGGCGCCTGTTTCGGTTGGGACATCTGTTGCGGCGCCAAATGTGTGTTAGCTTGCTGCATTTGCTGTAATTTTTTGCTCTCCATCGTGGTCGTTGTGAATAAGGGGGGAGGATCCAACCTGAAACGAAACCAAAATGAAAAATATTAATTTTTGCTATTTCTAACATTTAGAACTAGACACATATATTTTCTAATTATCACGACATCAAGAAAGAAAAAAATAAACATGCAACATGATACAAATTTTGACAGACTTAATAAAATTGTCTAGCTAGAAGCATCCACGTAATTTGTCATGTACGGGAGAAGGTAGGTCAATAGTTTATTACTGATTTATGTAATTTATATGTACATTGCAATAATTATAGTTTTTTTTATATTTTGTTTTCAAATTAATAAACAATTCATTCATTATTCTCATGCATGTTATGCAATTTAAATTTAAAATTAAAAAAAATGCAATTAAATGTATGTATTATGCTGTATAAATGAATTGGATTGCATGACGTTAATAATATACACATAAAATATTATGTACTTACGTATCTTATGAGAATTATGTTAACTCATTTTTATTTTTTTGGCTAGTGACCTATACGCGACTTTATATTTTACGAAATCGAAATTAGTTGAATCAAAGGTTAAGGGATCATGATAAAAAAAATTTTCGGGGAGATATTTTAAGCTGAATTGAATGTCTGCCGCATTGATGAACTTTATTAATTCAATCTTAACAATATTACAGAAACGTGGGAAACTATTTAACGTATTTATTATAGTCAATTAGACAAACATGAATAAAATGCGCATGCATAACAATTATTCCAATTTTATCCGGATTGGAATTGAGATGTAACCCTGAGAGTATGAATAGAAACTAAATTTAGAACCAAAAACAACCGAGTGGTTGTTTCCGTTTCGTCTTGCTTATAAATACAATCGCGTTTTGTCGCATTCCTGCCTCGAAATTAAAATTTGCGTTACTGCGCTGTGGTAGATTATGAAGTATTTGCTTATAAGAGAGTACGAACTTTGGTTTCGTATTTTATAATGGCAGCTAAAGCCGCATCCAAACCATTGGCCATTTGGAAAAAAACTTTGGTTCATATTAGCCTATTTAACGAATGTAAGGCAATATCGGTCACTTGTGACTATTTGATAAATGACTAATTCTTCAAATGTCCTAATGTTGGCTAATTTGAGCCAACATTTATTCAAAAATTCAATATTTCGGTACATTCCAACAAAATAATTAAATTGTTTAAAGTTGCCTCATTATTTCAGATATCATATCCAAATTGTAATTTTTAATAATACGGGGGCAGACGTTTCGGTCATACCGGTTAACTTACTAAAAATTCCTCAGGCGCTTTGAACGTTCAAATTATTTGCAGCTAACGAAGTACTCCAAATTTGGCACTTTCATTCATTGACAAAACACGGCTCTAACCCCACAAATTCAAAACTTACCAAGTAACTTTCCAGAAATTACGCAATATTTAATCACGCTTTGTTTGGAAATGATCGAACCGCCAGTCAGTTGCAAAACGCGAAGATTAGCTCCGGACAAATTAAGCATAGCAAAAGCAAGGGATATTCAGGCCGAGTTCAAGTTCATGATCCAGCCCGGGACACCTGGTAAAGAAGAAGAACGGGGAATGGGGACCTTAAATTCCGTTTCCGATTGATCCATCCGATATCCCAAAAACTGCCATTTCAACGCCCTTTGGGGAACGCAAACGGGAACGGAACGTAAGCTTTTCAAAGATTAATGCATTCAGTTTTATTAGGCCTCAATTTTTGTTTCGTATATTTGGACGACATTTTAATCGCTTTAAAATCTCATGAAGAGCATCTAGAACATCTAAATGACATTTTCAAAAAATTATCAGAACATGGTTTAATCATCAAATCAGATAAATGTGTCTTCACTTCACACGAAATTACATTCCTAGGACATACGGTCACTGAACAAAGTATTCTACCCAGTCAATGATCTTAACGATTTTTGGATATGAATGATTAACTTTTATAGACGTTTAGTTCCAAATGCAGCATCTGACCAAATTTTACTAAGCAATTTTTTGAAAAACAAAATTTCCAATGGTTGCCAGAATTCAGCTGTATGTTTCAGATACATGGCAACCACTACTCAGTTTCTTTTCAGTACGTCTCAATGAAATTCAAACAATTAGCACTCTTAATTGGTTTATCAGTTTTCGGGCAAAGATCTCTGAATTATTTCAAAATTTATCAAATCCTGGTATTAAGGCCCTACCAAACTTTTAACTAATAATGTTATTTGGCCTTCCATCAAGAAAGATTCAAAGTCATGGCCCAAAATTGTATTGGGTGCCAAAATTCAAAAGTTTCAAGACACACAAAATCTTTTCTCGGCTCTTGTAGGTTAGCATCACAACGCTTTTCAGAAACACATTTAGCCATCATCGATCTACTACCAGTTTCTGAAAATCAGCGTTACTGCTACCTAGATATTCCGTTTTAGTGTGTCGTTACAGATTAAGGGTATCGTTACAGTTCCTGTTCGCTCATTTTTCTCAGAACTGACGTACTTCGAAAATCTTTACAAACCCCATTTATAGATCCATATTCGTTTTAAGCGGTTCGGAAAAACCTTTTGACATCGAAATAAATTCAAAGAAGATAAAAAATTCAATCAATGAAGAACCATTTCGACAATAAATTATTTCCGAACCATCAAAAAGTCCAGACAAAATTCCAAATCCCGTTTCGAAGCCCACAATACAAAAAAAGATACCTTTGACTTATCCCCAAATTTCAGTGCTGCGGCAAATCAAACAGTTACAAAAGATAAACAGAAAAGCTACATCGCCCGACCAGACGAAAACAAACCCTCAAACACCAAACATATCGCCCAATATTGGTTGTTTCCTATGTTGTGTGGTTATACCATCTGATTTTTCGAATGTAATTCAAATCAAAATTTGATCATTTGAAAACCATACACACAGTTGATCAATACTGTACGGTTCATCAATACTGAACCTTCATTTTGGGATTCGACGAACATTTACCTGGACGTTTATTATAGCGAAAATTTCATGGCTCATCCTAGGTACAGACTTCCTTAGACAATTTGGATTGCTCGTCGATATCAAGAATGGCCGATTCGTAGTGGGTAAGACAATTGTAGGTCCATCATCTTCTCTGACAGTCGTTTCTGATGCAGTCAAAAATTTTTAAGTATATTCTTTGTTATGGAATATAAAGAAATAACCGTCGAATCTTCAGTATTCAAGCAAATGAAACACAAGTTACTCATCATATAATAACGAAAGGACCGTCCGTCTAAGCTAAAGATCGTATAGACTATCAGCTGAAGAAATATTAGCCGGTTAAAAAGAGTCCGAAAATTTAATCCAACTGGAACTTTAATCCCCTCCATCTAGTGCAGAAGAAAAATGGGGAGTGGAGGCTTTGCGGCAATTACAGGGCAATAAATGCAAACAACTGTACCAGACGTGTACTCCATCCCACATTTACAGGATTTCACATACAAATTGGATGGAAGTAGGTTCTTCACAACATTAGTCTTGGTTAGGGCATATCACCAGATAACGGTTGAACAAGCGGATATCCGAAAGACAACACTTTGTACGCCTTTTGGGTCGTTCGAATTTAAACGTATGACTTTCTGGTTGCGGAACGCAGCGCAAACGTTCCAGAGGTTTAAATTTCACATTTCCATATATAGACTATACATATGTAATTACAGTCTCGGAAAGCCTCGAGGAATATTTAGTCTATATAGAGAAAGTTTTTGCACGTTTTGCAGAGTTTGGTTTGGTGATTAACATACAAAAATGTGTTTTCACATTTCCCTGAAAGGGTTGTAGCAATCAAAGAATACAAACGGCCGGAGACCTGAGACGGTTTCTTGGAATGATAAATTTCTACCGTCGATTTGTGCCAAACCCAGCAGGTAACTAAATATTACATTGTCTGACATTGTCGTCGGCGCGATGATTCAGTAATTGGTTGAAGGATAATTTAAGTCGCTGGAATCTTTTGCAGTGAAACTCACAGATCGCACAAACTCGTCACAGTGCGTACGATAGAGAGTTGTGAGCTGCATATAGTGCTGTAAAGCATTTTAAGTGTTTGTTTTAGGGCCGGCAGTTTACGCTTTACACGGACCACAAGCCGCTGACGTTCGCGTTTCGACAGAATTTGGAGAAGGCGTCGCCTCGTCAGTACCGTTACCTAGACTTTATAGGACAGTTTACGACGGATATTCGCTATATAGCTGCTAAGGAGAATTTTGTGGCTGACGCATTATCACGCATTTATGGGATAAAGATTCCATCGAATATCGATTTTGCCTTTCGAAGAGCTTCAAACGCTCATGCCATCAGGCATAGGTTTGAGGTTCGTAGAGATACCTGTTAAACGAACAACGGCGTACAATCTAGCTGGCTGGTGCTTTTATGGAGAGGTGGCATCGTAACTTGAAAGTTACGACGGTCTGCAGGCTGCGTATAGACTTTTAGGCTACAGCAGCGGAGCTTGTTTACGGCGAAAGTCTGAGATTGCCAGGAGATTTCAGTCGGATTTTGTTACAGCACTTAAAATATCATTTTGATACAATTAGACCAGTGGCTCCCTCACATAATAACGGCGGTAAACCATTAATTTGTAAGGAGCTTATTAAGTGCACTCATGTTTTCATACGCACTGATGTAGTTTGCGGTCCACTTCAACCACCATATGAAAGTTTTTTTCAAGTCAAAATTAGAAATCGGGAAGTCAATGCCTCAATAGATCCACTTAAGCCCTATTTCCACAAGGCAGCTGAAATCCTCGAGGTACGAAGCCAACGTCTCGGATAATTCTGCCATCCAACCGAGGTAATAGCTCCACCTGCGATGACGCCGGTGTGTCCGGGGTCGGCGAAAATTGCATGCTATGCAATCAGCACCGTTAGCAAATTCAATAACAACCCTGGTCTGCCGCACTGGAATGTGGTTAAGATAATCCTGAGATACCTTCGTGGTACTGCATCAGATAAACTGGAATTTTCAAAAAACGGTTATTCTGATTCGGATTGGGCCAACGATATAGACGATAGATGATCGCTTACTTACTGGCTACGTTTTTACGCTTCAGGGAGGAGCTATTGCTGCCCCGCAGCTCAAGAAGCTTTATGGTAGCGAAATTTTGAAATCGATTTAAAGTTGAGCTTAACTCTAGATGCAACCACTATGTACATATTTATTGCGACAGGATTGCTATAAGTTTAGCATCAATTGATGCTTATCACGCACATCGATATTCGACATCATTTCACATGTCAAAAAATTGAAGAAAAGGAGATTCAATTGACATCAGTTAGCACTGATCAGATGATTGCGGATGGATTAAATAAGCCTCTCTTATTTCTGGAACGTTGTATGAACCATCACTTGTCTTTTATAATACAACAAGACGCCATATTTTGCGGCATTGTTGCATAATTTTATTGCTACTTTAACTTAAAAATTTGTAACAAGAAAATTTTTAGCAATAAAGCTTAAATAAAAATTATTTAAAAGTCCCAGTAAAAAAGCTGAGTTTCATAGTTATTAATTGAGTGCTGTTTTGGGAGCACACAATAGTTAGGGGACCACACGTTATTTAATTGGAGTAAACATTACCAACCAACCAATATATTACAATAACCGTAACACAACAACAATCAAAATCTCAATCATGAAATTTCAGGATAAGCTCAATTGCTTTACAAAATTTACAAAATGGGGTTTATTTTACGCATTTCCTAGCCCGGTGGCAACTACATACATTTTTGTAATGCGGTTATTATGTAAATAAAGAGGAGTTTGGATTTATTGGGAAGTAAGTTTATGTCTCTTGTACTAAAACACTGTTTCACAAATTAGAAACTGTTCATTTTAATGCGATTGACGTTTTATTCACATAAATCTTGAAGAGTTAGCGGACCTTCATATTATAACGCGATTTCTTACCCATTTTGCTTTCACTTATTTTGCACAAATATCCTTAATTCGAAATAATTTAAAATCACTGCGATTACAAAAATATTAAAGCAAGAAAAATAAAAAACAATTGCGTCCATGCTATCGTAAAAATTGACACAACTCAAACAGACGAACGTTCAATGTTATTTCATACTAGGTCGATAAAGTAGAATTCTGATTTATTAATAAAATTAGTGGTTGCGTTCTTTTTGCTTATTATTAAACCTAATGGGGGTCAAGTTTTATCTGCAATAATTTTAAAAATCGAAGGTCTGTTTGTATTAGATTTGTCACAGTATATGTATTACGATAAAATAAATAAAAAAAAACGTAAATTAGCAATAATTTAATTATTTTTTATCACAAATATAAAATCAAAACACACAGAGTATTTTTTTTTTTTAAATAAATAAATAATAAAAACGTTACATGCTTTAAGGTCAAAACACAACCAAGTAGTACATAAATTATTTTACCTAATTGCCACAATTCATGAGGCACACATATCAAAAAAATGTGCGGCAGTTCATACTTATGTCGCGCGATAATTTTATGTATTTTGGCCTTAAACAAAACATAAAACATGAAATAACAAAACAAAACAAATTGTTTATACTACATGCTTGACAAAAACACACAACAACACATAAAAAACAGAGTTATTATTTCACATAGTTTTTCATTTTTTTTTTTAGTTTTTATAGTTTCCTTACCAATCCCACAGTGTCCAAAGGCATGTAAACATTTTGCAGCAAAATTTTGGCTCAATTTTGATATTTTTTTTTTAACAAACAAAAAACTACTTTACACAAAAAATAGAAAAAAAAATAGATAATATATAAAAAATACTATATTTGAATATTTTTTAGTTTAAATATAATTTTTATTTTTTAAATATTTAAAACTTTCCGTGTTTGTTTATTTTTTTTATTAAAATTCGTTTTTAGTACTGTAGTAGATAAAAGAGTTAAAAGTTTTTGGAATTTTTAATTTAGTTTTTATTCATTTATGTGTAGTTAGGTTTTTATCGTTTAGGATCAATAAAATGCTACGTCCTTTATATACATACTTGGTATAATCATGTAGTGTGTGTGTAAACTAGTGCAAAAATTAAAATAAAAAACTTATAAAAACATAAATTTTTAATAAAAGGATTATAGATTTGATTTAAATCCTTTTTAAAACTGTTTATTGTGTAAACTAAGAGTAAACTGTGTACAGTTTAAAAAATGGTTTCCTTCACATGACATGTGAAATGACAGGTAACAGAACCACTATGGCCATAAACGCATACAAACATTATTATTATTATTAAAAATTGGTTGGAACCAATGTCATAAAGGGCTCATTTTGTAACAAGGCAAAGAAGATAACTGATCAATATTAGGAGAACTAGAGTCAAACCCTTGAGACCTGTACAGATAAACTATCTGTGCAAAAAACTATATTTGTATTAATACAACATCCAGATTCAACGCATCAAATACACGATGTGTAGTTGGTTGGAGATTTATCTGTTTTGAGGTCCCCCCTGAGTCCAAAAAAGTGGATTTCGGAATAGTGTTGGCCTAGCAGTATGTGTCCTCTTTACAGCCCAGATGGGGGCGTGTTTTTTAATGTCAGAGAAATAAGAGAGGACAGATAAATATTTTTTTTTTGATTTATCCGAGAAAAAATAAATGACAGTTGTTTTAGTGTTGTAGAAATGTCGTTTTATTTAATAAAAATATTATATGTTTTACCTAAATGCACAACAGTCGTAATGTTTAAGTTTATCAAAAAGCGTACTGCTGCTAAACAACAATCAGAATTTTTTTTCAGAGAAAAAAAGTTGTATTCGAAAATTTCCGAACTTCAAAAAAAAAGACACAGAGAAATAAATTTTGTTTCGGATACTAAAAAGACGCATATCTGTATTTTGACAGTTAAATTATTGCTCTGGTTTATCCTATCGAACGGAAATTTTATATTTGAGCTTTTTTCATAAATTGGGACGTCCCAGTGAATAACCGGAAGCGGCCATTCCCTTGAGGTAGAAAATGTATTTTGCAAATATCTTAGTAAAATATAAGGTTTACAGAAAACTAAAAATAAATCCAAAAAAAATACCGAAAAATACAAAGTAAACTGCCCCATCGCAAAGGAAGACCCCATTACATTTTTGTTACCTACAATATGAAAACAAAACCGATAAGCAAGTCTCTGCAAAAAACAAATTAAAAAAATTACCGTTTAATAACTTCTAGGACATCTCAATAGCTTATATGACATAATCAACACGAACACATCCGGGTGTGTAGGTCTCTAGCGGTAAAAATATAATTGGCCCAACGCCGAAATGTGACGTTTGAATTTATAGCAATTTGTTAGTTTATTTTCTTCTGCGGTTTTGTACGAACAATAAGGCACAATATTCATCCAAAATTAGGTAATATTTCAGGTAAATTTTAAAAATGGAAATGGTCCAAAAATATATTATGTTGAGACCAGCGATATATACATGGATAGGGGATTGCCCAAAACTCACATTGATTTACGTCACAAAAATGGAGCAAATTTTATTTACTCCTTTAAGCTCAGTATGCAGCTCGCGCTAAGATAAATTTTAACGCGGTCTCCACAAGTCTCCACTAAATTACAGATAAATTCACAAGCTAAATAGATTATGTAGAGATAAATTTTGACATTTGTTTTATTTGTCCTACAACTACAAATAAGTATTTGTAGTCCTATGTAAATAAGTATTTTAGTAAACATTTAAATTAAAAGTTAAATAAAGTATGTATTGAGTGATTTTTATCAAATGGATTCAACTGACGAAGACAATATTATTATTGGTGCCGCAGCTATTGTCTAGATCTTCTTCACTGTACTCCATTTTGCGATTTAAAAAAATAAATGTTTATTTTTTGGTCGCTGTCAAACTTTATCTCAATTTTATTGTGCTAGGCAGATAAATTGCTGCGAAAACTTTTGTAGACTTTCCACTAGCTCAGTCTGTATTTGAATGAGATAACTACAAAATTTTCACGTCAGCTGCGTACTGCTTCTGCGAAATCGTGAGCTAAATATTTTTTTGTTATTTCGCTAACTAAATTCTACGTCAAATTTGTATGGAAAATTTATCTTAGCGCGAGCAGCATACCGAGCTTTATCAAAAAAAGTATTTTCGAATAAGTGCCGTACTTGAATAAAATTCATTTCGAAATTTTTCGAAACAGATTTTTTTTTTTAATTGAATGGAATAAATATTGGATAATGTTTAATTATATTAAAAATAATTAATTAATTATATCAAATTTAAATAATTAAATATTACGCTGCCAGTTTTCGTACACTAATTTAAGAATTAAAAACCATTTATTCCCTTAAATTTCAAATACATCCCTGAAAAATAAACAACAACAAAAAAGATCGAGAACGTCAAAAATCTAGCATAAATAAACAGAATTTTCATTTTTTATTTTTAAGATGTGTTTTATATATGTTACCATGGTTACTACTACTGTTATATTATTGTATCTAGCATGCTTTTAATTTGCAACGTTTATTTATTCCGTATCTAGGTTACAGTTACTTTGCTCTACCGCCTCCTAACATCAATTTGAATTTGGTTTTCGAAAATTCGGATTTAAAGACAAGGACGAAGGTTTTTCTTTCTCTGTTACACATTAAATACTTTTTCGGTTTCTCCATAAATTTTGTTCTATCCCCTATCCATGTATATTTATCGCTGGTTGGGACAGACATTTTATAAAGAATGCAGAAACCGTAAAAAATAACAGTTATTTAATATCAAATCACGACTTATTTTTCAATGTTCTTCCTGTTTGATTATTATTTATTTACTATATCATGAATTAGAAATGCCAAGAAACTGCGTTGGCCCAGTTAAAAGAAAATCCACTACATGGAATCCGAGGCGCTGCAATCGTCAATTGACGATTGTAAAAGTAGAGAAAGCGCCTCTCGAGGAAAAAAGTTAAAATGATGCTACTGATAAAATGGCACTTGTCAGAAATGCGACGACAAAAAAAATTAGCAATCAGTTAAAAATTAAAAATTGTTTTTATAGTTCAAAATTAGAATTATTTAGGAGTACAATTTTTAGCAATCTGGTAAGTAAAAATCGTGTTTACAGTACAAAATTGGAATTGTTTATAATAATTTCGAACGTCTAATTATCAGCTAGCTCAGTTTAAAAATCTTCCACTAGGTGGAATTCGTGATGCTCCAATCGTTAATTCGAATCTTGCATTGGTATTGGCAATTGAATGTCACAAAAAATTTATTTTATGAAAAAATAACGGTATTTCCTGCTACATTTTGTTTTTATGTGAAAAATTATTAGATCGGTCGATGGAACGCGATGGAACAGAACGGAAACGGGACTACAAAATTTGCCAGACTCCTATGCACAGTGGAACGCAGATCATCCTGACACATCAAAACAATGGAAACTCTTTACAGAACTCTTTACGGAACTCTTTTCGATGCATACATAGAGATTTTGTTAATGGCAGATATGTCCCTATCAAATTATGAGCACACTATAGGTGGAAAAATGTTTCCAACCCATTATACCAACCGACTAGATTTTAGAAAATCACTAAATATTTACGTTTCGACAACGAACTCACTCATCCTGAACACATTACAAACGATAAGGCTATCCCAATAAGAGCATTGTTCGAAATGCTCAATTCGAATTTGCGAAAAAACGTCACACCATACGAGACAATAACCATAGACGAATAGCTCTATCCTTTTAGAGGACAAACGAAATTTACACAGTACATTCCGTCAAAACCAGCTAAATACGGAATCAAAGTCTGGTGGATATGTGACTCCAAAACAGCGTACCCTTTACAAGCTGATGTTTATTCAGGAAAATTATCCAATGAAGCTCGGGAGATCAATCAATCAGCTCATTGCCTTTGGCTAAAGAACTGATGCGATGGAAATTAGGTGTGGTGGGCTCCCTAAGAAAAAATAAACCATACATAACCAAAGAGTTACAAGTCGGCGTAAACTATGTCATCCGAATTCGGGTTTCGCGCAAACGTAACTATGTGTTCTTTCGTGCCCAAAAAAAATAAAGCTGTGATAGTGCTTTCAACCGTTCATAATGAAAGAACAGTGACTGGCTTGCAAAAATACCTGAGATAATAAATTATTATAACGCAACCAAAGGATCTGTTGACACAATGGATAAGATGCTTGGAGAGTATACAACCAAACAACGTACTAAAAGATGGCCTCTTGCATTTTTCTATAACATGCTTGATGTTGCTACATAAAATATATCACCAATAACCCAGATTTGTCCAGAGCCATTTCTATAAGAAGGACAAATTTGCAAGAGCCTAGCAACGCTTTGGTTATGCCCTCAATAGAGGCGCGCGCAAAAAATCCATTAGTTTACAGAAATGTTAGCACTAAAAATAGCTTAGAGGCAATTTTACAAAGAAACGTGGGAAATTATTCATCTGCTCAAGAAAGAGATTCATCTGGACGCTTGAAACAAAACGGGAATTGTTTTATTTAGTGAAGCAGAATGTTTTGTCAGAACGTTGAAAGCCACAATGATAAAAGAAATGAAAGACGAAGGATCAACCGATATTGGTGTACTGACATTTTTAAGAACTTAACGTTTCTCTTCACAATAAATCGCCGAGTAAAATTTTGCATGGAACGCAACGAAAAACACATCTGTTGTTCCCGAGATCAAGTAAATGCAAATTGAAGATAACAAAGTTTAGCACCAACCAACCAATCAGTTTATGTGAGGAATTTTTCATCGAGACCAAAATGGCTGAAAGGAACCATCGCATAAATGAGCGGTCGAATAATCTGCATTCTACATTGCTAACAGTGAGAGGGGGCCAGTTAAAGCGACATCAAAATTAGTTGAAACCTCGACAAACAGAAGACAAATTGCAAGACCAATTCATCTTTCAAAATCTTCTTTAGAAGGGGAAAATATTCTTTAATAAATCTAAATTATTATTTTCTAGTTATTCAAAACTCCGCTAAAATAGGCGCTAATCGTTGCCCAAATTACATTTTCCAAACTCTTGTGCTAAATACATATTCCAAAATGCGTTTTATTAACGATATTACCTCATATCGAAAAAAAATGAGTCACGCCTCATCCCCTAAGTGTGTACAGAATTATACGAATAAAAAGAAAATAAGAAAAACGTTTTATAATAAAACTGTGTTAAGGATATTGCAAAGAATAACAAGAAGTTCTTGTACACAATTTTATTTTAGAATCTTTGAAGCTTTTAAAAATCATAAAATGTATTATAAAAATTAATTAAATTAATAAATCTTATTTTTTATTATTTTTATTGAACAAAAATAAAAATTTGTGTTTAATGCTGTACAATTAAAAATTGTCACGTATTTTATTCAATTTTTTAATTTTATTGCCTTTCAACAACAACAATTTACAAAAACTGATGAATAATTGGGCGTTTGGATAAAGTTAGGATTGCAGCACGTTTACAACATTATTAAACGTTTTTTGGAAAACATAATACGATCGTAACGGAAAATAAACACGGTCTTAAGGTTCAAGTACAATTCCTAAGCATTTAACCTCTAAATTAAAAAAAATATTTGGTCAAGACAATAGACAATGCGCAATAGATAGATAGATTAACCGTTTTATTTGTTAAATTGTTAACTTAAAACAAACAATTGAACGTGTTAATAACCTACAAGAATCTAGTTATGGTAATAAATATTTAGACTCAAGTGAGCATGAAATCTGCGGAAAATATAAAGAATTTTATATGCTACAAGCAAATACCTATGTTGTTGACACATTCTTTTTACGTGCCGCAAATCGCGCGCGCGCAGGTAAAATTAAAACAACTCACTATTCTACATTGCAATAAGCGTAAAACCTATAAGAATTAACAATAGAACTGTAAATAGTGTTAGATAAATACCTTGAAACTTCTTGCATCAAAATAAATTACGATATAATAATAAACGTTGCACGCTCCACCACACATTCAGTAATATTTTTATCTAATTGATTTATTAAAAAAAAAAAACTAAATTTATTCTGTCTGTATTATAAACTCGTATAACTATTTTATAAAGAAGATACGAACATCTCACTCTATACAAGCTTTGTTATCTTGCCAATTTTTGATACGAAACATTCTACTTTCACCCCTAATCAATTGTTTGCGGCTCGTTTATTTTTTCTTTATTGCATAATTATGTATAAATTTGTAAAAATACCAGTCAATAGTTGGCGATTTGCCATACCAACAAAATAACAAAAATTGCTTAAATTAAGTCTGGTCGGACGAAGATTTTATGTTATGGATAATTGCGATAAAGTTGAAGAACCTAAATACAATTTATGATTCTGTAGATATTAAGGAAAAGTCAATTGATGGTGGGCACGTTCTTCTATATTGCTCAAGTATATAACAGTATGGCAAAATGAAATGTGATGGCTGTCATTATTTTTTACAAACTCTTAGAATGCTCTCTTATAAAAATTAAATTTCAGAATTTTGTTAAACCTTAAAATATATAAAATTTCAAAATACAAAATCATTATGTTGTTTTGTGTCGATTACAATTTGCAATGACAGTGAGGTGGAATATTCTAGTATTGCGGTTAACTTCAAAGTTATAGAAAAAAGAAACATGGGTTGTTACAACTTATGAGTTGTTTGATTATACGAAAATATATTTACAAAAATTATTTATTAACAATCTCGAAAATACCAAATAATTTCGAAACCATGTCGTTCAAATATATTAATCCATCGGAAAAGTTTTAACATTCTGGAAAAATGAGATTTACATAACCTAGCATTCTGATCTGTGTGTAACTCAACGCCATGCAAATCTCTAGATTCCGCGTATCGAGAAAAACGAGTAAACTCGAAAAGTTTGTACAATCTCACAATTTTCACACAAAAGTTCGAATGTTCTAGAAAAACTTGGATAAACTAAATTTTGAAAAATCAAGAATCTCGAATATGTGCGATTATCACAAAAAAAACTTCCGTTTATTCCCGAAAGACTTGAATAAACGTAAATTCCTAAAATAATCTTAAAAAACCTCGAATAATCAGCAAAATTGAGAATAAATTAGATGCCAAGCAACTAAACGCTATTCAAATACAGACACTAAATTATTCCAAGCATTCGAGAACTCGAATTTCGAAAATTTCACCTAAATCTACGAGCAAATTAATGTTTAAATAATTTCGAAAAATTTGTAAAATCTCGAATAATATCTACATACGTAACAATCCGTATCCATGCTGTCGAAGTGAGTACGATCGGAACTAAATTCTTTCAACTTCACAAAGCTTTTTTTTTTTTTTTTCAAAATCTGAAGATTTGTATGTAAAACTTATAAAAAAATAATTCCTAGTTTTTCACAACTTATAAAAACATCAAGGGTCACCAGATAAACTAGAACATGGCAGAGATTACATGATTTTAACAAAAAACTTATATCTACTTTGGGTAAATATTTAGATTACGACCGCCTCAATACTAAAATTACGCTGCAAGACAAATTCTAAAATTCAGACTCCCAGGTATCTTTCTTGTTTGGCATGATTAAATGCTGACAGTAGAAATTTTCTTTCAGTTTTGGCATCTCCTTCTCGCCTAGTTAAGATCTAAGTTGGAATAGGGCGACCAGACATCATTGTTTCTCTGCATCCAGGAAAATGTCTTACATTGTCCTAGTTTTTCCATAATATTCATTCAAATCCCTAAATTTATTAGCGGCAATGCGAAATTCAGGGGGGGGGGGGACAGAAATAATAATAATATCCAGAAAATTTAATTCGAATTCCAGCCCAAATTACCGGCATACTAAATCTTTCGGGCGTGATTTAATATGTTTAAGGTTAGGAATAATTTATACAGAATCGGTTTAATATTTCCAAAATAAAATTTCACTAAAATACATCGACAAATGTGTGTGTGTGTGTGTGTGTTCCATTCGGCGCTGAACGCAAAGAAAATTGTCAGGGAACTTGGAAATGTAGTAACGGCCATAACGAGTGGTTATGAAAGTAAAAACCAATTTTTTTTGGCAAATTTAATTTCTCTAAATTTTTCTAATAACCAAAGTGTCACTATATTGACTTGCAATATTTGTTAAATTCTGGCCATGGTTTATTTAAGAAATTCCATACCTGCCACAAATAGAACTGCTGTGATTTAATTCGATTGAAATTTATCATCTGATTTAACCAATATATTTGATGTCCAATGAATTAGTTGTAGCACCTCCAAATTATGAAACAAGTTGCGGGTTGAAAACTTTTCTAGAAGAGATTTTAAACCAAACTGCGATATTTCCAGATTTCGGGTTTAGTCATTTTTGACCTGGCCACCCTAGGGTAGCTTTGTAAAAATGATGAACATGTTTACATATTTGACTTGTCTAAGCTGCCATATCTGCCAAAACCAAAATTAAAGTTGCTTTAAGTAAAAATTTCCATTTACCACTTACGGATTTGCTGATCGGTACAAGAAAAACTTAAAAATCTCAAAACGATAATCTACAAATATCTGTGATTTCGTGGAGAGTTGTGGCTACGTTAAAAAACTATTTAGTTCGAGCAGCATACAGAGCTTAACGCTTTAATAGTAAAATAGATTAAGAGCCCTAAGCCAATAAATAAACCAGTTTTCTCTTAATTTGCTTAGTCATGATTTTTTAATATAGAACGCCAATAATTGTTTTTAATATCTACCAAGGTCGAATTATTGCATTTTGTATGTACTACCTACCTTCTGACTAGAAATACTCCCCTGAAAATTTGAAATGTACTCCGTTTAGCGGGATACCACCAAATTTTTCTAAAGTTCTCTTAATATCGTCCAGGCCTAGTTCCCTCCAAAAAATTGCTTTAGGCTCAAATTCTCGATTTAAAGTAGATTTTGTCGCACTATTAAATAAAATATCTTACCGCCATTCTGAAGTGCGGAAGTGGGGCAACTATTCGATATTTAGGTGCCAAAATGGCTAATTTAGGTTATGTATACCATATGCCCAAATAAAAAAAATAATATTCTTTAACGGTGGCGATCCAAAATATTTTTGTAAGTGCAGCTCGTCAACCGTAAAGCCGTTTGTGCCCTATTAACGGCCATTACCAACCAGTATCGAGCTACAGGTTTTACACTTCAAATTCAACCTTTAGCAAATTATGTGTTTTGGAAATTAGGATGGAAGTTATCTAGTTCTTGACAGATTTTAGTAGAATTTGACATACTCGATGGAAATGGGATTCTAAAATGGTATGGAATTTAAATTTACCTATTCCTTAACCTATTCCTTATGCTGAAATTCTAGATTTACGATGGAAATGAGATTCCTAATTCCGAGACTCTACACTACCGTTAGTAGCTTCAATTCTGCTGTGCATATCCACCACACAGCAATTCAAAGGCGAGAAAAATTTCTAACCGAACTTGAATATTATTACGGAGATAATCACGGTCGTTTAGTAATTGAAACAGTACGTTTACGCTGTCTCAAAGAAACCTCAACAGCTGTATGATTCACAGAAACCTAAACAGACAGCCTTATATAAGCCATATTGACATGTTTCTCACAACCTCATCCAAAAATAGTTTTTGGGCCACATTTTCGAGATTATTTATGATTATTTGAGATTATTCGAAACTATATGGTGAGTTGAGCATAGATTCACATGATATTACAGATCTATAGGTAATTCGTTTTTTTTTTTAAAGTCTATGAATATTCGAGGCTTTTAGATATGTATTTGAGATTGTCGAGATGTGCATCGCATTTTTTAAGTCATTTTGCGCCTAGTCCGAATTTCAAATTTTATTCGAAGTGTTTTGACTTTAGTATTGAGTTATCGAGACAAGGTACCATTATATTCAATTCTGAATTTCGAGGCTTTCAAGGTTACTTCAGAATCTTCGAGATTTAGTGAATTTCGAGTTTTTACGTTTTGTGTGTTTTGGGATTTTTGAAGAGTTTTTGGTGATAAAATCACAAACTAAAGCCATAGATTATTCTACATCATTCTGAGGTTTTAGTCGATTTCTATTTATCGCCTTAACATAAATCGACGTTGGATTTAAAAAAATTGCAAAATGAAAAAATGCTTGCCTTCAATTCATTTAAAATTTTAACAACTAAATGTTTAATTTCATGCCAAAAAAGGAGCATTAGCGGGAAGTTTTAATTCATTATTTCATTTTGAGGAAAAGTGCTGCTGAAAGTTATCGTATTCTCGGGAGGCTTTTAATGAATATGCTTCATCTCAAGATACTTGTGAACGCTGGTTTAAACGCTTCAAAAATGGTGATTTTCAAGTGAAAGACTAAGAACGTCCAATTTAAACCAAGCTCACAAACAACCAGAAAAGGCCAGAAGACATGATAAATTTATTTTGCTTCATTACAATATTCACGATATTTTGCTCCAGCATATTATTACTTATTTCAATCGAGGGCACTGTTGCGGATGTTTATATTGGACCGTTCCATATGTTTAATAAAATGATAGATAGTAAAATAAAACAATTAATGCCAAATACATCAAGCTTAGAAGTACACGGAGGCTTTACGGTCAAAACTGAAGGAGTTACTGATTGTTTTTTGAGGTAACGTTTTTTTTAGAAAAATTTCCAATTGTTAATTCGCAATCAAAACCTGGTTTAATTGAGCGTAAAGTGTGTTCTTTAGAGAGTGATAAATGACTTATTTAACGATATCTGGAAATTTCCTCAAAAATATAGCAGTCAATTAAGAGACAATGCTGTACCTACACCCCAAATCAAATTCCCATTGCATTAAAGGAAAATATTCAGAAAAAATTAAACGAATGGATGTGCTCTGCTCCCATTATAGAAAAGGCTGAACCAAGCGAATGGATTAGTAAGTTATTAGTAGTATATAAAACCCAAACAAAAAATTACGAATTTGTCTTGATCCGCAGGACTTAAATAAGAACTTAGTACCAAACTTTTTTCAAAATTATTTGCCCAAAAATATTTTACGGTATTGGATTTGAAAGACGGAATTTGGCAAATCAAACTTGATGATAGGTCGATCCAGATTTGTACATTTTCAACACCTTTTGGCCGTTACAAGTATCATAGGCTTCCGTTTGGGCTAAATATAGCAGCAGACGTTTTTCAATTTAATTGTAGTATAATTGGTGATTTGTCAGCAGTAGTTTATAATGTCCAAGAACCAAGCAGCAAATCTGCTTATGCAATATTGACGTTGCCATCGAAACAATCTTGTTCGGTTATTAAATCACTTAACGATGTGTTTGCGACACATGATACCGCAAAGGACATTGCAGATAATATGCCTTTTGCATCGTATCAATTCAACAATTTTAGTGAAAATTAGAACCTCCAAATTACGACTTCAGATCCAAACTACCCACGATCAAACAGCCTTGCTCAAAAAGCCGTACATTTGCAAGAATATGCCGAGAAAATCAACAGAAGACAAATTGGTTGAATTGGATTTAATGCTACTAGATTCTGTTTGGCATAGAATGGTCATTGGTATCGGGGAAAAGTAATGTCAAAAAATACAGAACCAAGATCGTTTAACATAATTAATCAAAATAGTGACAAGTAATGCATAATATACTTTCTACATGAGAAAATGAACATGAATATAAATTATTTAGCGACCAACCTCCATTTTATTTTTTTAAACCATAGGTATTCCTCAACAATTTATCTTGAGCAAGAGTTCACACCATACATACTGACACTGACTGTATTGTGCATATCTTGATGAGAATTGGCATAATAAGAAAATAAAATATCATTACATCCTGAACAACAACAACAACCATTCAATTTCGATTTTTTGACAGGCATTTAACATTCAACGGTCAGGCCGCAAAATCGGGAATCACCGTTTTATAGAAATTTTTAAATCTCGCTGCTCCAGAAATTGTGTTTTATTAATTTGGAAATTTCGTTGCTTCCCGAGAAATTATGATTTTTAGAAAGAAAAAAAAAATTGTAATGCAAACTTTAGCGATACAGGGTTTCCAGCACTGACGACATTATATTGTAGTATCACCCATAATCCGTTAAAATAAACAAATAAAAATTTGATTAAATCATAAACTGACATCATTGGCTTAAATAATATTTTTTCTTTTAAATTAATGTTCAGTCGATTTATAGCTGATTTACATTCAACGACATTCGATGTCCGCAAAAAAGTTGAAACACAACATACAAAAAACAACAAAGACAAAAAGAGAAAAAATAATCATTTGCTTAAAAAAGTCAATTGAAACCCGAGAAACAAACCCAAAAGTCGTCGTCTGCTTTTTTTTGCAGATGTCGAGTTTCATCTTTTTTCTGTAAAATCGTCGATGCGTGAGTAAATAACTAAAATAATGTTACAAAAACAAGAAAACCAATCATTTGTATTGGTTTATGACATTTGTTGTTTAAATTTATGTTTTAATGTGTAAAGAAAACGAATTTTTAATTTGACATCTGCATCTGCGAAAATCTTTGAATGTAAATCAGTCTTTAGGAGTCCAACACCGGTAACCGGTTAACCGGTAAATTGGTTGAAATTGAATTACCGAATTACCGGTAATTTAAAGGTAAAAGTAACTTTTAAAATTCTAATTATATTTTCGTTAAAAAACAAGTCCACACGAAAACAAATGCACGCTAGTTTGAGGAACATAGAAAATAAAAACGGGTTTGAATCTAAGATGAAATGCATAAAAATTAAATATGAAGTTAGCAACAATTGCTCTTTTTGCATTCGATCACTCATTCTTGTCTTATTGACAGATTGAGATAACACGAGTATACGTAAGCGAACAAGATTTAAGCATTGACCAGTCAGTCTTTAAGAATCCGTAATAAAACCTTACAGAATCTAACGAAAGTGTATTATTACGGAAATTTTGACAGATCGCCCAGCGAATCTTTAACACGATTTGACAAAAAAAAAATTCAAAATATTTGTATTTTATTATTTTTAATACATATTACACTACATAATATTCTATGTACATGTTTAAAATGCATTTAAATTATTATTTTAATTAATAAAACATAAATACATAATATTAATTCACAAATATCACAAAACTGAATACATTGACGTTTCTTCCTTCAGTTTGGGCGATAGTTTTCGCTCTTGTTAAAGATTGTTAAATGACAATTCAAATTTAACGAAACTGAACGAAAAGTTCTTAAAGTTTCGCTGGTCAGTAACATGCATGTTCCTATGGTCGCATTCTTACTTAAATTTCTTAAAGACTGACTGGTCAATGCTTTAATTTCTTTTTTGACTTTGTAAGTAAAATAGAGTTCAGATATTTTTTTGAAATTATATTTCGTCAATAATAGAAACTTATTGTTTTAAAGCCGTTCATTATGGGAAAATGGCAATATTTTGATCGTAATAAGATTACTGGAACAGGTGTTTGCAACATTAAAAAATGCGGAAAAATAATAAGAGCTGGTGCTGGCAGCACAAGTGGCTTGCATGCACATTTGAGGTGCCACCATAACATAAATTTGCTAAAGAGGGAACAAGATAATAAATCAGAACCAGCAGCTACAAGTAATTTAGGAAATGATTTAAATGCGTCTACCATCAGGAATAAAAGAAAAAGAACATCGTACTTCACAAAAACTTTGGATGAATCTTTTCCCGCCGTTATTTCGAGAATGATTGCAAAAGATGGCTTACCACCATTTAAGAAATTTTGCATGTCGTATGATTTAAGGAAGTTATTAAAGACAAAATTTACTGGTATTCCAAAATTACCGAGCTCTATTAGCAAAATTGTGATGAAATATGGAAAAAATCCATGATCAAGTAATTAATGAACTTAACGCTTATCAAACGTTGGAAAATCGATTCAGCATGACGTTTGACGAATGAAAGTCTATCAAAAATCGTCGCTATAAATGTACATGCAACTGATAAATTTTGGAATCTAGTTACAAAACAAATTAATGAATTTAATTTATCATTTCAAGATATTGTGGGAATAATAACAACTGGCGGAACCGCAGTGATGATTAAACTGGGAAAATTAGCAGAGATTAATCATCAACTATGCCTGGCCCATGGAATCCAACTGGCCGTTATCAAGGTGTTATACCAAAAATACGAGAATCAAGAACATGGAAGAACAAAAAGCTAGGTTAACTCAAATTTGAAATACACGCCTATGATATTTTTAATGTCGATATTGATTGCATTTAACTTCACACCAATTATTTGGTTAGTTTAATCTCTTTCGATTTGTTCACATTATTGAAATAAACAAAATGCTATTAAATAAATAAAATCGGCCATTTGGCCGAAATGAAACAACTTGGCACTTATTGAAAAGAGGGGGCTCTGACTTATTGTGAACGAAACGACAGAGAAAATTCAAGTTTCCAATTTAAATAAATTCATGGCACACCTCAAGCGCAAAAATATTTTTCGAGGTCAGTAATCCGAAATCCTATAACATAAATTAAACCAACCAAACAATTCAACATAACAACTTCATTTGTTTTTACAGTTTAAATGTCTTATTTCTATCGGCTGTTGATAAAGATAATTTTGTTTTGGTATATTGCTCGTTAAAAAAAATTATAAACATTGATGACAGAATCATGTCAGTGAACTGAAAAATTATAACTTCAAAATTATCGTCAAAACAATAAATAATAATATTTATTTACTGTAGTTAACTATAATATAACAAACAATACGATACCACAGAATTTATATGTAATAAAATATGTTTTTATGTTTCCATTTAGTTACGTACAGAATATGTAGAGGAATACTTTCTTTATGTACATAACATTATTTGAAAGACTTAGTACACGTCTAGCGTGTTGTATTGTTATCACAATAATATGGATATTAAACCGTTTTGTGTGTGACAAATAAATTTTGTTCGATTAGTTCTAAATCTTCCTGACACAAACAGAAAAAACTAATTTTTAGACGACGCGACGTTTTTCATAGCAAAATAAAAACTCATAAAATAATATCGACAGAATCGAACCCAACTGTCCCCACAATAACAATTATTCTTTATTATTTCATGCAGCAATGGTGATTATTTTATGGTTCACCAACACTTTTTGTCTTATTATTAAACATAATCATATAAATTGTATGGTAAGTACAAAACAAACAAGAAACATTGACAGTGAATATGTTATTGGAAACGAATGGGAATAAAATATCATTTCTATATTATGCTTAATAGAAGATTTCACAGTCATTGAAACTTATGATCCATAAAAATTGATTTTCATACGACGACGTACACAGAGGCGCGCTAAACACAATCAGTTTGGTGTTATATGTACATATATCTTCTCTCAAAAAACCACGAATAATTTTATGTTTTACGGTTTCTGCCTGTAAAACATTATGAAAGAAATTAGAGAGGTAACACGCTTTGTTCTTGTATTGTTCCTCAAAGTATTATTTTCACCCAAAAAAAAAAAAAAAAAATTATTCTTTCAATTAGTGACACTAGAACAGGCATTTCAAACCGACAACAATTCAACTTACGACTAAGAGGTATTCAAGTTTTTATCAATATAGCATCTATTGCCTTCTCTTGGTCATTTTGTTTAAAGTGATTAGTATGACGTTGCCTCATTGTCAAACTTAATTGAAAATTATGAAAGTTTGTACATATACCGCGTGCGTGTACCATAATATAAATTAATTCCACGGAAAATCAATTTAATATATTTTCTTATATCCCTTTGGATATACCCAAATACACCAAACTAATTTGTTATGTCCCAAAACATATAAAAAAATGAAAAACAAACAAAAAAAATTGTTGGATATTTTCCAGATTATAAATAATAATATTTCCGGAAAATGCAAATAATATAATAAACACACACACACACACACATATACTATATATAATATTAAATTTAATGGAAAGTGAAAATCCATTAAAACATTTTCTTTTTGCATTATTTAAATTCGTTCCGTCTAATTTTATTCTTTGAAATTTAATCCAAATTTGGTTTCTGTTTTTGATACAAGTAACGAATTTATTTAGTGTACGGCTGAAGAAATTATTTAATAGTTTATCATCACGAAAATAATTAAGAAGTCAATAATCTTGGGTTTATACGTCTCAGCAGGTGTCGAAACAATTTGGTGTTTTTTTTAGATAGTGAGAAAATCCTATTATAATGTTTAGCGGGCACGAAAACGAAAGGCAGTTTGTTGTGTAGAACTAGAAACTATACCGGAATAGGGCAACTACAGATAGACCGTTTTAACAAAGCAAATCTAAGCATATCCATTAGGTTTTGTCAATTTTTACCGTGATGAACAATTATCTGAAACAAGTTGGAATGCAAAGCAAAAAAAAAAAACTCCTATAAGATATACAGTTATGGTCCCACATAATAAATCGTCAGCTAATATTCCCACACAAAAGGTGTAAGCTGGTCACATTATAGACAAGAAAGTTGTTATCAGCAGCAGTTAAAAAGTTAAACGAGTTATTAATCGCTAATCGTAACATTGATACGGAGAAAAATATTGTAGACGAAAACTTTGAATAATATGATTCTTTCGGCATTTTTATAGACAAATATATTATTTTTAATAGCATTCAAATATTTACGAATTGGTGAGCCAGTGAAATAAAGAAGCCATCTACTCATAACATATCTATTCCAATAAAAAGTAGAAATATCATCTCACCCCATATGTCCTTAAAAAAAACAAGAAATTTCCTTAAGTTTTTTCCTTTGGTAGTTTGGTGTCGTACTGAAAAGTTTGATCTACTCATCTTATATACAAGAACGACCATACTACTTTAGCGAATTTTTATATTCGCCAAAAATAAAAAACCCAAGAAAAATTTCTTTATGTATTAAAAGCCTACACTGATGTTTTAGAAATTTTGAAAATTTGTCCGTTTTGAGTAGATGGCTTCTTTATTTCACTGGCTTACCAAGTCATAAATATTGGAATGCTGTTAAAAATATTATATTTGTCTATAAAAAAGCGGAAAGAATCATATTGTTAAAAAACAGACAAATTCTGAAAATTTTTGAAAATTTTGAAATGGAAGATATCAGTCAACAACTAAATTGTTGAACAACTGATAAAGTTAAGTCAGAAACAAACGGAGCATGATCAGTACTAACATACCTCAATAATGAAAGTGTGGAACCTGCTCCTGTTCATGTTGAACAAATCAAAGAAAACCGCATAACCTTAGATTTGTTCAGGATCCCTGATACAATAAAATCAATTCCATCGTTTCATGGAAATAGGAAACAGATTTCATCCTGGCTAAAAACAGCCGAGGATACCTTAAATCTTTTAAACCCTTAGTTACTGAACAACAATTTCGGGTGTATGTCCAACCTATTGTAAATAAGTATAGAAAGTAAAAAGACATTTTATGCCTTGCTGGTAGTCCCGAAACTTTCCAAGAAGTAAAGGGAATTCTACTAGAAGCTTTAGGGGATAAACAAGAATTCACCTTCTATAAGTCCCAATTATGGGCCAATAATCAAAACGAAAATATGTCAATTCCCCTCTTTTAACAAAAAACAAAAGAAATCTTACTAAATATTAAGTCACTAGCTACATAGGCAAAATCATATATACAGCGGATCGTGAAAGGCAATCTGCGCTTTTATCGCAGAGGATGCGCTTGCCGCCTTCATATTCGGTTTACGTAAACCCTATTTCGGATATGTCCAAGCGGCTAAACCACGTAATATAGAAGAAGCATACGCTTTTCTATGTAAGTTTACGAGCAATGACATTATATCAAATAATTCCAAGAAAATTCAGATTTAATCAAAACCTAATTCTCAACCCAGATATCAGGAACAACCAAATATACAAAAACTTTTAATCTACCATAAAAGTCTTAACAAATGACCCAGATTCGCAAAAAATCTTACCAAAATCAGACTTCAATATAAATAAATTTGAAGCCATTACACCAATTGAAGCTTATGGAAACATGCCCATAGATAAACAAACAATTGAAATCCTAATCAGGACAAACCACTTATGCGAGAATGAAAACCAAATTCTCATAAGTACAATTTATAATCACCAAACTGTATTGTTGAAGCAGAATGAGAAACTCTCTGCAACAACGGTGATTAAACATAAAATTATTACAAACGATGAAACTCCCATTTACACCAAAATGTATAGGTATCCCAATCATTTTAAAAGTGACGTGGAGGAATACATACAAGAGATGTTGAATATAGTGGAATTAATCACATTCATCACCAATTTGCTTAGTACCAAAGAAATTGGACGCTTCAGGTCCCGCAAGATCAGAGTGGTGATCGATTACCGGAAATTGAATGATAAAACCGTAAATGATAAATTTCCAATACCTCAAATTGATGAAAAGAAATTCTGGACTGTTTAGGCAAGTTTACTTATTTTGCCACATTAGATTTGAAGTTCCAGATCACAATGGATCAAAACTCTCAACAGAAAACTGCATTTTCGACTGAAAAGCGTCATTTCGAATTTACTCGAATACCGTTCGGACTCAAAAATGGTCCAGCTATATTTCAGAAGGCTATGAATAATGGCCTGGACGGCTTGATCGATGACATTATTATCGTAGGTTATAATTTGGAGAACCATATAGCAAATCTTTGTGAGGTATTTAAACGGTTGTCAAGGAAACAGAACTTCTTGGGCATATTATTATTCAAGAAGGAGTAAGCCATATCCCGAATAAGGTCGAAAAAATATACTTGAATGGCCGTTAACAACCACCCAAAAACAAATTAAGCAATTTCTTGGGCTATAAGGCTATTATCGTCGCTTCATCCAGAAATATTCTCAGATAACTAAACCTATGATAAAATTCCTAAAGAAAGGCCAGTTATTAATGTCAAGGATCCAGATTACGTTAAAGCATTCGAAATTATAAAAAAGATTAACCCCACGGATCAAATTCTTGCCTAAAACCCTTCATCTTAACCACAAATGCATCCGAATTTACACTAGGGGCTGTCCTTTCCCAAATGCACGATAAGGTTGAAAGACCAATCGGCATGGCGTCCAGAATGCTAAACATAACTGAAACCAAGTATGTAACAAATGAAAGAGAAGGATTCGCCATAATTTGGGCTGTTAATATCAACTGCAACTCTACGGTAGATAATTCCCGCTTTTCACAGACCATAAACCCCTTACTTTTATTAAAACATCGGAAAAAAATTCTAAAATCCTACGTTGGCGTCTAGAACGATAATGACGATCGATTATGACGTTGTTTAAAACAAGGTAAAACTAACGTGGTGGCAGATGCTCCCAGCAGAATACCAAATAATGAATTTAAAGAAATAAATTCACATGAAGCAAATGAATCGAAGAAGAACGAAGAACTATTCCCCAATTTCAATCGAACCACCATTGTAAAATAATCCTTTGAAAAAGACGAAATTACTAATTACATCAAACAATTTCACAATGGTAAGAGAGAAGAATCAGAAGAAGGAAGGAATCATTCAGAGAGAGAGTAGAAGACGTCACCAACGAAGCGCGACAAGACGCAATAGTAATGAAGTAGAAAGATCAAAATAAGCGTTCATACTTCTTCACCAATATCACAAAAAACGTTAAAAGTTATAAAAATTCCTGCACCACCTGCAATACTCACAAATATGACAGGAATCAGCCTAACACTAATAAGCCATTAGAGAGGGTGCATATCGATATACTTTTTACACTTTCTGCCGCAGGCACTTGGCGAAACACACTTAATACACCCATTTTAACATTTTTTTTCTCTTTTTCCTTCTTTATTTTATTATAACCCGACGTATTAGTCATTTTATGGGATGGATGAGTATGGCAATAAAACAGTGCTGTGTAGGTAATTGGTGAGAAACGGATTTCTCTTTGTTCGTTGAGGATATTTTGGTTAAGAAAAATAGCTTTACGGATTTCGTAAGATTCTAAGTTGTCTAAACGTCTGCTTTTTGGTTGTACATGTAATATTTCTAAATTGTTTAAACTGGATGTGTGATTTTCTAACGTTAAATGATTATAAAGGGATGATTTATGGCTACCAGATAAATGTTCTTTAACTCTAACTTCAAAATTGCGCCCAGTCTGTCCGATATAAGAGGAACTACAATCATTGCAATTGATCTTATAAACGCCAGACTTAGAAAGGCGATCAATTCTTGGTTTGTTGTTAAAAATCATTTTCTTAATTGTATTATTGTTATAATTTCTGTAATGAAATCAGAAATTTTGTTGTAGTAATCGACTCTTGCTTACAACTCTTGCTACCCTTTTTAGCCAAATATTCCTTAAGAAGACATTTGTCTAGTTTGGCTTGCATGAGATAAAGTTGGTAACCTTTTTTTGCCAGTAACTTGGATTTTAAAGATTTCATAAACGATTTATTCTCCGATTGCGATGAATCAACCTCCTCCTCAGTCTGAGTTTCCGCATGATTTGATTCGTTATTGATATTCACTGATGGTACCTTATGGTACTCTTTGCTGCATAAGAAGTGCATTAAACCGATGGTGATTTGACTGGTTTGACCCTATTACCACAGAATATATATAAACAGAACAATATCTTCTATAGCGCTTTAGTCCTAAGCTGGTGAACAAATATTTTCGTTATTGTTTTTTTCGACTGATTTTGATTTAGAAAAGATAGAAAAATCATTTTATATGCAATTAATGAAACAAAAAAAATTACAAAAATGTTTGTACCCACCTCTTTCTATTGATAAATAAAAATCAGTACAATTGTAAAACGAAAGAGAAATCTTTACACTTTATAATGTGCATAAAAGAGATAGACATTCGTGAATAATTTTTAATTTTGGTCTAGTTAGCTTTGCGAAACTTTAAAATAAAATCAACAAATAAACAAAGGACCAATACAAATAAATTAGAAATGCTACACAAACTCATACACAACCTTATGGGAGTTGCATGTTTTTTTTTTGTTATTTCTTTGATATGATTTTAAAGTTTCGCAAAGCTAACAAGACCAAAATCAAAAATTATTCACGAATGTCTATCTCTTTTAAGCACATTATAAAGTGTAAAGATTTCTCTTTCGTTTTAAAATTGTACTGATTTTTATTTATCAATACAAAGAGGTGGGTACAAACATTTTTGTAATTTTTTTTGTTTCATTAATTGCATATAAAATGATTTTTCTATCTTTTCTAAATCAAAATCAGTCGAAAAAAACAATAACGAAAATATTTGTTCACCAGCTTAGGACTAAAGCGCTATAGAAGATATTGTTCTGTTTATATTATATTCTGTGCTATTACCCGAAAATAAGTTTTTTTCTGCGAAAATTCAAACTCCTTGTTGAATATACCAGGCGGGTAAAGTTTAGAATTTATTAAAGTAGCAAAAGTTTCTTCATCAACACTGAGGCGATATGATACATCATCATACTGGCCTCCGTTTCTGACTTTAGGTACCATTCTTTGGTACCATTCTAATTGCATTAACTGACTTACGAAGTCAAAATAAAACTGAACCTATTCTAATGACGCATTTTTTATTGCTAAATTTATTTTAAATCTAAAACAAAAGCTACCGGGTCTCTCAAAATACAAAATGTTGTTCTTAAACTACCTACAAGGTACTCTTTGATTTCAGAATTGAACACCCCGTTCAAAATTGTACCCTTTTTAAAAAATGTAGCTTTCATATGAATATGATAGGGAGTGTATTGTATGTGTGACAATTAAGTTTAAGTTTATTACAAGACGTTACATTCCATTCACTTTCGATGACAATATTTATATTTGAACTTTCTAATTTTTATGGCAGAATAACTTCATATTTATCGGCGGAGTTAATATCATTTGGAAATGAATTAATTTCGCCAATAAAATTTGATTTTTACTCCGCGTTAATTATTTTTCAATATAAATTAAATTCGTGACATTTAAAGGTAAAAATAAAAACTGAATTAAATCCGCGTGAAATTATTCTTATTGAAAATGGGATTAATTTCGCCATACGTCACCATACCTGCGGAGTTATTTTGTGCCCCTGAATCAAATTACCCGGGTAATCGATTAAATTACCTGGGCCGTTTTGTATTCGAAAAAGGACCAAAGTACATCCAGGTTCTGGTATTAGATACCCTGCTATTCAGTACTCAATTTTACTAGATATTGTCGAAAGAAAAAAAGAAAAAACTTGGAAAATTTATCGCTCGTTGCGCATGTTGCCAATATCACAGGTATCAACACTGGCACTCGTGGTAAAGGTTTTTGTCGTCCTAATCACACCGTCAGTGTTTCTGATCCTGGGCCTAACAGATAACTGTTGTCTTGAAACGAACCTTCTTAGGAGTACAAACGTGGGGTTTCAAGACAACGTAAAAGAGATGCTGGGATATAATTTAACCAATCATCTTATTAATTTTCTATAATGACATGTCACAAGCAATGTAGACATGTAATTATGATGACGCCAAATTTTTATATAACATTGTCTTGCTACAACAAAAAAAAAATCAGCGAAAATTTTACAATTAAGTCATATACAACAAACACAAAAAAAACAAAAGATTTAAATCAATTTCTTAATAATTCCTCACCATTGTCTTATGGTGGATTACATTAAAAGAAATCAAAACGCCATATTTTGGGAATTTTGATTATAATAAACCATCGCCTAACCTCTATAATTCTGTGAACCCTCTTGTCTAATATCTCGTTCGCACGATTGGCGCGGTATTTAAAACGATTATGTATATCAATCTTCCATAATAATAAGTAAAATACATAAGGCACATCATATATAACATAAATGTAATAACAATAAGTATAAATTATAATAATTTGTTATGTTACATACATTGTACAATATATACAGCTATCTATAATTTTTGTATTTAATTCTCGATTTTTTTTTTTTATATAATTTGCATAAATTTTGAATGAAAAGAAAAAAATTTCAAATGAGAATTTGTCACGAGATGGATATAAAGAATAATAAAATTACACATTTTAAACGTCTTGAAATGTTTTTTTTTTTGGATTACAAAATATACTCGACTTGTGTACCTGAATAGTGATTTTTTTTTTTTTTTGTGTTTTGGGCGAATTATCATAACTGGCACTCCTTTAGAAGAGGTTTTAGTTTTCAAGAAATGCTTGTCTTTCTTTAAAATTGGTGAACAGCCCAGTTCTTGGAATATTTGGTGTGTAGTATAAAATGATGATTTCAAATAATTTCCGTTATCTAGAAATCTTGGTTTTAACATTTTTTACTATCTTACGCTCTGGGACTATGGTACTAGTGGAAATAAAACTTTTTAAAATTTTAGCAATAAAATTTAATATGTAGCAAGCAATACAAGGTAAATTAATTCTGAAAAAATTGTAATATGAAGAGAAATTGTGAAAGCGGAAGGTAACAGCTTTGTCCTTGTTTTTTGCTGCTTAGTGTAACTGATTAAAACGAATTTCAGAAATGTCTTCGTTAACAGAGGATACATATGACTTTTAATATGTTTGCGTTATTTAAAAAACAGCGTAAGTGAACAAATCTTAAAAATTATTAGTTTCGCAGGGAACTGCATGTAAATGATGCCACACTATGGTTATTAACACTTATCTCAAAAGGTCTGAGAAAATCTCCGAAATTGATTGGCCGTACCACTATAGCGAATGGGCAAAAATAGCCTGCTCTACGATTAAGAATACAAATTTTAATCCGTATTCTACTACTTTTTGTGCAAATGCCACTTCAAGAGGTACCTATTTAAATAATTTATAAAAATTGTGATGAAATGCTCCGCAAACGCAAAAATAGGCACGGTCACCACAATAAATACGCCTCGCAAAACCAATAGGAAAGACGTCAACATTGTGAAGTTGAGCAAATGCGGAAAAACGCAATTACGAAATACCTCGTGAGGACATCGTAGGGCAAAGATAATTCCATTTCATAGCAATTTTGTTGTTTTTTTTTCTCTATAAAAGTTTTATTGGGAAATAGAAGGCAGCTTAGCTTTAAAATGGAAAATTGCCGGGAACAGTACGTCACGGGAAAAAAATGCCAGTCTACAATCACAATAAAATAATTTCTAAATCCACCAGGGAAAACCAGAATAGAGCCACTCTACCGTGATGTGATACAATAACGACCAAACGTATTTTTAAATTAGCCTCCGTTCTACTCACCTGTATAATTTAGTGATTTTATTGGACATTGTTCATCATTTTATTGAAATTGTCTCCAGTTTGGTTTTGAATATTGATCTATTATTTGTCTTTAAGGTAATACATATTCTGAGAATCATTACCGTTTTTTCATTTTAATATTATTCGAATGACTGCCGAGGAAAGGGGCTATACATGGCTCATCCACTTTTCAAAAAAGCAGTTACGAATCTCTCCTTATTTTCTTCTCACTCCTTAGGTCGCCGCTCTTGTACTCAATCCAGAACCGGCTTGAATATTTGCGGGGCCAGGTACAAGATAACCAATCAGAACAAGCAAAAATAATTGTTTTGTTGTTTGTTGAAAAGCTCACAGTCATAATCATTATCTATTAACCAACAAGAAAATCCTGTTAAAGTAGTGGAAGAAAATATGATTTCGAAAAAAATTCTAAATGACCATGAGAAATCGAAACAACTTCGAATTACAAGGGCACTACTATCACTTTCTAAATCACACTATTTAATCTATAATTTATCTCTTTCCAAATACTATCCTATACCAAATATAATTGTACACTATCCCATATTTCAAAACTCAATAACTGTAACATTCGAAAACTGTAGCGCTCGATAATTGAAACTACTCGCCAGATGCATCATAGGAAACATAATCTAAAATTTTTTACAATGCAGCGATTAGAAATTGACCCTCGATAACTGTAATTTTTTGTTTGTTGTTTGAACCGTTCACCATGGACTATCGTTTTAGTACAATTAACTATAATATCCAAACCTACAGTCTTCCCCCGAAAACAGCGCCCAGGCGTTATAAACAAATATAATGCCTACTCTGCATTTTATTCAAATACCTACAATGCCTACGCGTTAATTGTCGATGCTCATTTCAGGAACGGCTTTAAGGATTTTGACATGAATTGGTGAGGGAGGAAGCCGGCCAAGCCAGGAAGCAATTGCGATGTTCCAGTGTTTCTGGAAATGGCCAATTTAAATGGAATTATGCTAATCCTTAACCGATTGAAATAAAACACAGTTTGTACGATAAAAATGGGATTCCATTACGAGTTCCGGATGTGGTTCTCGAAAAAGGCTAATTTGAATGGAATTAATCCATATTTCAACCGGATGTTATTCTGGAAGATTACCAATTTGAATGGAATCAAGTAATTTATCATCTAATTTCGGTTGGCTGATTTTCACAAACAAAAGTCCACTAGGACGTCAACACTTATGAAAAAGCTTAAATATAATTTGATTGATTGGTCATCTGGGCTGTAGAGAGGACACAGACCAACAGGCAGACCGACATCAAAGAAAGTAAAAATGAAATTACGCCTAATATTTTTTGCATACTTTCCAGGCAGACGAAGTAATTTAATTCGTGCACCTTGTTGTTCCTTTTGCCAGTTCTGCGTCGTTGAATAGTCGAAATAAAAATCAAGACCTTTCTTATTCTCATTTGTCATAGAGCCAGAATTAGAATTCTGGAGACCTCAAAAAATAGGCCCTGAGACTAAATTAATTGTGGATCTAGAAAAAAGTCTTGAAATTGGGTGCGCTAAATATCTTAATTGTGCTAATTTAGTCTATCCCTAAAAAGATAGGCCTTTACTGAAGTTAGGTCTCGGGGCATTGTTAATATCAAATTTTCAATTGTTTAACCGATATTTTAATTTTATTTAGAACCGAAGGGACACCGAGCTCCATGCCCAATTATATTGGTTGTTTCAATTAACGTGTTCCATTGGCGGTAGCAAACTATTCACTAGTACTTGGATCTACTCGCAAATACTCAAACGAGTAGTATGAAACAGTGAATGAAAACAGAATAATTTGATCCTAACTTGTAAATCACCACCTTGAGCAGAAACAATCAATGCTGATTACCTTTACGTTGTTTGAAAAGGAGTTTTGGTACTTAAATTATATTTGTTGCTATATAATGGACAACAAAGGCTATCCATACATCTAATTGCTCACTTTTATTAATCTTGATATTTACATATTATAATATTTAAAATAGCGACAACAAGAAAAATAGTTGCTCAATATTTTTAATAGGATGAAAAGTGTGGAATGCTCATTCACCAAAAATCCACAGTGAAGATAGAATTACCTCAATTAAACATAATTATTAGATTGTCCATTTATTAACCTATTTTTCAGCTAATCTTTAAAACTGTTTAAACTGCTGTAGCCTAATCAGTTTTACTCAAGGCTTATGCAATACCCGAGTTAGTGGTAAATTCGTTCTGAACGGTAAATCAAAGTAGCTCAATTTTTTTTTAATTTTAATTGTAAATACTAAGTATAATTAAATCAAGAAATTTACTTTCGATGATTGCACAATTATTGTTTGTGAAACATCTATTGAGGTTAAACGACCTTGTGACTTAAATTTGGTTAACAACTATGTTACCTATTTAGCACTCCAATTTTAGGGACTAAAACTAATTGCTCAGTTTCCAAAATGTAAATTTAGCTTAATTAGTTTTGCTTAAATCAAAGTTAAGCACAAAATTAATTGTGTTGCTCAATTTTTAGGTTATGTATCATACTAAAATTAAACCATGGTGCAACCATCCAAAATAATTTATTTTATGGAATGGTATTCAGATTCATGATGTTGCTTAAAATAATGAAGAAGGTCACACGCAAAATATTTTGTTCAGTTAGTACTACAATAAACTTTTTTCGAATTTAAATTTGATTTGTTTTAAATTGCTGATAATTTAGAGCAAGTAACTTAGTAAAGAATTTTTTAAAATTCTATTTTTACTAAGAAATTTTTAATAATTAAAAAGATGTATGTAGCTCATGTAGTTGCTGGCTGCTTAACTTTGTATTGAATATTAAATTGGTTAAAACCCTGTTAAGAGTTTTTTAAATTATCGAAACCTTAAACAACAGTAGCTCAATTTCGTAAACTAAAAATCCACACACATAAAAGTTTTTTTTATTTTGCTCAACTGGACAGATAAAACACGAACACTTAACATGATTTAATAATAATGCAACGGCTTTTGCTAAGCCAAAGGCTGCCTTAGGACTTGGTGCTGTTGCTCTGTTTTAAGATTTTTGACATCCGTATTAATTAAGGGATAATATATAGCACGATAAGGACGACCAAGACACGGTCGTTACGTCTAAACTAGATTGTTAAGCCGAACAACTATTTTCAATGTAAACTTTAGTTTAATTAGTTTTGCTCAAAATTAATATTCCCATTAAACGACTTATTTGACCGCATAACTTTGGCTTTCAAAATTGTATTGTTCTGAAAAATCTTGAATAGGCAGTGTCGTGGTATTGCACTTTTAACTTTGGGTTTTGAACCATATTATTAACGACATCTATGGTCAATAATAGTTGCCTGTTCTTTTGCTACAGATTTGGGTATTTTAAGTTATCTTCAGCAGTTTAAGAACATTCTGTAGCTGGCCGGCATTGCTCAATATTCGTTAATCTCCATTTCGTATATTTTCAGTTCGCGAAGTGCTATTTTTACTATGGAATCATTCCAACGTGCTTTCTAAAGTACTCCAGCGGATATGGCTAGCTAACATAATATTCAGTTCTTTACACTCTATCTAACTCTATAACGTGTCTTAACTTCTTATATAGCGTTGCACCCATTATCGGTGACTTTCTGATTAATTCCATGAATTTAAAATGACACGGTGGAATCTTGAAATTGGATTTTGCGTTCTCGGGAAATTTCACAAAATTTCAGGGAAATGGGAAAACCGCCAATAATGTTGAAAATTATTTTGTTTCTGTTATTAATGATGATTAATTAAAATTGGGCCCCAGCAAACCATTAATTACGTATAGACAACGTAACATTATTTTCCACATGAACAGAATTCATAAACAGTTACGTGAATAATAACTCCACACGATGAACAGATACCTTATTTTATCCCTTTAAATAAAAGTGACGATGTCAGAAAAATTAAATAATTTTCTGTAAAATAAAAAAAAAAAATTGTTAGCAGCTCTACGAGAATATTATTGAAAACAAACCACAAAGCAATTTGACACGACAACTTGTTGCATATTCAGGGAGAATACAATAAAAATAAACCCAGTAAAATTCTTACCCTTATAAGTCTTCCAAACGCAAAACAAAAATACAATTAACAAAACCAGACGAGGGACAACCAAATATCACCAAAAATACGTCATAATAACAACAAAACATAAATAAATTAAAAATCCCAAAAACCTTTAACACCACAACCATAATTATTTAATTATTATTATGAGTTAGTTGCTGTTTCAGTTAAATTATTATTTTATAGCGATGAGCTGACAAATTAGATTAGAAACTGTTTAATGAAAAAAAAAAAAAAAAAATTTAAACGGCGATCTTTAAAATCTTAAAAAAAAAATGTTAGATGGCGATGACTTCTTAAATATCGATTTGGTTAATTGTACAACTTAAAACACTCGAAATTAACACTTACCAATATTTTTTATTTTTTTTATCAATCAACACTCAACACAATTTAACCGTATTGTGTGATTAGCATATAGAATTATTTTGACTTGATGAATCTTTTTATTTTTGGTTTTGGCTTTCAGTTTACAGCAGCATTAAGATCTTGAAAGAATAAAGAAAAAAAAAATTAATTAACGTCATTTTAAGTTTCATAAATAAAATTATAAATAAATAAATTAGAAATGTTGATTGTGGTTTGTTTTTGTGGTGTTTTTCGTGTGGTTCGAAATTTTTAGAGTAGTGATCTAAAACCAAAGCAGGAAATCTGCGTATCATGTTAATTGGTTTTTTAAACTTGTGGTAAACACTTTCGGAATTTTTAATTTTTGGAAAATGTTATTACTAGCATAATGGCGAGAGAAATATTTTTTTTAACAAAATGTCAAGCTGCTCGTTTATCTTATGTTGAGCAAACATTTCTTATTTAAGTTAATATGGGTACAAATATTTATCTTTCAAATTTTTGTGCAATTTACGTTATACTTAAATAATATGCTAACATTTTAACCAAATTTCTCTTAAAAAGCTCAAAGTTGAAATTCCAATTCAATCATAATTGACGTACTTTACAACAAATACATGTTAATATACACAGCACTCCAAGGTCTCATTTGATTGTTTACTGCTACCACTAAGATATGTGCCAATGACTACGCACTCTTACACCAAATTCTCAATGCATATCCATTACATCCTCTTACCCGATATGGCTAAGGGCTTGTTGTTTCGGAAAATGTGTTTGAACTGATTCATTAGGGAGTAGCACTTCCAAATTCACTGCTTTGCTGTCTTAAGTAAGCAGCGCCTTTCATGGTATCTCATTAATTTTGGCACTACAACATAATGTTTGGTTCATTCCAAAGTGCCAAATAGAAAGAACCTGTAACGACTTAAATGAAAAAAGTCGAAGAGTTTACCCATTTAAAATTTGAGAATACGTTTCACCCTTATACCCAATTCTGACAATCATTTTACACTAAGAACTGCTAAAATCGTCTATCACAAGTTTCGCTAATTCTGAACTGGCTTGGGCATGTATTTCGGTTATAAAATCGGACCACCAAACAGGCCGTGGAGTTGGCACCAGCGAAAGTAGGACCTCGTGGAAGACCACCTACTCGATGGATGGACGACGTGGAAAGGGACCTATACACACTCGCTCACCGTGTCTGGCGTTCTCTTGTGGCGGATCGAATTATTTGGAGGAGCATCGTTGAGGCGGCCAAATCCCTTCATGGGATGTAGCGCCAACGGAAGAAGAAGAAGATGCCTATAGGCCGACAGAAATTATCTTCAGGTTGCATAGTTAAAACCTAAAAACAAAGTTGGGTTCTGTTTTGGGTACAATCTATATGCTGCGCTCTGATTATCCTCAATCTATTTTGTTAAGTTTTTATCATGCTTGTGTTGGCTCCCGTTTGAGTTATGGAATTCCCTGGTGAGGTGGTGCTTTTATTTGTCCGTTAAAATCTTTAATCACGTTACAAAACCATATTATTTATTCCATGTTTTTATGAGCCGTATTAATTCCTGTTGGCTAGTTTATGTTGCGTATATAATTTTTCCTCTTTAACACCTACATGTTTTTAGAGTTCTTCGTTTATTTTATTATCGAAGTGGTCAGTCAGAGAGTAGTTGACAATGTTTTTTAAAATACCAACTTTAATACCGAAACTTTTAGGCGATATTTTCTAGTCACTGCTCCGTAGTTCAATAATTGCTTTCCATTGCAAATCTGATCACTAATATCCACTAATTCATTTTTGAAGCTAGTAAAACGGTTGGTTATTCGAAAGAAAGGATGTTAAATTTCTTTTTGAGGTGGTCTTGTGTGTTGGTTTCTATTTTTATTCTTTATTTTTTACTTTTCTTCTTGCCATAATTTGCAATCCTTGTATATTTGATTTTAAAGTTTTGTATGGTTTTAGAGTGATTAATAAATAAATAAATATCATTGAACCATCATTATGCGAAAAAGTTAGTCAAAATTTTGGTAAAAGATAGACAGCCTGCCGAGCTAGCAGAGGAGGTACCTTAATTTCCATCAAAATATATAAAAATGGTGTAAAAAGTGTATGTGCGCGCATCAGTTGAGAACGGCTGAAGCGATTTGGCTCAATCTTTTTTGTTATTCACATTGCTAGGAGATAGTTCTTACGAAACAAAATTTTGGGAAAATCCACCGGAAAAGTCGAAAAATCGAAAAAGAATGTTTTTGTATGGGATTTTGCCAAAGCAACCTTGATTATACAAGCCATAATCTCAAAAACGAAGCTTTTTTAAGGGAATTAGAAACGACGAAAAAACCAAAATTTCCATAGTAAAACACATAAAACATATGGGAAATCACTTTTTTTCCTAAGACAAATTTGTAAATGAAAACGTTGCAAATTCTTAATTATGATTTCTAGAATATTTTCATAAATGTTTGAATTTCAACATATATAAATCTCGTTTAAGTAAATCGTTTTCATTTTCTTGTAATAATTGATTTATTTAAACCAAAATATAAAAAAAAGTTCATAACAACAGCTTTCTGGTCAAATTAAAAAGAAAAGCTTACTACAAATCGTGTGCATTAAGCCAATATACATAGATGGCAGTGGGCAGTAAACATTTTGAAAAACCGTACCAAAAATCGCCACCTGGGGAAATTTAAGTTCAAAAATTGTAAGAAAAGCAAAACAAATCCACAAAATATTTAAGAACGTGTCATAATTTTGTGATTACACAATCTTTTTCGTATTTTTCTGTATAAATCTGAGACATCTAACGTACACTAGTAAAACTAAAGATAAATTTAGCAAGTATTATTTTAATTCATCAGAGCCAACTTTGATGTATTTTTCAAAATGAAACTTTGAAAAATATATTTTAGAAATAATTTAATTTTAAAATTTCTGCAATTAATATTTACTTAATACCAATATACCCTTCTTGTATATTGCTGCTAAAGATATGTAGAACACTTTTGTATAAACATTTTGTAACATTTTTGCTGTTTTCATTGAAAAACTTGAAGCTAAAAAACACCATTTTTACTATGGATTCCTATGGAAATTAATGAAAATTTATACCACTAAAAAAGCTTCGAAAAAATACGTCATAATGATTATGGCTCTATACTCTAGAAGGCTCTGATTTTGCGCGTATTCGATCCAGATGGTCTTTTTTAAAGAGAAAAATTGGAAAATCTTAGTGGAAAACTCGGAAACTGCCGGAAAAACCCAAAGAAATTTGAATTTTTGTTTCTATGAAATTTTGAATTGTTTGCATGTTCTGATTATTTGGACGCTGTAAAGCGTGAAAAGTCGATGCAAAGCTTGAAAAATCTCTAAAAATCGTGAAATAAATTGATAAAAACACAAAGTTAACGAAATAAATAAGAGATTGCGCTGAGGTGTGATGATTAGTAAAACAACCCAGTAGATGGGGTTCTTGCATTGTCATTTTCGATTGTGCGAACGTGTTATTTTTATGATATTCGACATTGTGTGCATTGCATCCATAAACGGTACCATTATTACAATCATATGAAGTTCGGTGTGATTTTTATGATTTCGATAAATTTTTTCAGAAATTTATTGGTGCATGACAAGTGTGGTTATCAAATTGGATTGCGGGATTGAGATTGATTCGATCGGTAAATTCATTTTTGTGGATTAATGATTTCAAAGTAAATTAGTCAAATGAATCATTGTAATTTTTAGGAATTGATTTTTGATTAATATGCCGGCTATCGGACGATCGAAACTAGGACGAAGAAACCGTAATTCACAAAGAATGCATGGTGTTCGTGAGAATACAACGCAACAGCAACGTGAATAATTAAATGAACAGAGATGTGCTTGAACAGAGATGTGAAGAAGTGCGGTGAACGTCGACTTGAATCGCACTGCTTTCAATTATGACCCTACAATCGCCCACAAAGATCTTCGCTGCGTTGATATTGGCGCATTGCCTGCCGTGTGCCGACATTGCCAAGCATTGAAGTTCCAAGCAGAAGCTCCAGGGTTATGTTGTGCCGGCGGCAAAGTTAAATTGCCGGTTTTGACTTCGCCGCCAGAGCCATTACGTGCTTATCTCTATGGAGATACAGAGCTATCCAGACATTTTCTCGCAAATACGCAACAGTACAATCAATGCTCTAATATGACGTCATTTGCAACCGATGTTGTTGTTGGTCAACCCGGTTACAATTCCACCTATAAGGTAATGACGTCACCACGTGTTCCTCATTTCGATAATGTGGAACGATTGTGCTCATCATATTCAAAATTGCCCTCTACTCATATTTTAAAGATTCAAGGACAAATTTATCATCGAAGCGAAGCGTTGATGCCATCAGCACACAAGGATTGCCACAAGCGCACATCCTAATATGGCTTAATGTGAAGATAATGCCAAATGGAATAGATAAAATAATATCTCGCCGAAATACCAGATCCCACAATTGACATTGAGTTGAAAGAAGTTGTGGAGCATGTGGAGCAATCAATGCAAATTCACCGTGTGTGATCGACAAAATTACTGGTAATGATGGTTTTACCCACTATATCGACGAAGAAGTACAGAAGACAATGGAAAATCAATTACTTTGAAAGTGAGAGGAAATTACATTGAAGTCGATAATCGTTGGGTTGTTCCATAATTTCCGCTTTTATCGAAGATTTTTTAAGCACAATATATCAACGTTGAGTATTGCAATTCTGTGAAATCCATAAAATACATTTGTAAATACGTCAACAAAGGCAGCAATATGGCCGTGTTTGGAATTTCAACAAGAAGTAATTTAAATGAACTCTCAATATCAAATCGGTAGAAATATCAGCAGCAATAAAGCTGTGTGGCATATTTTAGGATTTCCAATCCACTATCATTCATCTTGCTGTCCATCTTGAAAACAGACAAAGGGTGTATTTCACGGAACAAAACAGAACGGACAGAGCAACAAATCCACCAAACACAACATTAACAGTGCTATTATGTCAAACAGATGATTTTGCCAGAACTTTGATGTATGCAGACATTCAGACTTATAACACTTGGAACGCAACAAGAAAGAATTTTGAAAGAAGGAAGACAGGCAAATCAGTAGTTGGACAACCTGGAATATTTTCATCCAATGCTTTAGGAAGAATATATACTGTACATCCGAACAACGCTGAATGTTTCTCTTCTTTGTAAGTGCGAGACACTTCATTTGCTGCAATCATACAACAGAAATGACTTACAGCCGTTCGTCCAAGAAAAAAACACCGAAACCCCTTCCAGAACAAAAGATAGCATTTGATACCATCATAGAATCTAGCTAAAATCCGTTCAAATGGCCATATTGCCATTAGCTCTTGCTTCTTCAACATTGCTGCCACGTTGATGGAATGAGGGAGAACAGCGCATTCAGCTCTTAAACTGTCACTAAACATACAATTCACAGACAACTTCAAAAGCATCAGGAATGGGAAAGGTTCTTCAGGCGTCAAAAATCATTGTATGGGATTAGTATACAATGGCTCACAAGCAGTCATTGGCAGCATTAGACCATACATTGAAAGACTTGCGAAATAATCAGGTTTTATTTGGTGGAGCATTATTGTTACTATCCGGTGACTTCAGGCAACCGAAATATTCAACTTTTTAGAACACAGTCAAAAAAATGCATTTAACAACAAATATGAGAGTTCCGCTTCAAACCGATCCAACAGCTGACATATTTTTAAGGCAATTACTCGAGGTCGTAACGGTACCGTAGCTACAGATCCAGAAACAGGAAAAATTACCTTTCCATCTAATTTCTGCAACATCGTGAATTCAAAAGAAGAATTAGTAAGCAAGGTTTTCCAAAGCCTCGCTACAAATGTCGACGTACACGATATGAACAACAGTATTAACAGAATCGCAGGTGAAACGGTGACATACAAATGCATTGACTCCGTGATGAACCAAAGTGACGTAGTAAATTTTCCAACGGAATTTCTTAATTTTGTCGATGTTCTCCGATTACCGCCATACATTCTTAATTTGAAAATTGGAAAGCCAATTATATTACTCCGAAACATATGAGCCGTTAATTTTGAAAGTGGTGCAAGTCCATTTTTCAACAAATTTAAGTTAATGATAACAATAGACAAATAAAAGTATAATCTTTCTAACGGTGGACAATTTATAGTCAAAATAAAAAAAATGAATCCCTAATACTTGTTCAAAAAATAAGAAAATTCAAAATCCCGTATATTTTTGCATTTATTGTTTCTCTATTCCTTCATTTTCTCGTTTCAAAAAAACGTGGACTTGCCCCACTTTCAAAATAAACGGCTCATATATCAGTCAAAGTTATGCAATGGCACACGTTTAGTAGTAAACAAGTTGACGAACAATCTAATTGAAGTAACAATTCTGATTGCAAGCGATTGCTTCTCACATGAGCAATTATACGTCGTACCTATGCTCCAGAGTTGATAAATCGTTTGAACTTTATATTTATGTAGGAAATGAGCAAACAGAAAATTTAGTCAATTCACTAGCTTTTCAATAAAAATGATTTTCTATGAAAACAAATTTTTGCTTCCTTTCTTTTCATTTCACAGCATAGGCGCAAGGCAGGGCAGGGTATTGAATTTGAATGATGTGTTTTCGCGGTGAATCTGTGTTCACTAAAATACTTTCATTTATTTTCTAATTCATTTCATATCAGACTAGCCACATTGAAGCGTGGCCGGGTTTAGTTCCAGAATATGGCCAACGGGGCCACCAAGATATGGAACTTAGCCATCTATAAACCAATCATAATGAAATTGAGTATGCAGCTTGCAAATGGGATCAACCAGCTATCAAAATGAAATTTACCCATGATGGTACGATGGTAACCATAAAATTATTGATTTTTTCCGAGCAACGCCGGGTGTTTCAGCTAGTAATAAATAAAGATTTCACACAATTTATTTTTTACAAATTTGAACACCCTTTAGTATTTTACATGTCTAATTATATACATACATACTTAAAACATTTCGAAAAACAATGATAATTGTAGTCAATAACAATTACCTTATGTATAATAATTGTAGCACTTGAATACATCAATTTGTTTAAAATACAAAAAAAAAATAAAAAAAATCAACATGTCATTAAAACACCCACTTTAAACAAATTAAAACAAAAATATATGTATGTTTTGTATTTTTCAATTATTATGCTTTAGTATGTCACAACATAAAAATATGTGTACATTGTAATACGTTTTATGTAGCATATAACATAAAAGAGTCGAAAATTGGTAATAATGTGAGGTTTTTTGTTCTGTGGCTTTTGGTTTTGATTAATCACCGATATGCGTTGAATAATATAAGAGGGCCCGTTTGTCATTCAACCCTTCCCTCTTAAGGAGGATTTATGTGGCGAAACTGGTAACTGATACCATTTTTAAGGCCTAATCTAAATATTTAGATACGTTACAGAATTTACTGCAGAATTTTTTTCAACGAATATGGGACAAACAGATTGGTTTAGTTTAATCTGGGCATATGTTAGATACAAGAACAACATGAAATAAATTAGAAAGTTATTGGAACAAAAAGCTTGCCATTTGATTCGTTCGAGAGACATTCCTTTATACATTCTACATTAAGTGTTTGTTTAGTATGAAGATAATTTATTATGCTACACAAAACATAGAAATAAATTCTAAAACCAGTCGCTACACACTAATAATTATTTTTTTTTAAAAAATGTCATAGTTTCAACAAAAAAAAAAAAATCTAATATCGGTTACAGTAACAACATAAAACCATAATATGATACATGAAATTGTACACTTTTATCTTAAATGGATTAAATCACTATAAGTACTTTTGTATGTTGGAAAAAAAATGTAAAATAATATACAAAATGACATTCGAGTATCGATAATTGATATAATTTTACTTTACATTCTCAAAAGATTGTTTGTGTGTGTGTATTAAGAAATTGGATATGTTCAAGAGAGATTAAACAGATATTTGATTGTTTTTAATGAGGATCGAAAAAATGGGTTGACATCTCATCATACTATATAACCTTATTTGCAATCTAATTTTTGTAATTTTGATAAACTTAAAGCTGCTTACAATTTTAGTTTCCTTAGAGGTGCCCATTCAATAATAAATTGTTTGAATGGTAATTGCTCTTTTTACTCAATACAATTTTTTTTATGACTTTAGTTTGATTACTGTACACAGCAACAGATAATTTTAAATTACAGTACTTCAATTTAATGGTTTTATGTAATTACAACATTTAGTCTCTTTGGGTAATATAATTTCCGGTGCAAACGATCTATTTGATGGTCATCTCCTATTGTAGGATGTGGATAAAACAATTTTTTTTATATATATGATGTCGTGTCCTAAATATTGACAAGGTACATTGCCGAAATTGTTGAAGTTTTGGAATTTATAAATACGTAATTATAATTTAAAATAAGTAGCACAAAAAATATTGTTTTAAGTTTTGTCAGAGGATTTGTTGAAAACTGTAAAATCCTAATGCAATTACCTCGTAAAATCGATCAAATGACTTCAAAAAGGAAAAAGAATATTACTTATATTCCATTCCAAAAGAGTTTACCCGGCTATCGGGTTAGTTTACCGAGCTAGTATTACCCGGGTATTTCACCAACAATATATATAGAAACTGTATTATAAGATGATTTATAAACGATAAGAAAGGCAGAAAATTTTTAATAATTTATGTATTACCCGAACCTATTACCCTGGTATTCGGGTAATTAATTTTTTTTTTAAATACCCGGGTAATACGAGCCCGAATTCTAATTTCGATGTATGCAGAATTTTTCATAAATGTTTCCCGCAATATGCTGGAAACGGATGAAATGTCTGCGTGCAGATCTACACTAGTTGATTGATTGATTGATTGGAGTGTATATAATTAAGCCTAAACCTGTCTCCTGAATGACGCCGGGCCCACCGAACACCCATTATATACCGGGTGATTTTTTTAACCTAATACACTCAAATATCTCGGAAAATAAATACTCTTCGAAAAAAATGGTGAAATTAAAATTTATTAATTCCGCGGGGGAAATACATTAGTATTAAAATTAGTACCCCCCTCCCTTATTGTAGGTGGGGCGGGAGTAACTTTGAAACTAAACTAGGAACCCCTATTTTTTATTGCAGATTTGGATTCTTCGGGTAAAAATACGCAGGATTTGACTGAAACATTTTTTCGATTCGTGATAGATGGCGCTGTAATTAACGATATTCAATTTTTTTCGATTTCTCCTACTGAGAACCTACGGAAACGATTCTGCAATATGTCTGCAATAATTGGCAACAAACTCATCGGTCCCCGCATTATTGAAGGCAACTTGAATGGTCAAATGTACCGAGATATTTTAGAAAATGAAATGCCAACATTATTTGAAAACTTGAGCTTAGAAGTGCGACGAAACAGGTGGTTTCAACATGATGGTTGTCCCGCACACCATTCGTTGGTAGCACGTGTAGTACTTGATCGTGATTTCAATGGTCGCTGGATCGGGAGGGCTGGTCCGGTAAATTGGCTTGCCAGATCACCAGATCTTACTTCACCAGATTTCTTTTTGTGGGGCTATCTCAAGGACCAAGTTTACAAACAAAAACCAACAAACAACACGTGAGAATATGATTGAGCGAAATAGAAATGCGTGTGCTGAAATTCTAGCCGACACACTTCTCAGTTGTGTACAGTCATTTGAAATGCGGATTAATAAGTGCATTGAAGTCGAAGGCCTTCATTTTGAGCACATAATTTAATTGAAAGATGATGAGGCGAGGGGACTCATGTAAATCAAGCACCTTTTTCCCAGTCATTCGAAATTTGCAAAATTAATAAATTGTTTAAGACTAACTACGTGTATTTACAACGAAACCATGGTATATTTAACGCAGTCGTATTACAGAATCGTTTGCGTAGGTTCTCAGTAGGAGAAATCGAAAAAAATTGAATATCGTCAATTACAGCGCCATCTATCATGAATCGAAAAAAATGTTTCGGTCGAACCTGCAATAAAAAACAGGGGTTCAAAAGGAGGGAGGGGGTACTAATTTTAACACTAATATATTTCCCCCGCAGAATAATTAAATTTGGATCTTTCCATTTTTTTCGTAGAGTGCTTATTTTTCGAGATATTTGAGTGTATCAGGTTACAAAAATCACCCGGTATAACACAAAAGGAAGGATAGGGAAGGAACGTTAGTATGGATTGGATAGACTTGACACGGTTACAGATACCTTTGTAGTCAATAGTTAGTCATTTGTTATGATAATTTAGTTAGCACAAGCCAACACAATTTTAATCTGCATGTTCATTGAATTCTTGTTTCCCTGGAAGCATTGCCCGGTTACTCAGGTATCTGTAAATTAGATTACATTAAATTTAAATTCAGTTATTTATTTAACAGAAAAAAGGATAAAGCATAGCTTTTCTATCCATACAATATAATTTGTACGGTTAACAGGCAGTATTATTCTACCATTTCGACTAGAACCAATTTTAAATTTATCATATAAATATGAAGGAATCCGATTATTAATGATTTTATATAAAAGCAATAATGCTGTGTAATAAAAGAATTGAACCATAGTGCAACCGGAAAATGCTTTAAACTTAGCTGATACGTGATTAAATCTTCTAAGTCCATTAACGTATCTCACGATGTTGTTCAAAGTTTTGCCTAAATGAGATTCGTAGTCTCCCTACCCAAGCACCCATTATTGAACAACTGACTTGCATTACTCTGAACGCCAACAGTCTAGTCACACTAGACCGACGTAAAGAGCTTGAGGAAATGTTTTCTTGTCACAAGCGACACAGATTCTTTGTCCCGGATTACACCATCTTTAGGTGTGACGGTACTAAAAATATATCCGGAGGTACTGCCATTCTGATACAGAACGGCATCTCTCATTTTCAAGCCCAAACATTCATCTCAAATGATACTGAGGCAACTCTAATAAACGTAGGGACCCCGATTCGATATATCACGTTTTGTTCGACATACATAAGGAAGATTAAATTCTATTCTGCAACTAAACGCCCCGAGCGACATCACTTTTTCTAGGGGAAATTCAATACTCGACTTGATACTATCCAAGAACATCACTCTACCAAACAATCCCCAAATTTTACATGAGCTTTGTTCCGATCACTTTCCGGTGTTTTTTAAAGTCCCGTTCAAAACTCAAGTCCAACCAAAAATAAACTACCGGAACTTCGCCCAAGCTGATTGGGCAAAATTCAAAGTGCATATTAGTCCATAGCCTCCCAGATGAGCACCCTGTCCCTGTCACTATTGCTGAAATTGAGGAAAGGGCCTACACTCTTACCAAAACAATTCAGCTGGCAATTGAAAAAACTATCCCACTTACCCTAAGTAAGGATAACGCTAAACTACCACACCAACTCCAATCCCTAATTAAGCAACGAAACCGCTTAAACCGTCTCCATTACAAATATCCAGGATTTGTCTCAAAAACTGAAATCAATCTCTTTTCGAAGCTGATTTCCTGTTGGCTCAGTGAACTGAAAAATGCAAGCTTCAAAAGAAGATTGAAAGAAGTACCCGAAAACTCCCCTGATATTTTTAACGAAATTCGGAAGCTCAATGGCAAGAAACTCCTTTCCTATCATTGATCCTATACAAATTTCTGAACAAATCGCATTCCACTATGAGAAAGTCCATTATCAGAGCGAGGCATTGAAAGATCCCCAATTCGAGTTGTTAGTCAATAACATCGTCGTACATTTTTGTAACTCCCAACCACATGACCCAATCATTACGACGGTCGATAAAGAGGAAATCTTTAACAGTCTTCGTCACCTCAACAAGAGAAAAGCTCCTGGCGAAGACGATATTCCTAATAGAGCGCTGAAAAACCTCCCCGAGCAGGCAGTCATTCAATTAACCGATATCCTTGACGGATTAATAAACACTGGGTACTTTCCAGACTGCCGGAAGATCGGCAAAGTCATCCCTATTCCTAAGCCAGGAAAGCCATGCAAGAGAACAGAAAACACTCGCCCTATTTCACTCCTAAACGGATTAAACAAAATAACAGAAATAGTCATTCTCAATAGATTACTTCCACTGCTCCAACCCTACACTCTGGAGGAACAATTCGGATTCCTTGCTGGACACTCTTTAACTCAAGCTATCTTAAGGCCTAAAAATAGCATCAAAAACGCTAAACGTTTCGTTCGATCGACCATCGCCGCCTTTATTGACATAGAAAAAGCCTTCGACACCGTCTGGCACGAAGAGTTAATCTACAAAATGATAGAATATAACTTCCCCCACTACCTAATCAAATTAACACATTCCTACCTCAGCAATCGGAAATTCTATGTCTTGCGGAACAACCACAGTTCCAGTATTAAATCAGTAGCTGCGGTGGTTGCTCAGGGATCGATACTTGGCCGGCACCTCTTTTCCTACTACTACCACGATATTCCGAGGCCCCACAACAAGGCAACAAAATATTCACTTCCTCGACCATCGCTCGCAAGTCGAGCGAAAGGATCGCCAAATACCTTGAAGGGTACTCGGAATATGCGAGAAAGTGGAAGATCAAAATCAATTCCTGTAAAACCGAAATAATCCACTTCCATCACAATAAAAACTCCAAAGTGTGCAAAGCCAATCCCATTTCATTCGAGGGTAACGTCCTCGAATACAAACCTCAAGTAAAATATCTGGGAGTCATTCTTGATAGGAAACTATCACCACTGCCTCAATTGAAATACATAAAGAAAAAAGCGTTAACTGCCCGCCACAAGCTCTATCGATTCCTCAACCATAATAGTGACATCTCCCCTCAAAACAAGTTGAGACTCTATAAAGCCTACATCAGACCTATCCTCACCTACGCCATCCCTGCTTAGATGGGAGACTTGTTCAACACAACGCCGTTGTTATGGTACAAAGAAAATTCCGTGTTAGTTTGTGTTGCTTTTGTTTTTTAATTTTGCAGACGACGACTGTTGTGATGGTATTGGTTTTAGTAAACTTACTAAATTATCCTCCAGCGCCCTTATAAACTGTTTCGCTTAACACACAAACAGGCATTCCAGCAATTTTACAATTTATTTTAATATGGTTGCCTGTCATGCTCCATAAGCTAAGTATTTTGTGACTGCTTAAATTTATAATTATTCAGATACTGAAATACAGAATACAAAATTACTTTTGCCCATAAGCTGTTCATTGACAGTTTAGGGTTTCTGCAGCCACTTTTAATTGGTTCATAGATAGGGACTATATTGATAACATCTAAATTCTTTAGCAGTTGATTTCATTTGAAAATTTTGAACTTTACGAGCGTCGGACGAATTGTTTCATTTTTTTTCGAGTAGCAATTTCAATTCAGCTTCTTTACCAAATATACCCTTTTTGCTAACAGCACTTATTACAGTATTAGCACTTTGATCATGGAAAGTTGTCTTGTGCCTAGATGACAGCTTCATAAACATGATTAATACTCATAAATATATTGTCACAAAGCATGTGTCACAACAAAAACGCGATTCTATGCAAACCCAATTCATAAATCGAATAACGACAAAACACAAAAACACTTAATATAGATAGAAGAAAAAAATCCTGCGGTAGACCTGAATATTCCAATTAATATATTTAGAAAAATTCCATAAACTCAAACCACAACGACACAAACCAAACCTCCAATCGTCGTTCCTCACTCTTTATAAAATACTTAATTGTTTTGTTGAAAAAATTTACATAAATATCGCGCCGCTATTTCGTAAAAATAAAAAAAAATAAAAATCTGTGAGAATTTTTTTAATTTCGGAAAAAAATTTGATTTCTATTTTCAGCCGCATAAATAGTGACAAAAATTTTTGTACGATGAAAAACGTTCAATACCTACCTACCATACATTTTTTGCTATTTTTTATTCGATTTAATTTTAAAACTATACCAGCACCTATGGATACAAAAAATGCAAAAAATAGTTAGGTAATTCTATACTTATGTGTATGAATCGAATATGTCGTTATATCGTAAAAACGAATTTTATTTTAAATGTGAAGCCACGAGGTACTCCGTTCTCTCTTCAGTATCCATTTACTACTTTACATTTTATTTTATTTTTGTATCGATGCTTAAGCAAAAGATTTATTCTCCTCTATATACACAAATAAATTTATTCGACATTGTTTACATTTTTTATGGTGGTAATGACCTACTATTTACTATGTATTCATTTATTTATTTATTTTACGCGGGAGATTTATGTTCCGAGTTTGATGATTTATAATAGAAGGTTGTAATCAATTTGTTGTCTAAATTGCAACCTTGATAAAAAATGGTTTAGTGTTTAAACATTTTAGACACGATGTAGTGTCCCATCAAATTACTGAAATCGGGAAATTATTCAAGTAGTAATTGAGCTAGTCCTCAAGGTATGCAACTAAATGTTTACTACTGGCCCAAGAAGTTATTAGAGTGATTCTGTTATATTAAGGATGAATGGAATGTTATAATATTGGAACTGTACACAGTTGAACATTTTTGTGATATGCGATATAGCATTGTTGTTTTAATTAAGGTGCAATTACATCAAATTAAGTTACTTTGTGTTTCGTAAATACTTTAATTGAAAATAAAAGTAAACGAAGAGCGAAATTATCAAGAATTTTGCAAGTTCAGTTTCGATCTGATGAGAATTACGCAAAATTTAATTATTTTCCAGTCAATCTCATCAGGCTCTAGCGACTGAATTGCTAATTATACTTTTGATTACTTTCTATATATAGAAAGCAACCATGTAGTTAAGTATTAGCGAATTATACGCGTTACATATTAAATTCTTAATAATTTCAATTTTATTTTATTTAACGCAAAAAATACGATTTCTGTTTGAAATTAAGGTTCTTCTGATACATAACCAGACAATTAAAAATTGAAATTATTAAGAATTTAATATGTATTGGGTATAATTCGCTAATACTTAACTACATGGTTGCTTTCCATACACAGAAAGTAATCAAAAGTCTAATTAGCAATTCAGTCGCTATAGCCTGATGAGATTGCCTAGAAATTCGGAATTAGCTCCATGGTAACTTTAGAGTATATACCGAGAAAAAAAAAGTCGGCATAAAATTACTATTTGTGCCAGGTAAACAACCATTCCAATCCTAGGCAGCTATTCTGGTTTTTTTTAATGTCTGTTGAGGCAGCAATTATTCTTTTAGAATAGTTTCAGGAAAAGCAAGCATTCCTAGCAGATCATTATGCAATTCCAAAAATTGGCGACCAAAGTAAATATCTCTGTTAGCCGTTAAGCAGCTCTAATCGGCACTAGCTCATTCACACTTTCACTTTACATCCTAAAAATAGTCGCAAAATAGTGTCCACGGTTTACACACAACCATCAATTCAAACCCAAATAAAGTTTCAGCTGAGCCTTTATGTAATTGAACCCCAAAGTCAACGACTAACACAAACCTCAAATCAACACGGTCCGAAAAACTAGATGCGTAAATTAACTCAATTAAATCTCTAATTCAATCCCCAAATAAATCCGTAACCAAACCCTTCCCCCGACTCCAACTACATCCCTCACTCAACCCAAAACTCAATGTCCAACACAATTCCCGAGCAGCACGGTTTGAAAAATTACTTACGAACATTAACTCAACTCAAATCAACATCCAACTCAAGCGCAAAATAAATCCCCAACTGAACCATGCACTCACCTCCAACTGAACCTAACTCAACCTTAACCCTGAGCTCTATGCCGAAGTCACCTAGACTTACTTAAACTCAACTCAAATTACGTCAATTTAACCCACAAAATAATAGCCTAAGTGAACCCCTTACTCATCCCTTATTCAAACTAAATCAATTATAACAAAACTTCAACTAAACCACAGCTGTGCCAAATCTCAACTCCCTACTCAACTTGAAACCCAACGTCTAACTCAATCCCCAAATGAACTCAAGATTTAAAAAACTGAATGCGTATATCAACACAACTCAAATCAACTTAATCTAACCCGCAACTTAACATTCAACTCGACCCCCACCAAACCCCTCACTCGGTAATAATTCAACTTTAACTTAACCCGGACGTAACCCAACCCTAAACTCAACGCTAACGCAACCCCAACTCAACCGTCACCTCAATCGGTGAATAAACACGGTCCGACAACCGCATGCGCACATCAACTCAACTTAATATAACTCTCAGCTCAAACCTCGACTCAGTCCCCAAATAAATCCGCAACTATATGACTAAATCAACCCTCAGCTCAACTTAACGCCCATCCAAATACTAAATCAAAACTTGCCGAAAAACTACATGGTGTACATCAACTCAACTAAGTACCCCTCAAACTAACTTCAAACTCAAATTTCAATTCAATCCCCAAATAAACCTTAACTAAACCCCCAAATCAACAAGGTGCGAAAATTTTTTTAACAGTTCAAACTATCTTCCAATTCAACCCTCAACTCACACCTAATGGAACTTCTCACTCAACCGCAACTCAACTCTCAATTCAACCTTAAACTCAAGGCCCAATTCAATCCTTAAATCAACACTCAACTCAACCCTAACTAAACCTCGACGTCCATCCCAAAATTAACCCTAAACTCAACGCGTACATGAACTCAACTCAAAACAACACAAGCTAATTTCCAACTCAACTCTCACATTGATCCCCAACTCAATATCAAACTGAACGCCCTACTCAATCTTGAAACCAGCAAATTTAAAAATTTTTTTGATACGTACACAAGGTGTTGTATCACGAACTCTAAATAGGCAAGAGGCATGTTGAGGTGAAACGATCTCATTTTACTTTTTTAACAATATCTCAAAAACTAAAAGTGCTGTCGGTTTGTTTTTGGTTTTATTCGATTACAAAATATTGTACGATAGGATTCACAATACTTCAGAATCACCATTACTTATCTATGGGTTTTGCAGATAAAACCATCGGCTATAGTCCTGGTAAAAAAAGATAACCTGCGCAACGACCTCGTTTTCGAAATAAACAATGATGAGTGTCGTAAACACAATCAAATATTGCATTGATGATACCTAAAAGAAAAAGGTTAAGAAACAAATTAGAAAATTATTTTGAATAATGTAAATTTATGAAAACTTATCTTTAATTTGTTGACATTTTCCATATACTAAGTTAACCTAAAAATATAATAATTCATTAAATTTATATTTATCAAATTGTATAATTGTGTAACGTAATAATACTTATCTTCAATGTAATAATTTATTGTTAAACTATATTCACTAAACTATAATCTACTTAAACATATTTAAATTAATTGTAAAGATAAACAGAAATATTTCATTCTGTTTACCTCAAATTTTGACGTTTTGAAAATAGAACATTACAAATTCAATTTTGTTCATGTGTTCGGTAAGAATACAAAGTAGTCACCTACCGACAAATTTAGTTAATAATAATATTTTTCTTTACATTGATATTGAGCCACCTAGAATCAAGTAGACAAACTAATCATATAATTTTATGTCATTTTGAAAGCAAAAATTATAATAAAATGTCTCTTGCCTATAAACCATCAAAGAAAGCGGACATAAAAATTAAATAAAATCATTTGCAACGCGACCATAAAATTTGTGTATTAAAGAAAAGAAAATTATTAATAATAAATTAAAAACGTACGTATTATAACGTGTTAAAAATAAAGTGTTGTTTTTCTTGTGATCATTTTCAAATGATACGCGTATATTGAAATAAAACGAAGACACCATTTTGGATATTTGTTGTCACATAAAATCGAGCGGATATCACCCAGCTGTTATTGGAATACCAATTTATCACCAGAAAGTTATTGCGCCTTCATTGTACCAGGCCTACCTATATCTAAAGCCGAAGTTTGGTACATAAAGTTGGTCCTTCGAGCCGGATGGGAAAACCAATCCAGGAATTACAACATATCCAGTTACTGTAACACGCCGATAAACCGCAAGTATCAAACATATTTATTTATTATAAACTTAATAAATCGAAGCAAAGAGTTGCTATTTTAATAATCATATTTAAGTTTACCATTTGGTCTTTGATACACTTATTTATATCTATTGTCGGTCGAAAATTTACCGTTCGAAATTCTAACCTAAAAGTTTAAAAAAAAAAACGTGTTGTGAAGTGATTAACCAAAAGTGAGATTATAAAATGGCGGACATAACCTCACTAAAGAAAAGGCGAGCATCAATCAAAGGGAACATGACAAAGCTACTGAATTTTCTCAACGCAATTACCATCGCTACCAATGCTGAAGACATAAGGGTCAGACTAACAAATGTTGAGCGATACCGCACCGAATTCAATGATACTGAGGACAAAATAGTAGCGCTAAACAACGAAGAGGAATTGGATACGGAATTCGAAGATAATTATTATAAAATAGTTGCCGGACTAAATCTAGCATTAAGAAGGAAAATCGAGCCAACCATATCGTTGAACGACACAATTCTCGAAACCTCAGGGACAGGTGTACACGTGGATGTGAAACTCCCCAAACTATCAATTCCGTCATTCACAGGCAATTATACAGAATGGCAATCGTTTCACGACCTGTTTTGTGCTACAATTCACGACAACTCTAGACTAACACCTTCGCAGAAGTTACAGTATCTGAAAGGGGCACTAAAGGGAGAAGCTGCAGGACTTTTGAAGCATTTTAGTATTACTGATGCAAATTATATAGAGGCACTGCAAAAATTACGAGAAAGATACGACCGGAAAAAGCATACTATATACACATTTATAAAAAACTTCATAAATCAACCATCAGTGATTGCTGCAAATGCTGCAAACGTGAGGCAAGTGCTAGATACATCCGACGAAATCTTACGCGGATTAAAGGCTTTAGGCGAAGAAGCTGAAACACGTGATCATTGGTTGATTCACATTTTAATCAATAAATTGGATAGTGAAACCAACAGTCAATGGGCTCAACTTTCGGCAGCATACGATCTTCCAAATATCAAACAGTTTTTCGATTTTCTCACCCAAAGAATCGATGCGCTCGAATCAATAAAGTGCTCAAACAAACGCTCTCAGCCACATTGTAACCAATCCAAACCCTATGTTCGAAGTCACGTTGTATCGTCCACACCAAGTCCTATTGAAATTCCAATCTGCTCGTTATGTCCCGAAGAACGTCACCGGTTATTTGAATGTAATAAGTTTAAAGATATGTCCATTAATCAAAGATTGAATTCAATAAAGCAGCAAAATAGATGTTTTAATTGTTTTAATGATAATCACAGCGTTCACATGTGTAAGTCAAAGTTTAGATGTCGTCAGTGTAACAGAAAACATCATTCACTATTGCATGAAGATCTATCAACCGAGAACAAATCAACTGTAGCTGTATCCAATATCCAACCTAATGAAGAAAGTCAGTCGAAATCCAACCAGCAGATCTACACCACAACAACCAATCATTCAGGAAGTGCCTTACTACCTACGGCATTAGTGAAGGTGGCAGATGTAAATAACCAATACCAACTATGTCGACTTTTATTGGATTCAGGATCACAAGGATCATTCATCTCAGAAAGATGTGCCCAAAAATTGAAGTTAAAGAGAAGCAGCGCTAAATTGGCCATATCGGGCATAGGAGCAACTACCAACGGCTATACAAAGGGCGTAGTATCATTAGTAATGATACCGTGGAACAAACCAAAACCAATGCTTGAGATAGAAGCCTTTGTATTCCCGAAGTTAACCGCCAAACAACCATCGATATCCGAATATATCAACATAGACGAATTCAAGCAGTACGATTTAGCCGATCCGCATTTTTACAAGGCTTCCGAGATTGATATCATAATTGGCGCTGATAGCTTTTTTGAGATGCTATCCAACGGGAAGATCATAACGAAAAGCGAATTAATTCTTCAGAATACCAAATTAGGTTGGATAATCGCAGGAAGGACAAGTGGCACGGTACCGACTCAATCTATCTCAATCAATGTGGACAACAGCGAGAGCAACCTGGACAATCTATTAAGGAGATTTTGGGAGATAGAAAACCTAGAAGTGGAAAAGCTGAATCTAACACCGGAAGAAGAGTTATGTGAGAAATGCATCACCAACACAAAGACTGTTGATAGCTCTGGAAGAATCAAAGTGGCTCTACCATTCAAAATCCCACCGTCTGCATTGGGTGACTCTTATAAAACAGCCGTACAGAGAATGTACTCAATTGAGCGAAGATTCGCTAGAGAACCAAGTTTTGCTGAATCATACAAACTGTTCATGCGAGAGTATTTAACCCTAGGACATATGAAGGATGTCGAGATAACCCAAGGGGACAATCAACCACAGAAATTCAAAGTAGCGGTTACGGCAGACATTGAAAAAATGTATCGCCAGGTTCGTGTAGCTGATAATGATACCAAATACCAAAAAATAATATGGCGAGAAGATTCAACAAAACCGTTTCGGACATACGAATTGCAAACTGTCACATACGGGACAGCTAGCGCAAGTTATTTAGCTACAAGGGCAATTATAGAGGCAGCAAACACCCATATCGAAGAATTTCCTCAAGCAGTGGAGCGCATCAAAACCGACATGTATGTGGATGACTTGATGACCGGAGCCGATACCCTACATGAAGCCGATCAGCTAAAAGGCCAGATCACATCTATCTTGTCGAATTCCCAATTTCACCTCAGGAAATGGCTATCTAATGAAAGAACACTAATTAATAGCATTGAACCAATTCAAAAATCAAGCCTGTTAGAAGTAGATAACTCCATGCACAATCATACCAAAGTATTAGGACTTCATTGGGACCCAATCAGCGATTGTTTTCAATTCAAAGTCAGTTTGAACGAACAGCCAACCACAACCAAACGAGGGATTTTATCTGAAGCCAGCCGTTTATTCGACCCCCTAGGATGGCTCGCTCCCATAACAATTGCTATAAAAATATTCATTCAATCACTGTGGCCGAAAAATATATATCAACAATCAAATACCATAGAAGAGCTACATAGTAAGTCGCTGAACGTGCAAATAGCAACATCAAACATAATCGACAATTTGGCTAAAAACATATCCAGTTTCAACAAATTAGTACGAATTTTGGCCTACGTATATCGATACCTAAACCTAAAGCTAAATCGAATTCAGAAAGACTCTATTTCGCCGTACCTCAGCGTAGCGGAAATACAAAATTCGCAACATATCATTTTCCGGCATGTACAATACAAGCATTTTAAAGCAGAAATTCAGTTACTTAAATCAAACAAGGAAGTACCTACATCAAGTCGAATCAAGTATTTCAAACCTTTTCTTGATGAAGTAGGACTACTACGGGTTGGTGGAAGGATTAAGAATGCAGCCATAACATACGACGTAAAACATCCAATAATCTTAACGGCACACGATGAGTTAACCGAATCAATATTAAGAGAACACCACTTACGGCATCTACATGCTGGACCAACGCTCATGATGGCTACGCTACGGCAAAAATATTGGATTCTGGGTGGAAGAAATCTCATTCGAAAGATCGTGCACAACTGCGTCAAGTGTGTTAAAAACGCGGGTATAACTCTAAGTCAAGTAATGGGGCAACTACCTAACCCAAGGGTAGAATTGGTTAGACCGTTTTACAAGGTCGGTGTTGATTATGCCGGTCCATTCCAAACGTACACGACGAGGCGAAGAGGCCAAAACCCAGGCAAGAGCTATATTTGCCTATTTGTTTGCCTTGCCACAAAGGCCGTGCATATCGAGTTGGTTTCCGATTTAACGACAGATGCGTACTTAGCCGCATTAAAACGATTTATTGCTCGTCGAGGGATTTGCAAAGAAATCCACAGCGACAACGGAACCAATTTTATTGGGGCTCGAAATCATCTATATCAACTTTACACATTCCTAAAAGAAAATCATAATAACATTTCAAATTTTTTATTGACAGATCAAATCATTTTCAAACCGATTCCACCTAGTGCACCACATTTTGGCGGACTGTGGGAGGCGGCTGTCAAAAGCATCAAATATCGCCTGAAAAGAGTAACAAATGGACAAATATTAACGCTAGAGGAAATGTCAACACTTATCGTTGAGATTGAGGCAATGCTAAACTCGCGACCTCTTTGTGTGTTGGCAGAAGACGACATCGATTACTTAACACCGTCACATTTTTTAATTGGGCGACCATCAACACAGCTTCCTGACCATAATCTAACGGATGTCAACATATCCAATTTGCCCAGATGGCAATTACTAAGGCAGATGAATCAGCATATATGGCGAAGATGGCAGCTGGAATATCTAACCAGCCTGCAACGAACAACTAAATGGCACAAAAAAGAAAGAAACATCAATATCAACGACATAGTGCTCATCAAAGACGATAATTTACCTCCGTGTAAATGGTTGATGGGAAAAACAACGCATCTTCATCCTGGTGCAGACGGCAATGTTAGAGTCGTCACAGTAAAAACAAAAAATGGAACAATAAAACGACCTATCCACAAGCTGTGTTTACTTCCTGTAAATTGAATCAACCGATTCAAGGCGGCCGGTATGTCGTAAACACAATCAAATATTGCATTGATGATACCTAAAAGAAAAAGGTTAAGAAACAAATTAGAAAATTATTTTGAATAATGTAAATTTATGAAAACTTATCTTTAATTTGTTGACATTTTCCATATACTAAGTTAACCTAAAAATATAATAATTCATTAAATTTATATTTATCAAATTGTATAATTGTGTAACGTAATAATACTTATCTTCAATGTAATAATTTATTGTTAAACTATATTCACTAAACTATAATCTACTTAAACATATTTAAATTAATTGTAAAGATAAACAGAAATATTTCATTCTGTTTACCTCAAATTTTGACGTTTTGAAAATAGAACATTACAAATTCAATTTTGTTCATGTGTTCGGTAAGAATACAAAGTAGTCACCTACCGACAAATTTAGTTAATAATAATATTTTTCTTTACATTGATATTGAGCCACCTAGAATCAAGTAGACAAACTAATCATATAATTTTATGTCATTTTGAAAGCAAAAATTATAATAAAATGTCTCTTGCCTATAAACCATCAAAGAAAGCGGACATAAAAATTAAATAAAATCATTTGCAACGCGACCATAAAATTTGTGTATTAAAGAAAAGAAAATTATTAATAATAAATTAAAAACGTACGTATTATAACGTGTTAAAAATAAAGTGTTGTTTTTCTTGTGATCATTTTCAAATGATACGCGTATATTGAAATAAAACGAAGACACCATTTTGGATATTTGTTGTCACATAAAATCGAGCGGATATCACCCAGCTGTTATTGGAATACCAATTTATCACCAGAAAGTTATTGCGCCTTCATTGTACCAGGCCTACCTATATCTAAAGCCGAAGTTTGGTACAATGAGTGTAACTTTTTGATAATTTTTCCCAAATGTTGGACACAAATATATTTGTGTTCAATGTTTGATAATAAGCATGCAGGGGTAGGTACAGTTGCCAGCACAAGTCGACTGAGACGGGTATAAAAAAGACACCTGAGGTTTCTGTAACAGATTCAGTTCCGAGTGCTAATCCTAGCGGACCCCAACACGAGACAAGAACGATCATGGAGAAGGTTAACGAATTTATGAAACCACCTGTTTCAAATATCAAGACTGTGTTATGGACGCCGCCCCCTAAGGGAACTTACTGACAGTAGAGTCCGATACCGATTTAAATTTTAGAATTAGAAGGCGTGGAACTAAATCCGGCTGAACCAGAAAAGAATTTGCCAAAACTAATAATTTTGAATGTCTGCTCTCAACTGACCAATTGTGTAGCGAATCAGAACTTCCTAAATCCAGGCGATTTTATGGTTCTCTATAGAATATGTTCAAAGGACCTCGACACCGCTCAACTATAGCTAAGATGCCACGTTAGAGAATTCTTGACTCCAATTCTATTATTTATTTATTATTTATTATCACCAATTTATTATATACTGGTTACATTTATCAAAATTTAATAAAATTATATACATACATAAAATAATTCAAGTATAAATATAAATTAACATAAAAAATTAAAATTTACCAAAGATCTAAAAGTTGCTTCGACATCAATTTCTTAAATGCATCTCTAGACTGATTAAAGTCAAAAGCCGACCGTACTTTATTAAAAGCTGCTGATGAATGATAAATCGGCTCACATTTACCGTAGTTTTTCTTGCAAAGTGGAAGCTTAATTTGGAAATCTTTATCGCGCAGCACACGCAAAGGAGTATATATATCGAGCAAACACAATATTTCTGAACAATCGATTTTTGATACTAGTAAGTCACGAACAAAGTTTGCGCTAATCTCAATCCTACGAATAAAAAGAGGCTCAATGTTTATTAATTTACACCTACCTCGATACGCTGGAAGTATGAAAGCAGGTACGCTTGTATCTCTAGGTAGCCTTCGTAGAGCATACATTAAAAAGCGCTTTTGTACTCTCTCTATGCGATCTGAGTATTTAATATAATACGGACTCCATACGGCAACACCATATTCCAACAATGAACGAACAAACGAGACATATAAAGTTTTAATCACGTAGGGATCCTGAAAATCTTTGGAAAACCTTTTAATAAACCCAAGCATAGAATTCGCTTTAGAAATGCAACCCTCAATATGCTTATGAAACGATAGATTCGGAGTAAAAGTTATACCTAAATCCTTAAACATATTGACACTTTCAATAATACAATCGTCAAAAAAGTAAACATAACTAGCGGGTAAGCGTAATCGGGTAAAACCCATTGTTTTGCATTTAGAGATGTTTAGCATTAAATTATGAGATGTACACCAAGCTTTAAAGTTTGTTAGATCAGATTGAAAGTCAATTGCGTCATTGGAGCAAGAAATAGTTTTGAAAATTTTTATGTCGTCCGCATAGATAAGAATATCGGAGTGACTCAGACAATTTACCACATCATTTATAAAAAGAATAAAGAGCATGGGGCCCAAATGACTACCCTGAGGTACTCCTGAAGAAACATCAATCACTCTTGAAGTGAAACTACCAATTTTAACAATTTGAGTTCTAAATTCCAGATAAGACCTAATCCAATTAATTGGCAAAAAATTACAATCCAAAGAGTCAAGTTTCTGGAGCAGCAATTCATGATCGATCTTGTCAAAAGCCTTGCAGAAATCAGTGTAAACGACCTGTAGAATGTTACCACTTAATAGTGCATTTGAAATACAGTTTGTAAATAAAACTAAGTTAGTAACGGTTGACCTACCAGGAAAAAATCCATGCTGTCTGGGAGAAATAAAAGTCTTAACATGAAACCACAAATGTTCTTTAACTAGTTTCTCAAATAGTTTTGGCAAAACTGAAATAATGCAAATACCTCTATAGTTCTCCACATCGCTACGAGACCCAGATTTGAAGATCGGCTTAATAAGAGAGCGTTTCCATAGGATAGGGAAGTAACCTTCAGCGAGACTTCGATTAAACAGGAAGGAAATATGGCCACAAATTGCATTACTCGTTAATTTCAGAAAAATGGGTGGAATGGAATCGAATCCGGCACTTTGATTAATATCAAGATTTGATAATTCGGATAAAATAGTATCTACTTCCAGACGAAACATTGAAAATGTTGACTTACATGCAAAATTATTAAAATTAGAAATATTAGTTTTTGAATTATATACACTCTCAAAGAAATCGGCAAACAAATCACAAGTATCACGCACGTTATCGCACGAACGATCATTTAAAAACATTGTAGAAGGGTACCCATTCGATTTTCTTTTGTAATTAACAAAGTGCCAAAATTTATTTGGCTTTGATTTAATCGTTGATTCAACTTCCAGAATATAACTGCTATAAAGAAATCGATTTAGATATATATACTTCTTACGCAATACAACGAGCGAGTTGTAATTAACAACATTAGGACGTAATTTATATTTTTTGTGAGCCTTGTCTTTTCTATTTTTTAAATTTATCAGCTCATTATTATACCACGGTTCCTTCTTTGCACATGAAGCTTTCACCTTAGGGATAAATCTCTCAATACCTAGGTTAATGATCCGATAAAATTCGCTCAACATATCGTCGATATTATCACAGGCATAAAAAAACGACCAATCATACTCATCCAGAAATGCATTTAAGGAACTGTAATCGCCCATTTTAAAATTAAAATTCCATGAGTTCACATTTTCTTCGGCCAACTCGCAGCATTCAAATAAAACTGAAATATTCAGCGGGGAGTGGAAAATACTAGACGATCCAGTTAAATCCTCACAAGCAGCAACTGTCACCTCATGATCAAACGGTACAAAAGCCAGATCCAATACGTTGCCACTATTATTCCTAACATTGTTACATTGTTTTAAACCCAATGAAAAAATTTCAGAGATGAAGTTTTCCATCTCGTCGTTCATGTTAATAGGGGTCAAATTGTTATCAACAATCTCCCATACAATATCTGGTATGTTAAAATCTCCAAAAATAAAAAGCCGATCCTCCGGCTGAAGCAATGGAACAATATTAGATTTCACAGTGTCCGCAAACCTGTGATATACTGCCATGCTTGAATGACAGGGTATATATGTGACACAGATTATCAACGAATATGAATGGAATCGTACACGAACAGCAACAATTTCGTCATCGCAATTAGCCAACGTTATCCGACTGGATGGATATTTATCAGAAACTGCCACTACAATACCACCACCCTTGTTATAAGTGTCCATTTGCAGATATCTATCTCTCCGAAAAACAGCATACGACGACGGAAAATATTCCTCAGTTTTGAAATGGACTGTTAACCACGACTCAACGATGCAAATGACATCATAATCTTCCTCTAAAATTGACATATACAAAGATTTTGATTTAGCTCGGATACTATTTGAATTGTGGTAGTAGATATTTAAAAATGATAGTGGCTGGAGAACCGCTTCACTGCTACGACGGATAAGTGATGATGGAGTGTTGAGTGCCGGAGAAGTTACTTTTGATGTTGAAAAGTGATCCCAGTCCGGTTTTTTGGTAAGCGTGGATAATTTGTAAATGGCCGGAATAATACACCAGGAGGCCAAACGTCGGAGTTATTGAGTAAGTCGAAATAGGACTCCTTCAATCCAATTTTGAAGGAAATGAACGTCAGTGAATTGTCCATTACCCGATCTTTGGAGAGTAACAGTTTACAATTTATTTCCTCCGGTGAGCAGTTTTGCAATTTTTCACAGATGTAATTAACAATCTGGTCAGGTGACACGGATGGATCAATACGACTGATATATAAATATTTCTTATCAGGCAACGAAACAGTTTTAATCGAATTGACGGGTGTACCCGTCCCCACGACAGCTTCCACTGGCCTCAGCGGAGTGCCCTCATTGGAATTGGAGCCAGACTGAACAGCTTTTGTCAATAAAGGCTTAGTGGTGTCATCAAACCTATTTATCAAAGCATTGATTAATTTGCGATTTTCAGCAACCTCCGATTCAATATTTTTTAAGTCCAAATTTTCAGTGGCCTTGTCCACAATCACGTCAATTTTCTTCAAAATATTGGACATGTTCTTATTCGCGACCAATTGTATACAGCAGTTGCCAAAATAGCGCATACTTGAATACTTTTTAATTGAATTGATCGCAGCACGATCAATCCCACTACAATCATAACAAAATTGGTTATCGCACAGAGTGCATGAAACGATGTCCATACACGTAGCAGCAAAAATTTTTTTACAAGTATTACAATTCATTTTCGGTGTTATGTACATTCAAAATTGTTTAAAAAAAAAAAATATTAAATCTATAAAAGCTAAATACTGCAAGTAGGCACAACTTTACTGTATTATATTTATTGTTAAAATTGTTTTTTATTTTTTATTTGTTTTATTATATGAATGAACTATTAATGAATGATTTATTGTATGTAATAAAAAGAGTTAAAAGTTTATTAACTGTTGTGTTGTAAATTATTTGAATTATTATTTGACGGGCAGGTAGAATAATGTTAGAATAGAAAACCCTCACAGTTATATGCACTTATAGAATCGTGATAACGTAATACACAGTATGATAGTTATTAGTAACACGTTCACAATGATTTCTATGCACAAACCACATCAATATAAAAGTTCTTAAATTAAAATCAAACAGTACTTAGCATAACACAATTATCATATATCACAGTTAATATGGTATCACAAATTATCACTACTAGAGTCAATTAATTAAAAATCACTTAGTCCCATAGCACACAAACACAACTGTTCTGAATTCTATCTGATTATCTGATCTGAAATCAGGTATTTCAATATACTCCGAGCTTTCTGAGGTAGTCGAAAGTCACATATATAAAATCGAATCGGTCTTGGGTTCATTATTATTATCAAATTGGCACAGAAACATCGTAATCGTTTGTAATTTTAATGCTAGGAGCAACCTGTGGCACTACCGGTTGACTGATGATAACGGTCACAAAGTAGAAGACTTCGTGCCTAGAAACAACTTGTTCACGTTAAATAAGTAAAGTAACTCTTCAACATTTTGTTTGGATGGCTCCTCCAATATTGACCGTACCCTAGCAAGCGAAGGCTTATTAAGACTGGCCATCAGGCTAGTGACCATCGTATCATCACGTTTAGCCTTCATTGTAAGCCGGAGAACGGCTCCCTCAGAACCGTCAAATCACCGAGGTTTTATCTTAAATAAGCTATTTGGAAACCATTTGCTGAAAAACTAGTAAATGGTTGGGTCAACGTTGAAACATTACCTGATATCGAGTCGAAGGATGACATAGATCGCCGTGTGGAGCTTTGCACTAATATTGGCCGAAGATTTAAAGCTATCCACTATTAGGGCCGCACGCAATAAATGCCTTCTTGAAGTATTTAAAGCGAAAAAGAATAATTTCCAAATGTATATTTCAGAACATGGACATGCTAAATATTTTATTATTTAGTATTCATCCTGAAAGGTGTTATAATGGCATTGAAAATCCAACGACACGCTAATCATTCCTTGTCCCACGAAGAAAATCGAAAGAAGTTGTGCTTGATTTGTCTTAAAAAAAAGAAATAGCAAACATCCTTTCCGGGCTTATGCCACACTCAGCATCGCACCCATGTACATGGTGCGATGTACACAAAACAAACCTCCGGATCTCATCGTACAATTGGCAACACTATCTACAAAATTATAAAAACTGGACTCAAGACTAGGATGTCGGGAGCACAGATTTTTTTATTTGAGAATTTTTTTTATCCTGTGCCCTACATTGGTCATCTCGTGTCAGGCTCATCAAATGCCTTTAAAGGGTTTTCAGACCTCCGTTTTTCGGTTGCCTCTTTGAAAATAGAGGCATCTAAAAAAACTTTTCTTCCGCACTCAATTTTTTGACATCTTTTCTATAATACAAAGTTGGTTTTTTTCACGAATAAACGCCATCATTCGAAAATAACCCGGTGGTTTTGGCTAAAAATTATTATTTTTTACTTGCGATTACTGAAGGAACAAGTTCCTGCAAGAAAATTTCATGTTTCAAGACTTCGCGGTTAAAACGAGTTCAAACCAACCGTGGGCAACAATTGACCTCCGGGGGTTGGTTTATAAGTTCAACGCTGGTAAATTTAAATCACCATAAGCTATGAGCATGATTAAGAAAGCGAATTGTGGCACGACACAAGAACTGAGTTGCGCCAATGCTAAATAAAAAATGAAATGCCTGTTAAAGAAAATTTCACCGTCTATGGAGAAAACTGTGATGATGCAGCTAAAAGGTAAATTTGACACTCGCCGACCACCAACGATCCCTCTGGAAAATCGAAACCTAAAAATGGTTAAAACGGTTAGATATCCAGGTGTCAACTTTGACGAACGGTTAGTAATTACTTCCCATATGATGAGAGTCTGTAACAACGCTAAGAAATTAATTCACCGATTGGCCAGGGAATCGATGAAAGGATGGGGATTCGATTGCGTCATAACACGCTTATGGTAATCTATAATTTACGTATGCAACATAATTAAACTCCAACCACATCAGCTGGAAGCGGCCCAGCGTAATATCTTACTGATAATCACGAAACCCTGACGCACAGCTTCGAAAGAAGCCGTTTCAGTATTGACTGGTGCAGCACCAGTCGATATATTAATTGCATCAAAAACAAATTTTACAAGTTAGGGAAATAACAAATGAACCTAGATCTCTCGACACGAATTGAAGACAGTGACCATAACCCATTAATGTCCAAAGACTTCAGAGATAGAAGAATGGCAAAAAAGATGGAACGGATCAGTTAAAGGGAGGCTTAACTTTGATTTTATCCCAGATATTAGGACTAAGTATTAGTCAACCTGCCAGGCATGACAAGTTTAAGTACTACCTAAACCGTTTTGAACTGCACGAACTGGACCATTGTACCTGTGGTGCTAAACTAGAAGATGCTAAGCATCTACTTTTATACTGTGATGATGTGGCCATTTTGTCACTGAGGAATAAATGGCTGGATAACGTACACTTTCAGCATTTTTGTGCGGAACTAGTTAGTAACCGTATTAAACCAAAGGAACAGTGCTAATTATTTTAATTTACAATAAATTATCTGCCATAGATTCTTTACGCATAAATTGACACCAAAAGTGCTCCGATCAGATGTGGCATAATAAAATTAATCAACTATCACTATTTCTTTATGTAAAAATTGGTACCAGAATTGCTTCAATTCTCTTGGTTCAGTGGTTCAAGCATTTAAATCGTTCGAAATCAGAGGTTCGCGCCGCGGCATTCCTCACCGCCTGATGACGTCATTGCGGTAATATTATGTGTGAGGCATGAAGCTTAAGGACCAACCAAAGAAATCATACATTTAAATTAAAGGTAATACTTGTAGTTGATGAATAATTGCAAACGACGAAGGGCAAATTTTCGTTCTAACTTTTTGAACATGCAAGACGTTATTACGCGTCAAAATTGTTTAGTACAGTCCTAAAAATTTGTGTTTGCTGTCATTATTGCCGTACACTTTCGACATTGTACATTACAATAGTTAGGTGAGAATAACACTACCGCGTTTTAAAGAACGTATCTACGACGTAACTCAAGTACCACATGTATCAAAAATAAAATCGTTTGTATCACAACGATTTGGTTGGCATACATTATAGCGTATAGTAAACGATTTCATTTTTATGAGGATTCAATTAATATGGTTAAATTATTGGTAGATTAAATAAAAAGTTGATTAATAAAATTAACTGATTAACATTAATCGGTTTTGGTTTCCCTTTCACTGTTTTGTTGAGTCGAATTTAATTGAAGCCCGGAGTCAATGCACAAGTTTGGTTATAGAAGCAGAATGTCTATGGATACTTTCGTTTTAGGCTATGCAGATAATCGATAAATTGGAATCTGTCTACAATTTCAATATTCCCACATATTTTAAATTTAATCTATACCAATTCTAATCCCAAATATTGTAATCTTTATGTAATGGAAACTCTCAATATATGTTGTTCACCCACATTCAAATTTATTGTCCTATATAATATCGATGTGAAAATACATAAAAACCATCTGTCCAAAAATACAAATAAAAATGTTTTTGGACATTGGTAACTTTCCATCTTCACATTCTAATGTTATTTTGACATGAAAAAATGTACAAAAGAACAACAGTCTATGTACATATTACATACATTATGTATATGTATTCCCATTTTGGTTCCAAATGAATAAATTTTAACGACATGTTTTTCATTTGTAATTTGATTGTTTAATGTTTGGACATCAATTAAATTATTTATTATTGTTTTCTACCATATTTGCAGGGGGGGTCGAGTTGTTGTAATCGCGCTTATTGTTTATACATAATCACCTGTCAGGAAATGCATGTTATGATTAATTGACTTCTGCCAATTTTGGCGAGTTATGTGCGTGAGAATTTAATATTTATGATTGTTTATGCGGCTGAATTAGAAGGTTTGTTTGGAATGCACAATGTAAAAATATTTTTAACGTGATACCGCAAAACAGTCACGTTTTTTGTGTTTTATTTTTATTACGCGCCGGTCGGTATACACATAACGATTTTTTATTTTTATTTTTTCTATTCTTATTGTCTTCTAGCATAGCTAAGATTTTATCACAAAACCGACAATACCTTTGGATATTAATCACACAATGTGCTTATATTATATAAAATCTTTAATTTCATAAGGTGGTCAAAGTGTTGAATTTCAATACAACAATGCGCCATAAACATGAATTCTTAACTTCTAAGATTTCAAGTTTTAATTTTTATTGTGTGGATATGTGTCACACAGCTACTGTACATACTGTTTATGTGTTACGTAAAATTGTAATTTATACAGAGTTGCCGGCATGAAATTCAATCACGCCTCTTTTTACCGATCAACCTACATAAGTTACAAGCATATATTTCAAAACAATACTCTTCCTCAATATTCGACGAAATCATTATTGACTGAAAAATGTTGCGACACATTTAATTCAAAATACATAAAAATCATGTAGATTTCGCTTTTAATTGCCCCCCAGAGAGGATACACACACACACACACATATACACATCATTTTCATTTTCAACTTCCTCCTACCTAATTAAATGGAAACGTATTCAAAAATAGATAAACAGCCAATTTGATTGTGATTTACAATGTTTCCCCGTGATAACGATGCGGTCTTTAACAACAACATCAACAACAATAAATAAAAGTGATTATATTTGGGTCTGCACCATAAAAGGGACATATACACCCATATTTAGATTAGTACGCTGACATATATATTAATTTCGTCTATACATATATGTTTTTAAAATTAGTATTTAAATCAAATTTAGAGATCGTGTTGAAAAATAACAAAATTTTTAAATTCAAGTGGGTGCTAATTCAAAACATGCATAAATTCCATCCGCGATCTCACACAACATTATTTGAAGTTAACATATTCAAAATGAGTATCATACCGCGCCTAACCTAATAAATGGGGATTGTGCGGGTTTAAAATACATATGGCATCGAATGTGTTAAGAGTTTAAAAATAAATGTGGAATTTAATATTTTTTACGATGGGAAATTTTTTAATTCGAATATTTATGTTTTATAATGAGTTGCACAATTTAAAGGAAGATGATTACAGTTTGAAAAAGTGTACATACATATATAGATACTTCAAGAAGTGATGTGCTATTTCATAAGAGTGGAAAAAGATTGTTTTCACGAAGCATTAAATAAGATATTTACTAATATCTTCTCACTAATAATCTTTGCGCTATAAAACGACTTGTTTATAGTTGTAGCAACTCAAAATATTTAACTGTACGCTACTTGCTTACTAAAGTAAAATCCCATTTATGGATTAAACGTGAACTAATAAGAAGCTTGCTGTACTCCTAAATCGAACCCAAATAATCATTTAAATACACGAGAAATATTCCGGTTATACGCTGGATGTACGGAATGCGTTTAATAGTGCATCCTGGAAATTAATCCGGGAAACGCTAAATGATCTGCGGGTGAGTCCAAATCTTAGGAAGATGTTACAAAGCTATCTGAGTGAGGGGCGAATCATCATGGAGGTAGTTGGTACAGTAAAGCAGAAGATGATCACTAGCAGTGTACCTCAGAGTTTGGTCTTGGGACCGACGCTACGGAATATGTTGTATGATAGAGTACTCCGAATTCCTCTACACGATGGTGCTAATCTGGTAGGCTACGCTGACCATCTGGCTTTGGTCGTCTCGGCAAACCACGAGCAACAGCTAGTGGAGCGTGTAGTAGCTTCAGCGGAAGTGATCTCCAGATGGCTTTATATCCATCGGCTGCAGTTGGCTCCGGAAAGACTGAAGCAGTGGTAATGTCAGGTAGAAAAACCCTTCACTCAAAAGGCCTTGTCCGACTGATGACCAACGCAAGGGGACCAAGTGTAGGAAAGAGGGGGCTGCTCGCATCGGTGGTTACATCCATAATATTGTATGGAGCACCTACCTAGATCCGAGCTTTAGACGTAGCCAGGGCATGTGAACAACTGAATCCAAGGAGGCTGTTCTCGTAATAGCCAACATGCCACCTGTTGTCTTGATGTCAAAACATAGAGTGGCGGTGCTGGGAGGGACTCGAAAGGAAGAGGCTAAGGAGGAGCTGATGCAGCAATGGCAGGCAAGATAGGAGAATGCAGACACCGGGGCTTGGACGAGGGAGCTCATTCCTAGCATCAAGGAGCGGGTGGAGCGAAAGCATGGGGATACCAACTTTCATCTGACGCAGTTTTTTATCGGGTCACGGCTATTTCAATAACTACTTCTGTAGGATGCACATTATGGAGACGTATAACTGTGGTTATTGCTGAGAAGAGGACACGGCAGAGCACACCATAACACGCTATATAAAATGGGAACGGGAGCGGCAAGCATGCGCTGATCGGGTAGGACAACTAACGGGTAGAAGCATAATTAGATAAAGATGTTAGCTGAAGAATTACATTTGTCAGATGATTAGGGTTATACTAACTCAGAAGATTAGAGACCGCATATCGAGTAATTCGAACTGAGTAGAACAAATTGACAATGGACATCAAGCGGCTGAAGTAATGCAAAAATTGCGATCCCAGTAGATTGCGAGGAGAGGGGGAGGGGTTTTTAGTCGGTGGGAGGCCGGCACAGCGCCCATGAGGGTTTTCCTCTCCGTAGACCAACCCAGATAAAATTTGTGTCAAGCAGGAGAAATATACTTCTTTACATGAAAAAAACAAAAATTTCTGTACCATGGATTCGAATAGTTTTCGTATAGCAGAAAGAATAGCGATTCCCTGATACTGGCTGACTTCACTTCTTTTGCCAGATTTGAAAATCGGATGGATGAAAGTTAATTTTCAGAGATCAGAAAAATCCTAAATTTCCCTCGACTATTGTTTATTCGGTTCACCTGCATCAATGCTGGGCTAGCAAAATAATCAGTGACTGCTAAAATTTTTTTGGTCGATGGAAGAGGCCGTGAAAACTCCATCAACATTAATCCAAGTAATATCAGGAAGATTGAAGCCACCAGTCACCAACACGAACCAATGGCGCAACAGCAGAATCGATGAAATTAATAATTCCAGGATAATATTCCAGAGTAAATCCGTAGGGAACATATGCAGCAACCACGAGGATGGAGGCACTGGATAAATTAATACGTACAGCAATAACATCATAAGTTGGATGGCATGCAATGAGTTCATTGGAAATAGAACATTTAACAGCGATCAACACACCTCCCCCCTTCAGGCTGGTACCAAAATCATGTCGATCATTCCTGTAAACGACGTAGTTAGGTGGAAAAAACTCTGCCGAATTGAAATTTTTAGTGAGCCATGTTTCTGAGATAACGATCACATCGTAATCATTGTCCAGCACACCAAGTAAGAATAATTTACCTTTACCTCGCATGCTAGAGGCATTATGGTAGTACATCGAGGTAAAAGAGGTTTGTCCGGAACTTATAGGCGGAAGCACCCTGCTTGAAACTACATCACTTAAATTACAGGAGAATTGACTGGTACAGCTGCTATCCGAAATTTCACACTGTAAGTTATAACTTGGGATAAATTTACTACTTAGTAAATAGTAAGCTCTTATAATTTATTCTGGTGACTTGTTGAGAGCAGTATTTGTGACAGAGACCAGAACACAGAAAACTGCCTGTGCGAACAATGCTCTCGAAAATAAATTTCCTTGAAGGGTTTGGCGATACATAATCGCAAATGACGATTGGAGATTCTTGATATTTATGTATCTATATGGTTGTGTCACTATTTGTGTGTTTCTAGTCTATTTCTTCTATCTTCCGTAAAAGGCGCTTTTCCTACTTCTGCAATCGTCAATTCTAACGCTGTGTACCGGGCGATTTATTTGGCTAAATTTTAGACATTTCCAAATTGTAGGCTTGTTGATTCCACTTGACTTTTCACTTTCCTAAATTGGGACTTTCCAAACGTCAACTGAATGTCACAGAATGTGTCTGGTATTTGAATGGAATAACAAAGCCGGCACATCAAATTTCGCTTCTGTATTTTCTTTTTTTGCACTTTGACTAAAGCCGTCCAAACAGCGCAGTATTTTATTATCGTGAAATATATCAAAAATTTTCAATTTCATAGAAAACTGTATGGAAGTTCATCCCTACTATATCAATTAACACGAATCTCAGAGAAAACGAAAGAAATGAAATTTGTTGTTAGAGTAATTGAGCATTTTGATAAGTTTGGGTTTTTATGTTCGAGCCGCGTGCCTGAATGAGCTTTTTAAATGTATGTTGTTACCCAGGCCGACACACATAATATTTAACCAAAATCTGGAAGGACCACTGAGTTTCGATCCTCTTTCTAAACAACTCAAATTAAATATTTAAAAAATGATTTTTTAAGATGATCTTTAAGATGATTCTTGCCGTTCTCTCCGTATTCCTTATTTGTTTGAAACTTATCTAGGTAATTCTGCCTTGTTATTGTAAAGCAAGCAATGCCTAAGTGGAACCCGATCGTTTTCTTAAGCAACACAAACATATTAAGGATGCCTGTTTAACTCTATCGGTCCTGTATAGGACAGATGGCTCTCCGGAAATCCCTGAGAAACTCAGTTATTTCTAAACCGATTGTGATCAAATTCCGAATTCGTTAAAGAAACAACCGAGTTCCTTCCTAATTGGCCTTATTTCAAAACTTCATGTAGAAACCATTTTAGAACTCCATTTCTGTCGTGCTTGTAGATAATCGGTTAAGAAACGGCCAAGTCCTTCCTAATTGGGGTTAAAATCATTTTAGAATGCCATTTCCATCGTATGTGCCGAATTTCGTCATAATCAGTTGAGAAATGGTCAAGCTCCTTCCTAATTGGCCATACTCCAGAACTTATACTCTAAAACTCCTATTTATAAATCATAATTAAATTGAAAAGTATCCTCGAAAGAAAACATTTCGTTAACCGTAGCGCAATATGGTTTCGAAATAAAAAGTCAAAAATTTAGTCAAAAATATCGGCGTGGCACACAGCATAAGTACTTTTTGCTTTGTTTCGAAGCTCTTTGAGTTTGGATCCATCACCAGATAAAATAAACAGCAACAACAAACAACGGAGCTTTCTGGGATTCTGTGTTTGATTTTGCAATTAAATAATGTTTGAAAGACGAATTATAAGAAAAACTGTCAAGACTCGCGCATAAAAATATGTAATCGTATGTAACTTCCTCTGGCAGCGCAAGTTACAAAAAAATTATGTAAAATAACTCACTAATCATGTGTATATGAACTTCACTCATTATTATTATGGCAACACAAATAATCGGCCAAAATCAAATTTCCAAAATCCCCCAAAAAAATTGGCGCTTTTTTTTGGGCGATTACTGTGCCACAAAAAAAACGCAACGAATCGCACAAACAAGAAATTGAAAATTACCGAAAACCTAAAATGAATAATCACCCAACAATTTTGGGGGATTGTGTAGAGCGAGTATATCGCCCAAAAACTTTGCTTGTTCAACCAAACCGAAAAGCAATTTATGTACCCCCATGATATAATATACAACAATAAAGCGACGCTCTCCAAAAACCATTACAAGAAGTTGTTAAATAGCTTGGTTTTCGAATAATCTCTATATGGATCAAAACTTTGAATTGAGTTTAGATGTTTCTTTTTTTTCATGAAATGTGATTTGATCCGGATCAGATCAAACGTAAAAAAATGCAGCTAATATTTCACAAGAAATCCGCCCTAGTACAGCTGTCGGTCTACTCTGGTGATTAATTCGTGGTTAATTAAACGGTACGGCTTTCTCTATGAAGAATTAGGAAGCCTAAATGAGAATGATTCAATGGGAGTGTTGTCATGTAGCCACACAATTCTCTATTCCGATAAAGTCATAATTCGACTAATATACCGTTTCTTGTGAAGCATCCCAAATTTTCCATTCCTGCCCTTTATTGGAACAGAAACCACCATCTGTAATCGAACACAGTTTCCTCCCATTTAATCATCTGCAAAATTTTTAATAATTTTATAACTGAGATATTCAAGAAATGTGAATTCGTGAATATTTTCACTAGGAATATTTCATTAGGCTCAATCGTAGAAAGATTTTGTAATTCTATTCCGATCTCAATGCATCAGTGAATGTCGCATTTGAACATGAGAAAAAATTAATTCCGAATTTTATTCCCTGTGCATCGCAACAGTGGCAAATTTCGCCAGTACGAAATAGGAGCCTTAAATTTTGCTGCATGGTCCCGCAAAATAAACCAGTCGGTTGGGGTTTCTTTGGTCTTGAAACATGGTCTCATTGATATTGTTGAAAAACTCAAATTTTTATTGATCATTTTATACCGTGTGAACTACATATTTCTACTGAAAAAGTGTAGGCCCACATAAAAAAATGTTACAACCAGTAGAACCAGGCATGGGGCAATATTTTGATAAAGTGGACAGATCAAGACCAGCATGTTCGAACAATTTTTGAAAATTGGAAATCACTTAAAATGTTCAAACCTGATGATGGATACAAGTTGATTTTTGAAAATGATCGTAGTGTAGCAGCAATTTCAACAGGTTTAGCCTTTTCCACTAATCCACAATTTTCAAAAATTCGTCACACATGCCCTACCAAAAAAGGGGTCCAACTCTCATTAGTGTAGCATCAGGTTTGATCATTTTAAGTGGTCTTAAAGCACCAACACTGCGCCATAAAAATGGTACCTGCTTAGAACATTTTTTCGATACAAAGAGGTCCGAAAACCTTAGAAAACCTCAACCAATGTTTAAAGTTGAGTTGGAACCCGAAGTAAAAAAAACTAAGGGTAAACATGCGATCTACAATATTAGGTATTTATTGTACAGAAAAGTTATAGTAGAGGAGCCACACACAACTGTCAGGAATATGGACATTCGCGAAACTACTGCAAACTCCCGGCTGCTTGCGTAATATGTGGCAAACTGCATGACAGAAGCAACTGTGAACTGGATAAAAGCAAACCGGAGGCTAGAAAATGTAGTAACTGTGGTGAAAATCAAACCGCAAACTATAGAGGATGCGTGGTGTATAAGGAGTTAAGAAAAAATATGACTCCACGTCAAAGAGCGGAACAGCAAACACTAAACCATATTTTCAAAACTCAAACCAATGCTGGCCAAATGTCGACTTCAATCAATCCAAAAATATCGTACCAAACGACGACCAGGGAATTTATAAAGTGATTAATACCCTCAATGAATTAATGAATTAATTTATGCAAATGGAGACCGATATGAGTCTCATGCTTCAAAACATGAATACCCTCATGCAACTTCTCATCAAAAACCAAAAATGAATCAACTTAAATTAGCTGTTTGGAACGCAAATAGGCTAGTGCAACGTAAACTAGAGGTACAAAATTTTTTCATTGAACACAACAGCGATATTATGCTGATTTCAGAAACCCATTTTACAGCTAAGAGCCATTTCAAAATCAAAGGATACATATTTTATGACACTACGCATCCTAGCGGAAAATCGCATGGGGAACTGTTATCCTTATCAAAAACAGAATAAGACATTATGAACTCCAAAAATATAGTGAGCTGAGGAGCATATAAAAGCAACTAGCATCTGTCTGGAGGAATGGTCAGGAAAATGCACACAGATAAGTTCTAAGAAATGAATAGGCTACTTTCCTGAAACCTGGAAAATCTCGCAAATCATAATGATTCCAAAACATGGTAAATATAAAACAAAAATAAACTCATATCGTCCAAAAAGTTTACTACCGACTTTCTCTAAGCTATTCGAAAAAATTCTCCTGCAAAAACTTAAACCAATTCTGTACGAGAACAAAAATTATTCCTGATCATCAATTCGGATTTAGAGAAGAACACGGAACCGTAGAACAAGTTCATAGAGTCGTCTCTGAAATCAGGAACGCCCTAGAACAAAATAAAGTACTGCTCTACAGCTTTTTTAGACATTGCGGAAGCTTTCGATAAAATGTGGCATAAAGGACTTATATACAAAGTTAGAAGACAGTTACCAAAAAGTTTTTCTAACATCATTAAAAATTATCTGCTTGATCGAAAGTTTTTCGTGAAATATAACAGCGCATCCACCAATTTATACGAAATCCGCACTGGGGTTCCACAAGGCAGTGAGCTACCAACATCGAAATACGTAAAAGTGTCAACATTTGCAAATAATACAGCAATCATGTCTACACATCAAAATCCCACGATAGCATCAAGAAATCTACAAGATAATTTAGACGTAATACAAAAATGGTTGACTAAATGGAGAATTAAGGTCAACGAGCGTAAATCAAGCATTACAGTAAAATTAGAACATCATCCCAATGGTTTAGCCAGGGAAATTTTAAAAAAGGCCCAGATACCGGCGTCTTACAAAAAAAGATCCTCTAGATCTAGCTATTTAATTTAAAGTAATTACTAAGTGCAAGTTTGTATTAAGAATTAACATACATAGGTTAGTCTTAATCAAAAGTTTGTTTTAGTTTGTAAGATTTGATTATACATCTTGTGAGTTTCCTATGTAGGAAAGATTCAAAAATAAACCCTTAGGCAGTTAAAAAAAAATACAATTTAGAGTCTGTATCATCAGCATATAGTTGTGCTTAAAAATAAGGAAAGATGGCGTCAGTGATGCACTTATGCTGCATGCCTCATGTCGATTTTTTCGACTTAATCATTAACTTTTCTAAATTATTGACCAGTTAATGCCAGTTATTCATGTATGGCAGAAGGGACAATAAGGCAAGCTGTGCCTTGATTTTCGCTATTCTCAACAGCGCATTTTGGAACGTCAACCGATGACGGATTGATTCTTTTACGGAAATAACAAGGCTTACTGTTTGAAATTTCGTGAAAAAACTTTTCGTTTTGGCTTGTGTGCTGGTTAATTTACAAAGTAAAATTGCGTCTTTTGGAATTTCTCAACATTTCGTACATAAAATTGTCTACAAAATATTAAATTAATTTATTATCGGTATTAGAAAATCTTAAGATTTTGAACGACGTAGATGAGTTCGCCCAATAACGGAAAAAGTGTAAATTTTGTAATACAGGAAAATAAAGATATTTGTATTATTTGTAATAAGTGTATGCAGAAAAATGACTCTACAGTGGTCAAAAAAGGAATTGGTAGCTTAATCGAAGATATATCAGATACTTATAGTAATTTCACATAACAGGACCATCATCATCATCAGCTTGCAGCCAGCAAAAAATTGTAAGATCGCAAGTGTGCCATTATTTGATTTTAAAATTAATTGTTTATTTTATGGCAAAGTGATTCAAGAGATTGAATCTAAGAATGTAAACCGGTATAAGCAAGTTAGTGTTGTGAAATCAACCGAAATGCAACAAACTATCCTGGATCTTTGTTGTAAATGCAATGACGTATGAAGAAGTATCGTCAATACACGAATTGGTGGGTCAATTAATTTGTGGATACAAAATGCGCGATATCATCTGAAATGCTACTGCAAATTTAGAGAAATAACCACTAATGCGTCCAGCGGAAAACCCATAAATGACATAAATGACTATCGTACTGGTTTTGAAGCTTTGTGTGCCTTCATAAAACAAAGTAATGAATGTCAATTTGCATTACGCTATCTGAAGGAAAAACCGAGGGAATACAGTGGCAATGATGTAGATTTGTATGGTGACTACTACTTGAGGGTCCTGCTTATAAATCATTTTAAATCAAATTTGGTAGCAACCAACTTATTTGGCAAAACCATAATTTTAACTTAAAAGGACATCTTACCCGAAGAATTGTTAGTGCAGAATTGGGACTCATACAAAGCAGTTCTATTGAAGAAGAGCGCGTTAGAACTGTTAAAGCAGCAGCAGCAATTATCAAAGAAGACATCCACTCCCCAAATTTATGATACAACAGTATAAACAGCATTCTATGCTATCAAAAATGATGATAAAGAGTTTGTACCAGCGACTTTAAAGATATTTACGGAAACTCTTTATAAAAAACAAAACGCATGCTCTTCAACGAAAACAAATTAAAAGATGCAGTTTCTCAATCAATGTATGATATACGGATGCAGGCCAAAATCGTTTATATCACCAGTGCTGCTTGGATTGTCAGTTTACCTTCATCGTAAAGTTGGTTCGAGGCGTATAATCGACCTATAGAATTCAACTATACATCATACAATGAGGCTGCCAATTACATCAAATTTGCAACAGAGTTTGCAAACGAACACGTGGAAAAAAATCAGCTTCGACACATTTTATGCTCTAGGTGGGATTAAATGCATTGTACCTGCTACATCGGTTAAATTGTGTGAAAAGATACAACGAATATCGATTACACAAAATAACAAACAAAAACAAAAAAAAATTATAATTGAGGATATAACTGCAGGTACACATGACGTGCACGGTTTACTTAGAAACATGTCTTTAGATTTAATTTGGTTGGCTGGATTTAATAACTTGGAAAATTCACCAAGTTGGAATGGATATTATGCAAGCAGTTAATAATTCTGGTAAGATTTATAATTTTACTCTTAATTGTTTTAATTTTAAGAAATTTTTTTAATTTTCCAAGGTTCGTTTGAAGTTTCACAAATAGTACCAGTGCCGTTCATCAATTTAAGTGCAAGTGACTTGGCGACATGGGCAGATGTGCATAGTTACTTTTGATCAACCACTCTTTATTAAGTCAATGGAAATAGTTAAGTCTGCAGAGCAAAACAGTGATATATCTGGAATAATTATACGCCTTGGAGGATTTCATCTACTCATGTCATATCTTGGCACAATTGGATATATCATGAAAGGAAGCGGACTAGAAGGATTATGGGAAACAGTTTTTGGCAATGCAACAGTCAAACACATGCTTACCTGACTCGCGTGCTTTGCGAGCACATACACTGACGAACAATTCAGAAGATTTGAAATCTGTATAATGAAATCTACTGAAGTCATGGAAACGTATCAGAAACTGATAGAAAATAGTATGTCACCGGATATGTGTCATGATTCAGAAGTAGTACGCGACCTGGAGAGCTGCTTTAAAAGTAACATCAAGAGACTAAGAACAACAAACAGAATATGCTAACTTTGGCTCAAATATTTTGAGCAAGTTATGATTGTGTTGCTATCCGAGCTGAGAGGACTGGCAACTGGCAGATGCATATGGAATCTGTTCGAAAAATGTTGCCATATTTCCATTCTGCTGGTCATAACTTATATGCAGAATCTGCTCATTTATATTTACAGGAAATGAAGGAGTTGCTGACCGATGAAGAGTACAAAAAATTTCCAGAGAAATACTTTTCGACAAGAAGAAAAAGTGTGCAACGGAGCAGTATTTGGACGGTCATGTGCGTAGAAAAATCTTTTATGCAATCAATGAAGATGATAGGAGGATTATCTCGAGGACGAGGCATTACCGATGATACCATTTTAAAATTGATTATTTCTACGCCCTTTAGCATGCTTGTGATATACGCGATGGAAACTTTTACAGGATAATCATCAATTGCTTCCGAAAAACATGTTGAACTACGAGGCAATAGGAAAGCAAGAGGCAATCTGGACAAAAACAAATTTATTTCATGGCTTCAACAACATAACCAGATGAATTTTGGAATCGGGCTGGTGATCTTGTCAGTTTGTCAACTGGACTTGTTGCTGATCTCAACATCACCTGTGATAGTGCTTTGAATAAAGGTGAAATGATGCTGCATAATAAATTGGGTAAGAGTTTTGCGGACGTCGTTTACACAAGAAAACACAAAGTTATTCTAATTGAAGCTCAGGTTTAGGGAATAAAAATAAAACTTTCGTCATAAACTCGCTGCAGTTATTTCATCGAATTGTTGTGTCGTCAAAAGTCCGGCTTCAGCTCCACCTTCCCTTTTCAACGACGGTCACCTACGAAAGGGAACAAAATCGAGCATTAAAACCATATTTAAAGGAACTGACATTAGTAGGGACAATTTTTCAGGCCATCTGCTTCACTCGGTAGTATGACCAAAACCAGCGACATATGGCACGATTCTAAAAATGTATGGTGATTATGTTTTAAAACTTATTAAGTGACCTGCTTCCAGTGCTTCATGCTTTTACCGGTTGGGATACAAACTCAGCATTGTACAGGGAAGGAAAAAGTGTTCTTGCAAACGAGTGCCACGAAAAAGAATATTGCAGCCAGCGGAGCGGGTTTAATATGTGGACTATATAACACACCAAAGAGACTCCACTAGAAGAACCAAGATATCTTGCTTACAACAGAGTAACTGGTAATCTGCAGTCACATTCTAAATTCGATTTAGCTTGTCTCCCACCAACAAAAGCAGCTGCAGATCATCATTCATTTCGGGTATACCAACAAGTTCAAGCGTATCTGAGAAATATTTTGCTACCAACAGATTAGGGATGAAAATCTGTCAAAAGTAGTTTGCTGCCCATTCCAACTGACCTGCCACCGGCTCCAGGACATTTGCTCAAGTTGATATCTTGCAACTGTCGTACGCAATGCAATTTTTTGAAGGTCGGTTTCATAATAAAATTAAGTTATTTCGTAAACGGTATATCGCACAAGCCTATAAATTAGCTCAAGCGACGACAAATTCAATCTCGTATAATGCTATGGAATGCTGTTTTTTAAATAAGTCCTGCCAACTCTTCTATTTTTACAGTTAAACTCCAAAAAGTTACTTGCTTTTAACATTTAGCTCAAATTTGACCAACTCAACGGCCATAAATTAAAAAATTAATGTTACACAATGTTGTGCACTTTTAAATTCTCCGTCATTTAAGCCATTTTTCGAGTTTGTGCTGTGTACCGTTCAGAAGTTATTTTCATTTTTCTGAACACCTAAAATTGGTTATTCCAACCCTGATTGCAGGGTTGCCTCAACCTTTAGAGGTGGGGATTTTTTCTAAAATAAAAGTTTACCGATGATAAAAGTATGGCTACATTTTTCAGTTGGTCAAATGTAAGATTTGTTAATAACGTGATCATAGTTAAGGATATTAAAACTATTATTATGAAACGTACAATAGAGTAATGTCACTACTGACTGATAATAGTTGTTAAAGCAATTATTTAAAAAGCAAAAAAAAAATCAAAGTGAAATGAAATTCCCCAACAAATTGTATGTCATTTTCCTAAAATATGCCCGTATCACAACAAGATACACAACGGCTAAAAATATTTCGATAATTTTCATCTAAAAATACTGTGGAAATAATGCAGAACATTCAAAATGTAAATCCAACAATTTACTAACAAAATCACAAATATTTGGAGGTCAGCGAGAGATGGACGTAAAAATTCCATTAAAAAAATTATGTAGTATATTAACCTAAATAATATTCTCCCTTTGATACCCAACCCCAACCGCGCTTACACACACACACACATTTACTTATTTTAAAAACAAACCGCACTGCCATAAAAATTAATATGTTGTTACTCGGTTCTGGTTGATAAACTGCCAACATTTTTTTTTTAGGTTCCTATACGTTATTTAATCACCCAAAAAAAATCTAAAAAGACCTTGACTTGGAAAATTGTGTTTATTTTACAGAATATACACCGCCTAGTTGGAAAATAGCCATCGAAATATAATTTTTAAAAAACCTAGAATATAAGAAAACTGCTACTATGCACTATACAAAAAAAAACCACAAATCGCCCTAAAAAATATTTGTAACGCAAAATACACTCCAAAAACAACAACAAAGTAAAAAACGAAAAAGCGAAAAACATGAAGGAAAATCAATATCCAAGGACATACTATATATAAAAAAAAATGTTTTTATCCCATTTAACACAAAATATGAAAATTTAAGCTCATAATTGACACATTTTATTTTATACGAAATAGTAAATACATAAAAATAGTACGTATGTATATATAGTATAGTGTAGAGTAGTGTAGCGTATACAAATCGAAAATTAATTACATTCATTCCTCCTTATTAAGTACAACACACAGTTTGGACTCGAGATTTTCCATGAAAATCGATTTTTTGCTGTTGTTACATTTATTACGATTATTTATTTTGATTTTATCAATAAATTTATTGAAAACCAAAAGCTTTTTTTTTTTGGGGAAATCAATCATGTGTGTGACATTCACGCTTTTCTTCACCAAAATATTTTTTTTTTTTCGTTTTTCTTTTATTGTTCATATTAAATTTTAATTAAGTAAATTAATGATGATTATATTTTTGGGGGATGGGATAGGGATGGTCAAGTCAATATACATTTACTTTATTTAATATATGTATACACAAAAATGGATGAATTATCTCGAAAAATTTTAAACGGGAAAAACAAGGCAATAAAGCATAAACACAAAAAAGTTTTTACGTCAACGCCCGTTTTGTGACCCATATACTACATAGTATACATTTTCCATTTTCTAGCTGCTAGACCATATACATTATATTAGATGAAAATCTATCTATTTATTGTACTTGTCTATATAAATAATTAAATATTTAAACGGATTATGAATATTACGTATGTGTGTAAAAATTAAAAAAAAAATAGTTTACGACACACACAGAGCCAGGTGAAAACTGATTTACTCGAGTTTAACATTGAAAATTACCGTAAATAGTGTTGTGATTGTAAATAAAAATTTATGTAAATTAAATTAAATTAAAAATTTTAATGCACACACTCACACACAAATATTTTATTTATTTATATTTTAATTATTAACTTGAACGACAAAAAATAAATTTTCCACTTTTCTTAAATCTAAACAAAACTTATATAATATAACAAATTGTATCACTCATAAAACTCTTAAATTATATATTTTCTTTTCTTATTTATTTATTTACTTATTATTAATTGAATTAATTTTTTGTTTATTTCTTGGTGAAAACAAACCGAATAACTATAAATCGGAGTGAAATGCCGACAGAAACTAAACTAAACACAACACAAGCAAAAAAAAAGTACTGTGTAAAATTTATTTTTTCAACTCGCGTCGAAATTCGTTTTTCATTTGACATCTCTCTGAGAAAATGTTTTTTTTTTTTTAGTACAAAATCTCTAGTTTTCCGAACATCGGAAAATGGTTAGATTTTGTGTGTGATGATAGAGAGATACAACAAACATTTATATTGATGTAGAGATAATTTGTGTGATAAATGAAGGTCAAGTATGTATTACAAAAATTTTTTGGCGTGGCAGGGGACAAGAATATATTCCACAAATTTTCATTATATTCGTTTAATGAAAATGCGCATATCTAAACTCTCTCTCTCTCTGTCTTTAGCACCATAAATATTATGTATATAGGTATTGGATTTTGTTATCATTTCGTTAATTTGAGATTTAATTTTCTCGTCTTAATGTACAATAAAATATTTTTTTGCTGTTTGGGAAGTCTGGAATTTTTGGAATGTTAAAGATGCATGTCAAAAAGAGAATTTTTCAATTTTTTTTTTTGTCGATTATTAGATCGATTTTCTTTATTTCCCGTAATTACTCTTTTCCGAGTTTAAAATTTCAACTTTGGCATTTTATAAATTGACGGGAGTTCTTTGCCCTGTTCGATGGCAATGCGCGGGTGTGGTGTAGCAAGCATTTGTTATTGTCTATGGTAATGATTGTTTTAATATTTTAATAGACATTCCTGCGTGGAGTGTATAAAAACGATTTATAATGATGAGGTTGAATCTGTTTGATCTGACCCGGATAAAATCTCAAAGAAATACTCAGGTCAATATTATGATTGTTGGTTTCATAAATTTTGATTTAATCCAGATTGGCAGACTCGACACCTTCTGTATGGTATAAAAATTAGATAAATTTCTTCTGAAAAAAAAGTAAGTAAGGAATTTATTCGACGTCAATATGTTCATCGCTTTGCTCTAGAACTATATTATTCCTAATTTTCTTAGAATTAAACTTTTAGAATTTCCATAATCAATTTTTCTACAAACTTTCAAAAAATCTGTAAGATATTTTAAAACCTTAAGATTTTCTAAGATGGTCAAGAACTAATTTCGCTTTTTTAAACACCACAATTTTTATAATTTCGATAATCCCAAGATTATAATTTTTCCAGAAATTCTATAATCTCCAGAATTGTCAAAGTCTTCTTCCCTAATAGCTCCGAGCGATCATCTCTTACTGCAGTAACGCTAAACACACTATCATGTCAAAGGATTTCAATATTGCCGACAGTGATAGTGAAAGTACGAAATATTAATGGAAACTACAAACATTTAAGAGCATTACTAGATTCTGCCTCCGAAGATAATATCTTATCTGCAGATGGTCTCAGGACTTATATATTTAAAAATGTCGAATAGTGAAGGCTTATTTTGCAGTGAAGTGTCGAAGTGTATATTGTCCTACCTACTTATGTGGAAGTGAGGATAACTGGACAAAATATACCAATAGCTCAACAACTAAACCAGATGATGAACGTACTACCGGAGTATTTTTCACAACACAAAGTGATTATATTGACCAGCACTTCACATTCAGATACGATCAACAGGTTACGTTTAAACAGGAGCACAACGCTTTAGTTAGGGATCTGTTGGTGTTCAAACATAGTAGTCTACGCACGTTGCATCCATATCTGTCCAGTGATGGGTTATTTTGTGGGGGTGGATGCATTCAAAAGTCTTCATCCAGTTCTAATACAAGAATATAAAGTGATGAAACCTCATGAGGTGATCAGAACTTCGGTCTAAATTAATTCAACTCACAAATCAATCCCGGAATATACCTCTTAAGTCAATCTTCAGCTCAATCTCCAACTCAATTTACAACTCAACCTCCATCTCAATCGCAACGCATCCACCAAATTAACTGCCAAACAACCCTCAACGCATTCACCAAATCAACCGAAAATCAAGTTTCAAATCAACCCTTAACCTAAATCCAAATCAAATCTTAAATAATCCCCCTACCGAACTTAATCATACAAAATCCTAACTCAGTTCAACTCAACTTAGCTCGAACCAAATCTCAACTCTCAACCCTCGGCATATGTACTCTCGTACCATCATAACCTTAAACAATCATTCCACCATATCATTATTCCATTATATCATACCATCATGAAACTATACCATTAAAGCACCATACTTCCATACCATCTTACCATAGTAAAGTCAAACCATCACACCATGATGTATAGCTTACCATCAACCCACCATACCGTCATTCCATCACACCATCATACTACCACAACATCATACCATGGCACCATTATACCATCGTACTATCATACCATCATTCATCGTACCATCATTTAATCATACCCTCATACTTCAAAACTTTATCCAAAAATCATTTTAGAATCCCATTTCCATCGTATTTGTCAAATTTCAAAAAATCCGTTAAGAAATAGAAAAATTCTGTCTTAATTAGCCATATTCCAGAACGTCATCTAAAAATCATTTTAGAATCCCATTTCCAATGATCATGTCAAATTATATCATATTCGGTTAAGGAATATCCAAGTTCCATCCCACTTCGCAATATTTTAGAACTTTGTGTAAACATCATTTAGAGTCCCATTTCCATTGGAAATATTTAATCAAAATCGGGTAAGATATAGAATCCCAATAAAATTAAAAAAATCATAAATCCTCAGCTAACCGACAACGCACTACAATGGATAACTTTTTTGGTCAAGTCGATTTCCATTGTAGTGAGGTTTCGTTATATAAATAGATTGCTCAAGTGCACACTAACCCCTAATCCAACCCAACTCAACCATGATTCAACCGGCAAACGGAACTGAACCCAACCCTCAAAACATGTCAAATTTCATCAAAATCGGTTAAGGAATAGCCAGGTTCCAACCTACTTAGCCATTTTCCAAAACTTTACCTAAAAATCATTTTAGAATTCCATTTCCAACGTAAATGTAAAATTTCATCATAATCGGTTCAGAAACAGGCAAGATCCATCGTACTTAGCATATTCCAGAACTTTATCCACAAATCATTTTAAGATCGTATTTTCAACGCACATGTCAAAGTTCATCATAATCGGTTAAGAAATAGCCAAGTTCCATTTTACTTGGTCATATTCTAGAACTAGATCCAAAATTCATTTTAGAAACCCATTTCCATCGCAGATGTCCAGTGGACCAGTTTCACTCAAATCAGTTAAAAATAGCCAAAAGTTTCGCCCTACTTGGACATATTCCAAAATTTTATGCAAAAATATTATTTTAGAATTAAATTTCCATCGCAGAAGTCAAATTTCACTAAAATCCGTTAAAAAGTAGACAAAGTCCATCCTACTTGGCCCTATTCCAGAACTTCATCTAAAAAAAATTTGTAAATCCCATTTCCATTGGAAATACTGAATTTCATAAAAATCGGATAATATACAGAATCCCAATAAAATGTTTATAAAAAAATCACAAATCAAGTTTAACTGTTCACTAAACCTTAATCCAACCTTAACTCAGCCCTAATTCAACCCGCAAACGGAACTCAATTCAACCCTTAACTCAACCGCAAACTATACGCCAAACTCAATCCTCAAACCAGCATTTATAAAAAATTGGTTAACTGCTCATTAAATCCTAATCCAACCCCAACTCAACTCCAGCTCATTCAACTCAACCCGCAAATTGGACCCTAACTTAACCTTCAAATCAACTCCAAACATAATGCCCAATTCAAAAATCAAACCAGCATATATAAAAAAATCGTAAATATGTACATACATACATAACCATGTGTTTTGGGTCAATTCGTATGGCAGGTACCACCTCTAGACGTACAGTCTCCGAAAGGTTTTCAAACATCCGCCTTGACCATAGAAACAGCAGTACCCAAAAAACAAATGTTTTTATCTTTGTAAAGGAAGGTTTCATTGGTGCTCTTCAACGATTTATTTCAAGACAAGGCATATGTGATACAATCTATAGTGATAATGTCACTAATCTAGAAGGTGCTCACAATTATTTACGCAACCTTTATCAAAGTGGTGCTAAAACTCCTTTTTGCTGTTAGCCATTGGCATGTATTTTACAAGTACACTACGGTAAAGATGGAATAGGCCCAGTAGTCACAATGAATGTTGATCGAACAAATTTAATCACGAAGCGGTCAATCCACCAGATTTGCAAACTGTCTGAAATGAACTGAATCGGACCGATTCAGAGCCCGTGAGTTTTGAGTCAGCCGACAAATTATCAAAATAAATAATTATGTATCTCACTCTATCTAGTGTCTAAACTTAAATTCAATTCCTGGTTCTGGGTAAATTATCATTTGGAAGGTTTCTTACAAACGTAAAGTTATCAGAAAATTACCTGTCTACCTGTTTTATGATAGTCAGTTGTTCTGCAGATCCCAAAGGCGAAGGTGGAATAAAATAAATAAAACGGTGATTAAGCAAATAATAAACTGAACTTGTTGTTTTCTAAATAATTGTCATCGAAGAGGAATCAGGGACATTCCGGACCTTTGTAAAGTTAGCTGAATTAGATAGAGGATGGTTTAATCCATTTATTGTAAACTTTTTAAAATTTCTGTATGTCGGTGAGCTGTGATATAGTCTATTGAAGTCAGAAAATATTTATTGGCCAGCTGAGAGGTTATGGAATTAGTTAGAGGATGGTTTAATGCATTAAACTCATGCTCACTTGAAACATTAAAAAAAAATGATCTGGGCAAAATTCAGAGTTACCAATTTTATATTCAAAATTTGAAATTTTATTTATGACGAGTTTCTTCTCAGTAGATTATAGTACATACTTTATTTTCTTTAACTAGATCAATTTTTTTGGTCCCAAAGAACGGCTCCGGGAATGTCAAAAACATTTCAGTCATAAAATTTCCCATACAAATATTATGACTAAAACTCCTTTTAAAAAGGAACTTCAGTCCAAAAAAAAAAGTATTTCGGTCAGAAAACAGTTTGACTGAAATACCCTTTGTGTTTTTGGACTGAACGACCTTCTTGAAAAGTATTTTAGTCACAAATTTTTGGACTGGAATACCTTTTGTTTGGTTGATTTTTTTTGTCTGAAATGCCTTCGTAGACCTATATATTGGCTTCGGCACTCCAGTCAAAAGTATTTCAGTCAAAAACAGAAAGGAGTTTCAGTCAAAAATTAAAAGGCAACTCAGTCAAAATAGTTTAAGACATTTATGCCTTGTTTTCAGAAGGAAGTTCAATCAAAAAACAAAAAAGGCATTCAAGTCAAAACATTTTTTACTGTAATTTCTTTTGGTTTTGTGACTGATCGTTCGATGTTGAAAAGCCGAATGTCGGAAGGCCGAATGTCAAAAGGACGAACGGCCGAAAAGCCGAACGTCGAAAGGCCGAACGCCGAAAGGCCGAATGTGTCGGAAGGCCGAATGTCGAAAAACCGATTGGGTCGAAAGGCCGAATTTCGAAAGGCCCAATAGGTCAAAAGGCTGAAAGTCGAAAGGCCGAATGTCGAAAGGCCGAATTTTCATGAAATTTTCCTTCACTTAATTGATTGAAATGAATATTTAAAACCATTGAATTTATTTCTTAATGTAAAATAATTTAAATAAATTGAAAACACGTGCTAATAAATCCTGTGCACGTAGCATATTAATGTAATCAAATTTTGTCGAAAAAAAAAATTTGTTTTCCTTTCTTTTATTATAATTAATTAATGGAAACACTACATTTGCCCGTAAAAATAATTCAAAAATTTTAAAATCCAGAATAGTTGAAAAGAAAAAATCCAGAAAAAAAAAAATCCGAAAAAAAATTTAGAAATTACCGGAAAAGCAATCCAGAAAAAATATTTGGTTTAAAATAAATGAAAAAAAATCAATTTTATTGCCATTTTTAGGGGATCGGGGTATTTGCCTGCAAGACAAAATCTTGTTTTTTGAATTCTTACCGTATAAATTTCTTACCGATATGAGCGATACGATTCTTTTGATCTGTGTCTGAAAGGTTGGCGAAGCAATTTCCATTATCATAAATATTAAGAACTATACGGAAAAACTCAAATTTGATAGACATTTTATAAATTTTTGTTGTAACTTGGGCCCGCACCTTGTAATTATGTTTGTGGATTTTTTTGTTCTGGATTTTTAATTTCTGTATTTTTTTTTTCTAGATAATGTAGCCAACCCTTAATTAATTTTTAATTATATGACAAAAAAATACGTAAGAAGATTTTAACATTTAAGGCAATTTACTATTAAACATGTTTATACAAAAATTTTGATAAACATATAAATTTTGAAAATTTTCATTCATAACAAGATGAAATATTAAAATTTCGACACAAACGGCCTTTTAACCTATTCGGCCTTTCGACACATTTGGCCTTTCAACACATTCGGCCTTTCGACATTCGGCCTTTCGGCGTTCGGCTTTTCGACATTCGGTCTTTCGGTATTCGGCCATTCAACCGTATTCCGATTGGATTCTTGTTCTCTGCAGCCTTGCCCGGTTACTAAGGTATCTGTAAAAATTATTCTAAGTAATGTTAGCAACCAACTGATTTTTTTTTTTTATATTTTAAATTTGAACTCTGAAACATATTGTTTTAGGACAGAAACATATTAGTAAGATATGTTTGCGCAAGCCATCAAGTTCCTTACTCGGCGCTCGTATGCTTGAAATTATGGAATGCAGTCCGGTTCCTCAGGCACCTCTGAAGGCGACATTTGTCGTTTTTGTCACCAGTCAATTATTTAGATACTGCCTGGAATTATCTTTTAATAATTTCGATATTATAAATGTCCGGTCCAGACCTCACTAAAAAAACAAAAACCACAAGAAAGAGCGGAAGACTGGTCTACTCAAACCCAGAAAACATAAAATCCTTTTCCTAGGAAAATTAAATAAGTTATCTTTTATTAATTTGACGGCTTATACCCGAATCAAATTTGCGAATATTTCATCCGCCACTTAAATCACCAGAAAAATAAATTATCATGCCCGATGTACAAAATTTGAGTAGGTAAAATATCGTCAGACTTTACCCCATATATCGTATGTTTAAACAAGCCAAAAAATACCTGAACTACATATGAGCTGAACATTTCGCGCGAATTCTTTAATAAATACTCAATTAAAACCTAATATATACACTGCTCGTCAAAAAATTCCGGACACTACATTTTTTTAGTAAATTTTTGTGTTTACGGTAACTTTTCGCATTAATCGAGTTATGGTTGTTCGAAATAATTTAATATGCGCCAAAAGCTACTAACGGAACAAGTTTTTGTTTAATAAAAGTGACCACAGGATCAAAACAAATGAAATAACAAAATTACCGAAAAGGGGATATTGATATATCTTCATTTTTATTTAAATAAAAATCAAAAATCAATCTAAGCGGTCCAATAAATGGGGCGTATGGAACCACAAAATCTTGCAGACAGTCCACGATATACCGTTCGGCAGTTATGGTGCCGTCGCGTAGAAACACAAGGTCCGTACAGGCATCTATAGAAATGCCTACCCACACCATTAGTGAGCGGCCATGAAATGGGACTCTTGGGGATATGGTACATTGCGCATATCGCTCTCCAGATCTCCGCCTTACTCTCTTACGTCCATCCGGTGATCGCAGACTGAACCTTGATTCATCAGTGAACAACACGGACTTCCATTCGTCCGTAGTCTAACTAACATGGTTACGGGCAAAAGTCAAACGGTTTTTTCGATGGGCTGGGAGAAGCTCTGGCCCCGTAGCAGCCGTCATAGACTGCAACCCATTTTCGTTTAATCTTCGCGATGCTGTACTGATTGAAATATTGATACCACGTACCTGTGCTAATCGACCAGCGACGATTCTAGCTGTTTGGAAACGATCTCGAAGTACCATTGATACCATAAATCGATCATCCCGCGCGTTTGTTGCTCGTGGGCAGCAATATAACGCACGATACGGCCATCCTCACTCAAAGCGATTACTTTTGCGACATTTTCTGGTCTCATAATTAGGAATAATAATTACTAAGCACTGTTTACGTAAACTGTAATAATAATTGTAACAATAAATGCTATTTTTAACGTTTGGAAACAATTGATTGATGCTCACTCATTTATTTAGAAACGTAACAATCCAAATTTTAAATATTTTTCATTTATTATTCGTTGTTGCTATGATTGGATTTAAAATAAAAAAATACGGATTCTGTTACACATATTTTTCGGTTATGTACTGTTTACATAATATGACATTGCTTTTAAACAATGCGCAATTGCTCTAGAAATTGAAGATTTATGAAGAAATGTAAGTGTCCGGAATTTTTTGACGAGCAGTGTAGTTGAATTTTCCAAAAATGTTTAGCATTCTGAATCCTTCATTTTTCACTTAAACCAACTCTGTATACTCATTTCATAATCATTTTAAATTGAGATTTGTCTATCGTACGTTTCCTCTCTTTGTTCTTCCATTGGCATATTTTCTGTCCTATTATCAGTCGATTAGAATCAAATGGAGTTAATGGATCTAGAAAACATTCAGAACAATTTTTAAGTACGAGTACATAATTAGAAACAACGGTTTGGTTAGCTTTTCGTTCTTTTTTAATTTTTTTTCCTGCATACAAAATAGAATAATGTGTTGCAATTGAAAATACTAATTACTTCAACATTTGAAACAGAAAAACTTTGTTTTTAAATTGAATGATTATCAATATGATAAAAATGTACAAAAATCAAAAAAGTCAGTTTCATGTTTATTTTGGAAGTGATATACATATTTATGTATACTTAAATCTGTGTTTTTTTATAGATCTGCACAGATTATGGCGAAATTAGTTTAATTAAATTCTTTATATTTATTTCTCAGCTTAGGTGTACAATTTAAAAATTATCCGGGGGCAAATCCGACTAGAATCTGACGAACACCTGGTGGATTTTATTTTTCTAGAATCTGACGAACACCCTGTGCAATTTTTTTTTTTTTTGTTATAGACAGAAGAATTCAAGATCACCAAGATTACCGTCTTTTAAAAATTTAGTTAACTCATTCAATAAAAATATTCTCTAACCGAATATTATGCTGCAGCTGCAGATCAGGTGGTTCACCAGTTACCTTTTCAGACTACTTTTTTAAGGATTTTTGAAAAGATTTAAATTTACAAATGTACAAAAATTCAATCTTAGCTTTACGATTTTTAAAGTTATTAGAATTCTTGCAATATTCTTCTCACTGAAAGCGTCAGGAATTATTTGTGTCTTTTTCATAAATGATAATAATTGAACAATTGTTATCTATTGCTAATATGCTATGTATCCTATAACTTAACATCTTAAATATCTCAAAGTTAAATAAATTTAACTTAATACATCCGAATCAATATAGTTTCACATCGAAGTTTAACCCTTGTGTCAACACGAGAATAAAACGACTTCTTGCCAACACGATAAACACTTGGTGTGTTTGAATTTAATCAAGAGTTTTGCATCAATAAATGGTAAACACTAAATATAGAAACGATATCATAATGAAAAATGTCATTTACCTTTCTTATAAAAAAAATGGAGGTGTGGCCAACACACGACTTTCTTTTACGAACAGCGAATTTTAAGAAACTATTATAATGCAAATTTCTTGCAAAATTTATTAAGATTGTTTTATTTTTTCATGTTTTCTGTAAATTGTCTATTTTTGAAATGTTTATAAAATAAATTTTCTGTTTCACGGAATATGGGAGCTGGGACCCCAAATATTTTGTAAGAGATTAATGAAGAATTGAAGATATATCTGTTTTGAGGTCCCCTGAGTCCGAAAAAGTGGGTTTCGAAATTATGTCTGTCTGTCCGTTTGTCCGTCCGTCTATCAGTCTGTGTCTTCTCTATAGCCCAGATGGCTTAACCAATCGATCAAAAACTTTAGATTTAAGCTTTACTTATGTAAAAGAAAGTAATAAAAAATAATAAATTTGTAAGAAGTTTGCGTAATTGGTTTCTCAAAATTCCCTGTTCGTAGAAGAAATGTGTTGGCCACACATCAATTTTATTTTTTTTATAAAATTTTTTAATTTTTTTTTAATTTTTTTTTTTTTAATTTTTAAATTTTTTTTTTTAATTTTTAATTTTTTATTTTTTATTTTTTTTTTACTTTTATTTTTTGGTAACATTTTGTTTTAGTAGTTTTTTGTAAACCTTATTCTTTTTGAGATATTTGCAAAACAAATTTTCTGGCCCAAGGGAGTGGCCACTTCCGGTTGCCCGATTTGGACTAAAATTCACTGGGGCCTTCCAATTTATCAAAAGAGCTTAAATCTGAAGTTTCAGCTGGATTGGTTAAGCCCTCTGGGCTGTAGAGAGGACACAGACTGACAGACGGACAGACAGACAGACTGACAGACAGACATCATTTCGAAACTCACTTTTTCGGACTCAGGGGACCTCAAAACAGATAAATCTTCAATAATCTCAAGGTCGAAAATTTTCATGATTACTATACTTTATTTTACTTCGTAAAAGAAAGTAAAACTTCATTCCGTTAAAAAAAATCAAAAACACACCCGGGTATGTCGTGTTGACACAAGTGTTAATATACTAGCAGCAGGTACTCATCTAATCAGCTCAATTCAACAATCACTTGATCAACAATTAAACGTAATTTGTATATTTATCGATCTTTATAAAGCATTTGATTATGTAGACCACAGAATTTTAATAAGAAAGTTAAAGAAAATCAATATGTATGATCCTGAACTTTCTCTGTTTAAAACTTACCTTAACCGTGTTCAATACACCACGGCCGCCAATACTAATAGCTTACAATTAAAAAAGGTCGTTCCACAAGGGTGAATTTTGGGCCCTCTTTTATTCATATTGTTTATAAATGATGTACTACATCTAAAATGAAATGTTGCTTTATGCTGATGATTCAGCCATCATTTATGGTAGTAAGGATAGGATTAATGAAATAGTTCAAGAAATGAGGTTAATATAAACGATTGGTTGGGTTGGATAACAATTTAATGAAATTAAACGTTGATAAAACTAAGTATATTGTTTTTGACCGAATGAATATAATCTTGCCAAGTTAACATCAAATTCTTGAACCAGCGTATTATTCAAGTCCAAGACATTGAGTAGTTAGGACTAATCAAATTAATGCGGTCAAAAAAAGGAAATATTTCCAATAGTATTTGCTATTAAACGATTAAGGGCATTTATATCTCAGTCAACTGCTTGGAAATTGTATTCTTCATTTATTTTGCTTCATTTATTATATTTAAACCCAATTTCCCAATTTGGGGTTCTGCAGGAGTCACTTAAATTTATTATGAAGCTTCCTCCATGTCACCCTATAATTGAGCTCTACACATGAAATCATCTACCGTTTTCAGTCTTAAATGAGTATGAGTTAATTTTACTAATTTTCAAAATTAAACATTTGCTTATCAAAACTATTCATAAGCTTGTTTTAGTTAGAAATGTTCATAATTGCCAAACCCGGGATAATTTAAATATTTATGTCAGTAGTTACAGAACTAATTTAGGGTTTAATAATATTCTTTGCCGCGGGTGTTTTTTGTTTAATAACTTACCTGAATCGGTTTTCTTATTGGTATTGCGTTCTATTTGATGAATTTCATAATCTTATGTGGTTTCCATAAATAATGAATTTCTCCTGATCGCCCAAGAGCATCATGCACAATCACTCACTCGCATACTATTCACAAATCACTCACACAGTTGAAATTTAATTTAATTTGTAGGGGAAACAAAAACACAACCGTTTGACTCGAAAGTCATGGCCAACCCCCGGCGATAGAATTTTTTGCTAACTTCACAAAAAAATATTAAAAACTTTCGTGACAGCAGGATTTTTAGGGCTGAGAGAAAAAGTGTCACGATAGTACTATTTAGTGAAAATCCGAAGTGAAATAATCTGATTTTGTTATCCCCTGGCAAAGTGTAGTACTGTTAGAGCAAGCAAAATACCATCAAGTCAATGAAACATAACCTCAAAGGAAGACAAAATTAATTACCGAAGTAAAATAAATCGAAGTTTGTTTGTCTCTTGCTGAACGTATTTTTTTTTTATATACCGAAGAAACATTCTCCGTAAAATAATTAGACATCATAGAATCTTCTATTTGTATGGGGTTGGCCCCCATTGTGGATAACAAAGTTTATCGAATGGTTAAAAAAAACAAAAAAAAAATGAGTAGCCACCTTCATTATCGACGAACTTTTTTTTATATCCATAAAAATCTCTTTACTACTAATGTTGAGGTTTTACAATGGCCAGCCTTCTCTACAGACTAAGACCCAATAAAAATTTTCAGACTTAAAAATGGGAGTGGTTGAGGCTTGCGAGCTAATTGGTGGAGATGTTTGACTAATCTTAGTTGAAAGGATACCGAACAGGATATTTGAGATTATTCAAAACAATAAAGACCTACTTAATAGGAAGAGAGATTTTATGAAAAAGTTGTTGCGTCTATAACCTTTATTTAACTGAAAAATCGAATCATTAAAAATATAAAAACCTGTTCGTAAATATTTAGCAGCATTACAAAGATGTTGGTTTTGTACATACAGTAAAATACTGTTAAAATACAAACCAGTAAAGTACTCATTTTCTCCAAAATCACGGTAGCTGTTTTCCTGTGTAATGAATGGAGTCAAAGCCACCTATTTGAAATTGTCTAATAGGGGTTTTTTTTAAATCAGAGGATCGAACCGATATTTTATTTGCGTGGGCTGATTAATTCCGCTTTAAAATAATTTTTAAACTTAACTATTTAACAACTTTAAAAATGTGCCTTCTGCATTTACCGAATTTAGTATATTTACACTGAGACTTCAGTCCACAGTATTTGGGAAAGAAAATTCAAAAATAAATTTAAAAGTTCAGAAAGTTTTGCCTGTGGCTTTCGAGGATATAGACCGCAGTTACAAAACCTGCAATAACTCTAACTAGTACCTACCCAACCCAGTCTTTCGAAAATCAATTTCACTCCATTTGATTCAAAATTCAATCGGATCGAATTGCACATAATTTACCACCGCTCATTCGGAAAATTGCAATTTGTTAAAGTTAAATTGGGGAAATTATTTATTTTAGAAATTTTATTTTAACTCCATCATCTCGATATTCTTTCGATCGAATAAAATAACATAACATTTATTAGATTTCCTCTTACCAATGTATATCTATATGGATGCAATATATAAAATTACGTAATTTAAAAATTCCCTGTATCGAATATAATATAGATGTAGCAGTAAGGCAAGGAAGCAAGCAAGCAAGCAAAAAAAAAAAATTATTATTCGAACCGAAGAAACTATATGGTAGAACGTAGAGTATGAAGAATTTTCCCCCCAATCTCATAAAAATATTCGCTAGCTTTAGTTCTGTAGCTTTACAACACACGCTATACCTCCTAGTCAATTTTGTATAAACATGTATAGAAGAAGAAAATTATAATAATATTAAATATTTTCTTCCATCATACATATGTATGTATATGTATAAAAGGGGGTGAATTTTCTAATATTTATTTATATTTAAACACGCCGAGCGCAAAATTCTGTGTAAAGAAAATCGAAAATACGAAACAACTGAATATACATCAAACTTTCATTTTTTTTTTTTATGTTTTGGGGTTGCCGTGTTTTTCCGTTCTATTCCTGATTTTCCCCCTATTAATTTTTCTTGAAAATCGTATCGTTTATTTTCATATTCTTGGTTGTGTGTGTGTGTATGTACGACGATATACGAAATAGCGTAGGATCGATTTCATAAGTTAAAGCAGCTTTGTATTGTAATGATTTTCCTTTTTCTGTTTTTCTTCATTTTCTTGTGTTGTAAACTCGGTATTGTATATCCTCTTCCATTGGTATGTTGTGTGTTGTTGTCGGAAAAAAAAAAAAAACCAAACAACATTTTCAGACACACAATAAAAAATATTAGTATCCCATGGATATGCGCACTAGGAGCTTTTGTGAAGAGAATTTCGATTTATACATCTTACCACTTTAGAACACAGAGATTTTTTTGGTTTTTAGTACTTTATGGTGGTGAGTGACGAATTCCGTCTATGTAAGTTTGGTATGTTGCTTTTTTGTAATGCTAATAATTTTTTTAATGTCCTTAATGTTTCCTCTGTACACACATACATACATATACATGAATAAATTTTATAACGTTCGTAATTAATTTTTGTGTACATTTTATTATGTTATGTATGTTGGTTGGTTGATATTATGTGTACCGAATGAAATTTGTGATTTGTACATGAGGAATAAAAACTAAACGGCAATATATAATCATTATTTTTCTGTACTTGTTCTATTGCACATATTGTACAGTTTTTAAATAATCGTATTCATTCAAACTTTTTGTTCATTTTACGGCAAACATTCACCTTTTCATAATCCCATTTATTATGTATGGATGTAATCTTAAGCCGAATTGGCAAACTGCTTGCCAAACCACATGTTTTTTTGCCAAATTTTTCAACAGCTATGGTAGTAATTGCTCCGTCCAGTTCTTTACCTTTCTTTTTGATGTAATATTGGGAACCTGAAAGTGTCGAGAAATCCATTTTGACGTAGGTCTCGTCGTTCATTACGAAACAAGAATCTTTTCTTTCGTTCAACCATTTGTTGTGTTTCTTTGCTCGATCGATCCCTCTATTAAATAGTTCAACACTTCTTTTGGGGATTTTTGACTTCTTGTATGTCCGTAGATTATTTCTGGTTTTAGCTCGTTCCACAATCGATTTGGTTGTTTTGGTTTTTCACGCCAAATCTCACACAGACATCGAGGGATGTTTCGAAATGACTCTTACAATTTTCTGATCCAACATTTTATTTGGAGCACCTGATTTTTCTCCGGATCCGGGCTTGCGTGATACAGAAAGATTGATTTGACATTTTTTTTTACATTTGTTACCGTATTATTGGAAACACCGGCCAATTTACCAATTTTTTTATTGGTATACTCGGGATGATCATTGAACAATCTAATTATTAAATGACATTTTTCTCCTTATGATGCGTCCATTTCGAAACAAATAAAACAAATGCCCAATTTGACGTTTATTCGTTTTTTTAAATTGTTTTTCTACAAAATAACGGTACCAGTTTTTTTATTTTGCGTAGTAACCTATGAATAATATAAATTTGGGAATCACAAATTTCATTCGGTACACATAATATATAGTACGCCATCCATATAGTATAGTATGTAAATATTAGGAGGGACACAAAATTATGTTATCTTCCAAAAATTGAGAACATCAAAAGACATTAACCCATTTACTTTGGTGTTGTTGTTGTTGTTGCGCTTATTTTTTTGTAATATATGAACTTTATAGTATATACAATATAGTAACAATTTACTAATTTTTGTATAAGTAAAATATGTAGAGTGAAGTGAAAATTTAAGAATTTTTGATTAAATTTTTGACTGGGATGGGATAGGGACATGGGAGTAAATATAAAACTTGGCAACGTAAATTTACAGTTGTGATGTTTCTTCTAAGAATTTAGAAACTAGTTCAGTAATATCACAGATGTTTTAAATACTTTTATAATAAATTTAAATCGCAGTTTTCAATCGCTCGCATATTTCACAAAAGTTCACAAATTTCTATTTTATTGTTGTAACTTAACAAATTCTAATTCCTTGAATTTGAAAGTCATTTGTAACAAAAAGAATGAAGTATGACCAAACTCAGACGACATTGGAATCACTTGATAATGGATCCAGCGTAGATTGGGATATATTCGAGAATGAATTTGAAAGTCGAAACAAAATTGAGACCATCGGCGGGAGTCTTCTTAAAATTGCCCAAAATACCACTTCATAAATTTGATGGAATTGAATTGCGATGGTTGGATTTTCGCGGAATCTTCACTGACTTAATCCAAAACGTTAGTACGTGATGGAAAAGCGAACAAGTTAATTGAATCACTTTCACTTTCGAATGCGAATTACCCGGGTCATGGAAAACATTAACTGATCATTATAATAATGAAATAATAATTTACAATACCCATATATAAGTGCCTCTATGAAATAAAGAAACCGATCGAAAACTCATCGATTTCGAAACGCTATCAAGCGCTTAAATCTCTAGCAATATCCGTCCAACATTGGGATCTTTTTCTTATTCATCATTTGAATGATCGGTTCGATGAACTTTCTCGAATTGAAGTAGTAAAAATAAAATTAGCATATAATTTAGCATTTCAAGGCGGTCTCAACGTTTTCTTAATTCGTATTGGATGTTGCTTCATTAGATTGGTTCAAAATTTCGATTTGTGTCCTGCTTGGGCAGGACTTTCGAAAGACTTTGAGGCTAATGACTTCCAAACTGCTAACTGATAGGTGAAAAGCCTATCTGAATATTCATAATTAATGAAAATATTCAGTTCAGTACACCGAATTAAAAAGTAGCTCAATTTTAAACTGACGATAAACCTAGTTTGTACATTAAACAGCTTCAAATTATTGAAACTCAAGTAGATTCTTCTAAAATTTCCAAATTGGTCGTAAAAGTAGCTCAATTTTGAATTGCTCAAATTCCAATTTAAAATAATGCTAATGCTAATAAGGCTAATGACTTCCAAACTGCTAACTGATAGGTGAAAAGCCTATCTGAATATTCATAATTAATGAAAATATTCAGTTCAGTACACAAAATTAAAAAGTAGCTCAATTTTAAACCGACGACAAACCTAGTTTGTACATTAAGCAGCTTCAAATTATATAAATTTATTGAAATTCAGGTAAATTCTTATAAAATTTCCAAATTGGTCGTAAAAGTAGCTCAATTTTAAATTGCTCAAATCCGAATTTAACATAGCTAACTAAAAATAATTAAATTTTATTAAATACAATTTAAGATGATTGGGTCCACATGTAGCTCAATTCTTGAAATATGTTGCGTGCGTGAATTGTGCTGAAATGAATACACCCAAAAAATTCCTAGGACCACGCGCAAGAAATAATCAATATTATTTTAGAAGTTGTGGTAGTTTCCGAGTTTTGGATATACCCAATTCATTCTCGGGCATGAAAGACATCTGTACAGTTGCAAATTAAACGAACCAACCATGCAGATATTTCAAGGTCCTGGTAGAATTTCAAGAAATTCGGAGAAATTTAACAATTTGCAGAATTTGAAAAGAAAAAAATTTGAAGTACATAATATATTTGGAGAATTGAAAGAGTTTGGAGAATTTCATTAATGTTAAGCAATTGAGGTGCGAAATTGAAATTTGCCGAGATTGAAGAAATAGTAGGATATGTAAAATTTTAAGGATTTAATGAATTTTGAGACACGTAAAAATTTAAAGGAATTGAACAGAATTGAACTAAGTATTCAAGAAAGAGGCCAGAAGAAGTTTAAAGAATTGTGTTCTAGAAAATTGTAAAACATTGAAAATTTACAGAATTTAAAAATTCCGTTGATTTTGAAAATTTAAAAATTTGTAAGATTTAAAAAATTCAATTGAAGACTTTGATATGAATTTGAATCAGTTGAAAATTTTGATGAATTTGATTGGAGATATTGAAGGATTTGCAGAGTTCAAAAATTTTATGAATATAGGATTTTGAAATTTAAAGAATTTTGATTATATGAATTTGCCCAAGAATTTTGAAACTTTAGTCGTTTAGGCCAACCTCTACAAAACTTCTAACATTTCATGAAATTAAGAAGTTGTGGCAATATTTTTTTAATCCTAGTTAATTTACGTGTTAATACCAAATTTAAAAGGTTTTACCAAATTTCGAAGTTCTTGAATGATTCTGTTAACTTATAGAAGAGTAATGCAAAATGAAATTTGTATCACCTGATTACGACGGTGATGGCGATGAATGCATAAATATTGATCTCCTGTTGAAGTGCGGAATTTATGAACCGAACTCAAATAACGGGGAACAGCAGGTGATCTACGTAAACCTGTTGGCTATTGCTATATTTACGGCTTAGAGTTTGAAATTAAAGGAATTGTTGAATTTGAAGGATTTGCGGAATTAAAGAAATTTAAGGAATTTGAAAAAGTTTAAAAATTTAAAGAATTTTAAGATTTGAATGATTTTGAGCGATTGGGGAAATCTAAAACTAGCCGGATGATGATTTAAAAAATTCGGATAATTTAAACATTTTGGATTTTTTTTTAAATTAAAGAAGTTCGAGAAATTCATGAGCTTTATTTTTATAGTTTACTGAAGATTCTGTAAAATTTTTAAAACTTGGAGAATTTTAAGAACTTACGATTTCAAGAATTTGTGAATTTGAAATGAATAAAAAATTTGATAAAATGAAAAATTGGAAAAAAAATTTGAAATTGGAAGGAATTAGGAATTTGAAAAATTCTGAGAATTTGATGAAATTTACATATTATCAGGATTCGAAAAAGTTAAAGACTTCGATATGTTTGGTACATATTTGATGAAGTAAAGAATCTGAAGAAATTCTATGATTTGTCGAATATTGATCATTTTAATTAGAGCACAAATTGAAGAGTTTGGAAGATTAGAATTTATTGAGTCTAAATAAGTCCTTGAATCTTAATTGACGTTTCGTGGAAGAGTTTTGGATTTTTTATTCTAAAAATTAAAGAATTTAAAATATTTCGAAGTTTAGTTGTTGAAATAAAACTTTGACAATTCACGTATTAAGATAATTAGAAGAATTCGTATAATTTATTTAGCTATAAAATTCTTTCGTTTAATGAGTTCGTCGAAATTCTACAATTACTGTGTATAATTCTCGACGCAACTCGTGCTTCTCAAAATGATCGATCAAATAAGCCAACCAGAGCAATGATATAGCTTAACATCGTAATTGATTTTTGTGATAGATATAAAGATCATATAATTTCACCTCAGGATCGATATTTTTTCGTAAGAAAGCACAACTTGTGCTCAAACTCTATGACTGAGAGCCATTAAACATTATGTAAGTTGTCAAGAAGTTGCATGCTCACTATGTTTCCTGAAGAATCATATTTTATTGCACTTCGGAAGAACTCTGTTTCAGCAAAAATTTGTCGAACAACTATTCAGTACAAAAATGTTCTACCAATTCTATGCCACAATCATCGGTTAATAATATTATATTGCCGCATCTGGATTGTCGCAAATTGACTTAGATCAAAATCATAACTTTTCATCGCAAAAACCTGAGAAAGTATGGTTAAGAAATCTCGAATTATGTTGACCACAGCGGCAGTATGGATTCGAAATTTCGTAGATGAACACGTAAAATGTCGTGCCCTGTTGGACAGTGGGGCCCAATCCAACTGCATTAAAAACAAAACGGTTGTAACGTTTAAACCTTAAAACAAATATGACCAAAGTTGATGTATTCGGAATCAATGAAACGCTTTCAACACTGACAAAAAAGGTTAACATTTTCGTCGAGCCTCGAGTATCTCATTAAACAAAATATTATTGGTATGATTCCGTCAAATCCAGTAAACATTAATTCTAATTTAATCCCACAAAAGATCAAACTAGCTGATCCATGGTTCTTTGAATCTGACATCATTAATCTGACTTTAGGAGCAGAAGTTTTCGCAATAGTTATCTTGAATGAAGAGATAAATGTTTTAAGAGAATCTCCATTAAATCAAAAACCGCTTCGGTTATATTGTTATAGGTTAAATACTCTGTCTGTCACTTCATTATGTTCGCTTGAAATTTTAAATTCACAATTGCAAAAATTTTAGGAACTTGAGAAAATCGATAATCCTTAAAAATTGGCAATCGTAGAAAAACAATGCGAAGGTCATTATTCTAAATATGTTGTTCGATTCGCACAAAGTCAGGAAGGTATAGTGTAGTTCTTCCAATAAAATCGAACATTGTTCAATTAGGAGACTCGTCAATAAGTGCGCTGCAACAATATTTAAATTTAGACAAGCGTTCATCATATGGTCGAGGTAAATAACCCTGATCAATCGGATGTCAAGTTTGGGAAAACGTATTAACTTCCCCCATCATGCGGTCGTGCGCGGAAGCAGTAGCACGACCAATTTAAGGGTGGTTTAGCAAGATATGTGTTCGATTACACAAATTGTCTACGGTAGCTTACGGAGCAGCAAGTGCCCCGTTTCTTACAATTCGTACAGAACTTCCCCAGGAGCTGCGCAATTTTTGAAATAGATTCAAAGGTGAACTAAATTCTATTGGAAACATTTTTATTCCAAGATGTGACATTGCTCTCGCGCCATAAATCGTAGAGTTGTACGGCTTCACGGTAAACGTACTTTGTGCCAAAACTAAAGCTGCTCCTCTGAATGATAGATCAACTCCAAAATTGAAATTGTGCACTTCGTTATATGTTGTTCCAATTAGCATCCAAAGTACTGGACCTATTTTCGGACCAATTTTGAGATCACATTATATCGTGATAGATCTGTGCCATCAAGATTCGAAAAATTCGTCGCCAATTGAATCTCAAAAATTCAGGATTTAATTTTACCTGAATGTGGGTGTTATTTTCCAACTTTCAATAATCCATCAGATGCCGACGGAGGAGAAAATTTCGAAGATATCTGAAAATCATCGTGGACTTTCAATCCAGCGGTTTTGGATGTAAATATTGTGAATGGAAGCGTCTTATAAAAAATTCCAGCTATCTAACTAAGCTCCGAGTTTTTATGTGTGTCTGTGCTCATCCTCGAACTTTGTGTCAAATTATGCCAGGCCATTTCACAACGTCAGTTGAATTTGGATCGATTTTAAAAATTATCGTCATTGTTGCGGTGACAACGTTTTCAATTCATGAAATTCCACCATATTTTGTTGTTATTCAATTTAGTAAAATACTGATAGAGTTTAACAAAATTCTGGCATTATATCAATTTTTTTAAATATTTGAAGTCATTTGAGATGGTGTTCACTTTACCAAAAATGCTCTTTGGTGTCACTTTGCGACAAGGTTACCATTATTTCAATATTTTGGTCTCGTTAATTATTTATAAATAATGTATTTTTAAGAAACGAGTGGATCAATCAACATAAATCAGTTATCACATAATTTTTTTCAGTTTGTACAAAATGTATCGAGAGTTTAGAAAATCGTCTAATTTTAGCTTATTTGAGTAATGAAAGATTTTTGTTTTCAGACGAATGACTTTAAATTGACATTTTAATGTATAAGAGATTTTTAAGACTTAGATTTCTTTTTCGAGAAAGTGTATTCAATATCTGAATACTAAGTACCTTAGATTTGGGTGTTCAATTTTAAACCACTATGAGTTGGTATGAGTCAATGAGAAGCTTGTGCACGTAAACCATTTGCGATGTAACTAGGTAATTTGATAATATTAGAACTTGATCTAGATATCGATGCATAGCAGACTACCACCGCATAGCTTTATAACCTATAAAATTGTTGTAAAAGCCTTTCAAAACTAATTTAAGTATTTTATTGCCATCGTAAAAATTTCTAAATAAAATGTGCAACGGAAATATCTTCCTGAACTTTTATTCTCCACAAAGAAAGGAAAAATGCATAAAAATCTTTCTCCATTATCTTGCAAAAAATATCAATATACATTAAGGTAAGTAGGTTTATACGTATAATACAATACATGTTCCAGTTTTGCACCACATTTTAAACCACATACAACTTTTATTATTATTGTTATTTGAAATAGTAAACTTACCATTAAAATCCTTTAATGTATCCTTCCATTCCATGCATTCTAAAACGTCATGGAATAAAATCCTGAAAATATAAAACATAAAATTAAAAAATGTACATCATAATCTTCGCCAAAATATAGCAAAATTGTATAATGGAGCTTCATATATACACGGGAACAGAAGCTTATCAAAACAACAATACTCTTACTAACCCAAAATATTTTCCTTTTGTATACATGTATGTACAAACACACACAATATGCAAACATGTAATTTACATACAAACATACATGTGAATATTTTAAATTCCCAACAGGAAAAATGAAAAAAAATTAAATTCATATACGAAATAATAAAAAAATTAGAATTTGCATGACGCAAATAAAACTAATTAGAGTTTTAAACTTTTTGTATTGTAATTCTTGAGAACAAATTTTTTGAATTTTCAAAATTTGTTCAAAAAAAAAAATACACAACAAAAGTGGGCACCATGGCATTAGTAAATAAAAAAGTTTTGTATTTCCATTGTAAAACTTTAACATATAGTCCAACATACTCGTACAAGACATTCCTCACGTACAAATACTTAAAAAATGGGTGTGTTTGGGATAACTAAAGAGTAACAAAAAAAAAAAAAATATTTCCTCAAATTGAAAAATTCCTGCATGAAAAATCCTCTGGGTCCATTTTTTTCATGTTTATTGGTGGCTAGAATTAATTCAATAATAATTAAGAACCAAAAAAAAACGGCTTTTTTAAATTTTTTGATATTTTTGTGAGGGCTCGCAAATTATGTATTTTGCAAACGGAAATATTAATCTGCGGAATTTCAACATTTACCTAACTTGGTAAAGTGGGGCAATTTGTACCCTGCCGAGCGAGTTCATTTGCCTTTTCATTCCCCGCAACACTGTAGTCCCCTGGCTCTCATGTGAATGTTGAACTGATCTGCCATCTCATTAAGAGATGAGAGATAGCTCTGGGCTTTTAGTAACGAAGAATGTTTTTTATCAACAATCAAATGTCAAATTATTACCAAGCTCAGTTTACAATTTATTTCCGCTAGGTGGAATTCTTGGTGCTCCAATCGTCAATTGCACAAAACATATTGAAATAAAAAGGATGTTCTGAATATTATCGATAAAATCGCGGCTTCCGGCTTCGTTTTAGAGTTCTATACTCTCAAAACCCTGGAAAATGGCTTTCATTTGCAACGTAAACGGCGAGGCAAAAGTTATTCTGATTTTTTTCTTTTTACTGCCCAATACTTTTAAAAAAGTAAAAAATTATGATATTTTAGGTATATACTGTTGTTAGCCGAATGTAGCCATTCGAAAATAGAAAGTCGATAATGCTGAACCATGTTAATGCCAGCCGAAAGCAAAAAGTCGGTAATGCAGAATTAACTAATTATATAAATTAACTCGTAATCAGTCGATAGTGTTTAGCCGAAAATTACTATGGATGCATGGATAGCATTGAAAACTTTTGTCAATATTGATATAAAATCAGCCTCCTAGAGTGTTATGCCAATAGCTATCGCAAGAAAAAAATTCAGTAAACATTTCCCCTAGAAAATCTGGAAAAATTCGATTTTCCAAAAATCATTGGAAACTGAATTCCCCAACAAACAACACTTCCGTTACCGGTAAGGTAACGGAATTTAAAACCCGGTTACCGTTTCCGGTTTTAGGACCAAATTTTGTCTAGATTTGCTATGAAAATTTAAAAAAAAAATAAAAATAAAAAACACAAAACACTGAAAAAGTGATATGGTTGCGATCCATTACCGGTAATATCAATTACAAAATTTGATCCTAAAACTGGTATTATCGGTAACGGTAATGCCGATATTGCAATCCCTAAAAAACAATTTTTGTTATTTACTTTAGATCAAGGGGCTTTTAAGTATGTTACATATTTTACTAGTTGTAACTATCAAAATAAGCCTTTTTACAGAATGAAGATGAAATCCCAACACTCAAGCAACTAACCCATTCATTCTCACCATTATACGCTATAAAAATTGTGTTAAATTAACCTGTGCAACATTCGCCGGGAAGTAAAGTAATTACGAAAATTCGTATCGGATAGAAACTCGAAATATTTGAGAAATACCATAAAGTCCTGATTGAAAATCAACCATAGTAATTCAACTTGATTTCCTTCCCGGAATCGAAATATTAAGTTGTCAATCCAAAGATCGCCATACATAAAATCGATTATCATCACGGATGAGCACTGAAGATCTTTTTTTCAGCTCGTTTATAATTTACCAAAAAATCGTTGACAAGCTGACCATAATTTTTAAGCTGAGGCATACGATTTGATTTCATTATAATAAAACGTGGAGTGAAATTGCAACAGAAGAACTGGATGGCGAATTTTGTTTTTTAGTACTTTTTGCGAAAATAGGAGAAAAAGTTAATTCCGTCAGTTCTTCTGTTGCAAAATTGCCAAAAGCTTACTGACTACAGTTTTTGAGTGTGCGGCATTAAGCCCATTATGATCGACATAAAGTTAGTTAATTGTACTAACTTCGTCGTTTTCCATGTTAAAACTGTTCTAGATTGGTACTTGACTAATCTTATTGGAAAAAATCATGATAGTTCTAGAACTTTGGTTTGGGAATATAAAAAATGGGGGTGTGACCATCACACGATTTTTTTTTACGAACAGGGAATTTTGAGAACCTTATTATGCAAATTTCTTACAAATTTATTTTTTTTTTATTATTTTTGGAAATAATTTTTCTGTGAGCCCTATACTTTTTTAGATATGGGTAAAATACATTTTCTGGCCCAAGGAAGTGGCCACTTCCGGTTGGCCGATTTGGTCTAAAATCCACTAGGATCTCCCATTTCAACAAAAAATCTTAAATTTGAAGTTTCAGTTCGATTGGATAAACCATTTGGGCTGTAGAAAGACAGACAGACACCACTTCGAAACTGAACTTTTCGGACCCAAGGGACCTTCAAACAACTCCAAACTTTATTTTAGTAACGTAAAAGAAAGTAAAACGAGAATTAGATCGAATTGGATAATTCACGATAAAAGCTTAAGAAATAATTTGTTTGTTCACGAATTTGAGTTTTTTTTTTGGAATTCAAGAATTTAGACCTTTTAGATTTAAAACGAATCATAAATTTTAGGAATTTGTACAAAGCTACTCAGATACTCAGATAATTCAAAATTTCAATTATTTTATAATTGCATGAAATTTAGAATTTTAAAAGTTATTACAGGTTTTACAAATAAACTAATTTAGGAATTTCTCTTTAGAGCCTAAAAATTTCAATAATTAAAATTATTCTAACAAGTCAAAAGCACCTTTAAGAATTTACCAAATTTTAAGAATTTCAATGTTGTTGTTTGAGAATTATTTGATTGTTTTATAGTTTCAAATATTTCGGTATAGAATTATTTCTTAGAAATTCGATCCCAATTCAAAGGGACAAACAAAAACAAAATTTAAACAAATAATTTTTAAGTTTTAGAATATTTTGAAGGAGTTTAAGAAATTTAAGAGGTTTAAGACTTTGACTGTTAATCAATCATACAAATTTAATAGGGAATATAGCCGAAAGGCCACATGTCGAAAGGCCGAATGTTGAAAAACAGAGTGTTAAAAGGCCGAAAGGGTCGAAAGGCCGACAGTCGAAAGGCCGAATGTGTCGAAAGTCGAATCAAAATGGAGACAATTAAGTGAAGGAAAATTTTCTAAAGTATTGTTGAGTATAATATCTCGACAAACGGTATATCGAAATCAAAATCTCGAAACCGGAATCTCGAATTTCAAAATATTGAATTTCAAAATATCGAAATTTTAAAATCTCGAAATCAAAATCTCGAATGATCTCGAATCCTGGCGCCGCAAACTTTACAAAATCATAATAATTATTGGGGATTCGGGATCACAATTTATGATTCTTTTTACGTGAAAATTAAAAATATTTTTTACTGCTGTTGTCAAAAAAAGAAAATACAATGGGTGTAAGGGAAGAACTATTAGTACAAAACTAAATAATAAACAATATTATCAGAACCGCCATCATATCATAATCATAGGCCTAATTCCTAGGAAGCTGAAGTGTGCCGCGCTATTTCCATCTTAAAAGCCGTAGCTAAAAATTACAATACAACTCCGTCTGTAACCATTAGTGATTCAATAGTGTAAAATATCCGCAGAATTCAGGAGATATTTACCTTAAAAAAATGCGCAGAAAGCCAAAATTCATCGAGCAAGGCACGATCGCTTAACTGAACCAAAAAATTTAGAGGACATCAAAATATCAAATCATCTAAGGTACTATGAAGGTGAATTATTCATATTGAAAGAGAAAGAGATAAACAGCGAAAAGATAATTATTCTGGAAACAAACTTCAGCCTTCAAATATTGTCTGAGCCCGATTGTTGGATAATGGACGGAACATTTCAAGTAGCCCCAATAAATATGCCACAGCTATTCACAATACACAGAAAAATTGAAAACGAATGTATTCCCTTATCTTTTGTTTGATGAGCATTGAGCAGCATGGCAAAATGTTGTTATTCTCAATTCTTTTATGAGGTTTTCAAGCTGGAATGGGATTGGCATTCCGCGGGTGTTTGTTTCATTTAAGTCAAATAATTTGGAGGAAAATTCAAAAATAGCATCTTGCTTCCAAATATGGCACAACCGAAAGTTTTTTCTTGCGGAGCAGAATGCTAAAAAGTTTAGCATTTGCATGAAGTAACAAAATACGATAGTATTTAAAATTATTTTATGACAGTGGCTTCTTCGTTCAAAAGAATATACATACTTATATAAGAGGTAGGCGTCTATTGGAAGGGGCTTCGTAAACTTCCAGTAGGCGCAGGTGTACGTACTGCCTCCTCGTGGCAACCACCGGTAACTGTAACCATTAGGCTGAATGTGGCCTTTGGTGACAGGCTAAAGTACGACGCTAAAGGAGAAAACCTTGACAAAAAATCCCTAATCTAAGGTGGAACAGCATATGCCGATGGATGAATGGCTGATAGGTTAATCAGTCTATATATGCGGACTCTGGATACCAGGCACCCTCCAGTTTTATTTAGCCTTACTGTAGTAAACCTGGGTGACCTACAGGCGACTTTTTTATTCCCAGCAACTCGCAAGAGTTAAATCAAAACGGTAGACGAGGCACGGGAAGGAATACACGGGAGTGGGTCTGCCCTCTCAAAGTCCTTGAGTCCCAATGCTACCGCTTTTCTAGCAGAAGTAAATGTTATTACATCTAGGAGGGAGAGCAATGAGCCCAGATGGTATGTAACGCATGTAGAAGTACTTCCTACAGTAAACATTTAGGAGGGAGAGCAATGAGCCCAGATAATATGTATGGCGTGTAGAAGAACTTCCAACAGTAAACATCTAGGAGGGAGAGCAATGAGCCCAGATAGTATGCCCCAGCAACTCGCAAGAGTAAAATCAAAACGGTAGACGAGGCATGGATAGGAATATACGGGAGTGGGTCTGCCCTCTCGATGTCCTTGAGTCCCAATGGTACCGCTCTTCTAGCAGAAGTAAATGTTATTACATCTAGGAGGGAGAGCAATGGGCCCAGATAGTATGTATCACGTACCGGCCGGCAGTATTATCAGGTTCTTTAAGAGCCTGAATATTGGCTGGACGGATAATTAAAACATCTAGGAGGGAGAGCAATGATCCCAGATAGTATGTATCACGTACCGTTAGGCAGTATTATCAGGTTCATTAAGAGCTTGGATATTGACTGGACGGATAATTAAGTAGGGCTTAATGCACAAAAGATCTTTTAGGTCGCAGTGCGGGGTAGCTTGAGCCCCCACATGGCCCTCAAGTTATAATAATAATAATATATAAGAGGTAAAAGAAACCAAAATAAACCACAATATGATTCCAGATTTTGGTCTGTTGCTGAAGCAGTCACTGAGAATTTCTTTCATCCTCAAAATTCTTTTGAGGCATGGCATCATTTCAAAATTTGTTTAAATATAAAAAAATTACAAGAATTTTAAAGAAAAAAGCGAAAATTGAAAGAATTGATTTTTCACAAAGAATAGCCCACAATATTTGTATTTAACTTAACACTATCCTTAATTTTTTAAAGATCCTTAAAATTCATAAAAAAAATTTGCTATATTTATAAATTGAATTAAATTATATCTTTTTAAATTAAAACAAATAAAAAAAAAATTCTTCTTAAATTTAATTTTATTTTAATAAGGTTTTTCCTTTGCATTTCGAGAATACAACATTCGAGAAATTCTTCGCCAGTATACTGAAATACGATATTATAAAACTGAATAAAAAATTTTCGATATTCGATATTTGAATTTGGAGAGATTACTAAATCCCGGAGAGGGTACTATCCCTCTAAAGTAAATGATGATACTATTATGTAAAGGAGAATTCTGTTAAGTAAAGGAAAATTATATTAAATCAAGGAAAATTCCAATTGAGGAAGGAAAATTTTATTAAGTGAACACATTTCAGTACAATCAGTAAAGAAGTAGCCAAGTTCCATAAATCATTTTAGAATCCCATTAACAATTCCATCGCATAAATCGAATTTAAACATAGTCTATTAAGAAATAGCCAAGTCTTAAAATGTACTTTTTTGTATGCCGTAGTGTGACATATGCCGCATTATGCAGCAAATATGCCGTAGTGTACGATATTCCGCAATAAAACATGCTGGTGCACATGCCGTAGTATACCATATGCCGTACTGACACATGCCGTAGTATACCATATGCCGTATTGAAATATGCCGAAATGAAAAATGCCGTAAAATGCTATATGACGTACTGAAATATGTCATACTGAAACATGCTGTCATAGGCCTGTATTACATTATCACTATTCTACGACGTAAAAATGGATCAATATACTTCTACGATAGTGCAATTTGGATATGTTGCCACATTTCTGAGTTGTATTATTTTTACGATTGTAGTTAGCCTCATGAAGCTAACTATTGCAATATCTCTCTGACAGCCCAAAATGACAGAATACGAAAAATACGATTGGAGCATGAAAATATAGACTCACTTTTGTTCCATTCTTTGGTTACTATCGTGAAACAAAATGATTCATAGTGTAATATAGAAATATGATTTGTATCATTTCGTAGAATAGTGAAAATGTAATACAGGCCATATTCCGCAATGACATATGCCGTAACGACAGGGACCCGTTTCACAAATCAATCTGACCATCCAGCTGCCATGTAGTACAAAAAACTATTATCTTTTATTTTTAAATAAAATAAAATGTTTTATAAATTATAGTGCTCGAATTATAAAGTATTATAAGAATTTCACTACAATTGGTCCGTAATTAATATTAAAGAATATTTAAACACATAATTCAAAAATAGTTTTAAATCGGGGGGGGGGGGGGGGGGATGGGGGGAGGCGCATCGACAAGAGAGAAGAGATCCAACAACTTTAACAACGATGTCAATCAACATCAGTTAGTACAAATTTGGGTGACCGCTTGAGAACATGATGATGAAACGAAATCTCGCTCCTACCACCGCCCAACCGCCGATGGGAAAAATAGTGAAGACACAATTAATTAATTAAAATTAAGGCTTTTCAGATCTTGCAGTTACAAAAGAGGCCGCAGTATTAGAAAAAATTGTATTGTCTTGTGATTGTGTCAAAATAAAAAAAATATTAAGAAAGTTACTAGCTATCGACTACTTAGGTGTCTGGAACCTGGTCGACGCTTTAATACTAGCATACCTTTCCTTTTCTTCGATCTAGTTATTCGTAAAAAGAGCATACGGTGGACGTGGCGTATTTGGGAAACTTGCCTTAAGCTTGGTCGTACATACATTCGGCCTTCGACCCATTCGGCCTTTACAACATTCGGTCATTCGACATTTTCGGGCTTTCGATTCATTCGGCCATTAGACATTCGGTCTTTCGACATTCGGCCGTTCGACATTCTACTTATCGACATTCGGCTTTTGAACATCTTTAACTTGGAGAAAATAAATATTGGAGATGTTCTCTTGAAGCTAAGAGGGTCAACTATGACAAAAACACTAGAACCTTAATTTGATCGGCTAATGTTCAATATTTGAGGGATCATTATATTTGCCTGGAAAGTAAAAATTCAGAAAAATTAAATCCCGAAAAAAAAATCTAGAAATTCAGAAAAATATTTTGTTTAAAATAAATGAAAAAAATTCAATTTTATAGGTATTTTACCTATCAGTAGTAGCGATACGGGCGATTCAATTCCTTTGATCTGTGTCTGAAAGATTGACGAAGCAATTTCCATTATCGTAAATATTAAGAAGTAAAATTCGATAGACATTTATAAATTTTAATTTTAATTTGGTCCGCACTTTGATAAAATAAAATTGTTTGCGTTTCTGGATTTTAGTTTTCTGGATTTTTATTTTTCTGAATTTTTTTTGTTTCTGGATTTTTTTTCGGGATTTTCAGTTTCTGTATTATTTGCTTCTAGATAAGGTAGTCAACCCAATATTTGAACTTACTAAATCTTCTTTTGTGTTTTGTCCGGAATTAAAACTATCAACAAAGTGCAGAGCGGAATGTCGAAAGGCCGAATGTCGAACGGCCGAATGTCAAAAGGCCAAAAGGTTCGAAAGGCCGAATATCTAAAGGCTAAATTGGGTCGAATGGGCGAACGTGTGGAAAGGTTGATTCGGTCGGAAGGCGGAATGTTCATGGAATGTTCCTTCACTTAATTAATTGAAACCAGTGTTTAAAACAATTGAATTTATTTGTTTATGTAAAATGATTTGCTAATAAATCCTCTGTGCATATTACGGTTGGCACCTTGGGCGCTTTCAGGTCCCGCAACATGTTGGTTTTGAAAATTTACGGATGGAAAAAATGACAATCGATCCATCACATTGCCATGGAATTTTTGATAAATTGGAGGCATTCAGAAACTAACATGTTTATTTTAGGCAACATGTTGCCAACAGTTGGCGAATGTGAAAGCGCTTCTTATCTAGAAAAAATGATACACAAACCCCGAAATAAAAATTCCAAAAAAATTCAAGTGCGGCCCAAGTTAAAACTAAAATTTATAAAATGTCTATAAAATTTGGATTTTTTCAACAGGTCTTTATATTTGTGATAATGAAAATTGGTTCGTCAGCCTTTCATACCACAATTGTTTCAAGTTGTGTTGTGGTTGGCTTAATTCGTTAGGTTAGTATGGTATCGACGAATGTATTTGGAGCGATTTTAAAGAATTTTAACAAATTTGTGATGTTGCCTATGCCTATGTCACATTATTAACCTAGTGACTGACCACAGAAGAATAGCTCAACAATTTTACATTTTTAGAGCGACTGTGAATTATTCATTTTAAATTCGGTTGAACCTTAAATTTGGATGGTTCATTGTATTTATGTAAATGATTCAACGCTAAGATCTCTTGAAAGTCCGCGATAAGAGTACGTAAGTTATTCAGAATAGCTAATACATATTTTGAAAATGTTTGCCATTTCTGTCAAATCTGGGGAAATGGGGTGTAGTTAGCTAATGTAAATAATACAACTAATTATTTTGTAAACTTTAATTAATGTCTCTACTTAAGGCTCTATCATATATACAAATTTGTTGAACCTACTCTACGAATATTGTGCATGTCGTCAATGTCGAGAAAGTGTATTCACAAATATAAATAATTAGGTCTATCCGACTCCTCGAACAATACTTTCCGCACAAATCATAGTCATCTTTGTAGGAATTTTTTTTTAAAGATTTCACAGTTTTGAATGCTATTTTGGGTTCTACAAATTCACCGAATCGAGTTTTCGTTCCTCAATTTTGAAATTTAGCTGGATTAAAACAATTAATTAAACTTTGAGCTGACATGAATCAATTATAATGACTTGGTGACAATAACGTCTAGATGGGGGGCCTTAACACAGCGTGCCACTTACCATGTTAAATACGTGTCGACGAATTTCAGATATTGATTTAATTTAATAATAATTTCATATATTCATGCTTCATTTATTATTTAGCGGTTAGCTTGAATATCGACCATATTATGTATATATGTGTATTCTTCATGTTAAAATTAAATTCGATGTTGACGTCGTCTTCAATAAGAGATTAAATTACTTTTCAATAAATACAAGCATGTAGGTAATTTATGTGTGGACTGACTTTATTATGCATTGTACATATTTATATAAAAAACCAATCGAAATATGTAAATAAAAATTAGTACTTGATTACAATAATTATAGAGTGTGTGCTACGCGTCGTACTCATATTATAATTTTGTTCCAATTTTCATTTTTTTTTCCCAAATTGTTTTTGCAATTATTCTAATCAACGTCGTCGTCATCGCGTTCGTTATTTGCGGTGATAAACATCTCTGTGATTATTTCTCACATTTTCTTTTTTTTTTTTGTTATTTCTTATTGGAACATAATGTCTACGTACATCGTCGTATATATTGTATGAAAAATTATAGAAAAGTTTATCACCTCATTATCAATCCGCGCCAAAAGAAAGTCAAAGAAATTAACATTTTCAAATTGACATACATTGTTCGATGAATTCAATTAAAATCAACCTATTGAATAATGAATATTATCGCTTCTGTTCCATCTCGTTGTGTTATATACATAGGTTTGATTATTATGCAAATTTTTTCGCCTTGTTTAATGAGAAATTGATTTGATTTTTTTTAATATAAATACCTTTGATAAATGCAATTATTTACTATGTTTTGTAAGCTAATTAATTTTTAATTACAAATTGTAAGTTTTAGTGGTAGTTAACGGCAGTAGCTTAACTTAGACAAAATTGGTTAAGTTTGGTTGAAACTTGAGAAACATTAAAATAAAAATGTTTTGCAATATAGTGATTTTTACCAATTAATTAACAGCGAGGTTGTTTGATTTTGTTGCAAACTAGAGTTGTAGACAGGATTTCCGTTACAACATGAATATTATTTAATAAAAAAGGTGAAAGCATTTTTTGTAATTGCTTATTTTCGAAATTATCTCTTATTTAAAACTCAATCTCAAGGAAATTTTTCGTAATTTCACGGGGTTTTATAAATTTTACAAATTGTCTGAAAACTTCTGCTCAACTATAAAATATTAAAATTATGTTCTTCTATTTTTATACTTTGAAGGAAAGAGCGTTTCAAGAAAAAGTTGTTTGGTTCAGAGTCAAATTCGAAAAATAACCAAAATCCCTCTCTCATCAAAATTCAAAAAGTAGAAAACTGAAAGTCTAAATTCTGAACTAAATTCACAAACAAAATGTTTGATTGATACCGGGCCGATGTTTCAGTAATACCAAGTCAGTTTAATCAAAATTAATAAGGTGGATCCAGCATTCAATTTATTAGCAGCAAACGTGACGCCATCCCTTTACTAATATATTAAAACCATGGCTCATTTCTTCATCAATCTCTCTGTTCTTAACACTGGTTCTTGGCCTTGTGCGGGATCCTCCCTTTCTAACATCGAGAATTCTGCAGTGAACTCAAAAATTTACCAAATTATCGCACTGATTTTTTTAAAGTCTCTCAGCGTACAAATGATGCTTGTCCGGTAAAACATACTGTTGCACACCGTTTGAAAAATACAGGGCAGCCAATTGCTTGTAAAACTCTGAAATTTATTTGTTGTTAATCACGAGTAACATAAGGACAGCCCATTGCATTGACTTTGCATTATGAAGCAAGTAGTTAAGCAATTTCATAAAAATTTCTTCTTTTATGCCTGGCTGCTTAAAAAAGTGCCAACCGCCAGCTAAATAATATTTATTCTCGTATGAAAATTTCAACTAACTTAGGGTTAGCCGTTTTTTGTCAAAATTATCTCCGCAGCCGAAAATTTATGTATGGCTAAATTAATTCCATTTTCAATATGAATTAAATCCGCGACATCAAATTTTTACTAAATGAATTAGTTTCGTGCAGATTTTGTTCAGTAGTGGTAAGGCAGATTTAAAAAATAAAATGTCGCGGATTTAATATATTTTCCAAATGAATTTAACTCCGCCAATCAATATGAATGTATTCCTACTTTGAAACGCGAGTAATTTGGTAACTCTATCTGAAACAAATCTTAAGAAGATGTGAATCAAGAAAATTAAATAAAAGTTTTATCAAACATTAGATTAACGTATATCATGATTGTATTCAAATAAGTAGATGTAAACCGTTTCTGATTGATGCACAAACAAATTCATCCCTTAGATTTATTGAATTTAAAAAACTAAAAAAACATCCAGGCACAAAATTTTTCATTTTATTACAATATTTAATTGGATTTTAAAAAATCTAAGTTATCAAATTACACATTTTGATATACAATATGTACGTACATAACATATTCGAATTTATGTAAAAATATATCGAAATCATTTTGTTGTTGGCTGACCACAAAATGAAATTAATCATTTTGTTCATTATTATTTTTGGTAATTTAATTGATTCGGGCAAATTATGAAACGTCGATTAATCAATATTTAATTTTTTTAGACAACTACAGAGATTGTATATTCCATGCAAATATAGAATTTCGATTTATATAGAGAGGATGCTCTTTATCTCAAACAAATACTCCAAAGCCTCGCTTTGGGTCGCAGTTTCGTTTCACAATAAAAAACAACGTCTGTACTGACATTGATTGTCGATGACCGCAGATGGCATTTTGGATTGCAACTTCCGATGTACCAATTAATTCAATTATTTTATGTTTGATTGATTGAGCAATTATTTATGTTTTCGAAGATATAAGATATTAATTCGTATAAAGGCAACAACGATGAGATTTAATTTTGGATGTAGCACTGAAATGTGGTTTGTTCAATGAAATATTCGTCTAGTATAAACTTGAAAAGTTTTCGTCATTGTTCCAGTTTACTTACATACTAAATATATTAAATAGACATTTTCAAAATTATGGAAATTAGTTCAAAATAACTAAACTTATCTAAAATTTAAACGTTGACAGGTATTACACTCGTAAAATCACGATTCTCCTAATTTTTAGTGTTTTCACACCGAATTTTGAATTCACAGCACTCAAGGAAGCTAATCGATGCTAGTGCTGAAAGTGACAAACATAAAAAACATCGTTTGTGTAGTGAAGAATGTTTCGTTTGTTTCAAATTTAAAAATGAATTTGTTCTCAATGCGGAAAGTAGAGCCGCCTGAAATAAGTGTGCCTTTTGAAGAAGGAAACAAATTACCACTTGTACAGAAACCTGCATTGCAGGTATCATATGGAATGCAAAAGCCGATCGTGCCGTTGTATGGAAGGTAAGCAAACCAAATTATTTACTTCTCTAATCTTTGAAGTATGAGCTGCAAAACCACTTTCATGGAATGGAAGGCTTACTATATTCTAACCTCCGGAACGACTAAGTTCAAAAAAGTTTTCTTAATAGCTTAAAAAATTGAAGTGCTCAATTGCTTCAAGAAGTGCGCTGCTAAGGTTAGTGCGCTAAGTTCAGCACAAATATTTCCCGGATTTGATTCAACAACGGAGGAGAGTATCTGGCAATGAAAAACTTCTGTGAAATAAAGGTTTAAAAACGAAATTGTCGACTCCTTGAGAAGAGTAACATCAATCAGATATGCTCTGGTCTGAAGGAAGCCCGGATGTTCCAACTACGAATTTTTAACGTACTACAAAGAAAGCGTTCTAGATATCCAATCACAAGTCAACAGTTTGACAAATTTTATTATAGGACTAAGAAACTTCTTATATGATGGGATGCATTCAAAGATGCACGATGCATTGAGGATACAAGGTTTGGTATCCGGACAAACACAATATGTAAAATAATCGCAAAGCATGTACATTTTGTTTAGCACTGTTAATACACAGAAATGTTTTGTTTCATTAAAAACTGGATAATTAAGATCTCGAAGAGCCTTCGGGTGAGAAAGACAATCTTGTTGAAAATCACTGGAATATCAGAAAAGAAAAAAAATTAAAGGATTCGTAGAGTCCCTATAAGATACAAAAATGACAATTCTTACATAGAAGCGGAACCGAGGAAATATGATCAAAGAAAATAAAACCATGGGCTATACGTATTCTCACTAATCGAACAACTTGTTTTTCGCAGACCAGAATCTGATCAATTTAACTACGTCAAGTCAAAGGATGAATCCATCATATTTTGATGTTCCGAAATTTAAATTTAATAGACAGTATCGAGCATTTTGTAAAGGCCTTAACCTCTTTTTCTCTTCGGTACATTCAATTGACAATATCGCCAGCTTTTTTAATCTAGAGTAAACGGATGATGCATTAGTTGTTTTTCAATAATGGATTGGAAAACAAATCTTAAGTTCATTATTTTTTTAAGTCGCTTACTAAGGCTGGTTATAAGACAAATCCTGCAGCTGTGTTCAAAAGTTGGCGGTATAAAAACGGTTTTTTTTTCGTGAGAAATTTTGTAGTAATGCTTTATCTCACGAAACTAAAAGAAGGAACCAAGGCCACCTAAGTAGATCGTGCCACTTGAGATTACGAGGCTATATTCTTTCGAGTTACGTGAAGAAAAAAGCTTACGCTGTTGATCCATAATCTGAGGACATGTTCAAAGGCCACAGTAAAAGCTGTTATTGGGGAAGCAAATCGGCAATTATGTGGAAAGTTTTAGCAAAATTTACTTTGTTTTAAGAAATATTTGGACTTTAGAATTTTTAAAACATATAAATATATGTATACTCCACCAGTTTTTTGAATTTTACCAACGGCAAGTAGTGCTCCTGATTTCTTTAATAACCATGTTATCTCATTAATAAATCCTTTATGTTTTTTTTTAATCTGTTGCCCCTTTTGTGACAGGAAATTTCGAATGCCGCTTGTGTTAGGGTTGGTAATTATCGTGTTTCTGGAAAGTAAATTAACTTCCATTTAGAGAATTGTATCGTCCCGTAGGGTTAGTTTTTAATAAACTTTTTACTTGTGATGAGGTGCGGGGCCTAAATTCTGATCAAATTTGACATTTTTTGTCACATTGTAGGTAATAACATTTTTAATGGTTTAAAATGGAAATATACAGTGAGTACTAAAATGCATAAGAAATAAAATGACAAATTGGAGGAAATAATTGTCATTGGTTTTCGTGAAAGTTATGTACACACTCGTACCATAAACATTTATCTGACATTTTTTCTCAACCGGACTCCCTATATTGTCCCAGAATTGGATTCACTTTTAAGAGTAAGAGCAAGAACTTGAAATTTAGGTTTTTTCATCTGCTTTTTGAAATTCAATAAACCTGCTTTAATATGGCAGTTACAAAACGTCTTACAATTGCGTACCTTAGTCTAAATCACTAAAATTCATTCAAAACATTCATTGCAATAATTTGCTGCTATAAACTAAAAATACAACTATTAGAAACCGCTGCAAATGTCACATGCAAATAATAAAAAGTGTCACGAAAAACTATAATTTCATCAGAACGTGTTTGCACAATATCAATAAATATGAATTGAACTTGAGATGATTTTGTTTAAAAATTAGTTCTGGAAAAATGTTTTTTAATTATGTTTTATATGAAAAGCTCGATTTATGGCTCGTTTCTAATTCCCTTATATACCGGCTCAGTTTGTTTTATACATTATGGCTATAAAATATAGGTTGCTCTGGTAAAAATCAAAAAAACTCCAAATTAAGTACTATCTTAGGGAATACTAATATAAATATTGATGTACGGACAATTTATCGTAAAACAATTTATCGTGAGAGTAGTTTATCGCGAGAAGAGTAAAGCAAACTGATCATACCGCAATTAGTTTTATTAATTCAGCGATCGGGATCGATTAATTGCTTTACATTTATCGTGCACCATTTCGAAAAACTTAATAATTTCATGATAAGTCACTCAAAATTATAATAATTATTCCAGTAACGGTATTATGATTATATTGTACTAATTTATGATATACTAGTGGGCTGCGGGTCTTATAACAGCTCAATTTCGCAATTTTGTGTTAAAAACAATCTTTCCGGTTTATATCATCTGTGAAACATTATTTAACAAAGGGATCCTGAGTTCTGAATGCTTTCCTAGCCAATATGTGGTTTGTGACCGTTCGCCGCAACTAAGTACTAAAAAATCTGGTGGAGAAGTACTATCGAATAAGTTAGTTGGAATATCCAACCTATCCATTGAGTAATTACGTGTTAAAATTACAATCAAGACAAAGACAATTTTTAGCTATGGTCTTATGTCAAAGAAATGGATGAAATATTACCTTTAAACGTGAATTCGTAAATAGAATGTATGTTTATCGATACTGTTTTCGGTATAAATCTAAGCCAAATTTGTGAAATACAAAATGGTCTAGACGGAATTTTTGACCTGATTTTTACAAATGAAACAATTCTATTTAAAATGGATGAATCACCATCACCATTCGCCATTAATGATATTAACCATAAACCTATTGAAATAATTTTGTAAAGCGATGGCAATGAAATGTCATTGAAGAAACGTACATCTTATGACCCTCGGGTTATATCAAACAATTATAAGTAATAACGGTGAAAACAAAGTAACCACATAACACCACGGATTGAAACGGAGTTTTAGATATCATTTTCTTCACAGTTCTAAAATATAACTTAACTATACGACTAGTTAGAACTTATTTTAATTGAGATTAATTTAAAACATTGGCAATTGTTAAATTCATTAAAGATGAAGTAGGGAAAAAACACTAAATGTTTACCAGCAATTTTTGTCGCAGATAGATAGCGGTACAAAAAAAAGCAATGCCTTGCTCAGTGGGAAAGAACACCAAAAATGCTAGGACAATTGGAGCAATTGTTGTAAAGTGTACTCTAAACATTACAACATAAATTTAAATTTTTTCTTTTATAAAAACCAAATTGTTTATAAGAATAAATCCGCCACAGCTTCTTTACTCACAAATTGCAATTAGAATTTATACTCCGATCAGAAGAGGCGTTCTCTCGCTACAGTGCTCTTAAACATTGTAAATCGATATTTTGTTGTTTGTACTTTTAATTAAAATTTATGTGGAGATTAATTATTTTAATCTCAAATAAATTATCTGCCACAGTTTTTTTATGCATAAATTAGCACCAGAATTACTCCGATCAGATGAGCCGTCTGTCGCTATAGTGCCGTCAAGTCCTGTAAATCCCTATTTTGTAGGTTTAATTCAAATTAAAATTAAAGTGGAGATTAATTATTTTAATTTAAAATAAATTAACCACCACTGTTTCTTTACACAAAAATTGACTTCAGAATTGTTCGGATCGGATGGGCCATTCTTTCGCTACATTCGTTCAAGCATTTAAATCGAGCGAAATCAGACGTTCGCGGCATCGCCGCCTGATGACGTCATTGCGATAATAATATGCGTGAGGCATGAAGCCTATAAGGACCAACCTAAGATTTCATACATTTAAATTACAGGTAATACTTTCAGTTGATGAGTTGAATTGCCCACGACTAAAAGCAAAATTTCCTGTCAATTTTCTGAACATGCGGTGTAAAAAAAAATTGCCAAAAATAACGAGTTATCATTCAGAAAATGTAAATTTAAAAAAGTCTTTTTACACTGGTTTACATGGAACATTACAAAATCTACGCCTCTTATAGAAAGTACGTTTAAAAAATGGTAGAAGCATTAGGGCAAATGGTTTACCACTTGGATACAATTGTATCCATTTGGATACATTATTTTAAAAATTTAAGAAATGGACACTGGATACTCAAAAAACAAAAAAGAGATGAAATGGCTACAATTTATTCAAGTTGTTCAAATGTTCACCAAAGGATAGGTCTTTAGGTCTTTTGAATCCAACTAATTATTAGTAGTATTTTCAACCATTTGAATTTATTGAAAATTCTGGTACAGGATGGGCCTATCTAGCATCGGATAACGCCGCAGTTATGTCTGACCAATTTAACGGGGTTCAAGCTATATTTAAACAAATAATCCCCGACCTTTTTTTATAAATTGAATTGATGTGCCAATAATGCTTGCCAAAGGTTCCCGTTGTCAGTGGAGCAACTGGTCCGAAATATTTTTATTTGTTATAAGAATTTCAGGAATATCGCTGTAGCTGAAGTAACCGAAAGGACATATACATATATGAGAATTTCTTCTAGTGCCATAGTTGTGAATATCATGAACCGACTTATATTCAAAATTGCACTTAATTAACGTATTTTTGGTTTTATAAATGAATACAAGAGTCTTGAAGGACCCAACCACATCAATAGGAAGAATACTCTCAGAATAAAAAGTTTTCGTTGGTGTAAGACGAGGTAGCTTTTTAATTACTTTAACACATTTATTTTGATGCACAGATAATTCATTGATGTTGGCTGAACTGGAGGACGACCAGAATGTGACATAAACAATAAATGACTGTTAATATGTGCAAAATAGAACATCCTAGTTTTCTACAAAATTCATTGGTGCAAATTTTTTCTTAATTTCTGTAATTTGTTTACGCCAAGTAAGCTTAGAATCAATAGTTAGACCTAAGTACAGTAAGTCCTCGACTTACGCGAATTCGACTTACGTGAATTCGTACTTTCGTGATTTAAAAAAAAAATAGTTTTGACGATTGTTCGACTTACGCGAAAATTTTCGGAACGAATTAATCACGTAAGTCGAGGACTTACTGTAGTTAAAAGTTTTAGGTTCCTTAACAGAGCTATTATTAAACAGAAAGCTAGCTAGAACTCGCCTGACAGAAGGTTTACTATCGAATATAAGTAGTGTGGATAAGTTCAACGACAATTGATTACATGCTATTCATTGCTCAATTAATAAAAGATCATAAGACATCATTTCGAACAATTCATTAATACTTGCAACTGCAGAATATATCATTTATATAAAATATAAAAAGCATCCTAGTGGAACACCAGAAAATACTGCTGCCTGAGTGCTAGATCCTGGTGTAAATTCAAACTGATTTTTGTTTAATATGCCGTTACTAAATAAAAATTTAGATAACTAGCGTATAATACGCTTTACAAATATTTTTGAAAATGATTTAGAAATAGAAATTGGCATATAGTTTGAAATTTATCTCTTCTGGCATGTTTGAATAATGGAAACACCCTATATATTTTCAATTGCTTAGGATTTAAACCAGCTACTAGGCAAAGATTTATAATTTTAAACAAAACAGGTACAATAATGGTTTGGAACGTTCAATGAATTTTATTGAAATTTGATCATAATCAACTGCTGGATTTCTATTTAATTTCGATATAATCATCAGCAATTCCTCTTCAGTTGTAGGCTCAAAATAAAAATGATTTATCTCATAATATACAACAGAAATGAGAAACTTTAATAAAATAACTGTTAAGTGTTCAACAACTTCCATCAGATCAGTAATGGTTTCAGATCCTAAATCAAGAACAGTTATATCAATAGTACAAATTTTATTTGCAGTATTAAAAACCAAAGAGTTTATAAGTTGCCAATCTTTTCTAGCATTCCCATAATTTTTCCGGAATTCATTAAATGTATGTTGTTTTTGAAGCTTTTGATTCAGATTACTAGCTTTATTTCTATAAATTGTTGCTTCAAATAATCATTGCTAGGATACTTTCTTTTCATAATAAAAAGCTTGGCACGAATTACAATCAGCCGCTGTAATTTATTATTTATCCAGGTCTTCTGTATTAAGGTTTTTTTTATTCTTTAAGCTAATATTATGTTTCACTTTTAAGCTTGGCATAATAACATCTAACAAAATCATTTTATGATCTAAGGCATATGTGGAATCAGAAGAATTCATTATAAGAAAACCGTTCGATAATGAAGCTGACCACAGTTTGACAGTAATATTTTCATTAGTATTTAAGAAGTTTATATTTAGTTCACCCACAATGAACATGTTGGAATATTTTGAAAGTATGTAGTTCATAATACACTTTGAAAAATTCACTTAAATCTGAACTCCACCTATAAATACCCAATATATGCATATTCATTAATGGAAGTTTAACTATCAAAAAACTAGAGTTGTTTACGGTTGCTTGAAGTAATTCACTTGAATTTAACGAATTACACATAAAAATACTTACACCGCCACTACGATTATGCTCTCTCGTACAATGAAAACTGGTATAGATTGGAAGATTGTAAATTTTTTTTCCCATTTTCGTATATCCAGATCTGACGTGTTACTATAATTTATGGCCTATTGGCGACTCCCATCAACTGTAGTCGGCGTTGGTTTCTATGTAAGCAAAGGGGACGAGTATTGTCAAATTCAACTATTTGACAGTTCTAATCCCCCTTGTTGTATGGCTAAATTTTGTTCATATTGTTTTCACCAGATGTCAGCTACTTTGTTGAAAGTCGCGAATATTTCAAATTATTAATTGTTTCCTCTAACCTGCTTAGATTTTCTCGGCATTTAAATATAAAATACGTAAACATTGGCTGGAATTAGCTCGGTGAATCAATGGCTTGGTTAAAAAATAATTTATATCCACATTTTGCACTAAGTTAGTATTAGAATCCATTTCACTAAAAATATTTAATTAAACAATAAACTCTAAGTAAAGTATATTAACTAACAATTAATTTTGCTACGAACTTTAACCTTCGTGTCAACACGAGAATAAAACGACTTTTAAAAACACGTTCAACCCCTGGTGTGTATGAATTTAATCCAAGAGTTTTTCATCAAAGACGGATAAACATTAAAAATAGAAACGATATCATAATGAAAATTTCATTTAACTTTATTAGAAAAAAAAAACTTCATTCAGTTGCAAGAAATCAAATACACACCCAGGTGTGTCATGTTGCAGGAAGGTTAAAGACAAAAAATATTTCCATAAATAATTCTAGTTTATTAAAATGAAATCAAGCATCACAATCAAATTGACGAAACTCAACGCAGGCCAACTTTTAACATACATACATATGTCTACTACTCATTAGGTGCAGACTTTTACAAGCAAATTTGTTTGGTGGGTCACTGGAAGGACGAACAACTGGCGACGAAATTTTCAAAACTGTGAGTATGGTTATGAATTTTTACAAATCATCAGTTATCTTGGGGAAAATTACACTGTGTTTTGCAGTAATGGAGCGAATTTAAAACGACTTCAAACAAAAGTATGATTCGCCAACATTAAAAAAATCGCCAACCTGAGAATATAACGAACTGGGGGGAAAATACGTCATTTCCAAAACCGAAACAAAATTTAGTTCAAATTATGATTAAACATGACATATTAGGTTGAACTAAAGTGAACTACTTCTTACTTGTTTTTTTAACATTCTCAAATACCATTCAAATTTTGTGTCAAATTCAACTGAAGTTATGATTTTGCTAAATATTTTCAGTAATTTCACAGTGTTTTGAGTAAATTACAATCAAATTCAATTCAAATAATTTGTTTTAACAACACTCTGCAGCCCAATTAATTGGTCACAAATCCATACAGAAACCATGAAAAAAATTAGGAAATGCCCATAATTCTTAATGGTAATGAATCCAGCAATTCAATACGATTACGACTTATGCGGTTTACGATTTTTTTTTTACTTGATTTTCTTAGAAGAAATGAAACCATAAAAATTTGAAATTATTTATTTATGAGTTTTGTATAGTGGTGAGAGAGTGTATCCGTACGTATTTAAAACGAAAAGTGAAGGGTATTTATTATTACGATTATTTTCGATTTATGATTAAGAATTTGAAACGAAATAATTGTTTTTGTGAATAGATATTATGTTATTAAAAAAAAAAAAAAAAATCACTATATAGAGTAGATTAATCGAACACAATAACCTACATATTTTTAGAAAGATATTTTTGTGGCGTAAATGTAATTTAGTTTTTTTTTTTAAGTACGAGTACGTACACATCAATTGAAAAAATTAAAAACTAAAAAATAAAATAAATGAGAATTAATATTATGTGTAATGAATGAATTGAATTACTCAGCTTGAATATGAACGAAGAAAAACGTTTTTAAAATACAGGTCCCGATTTACGTGATTTAAACGCTATACGATTTTTGTTATTTTAGTCTTTGTTGAATAATTTTATTCGAATATTAATGTGCTTAAGTATTTTGTATTTTTTTTTTTTTAATTTAAAGAAGGCCAAAACGTGATCTGTACAGGTGGATTAATGCTTTCGAATAATGGTCGCATATATTTTTATTGTTATGTAAATTTCTTAATCATTCTTTAGGATTATTCATTAAAGACAAATGGCTTCATTTAAATACATACATATTTATATTCCCTAAGCAGATTTCTTTTTAGGAGTTATAGGCGCCTTTGTGCTTGAAATATACAACATATTTGAAGCTTCATGCTAATAGAATTTTTAAAAATAACATTTTAAACGTTTTTTGTCCCTCGAAAACATTTTTTCAAGAGAAATTTTCTAACTCTGATACAAAACAGCATTAGCATAAAATAAAAATCAAATGTGTTCTACTGGGTGTTGGGTGCGTCTCAATAGTGTAGGAGTTGACCGTCTATAGCCATGTATCTCGTGGTCTATATTTCGAAACAACCAAATGTGTCTAGTATACCTCCAAGTGGTAATACCCGGGCAACGATGTGAATACGTCGGCTAAATACTAGATGCGAGTGCAGTACACTATAAATGAGCAATGAGCGGAACAAATATGGAAAATAAAACCCCAGGTGGTACCCCTGTTACTCAGGTAAATCCACTCTTTTCGAAGGTCGGTCTCGTGGATTCTGGGGGAGACCAGCCATTGCTATACTACAATTATTTTAACCAATCCCAAGATATGTTGGTGAATAAACAAGCTCAACTGAGCGAATCAGAAAATGATACTTCACATCCCTTCCAGAGGGGTAAGGAAGTATCGTATTCTCCGAAAAGAGACCGTAGCCCTTCTATTGGGGCCAGCAGCAAGAACATTCGTTCTACAAACGAAGAAAAGCTTCACAATGAATAGTGTAAAGCTAATAATGCATTAGTTGAAGCCAACAATATTAACAAGCAACTGAATGATACAATTGGATGGATGCAGGAGTGTATGAAAACGCTTGAAAACGAAGTTAAAGCTCTTAAGCCAAAGGAGGAAATCTATCCTACTCCTAGCCAGACTACAACTAACTGAACAAGAGTACCATACGGATGAAGACGAACTAGGTCGAGAAACTGAGTGGATATGAGTTAAAGGTCATAGGAAAAAAATAAAACTGAATAATACGCCCTCCCCACCTCAATTAAAGGATGATATCCCAAATATTATCCAGAAACCATCAAAAAAAACCTCTACCACCACACCAGCAATAGTAATAGATGAAATCAAAGACTACGATTTACTCTATGAGAAATTAAAAAAAATAACTTCAACTGATAAGTTTAATGCAAAGATGACGGACGGAAACACTATCAAAATAAACTTTGAAGATGGTGAAACTTACAGAAAAATGACAAGTATGTTAAACGAAGAAAAACATGCTTGGAACATGCTTGAAGACAAAAAAACCAGACCAATAAGGGTTACGGCTAAAAATCTACACTCTACGTGTAAACCAGAAAAAATAATTGATGATCTGAAAGCAAAATGATGTAAGGCTATACTGATGCAACAATTAAGCTAAAACGAAGAGGCAAAGTACCTCTAAACATGTTTATGTTGACCTTGCTTTTGAACTGCAAAACATCAAAAATGGGAATGTGATTGCTAAAAATCCATGATTATTCAGTCAGCAGGTAGTTAAGATGAATCAACCCGAAGTAAATCGTAGAGCGTTTGGAACTACTCAATTGGGTAAAATGACTTATGCTCAAGTAACGATGAGTAACGGAAATCCAGGTAAAACTGGTCAATACAGTTTAAGATGGCTCAATACATTTGATGAGCGATTACTGAAACTAGAGTACAGCACTAAGGGAGCCATTCCTAAACAGAAAATTTGCCGGTGCTCTTAGAATCTTATGTTGGAATGCCAATGGACTTATGCAACAACAACAAGAATTGTAGGTGGCCCTGGACACAGAAAAAATCGATGTATGTCTCATCACGGAAACACACTTCACTAGACAAACAAATTAAATTTAAAAATTATCATATACACTTGGGTGCAAAAAAATCGCACATTGCTCAATTTTCCACAAAAGTTCAAAAATATCAAAAAAATCCAATATTTGTTTAATATTTTTTAATGCAAATTCAATGTTTATTTCAATACCTATCCAGTGGTACCTTTTTTGTACTTGTACCATGCCAACAAAGTGATTTTTTGTCAAATGCATACAGCAGGCTTTCGAATCAAATTCTAAAAATAATTCAACAAGATCAATACAATAGCATGCCATGAAATATCTCGCTCGGAATTGTCATAATTCGCATATCGACGCTTAGTCTGAACGGTCCTCTAATAATTACGTCTTCAACCGGAGCAAAGAAATGGATACCACACCAGCGGTAGCCGCACAAGTGGTTGTACTAATTGAAGCGGGGCAGAACCAAAGTGAAGTGGCTCGACAACTAAATTTAAGCCGATTCTCCGTTCGTCGAGTGTGGCAGGGATATCAGAAAACTGGTGGCTTCAGACGGCGAGAAGGATCTGGCCGACCTTGTGCTACAGTACAGCGTGATGACCGCTTTCTTGTATCAACTTCGTTGCGAAATCGTCCTATGAATGCGGTTCGGCTCCAAGAAGTTCGTGAAGTCGAAGTCAGTCGGTGGACAGTTAGAAGACGACTTCGGGAAGTTAATCTGACTCCACACCGACCAGCAAATGGACCGAAATTGACACCAGCCCACCGACGAGCCCGTCGTGAGTTCGGTCGAGAGCATTTGAATTGGACAGAAGAAGAATGGAGAAGAGTCCTGTTCTCTGACGAGTGCAGGATGTGTTTATATGGCACCGATGGACGCGGAAGAGTATACAGAAGACAAGGAGAGTGATATGCACAGTGTTGCATCCAAGAACGTGTCGCGTATGGCGGTGGATCATGCATGTTCTGGGAAGGCATATCACTAGAGGCGAAGACAGATCTTATATTCATCACCCCAGCCAATACTGGCTGTCGGTCAAGAGGAATGACTTCTCAACGGTACATTGAGGAAGTACGCGACGAGTATGTCGTACCTTTTGCCGGGTTTATTGGCGAAAATTTTCTGTTCATGCAGGATAATGCGAGACCGCATACGGCTGGTGTAGTATACCAGTACCTTCAAGATGTGGATGTGCCAGTTATGGAGTGGTCAGCTCGAAGCCCAGACCTCAATCTCATCGAACATATATGGGACGAGTTGAAAAGAAGAGTTCGAGCCAGAGATGTTGCTCCAACGAGTCTCCAGGAGCTGCAACAGGCGATCGTAGAGGAATGGGAGGCGATACCTCAAGATTTTGTGAGAACTTTGGTGATATCAATGCTTCATCGAATGGAAGCTGTCATTCGGGCCAGAGGAGGGAATACTCGTTATTAATAAAAATATTTTTTCTGATTTCCATGTTTTAATTCGATTTTTACTACTAATTTTCATGCTGACAAATTCACAAAAACGTGTACCTCAGATGTTTACCCCCAAAAATCAGTTTGATGGCACGTATAAATATAAAAAAGGTACCACTGGATAGGTATTGAAATAGACTTTGAACCTGCATTAAAAAAAATTAAACAAATATTGGATTTTTTTGATATTTTTGCGCTTTTGTGGAAAATTGAGCAATGTGCGATTTTTTTGCACCCAAGTGTATATCATACTGCTAAAGGAGGTAGCGCTGTTATAATCACAAATAGTATCCATCACTATGAAGAGTTAAAATATGAAACAGAATAAATACAAGCAACTGCTGTTAATGTCAAAACCAAAAATGGTTCTATTTGCTGGTGTTTAATGCCCGCCGAAGCACTCGTTGAAAGAAAAGGATTATCTCGAGTTCCTCAGTAAATTAGGAAAACGGTTTGTACTTGGAGGAGACTTTAATACAAAAAATGTTCACTGGGGCTCCAGATTAACAACAAATAAGGGTAAAGAACTCTAAAAGCTATTAGGAAATGCAGTTGTGAAGCTCTCTCAACTGGAAAACCAACCTACTGGCCTACTGATCCAAATAAAGTACCAGATCTGATTGATTTCTTTATAATAAAGAACATATCTTTAAATTATGTACAAGTAGATAAAAGCCACAATTTAAACTCTGATCATTCACCGATACTTTTAGCGTTAAGTGAAAAAGTTATTCAGAAAGAAAGGAATCCATTTCTAGTAAATAATCACACTAATTGGGAATGCTTTAGACTATCGCTAGAAAAAAAAAATTAACTTAATGGTTCCATTAAAGACCGAGGCGGAATTAGATAAAGAAGTTCACAAATTTGTAAACGATATACAGCAATCAGCATGGGAAAATACCCCTGAAGTTAAAAAGAAAATCAAAGGAAATGTACCTTTGGAAATTAGGAAACTCCTAGTATGGCAACAAACAAGGGCCCCCCAAGATAAAACTAATTTGAACAATCCCACACAACAATTAAGAAGAGAGATCGAAGAATTGAAAATTGAATCAATCAGCAACTATTTAAGAGAACAATGATCTCCATAGGGACCTTAAAGTGTACCTCATGTAAATGAAATTTAGGAGAAAGAGAGGCTCCGGCAACATGTGAACATTGAGGCAACTCAGCTTCTATTAAGCAACACGAATTTAACATGCAGACCTAAAAGAACCAAACCTTTTGAATTGGTTTAATTGTTAGCTTAAACAGCATTGTGCTGTGTAAAACCCACTACAAAGATATACTGTTAAAGTTAGCCGAAAGTTGCCAGTCGAAAGTGAAAAGTTGATAATGCAGATTGTATTATTCCAGCTGAAAGTTTCAAACCGAAAGTAAAATCCGGCAATGCAGATTGCGGTTTCCCAGCCGAAAGTAAAAACAATCGGTATTGCAGATTGTGTTATCCCAGCCGAAAATAAAAAATGAAGTCGATATCAATCGATAGTGCTTAACCTAAAAACTACTAAGGAATGAAAGGATGCATGATTATCATTGAATACCTTTCTTAATATTCCTATATGGCAAAACCTGGCTGCAGTTCCTCGTGAAAAATTGTGGAAAACTCTACAAACTCAAAAAATAAATTTTATTGGAATAAAAACAGCCTCTAGAGTGTTATGTCTAGAGATGTATTTTATTGATGTGACTTGTTAATAGCTATCGCAGGAAAAAAATTCAGTTCAAGTTTCCCGTCAGAAATCGCGGAAAATTCTAATGATTTCTGGGAAATCGAATTTTCCGCGATTTCTGACGGGAAACTTGAACTGAATTTTTTTCCAGTGATAGCTATTGACAAGTCACATCAATAAAATACATCTCCAGACATAACACTCTAGAGGCTGATTTTATATAAATTTTCTAATGATTTTTGGAAAATCGAATTTTCCGCGATTTCTGACGAGATAATTGGGCGCATTCAGGTCTCCCAACATGTTGGCATCAAAAATCTACCGATGGAAAAAATGACATTTAAACAATCACATTGCCATGAAATTTTGAATGTATTATGTGCGTTCAGGCCTCAACGTGTTGATTTTACTCAACATGTTGCCAACAGTTGGCTTGCCTGAATGCGCCCATTGAACTGAATTTTTTTCCTGCGATAGCTATTGACAAGTCACATCAATAAAATACATCTCCAGACATAACACTCTAGAGACTGACATTTATTTTTTACTTTCGGCTGGAACGTTTTTCAAATTTTCCACGGGAAAGTTGAACTGAATTTTTTTCCAGCGATAGCTAGACAGACATAACACTCTAGAGGCTGATTTTATATAAATTTTGTAAATTCTTCTGATTTTCAAATGTTTTCCGCGATTAGATTAAACGGAGTTTTCCACGTAAGACTATTTACAAAATTGTTTGTTACAAGCGTATCCTATTTACTTTCAGCTGATAACCACAAACATTTTTATTTTCGGCTGGAATGTTAATAAGGTAATCTGTATTATCGACTTTTTACTTTCGGCTGGAAACTTTCGGCTAACTTTAACAGGGTTACAAAGATGTGGTTTACTTCAATTTACCAGGCTCTATCTAACGCCAATGGGAAGAAGCCATAGATTAATATTAAGTTAGTAAATTAAGTCAGAAACAAATTGCTCATTAGTCCAGGAGACTAGATTGTAATTACATAAAATAAAAAAAATATTTCGAATTGCATTGATTTACCAGCATTTGAAAAAATCCAAGTAGTAAAACCGTAATTTATTAATTACAAGTGTGTTGATGCCTAGATCGTAAAGTCTTCATATCAGAGATGATTTGTTCGAATTTCCTTTTTCTGAATACAAAATTAAAATCTATAATTATTGCTCTTGATATTGAACTGAATTTTTTCAACTTATTTCTATTTTTAATTACATATTTGTTCCTGTCTAAGCAAAACCACCATCATTTTCCTATCCCATACGAGATAAAATAAAATAAATATTGTGTGGTCTATTTGAAGTATATGTACTGTATATATCCAATTACCTTTTTTTTAGAACAACCATAAATAAAATTTTGAATCAATACAGTAGTTTATGAGCTGAACACTTATATCTCAACTGGATGTACAAGCTATGCATCTATCTACATCTATAAACGAGAGTAATAATAAGATTACAAATTTTCCTGAGGTGATTTTTCTTCTTCATCTTACAACATGCATGTAGATATATTGGTCGTAAAACCAAAAGATGTTAGCATACTGTGCAGATATGAAAATGTTGTTTATTTATGCTATTTTTAATTAGTTTTTAGTTACATTGTCTTCCTTATACATACAAATTATGATGTGACCTACGGTGTTACATATACTCGTATACGTTCGAAATTGATTAATATTTTTGTTCTCCCATCCTCCGATTCGAACGAAAATCAACCACTTGTGTTGAGTATTTTACTTGTATTCTATGCTAAAACAATATTTTATCACATTAATCAATGTCACCATCAATTATTGAGGATTTTATCTAGATTTTATTGATAGAGCTGAGAGAAAAGTAATATTCCACTTGTATTTTTTGGCACCTTATTGATATATAACCTAGTAACTATGTACTCTTCAATATTATTTTTTGTTGGTGGAGAGATGATATTCATACATATTTCACTCGAAAGCTATTTTTATTTATATTGTAGCATAAATATGATTTATTGGATTTTGAAATATTTTAAAATTTATATCTAAAAATATTTGTTACATTTTTGATGATACCAGTAAAATATAGTTCCAACTGCAAATATTAAAAATTAAATTCCAATTTACGGTAGAATTTTAGCACACATAATGGTGCAAAACGTTGGTACAAACGAATGGTGTCATGGAAAAGAACACTTCAAAATGGTTCTGAATCTGAATACATTTGGATGACAATGTTTAAATTAAATAGAAAGTCGAAATAAACCGATAGTTAATTAAAAAAAAAATGTATTATGAAAGTAAGGTTACAAAAGGTGTTGGAAACTCAGTTATTTTTTGTGTAATTTAATTGGAAAACTTATTTCCTTATAGTAATAATGATTTTTAATAATACTTTAGAAGGCCGATTTCGAGTTGCTTCTTTTTAACACAATTGTTAAAAAGAACCACATCGATCTTCTAAAGTCTTATATTAAAAATCAATTACATTACATTGTACAATGTTTGATGAGATAATTCGTGGTTCCTGGTTTATTTCAGTCAGTAACGTATTAAAGGGAATCAATCCTCTGGGGGTAATTAAGTATATGTTTCTGGGGGTGGTTAAGTATATGTTTATATTTTCGAACGAGTTGCAAGAAATTATAAATTCCTAGTTCAAACAAAGCTTAAAAATTAAAATTCTTTAATAAATAAGCCTAGAAGAGAGAAATATAATTCTATTAAATTACAAAGAAAAGTACTTTTATACTCTTAACTATAACCCCCCCTGGAGAACAATCTGAATCTGAAGCGAACGAAGCTATTAAGTTAGGTAACCTGCAAGTCATACTACGATATAAATTAGCAAATAATAATTCTACTCTAGTTTAGCCAATTATAGGCGTACTGTAAAACTAGTTCGACATTCGGCAGTGGTTTATTTTAGATAGATGAGTTCTACAAGAAATTACTGTTTACAAAGATAAGAGGACGGTAACTTAAGGGTCTCAACAATCACCAAATAAAGAACCTATAAAAAGTGAGAACTTTTAAAGTATAAATACCCTGTTAAAGTTAGCCGAAAGTTTCTAGCCGAAAGTAAAAAGTCTATAATGCAGATTACGTTAACATTCCAGCCGAAAATAATGGAATACAGAAATATATGGCATCTATGGATACATGGAACGTAATAAACAATTTTGTAAATAGTCTTACGTGGAAAACTTTGTTTAACCTAATCGCGGAAAATATCGAAAAATCAGAAGAATTCACAAAATTGGAATAAAATCAACCTCTAGAGTGTACATATATGTGAAGTTAAATCGCTTTTATTGGATTTGTCATTAGGTATCGCAGGAAAAAATTTCGTCAGTTCAAGTTTCTCGTGGGAAATCTTGGAAAATTCGATTTTCTAAAAATCATTAGAAAATTGGTATAAAATCAGCCTCTAGGAGTGTTATTATTATTATTAGGTTGCTCAGAAATTAATGCAGGTTTTATGATTTTATTTGTTTCAAGAATTTTCAACAATAAAGAGTCATTTTAAAGCTTATTTTATGTTCTTTCTTACCATATAATCTATTTATAATCCAAATTGTAGTTTTGTCTATATTTAGACCTTTGAAGTTAAGATGTCAAAACAAGAATTTCACCAAATTTACTTATATGAATTTAAATTCGGCCGCAGTGCAGCACAAACGGCTCGAAACAACAAACTCGATTTCAAAAATTTCACCTTGGTGAAATCAGGTCGCGGAAGTCCCTCAGCCTACTGGAAGGTTACGGAGCAGGTAGATTAATCTACTCAACTATGGTCCCCCCTCCAATAGACGCCAACCCACCTCTGTAGAGTGTTATGTCTGGAGATGTATTTGATTGATGTGACTTGTCGATAGCTATCGTAGGAAAAAAATTCAAGTTCAAGTTTCCCATGGGAAATCTCGGAAAATTTGAAAAACTTTTCAGTCGAAAGTAAGAAATGGATGTATAAAATCAGCCTCTAGAGCGTTATGTCTGGAAATGGATTACATTGATGTGACTTGGCAATGATCTCAACGACGACTTTCAAATGTTTTTGGAAAATTGAATTTTCCGAGATTTTCCACGGGAAACTTGAACTGAATTTTTTAATGCGATAGGTATTGACAAGTCACATCAATATAATGTAATCTATTTCCAGACATAACACTCTAGAGTCTAGAAGCTGATTTTATTCCAATTAAAATGTTATTTTGGGTTTCACGAGTTTTCCACAATTTTGCACAAGAAACTGGAGCCAGGTTTTGATATATAAGAATATTAACAAAGGTCTTCATGCTATTAATGCATCCTTAGTCAGTTTTAGGCTAAACACTACCGATTTATTTCGACTTCATTTTATATTTTCAGCTGGGATAACAGAATCTGCATTACCGTGTGACTTTACACTTTCGGCTGGCAATTTTCGGCTAACTTTAACAGTATGTATTAATGTGTTTTCACCTATATAAGAAGTCAATCGGAAGTGCTTAGAAAAACATTTTATCTGTTAGAAGACTCTGTAGAGTGTCAACTTAAGGACTTTAGACATTTGAGTATCGATTTCATTAATCATTACAAAAATATCTTGTACATTAAGATTCAAGCTTCTATTGTTCGAACCTCTAGGACCATACCTAAGTGTTACTGAAAACCGTAGTAATATGCGACTTTAAATCTATAAACGATTTCACATAGGCTATGGCTAAGCAGTTTTAACGTATTCGATCAAAACACCTCTTTTTCTATTAAATAAACGTTTTACTTACAAAGTCTATAAAATTTTCCAACGATTTGGTTCAAATTCTTTAGAAATATTTGGAATTTGATCAGATGCCGTATTTTATTTTCACTCGTTAGAACAAATAAAAGCGAACTAGCCATACGTCGCCACATATTTTTAAATATTCTTGAATAATCAGATATTTTCACGTATTTCCACTTATTTTATGGGCTTTCGAAATACTTTTAAAATTTTTCCAAGAAATACGTAATTCGACTTACACAGACATTTAAGCCAACGATATTTTCTTTCGAAGTTAAAAAAACTTTTAATCCCCTAGTTTACAACATATTCTTTGACGATCCGGAGTTCTTCGAGGAAAATAAAATTTGTGATTATTCGTTGACGTTTGTTTGTATGCACCTTTATCATAAATGGAATAATCCATGTCCAGTGAGTGCAATTTATCCAAACAAGATTAGTCCGAAAAAGGAATTTTTCGAAATTTAAATTTGGAAATTGTTGGTCCAACTTTAAAGGCAAAACCTTCACACACGTTTTCTTCATGAGTGAATTGAAATCCCCTATGGTAAGTTCTTGTTTTGGTATTGTTTTAAAAACCTCACCACTGTGTATGGTTTTCACGTGCTTATTCGGAAATATTATTTTAGTAAGGAATTCAAGGATACGTGATTTACAATTTTCGACCATTTTTCTGAATTTTAACTGATATCCACACGGGGAAAATGAATATAGAATTCAAGAATTGGAATCTGTTTGCTTCAATATCTATTTGGTACGTATTAATATTTATTAATTAATTATTTAAACCTCATAGATTTTATAACAATAATTAAAACTGTAACAATTCTGATAATAACTTTTAACTTTACGATACTATAAAGATCTGAGATATCTGAGATTTCTAGATTACGGGCTAATTTTGATCAAATCATCCACATTTAAATGGCTTCGAAAATAAACCATTTTTAATTTTTTTAACCGAGATTTGGATAAACTCAAATGAAAAAAATCGATCAACAGCTGGTGTTGCTGTATATGTCCATAAATCAGTTAGGATTAATATCATTTTCTGTCATAATTTGTCTCGATCTCTTTCCTTCGTGTTTATGTTAGGTGCTTTAAACATCAAGCTGATTATGGATAGTACGACCAACGAATACCTTATGCTAACGGCATCTTTTGGATTAACATCTCTTATAAAAAATTCACTCACTAGAATTGTAGGAAATCACAGCACATGCATTGACAATGCATTTTTTAGATCTGAGTCTGCTTCAAACCTTATAATCTTCACATCGAGTAGTAAGGTGATGTGTGATCTAAATTTACTTATCATTAATTTACAACTTAAACGTTGTATGGTCCTCTCAAATTAACTCGGCGGCGTATTCTTCTATTGACTGAGAGCGTTTAAATATGCTGCTTACCATTTTTCAATTTCACTGGTAACGACATATTAAATCGGAGTAAAAACCTAATTAAGGTTGAATCCAAACACCTTAAAAGCCGTGAATGAATAATTCACTTCTACATCCTTGCAAGCAAAAACAAAAAGTTGGTAAACTTGTTCAGAAACATCCTACGAATTCGAAATTGATCAATTATTTTAAAAATTTAGTTATAAATTCAAAGTCGTGCAAACTAAAATTATTATAAATACAATTTCGGGTTACACAGAGGAAATTCTAAAGCTCAATGGAGATTCGTTGACTGACTATACACTAAACAACGGTGTACACAAAAGTGATATTAAAAACAATTCTAATCCCAATATCCCAATATACGTTATTATTAACGAAAGAAGATAAGAAAATCGTTTTCATTTTCTTGTAGTAATTGGGTTATTTTATACATATAAAATTTTCATTACAATATGATTCTGGTCTAATTGAAATAAAAGCTTAGCTCGTAGTACAATGGTTTGTAAACGGCGTATAACTTCCAGATAGTGCTTCTTATTAATTGTACGACCTGGTGAATAAAACTGATGTTGACACTATGCCATTAAAATCGAATAAAACAGTGAGCAGAACTTTCATATTCTGTCGAACTTGACGAGTTTGCTTCAATCTTGATTCTTCAGGATGGTTACATTGGAACGATTGAACCTTAGTTTCGACATCATTTTCGAAAACTCCGGTTCTACCATAAGTTATGACCCGTTTAAGCGAGTTAATTTAGTTATTTCTGAACAACGCTCATTCGGCAATGCTTTTGGCCGAAATTCAACAAGCTCGGAGACAATTTTGTGGTCACATGTTTCATGCCCAAAACATTTAAAAAAAACTGTTTGGCATGAGTAGGGCTCGTATTCTCGGGTATCGGGTACCCGGGTACCTGGGTATTTTTCGAAATTTTTAGCTACCCGAACACCCGAGTAGTTGAACCGTTAAAACATAGTTTGCCTACTTTTTCGAGTAACATGGGTTCGCGAGTATTTGGCTATAAACGTTTTGGCCATTTCCCGAGTACTAAATTTTCAAGTATTTTCGAGCCAAATTATATACCAACGTCATCAGCAATCATTTTCTTCACTTTTTCGACAAAGTCATCGGTTGTTAGTGTGCTGGGGCGTCTAATGCACTCCTCATCATCGCCTGTTTTAATCAAAAATCGTATTTTTACTATTTAAAACTATTTTTGGTGGGTACCAAAATGTTTCAAACCGAACAGGGACAAGAAACCATCGCAAATTGTGCGAGTTTAGCGATATTTTATTCATGGGCTTAAGTAGTTTTAGTTTAAGATTTATTATATTTTATTAACCAAACTTAAGCCACTAAGCTCAATTGAACATTTTTCGTGATTTCTAACTAACAAATCTAAATTATAGTTAATTAAGACAATAACCATCCAATATAAATACTTGCATAAATATTTAGCGATTATGTGTGCTCTAAATCCTCACAATAAATCATATCTACTGTATTATATAATCTGCATAAAATCCTCAGATAACTGATTAGAATGTATCAACAAAAATTTCCATGAAATATGTAAGTTGATTATTGTATATTATTGTTACGTCAGCAACTTATTTCTGTCAACTTTGTAACATTGGAATGTATAAAATTCTATGCACGATCGGAAAATTAAACAACATTTTTGTTATCACAATCCTAAGTATAAAATAAAAAAAATCTAGAAATTGGATGAACAAATATACATTGTATCCATATGAACGGATACGTACACATACAAAACGTACAATGTGCCAATCTGAATTTTCTGAACATAATTTATATACAAACTGACCTATATAATCTGCTTATATTAAAGCTTATATTTGAAACCACCCATCTGTACCATATATGATTAGAAAATGTATACATGTAATTTGAAAAAACTACTAGGTAGTATGTATGTACATATACGGAAATTATTAATTAGCGAGTACCATCTGCAATATATTTATGTCTGTATTAGACATTATGATGCGGTGTCCAATCAATTTAAAAATTTTCTCACACATCACACCACAAAAAAAACTATAATTTATAATGCGTGCTTTTAAGCGCTTACCTTTCAACAGTTTCGATGATGGTGATGATGATGAATTAAGTTATTTATGAATATAACTCTGCACATGATTTTAATGATGCGGAATCTGAAATCAAAATAGAGAATGGAAAGAAGAAAATTAGAAAATTTGTATTTACTAAAACATAAGGGCGATAACTGTTCTAATATTATTACACCATATATTATATCTGCTGTAAATTATAGAGTGCAACTATCACTTTTGAATGTGAATAACGCATGTGGGATTTTCTCGATAAAAGAAGAAACTGATATTTAATTGCTTATTATAATATGAGGGTTCAAAAAACATCAAACACATGCACAGTAATTAAATCAAAATCATAATTAATTTTATGCATTTGATTGCCTGATTGTATACCCGTTCACCAATTATGTATCTTGCTCTTATCCCTATTGGAAATTCGCTTCCTCCAATATGTAAATTTCCCTTAAAAATGTTTCATGAACCGATGGGTTGCATTGGGGTCGCAAATAAGTCTGGCGGAATTTTTACAATTCATGGAATATTTTGTAAAGCACACAAGTCAAACTCAAAGAAATAATAAATTAGTTGTTCTTGATAACTAGGGCAACCAAAAAAATGCACTAAAAAATCGTTTTTAAGCTCTTAAAATATGCTTTAAAAATGTTGAAATATGCATTCAAAATATGCTTTAAAAAACTGAAAATATGTGTTCAAAATAATTGTCCCTTCAAATTTGATAAAAACGACTAAAAAACACCTTACGACAGCAAAATATGTATATGAAAGAAAACTGCAGCCCAGAATTTTCCAATTTAGTAATGGACCCGTCGAGAAAACCATAATTTGCTGCAATAAAAATAATTCTGCCTTTACTTTTTTATGTCACATAACAGATGTTTTGATATTTTGATTGAGGCTGCCTCCTCATCGCCCAATGCATCAAATACACCAATAATCGCTTCAAAATTATTGGCGTACAACTTAACAGTAGCTAGGCAAGTTCTCAAGTGGTTGTTGGCTATGGAAAAAATGCGAGACCGGGCTGTAGTTTTTAAGAATCTTGAATCTCGACGGAGCTTTTAAAAATATTTTTTTAATATTCGAGACAAGGCGGACCGGACCTTAGGACAAAACCCTCTTATAAATTTATATACACGATGAAGACCGTGAGAAAGGCAAGAAATTTAGATGTGTAATTTTGGGGTAAAAGGTTTGTATTGCCCGGGCCGCTTTCATCATGTACGGTGCTGCATCTGATATAAACAGCAAAATTTTATCTTTCTCAAAACTATCCCCTAAAATTATAATCGAATCTTCAAAAAGCCGACCAATCGTGGGCTAACTATGGAACCACTATGAGTGAAAAAATTACTATTGGTATAAACTAGCCATCATCGAGGAATACCTGAATCAGAAATTCGTATAACATACACCCTAAACCTAAAGACAAACTAATTTTGATATTTACTGCTAGTAACAGCGCTAGTTGCGGCAAAAAGGAAATTTAAAAATTTAAATAAATAAAAATTGTCTCCGAAATTTTTTTTTTATAAAATTTGGAAATTATGGAAATAATTTTGACAAAATATGCTTATATGACACAAAATATGTTCTTTTGGGTGAAATTTTGGGCGAAATATGCAAAAATATGCCATTTTAGTATAATATGCAAAAATATGCACTAACAAGTAGGGCTTAAAATGCTTGGTTTTTCATGAAACGGATTTATATCTTGCTATTTTCAAAATTCGTGCACTGGAAAAAAATATGTTATTGCATATTTTTGGTTGCCCTATTGATAACCATCAGTCTCATATTTCACTTCCAGTGGTTAATTTTTGTAAACAAAACGGCGTTGTGGTGTTGAGGTTTCTCAACAAGCTCCCAGCGGCAGCCACCAGATCGTAGTGAGATCGTACTGAGTTTAGTCAAAGCAACCTTGATTATACAAGCCATAATCTAAAAAACGAAGCTTTTTTAAGGGAATTAGAAACGACGAAAAAATCAAAATTTCCATAGTAAAACATATGGGAAATCACTTTTTTCCTAAGACAAATTTGTAAATGAAAACGTTACAAATTCTTAACTATGATTTCTGAAATATTTTCATAAATGTTTGAATTTTAACATATATAAATGTCATTTAAGAAAATCGTTTTCATTTTCTTGTAATAATTGATTTATTTAAACCAAAATATAAAAAAAGTTCATAACAACAGCATTCTGGAAAAGCTTACTACAAATTGTGTGCATTAAGTCAATATACCTTACATAGATGGCAGTAAAAATTTTGAAAAATCGTGCCAAAAATTACCACCTGGGGAAATTTAAAGTTCAAAAATTGTAGGAAAAGCAAAACAAATTCTCAAATATTAGGAACGTGTCATAATTTTGTGATTAAATAATTTTTTTTTCGTATTTCTCTGCCAACAATTATAGACATCTAACGTACACTAGTAAAACTAAAGATAAATTTATTAAGTAGTTTTTTAGTTCGTCAGAGCCAAGTTTGATGTATTTTTCAAAATGAAAGTTTAATTCTTTAGATTTATTTATTCATTTTGATTATGTTACAATCGTCCATGATAAACCAATTTAATAGGTATGATCAAGCGCATGTATTGCTATCTCTTTCACTAAAAAATTCTGTCATTCGGTGCTTTTTTCTTGATATACTTTTTTTTATAAACACTAGTTCATAGCAAACAAAAACAAATCGAATTGGTTTGCGGTGATAGTTTTTGTGAAAATTTTGTGAAAACAACGAAGCCTTGTGATTTTATCGCACCACATGACGATATGCGCAAGAAAAGACGAATTCGAAACAGCTGTCAATCATACCTATTCAATTGGTTTATCATGACAATCGTCCATACAAACTGCCACATTCAGTACAACGTGTATACAACATAGCATTCATCGTGTTTCGTGTTCATTCATCGAGGTAGCATAACGAGTAATAGATGCAAAGATGTGATAGTCGAGGAAACTTTTAAATAATCTACGAAATATCTAGAAAATGCACAGGTAGTTTTGTGCACATGGAAATGTTCTCTATTTGAAAGAAATACCAAGCACCAGAAAAATATTTAGTTGCCTTCAAATTCTAATTGAAGTCTCCAAACCTTAAATACTAATTTTAAGAACCCTATTTTGTAGACTGGAATTCTAATCCCCAGTCTCCAATCTCTAATCTAACAGGGCAACGGATTCGTATGAAACGGCAAAAATGTAAATACCGGAGTGTTTGTGATATTGGAATTTTTATCGGGTGCATAACATTAAGGGCCATCCGAATTTATTTGTTTGCAAAATAGGAAAAGCTTTGTTTCAATACTGTAGCTTAACAAATATCTATACTATGTCGAAGATTAACTAGTTTCTTCCTAAGAGCTACGAGTAAATTGTTTCAAATTATAAAAATTTGTAAAATTTTTATTTGGTTTCATTCTAAACTAGAAAATGTCCGCTTGTTTCTCATCATTAAATTTTTTATAACTTTTGAAAATGACAGTGATTAACAGTGGACAGTGTCAACTGCTAAATATGGGTAGACATTATTCGAGACATTTTAAATTTGACACGTTGGCTATATAGGCAAATTAACTGAACGGTGAGTATACTGCCCAGTGTTGCTATCTGACATATACATTTGTGTTCATATTAATAGCAGCACATTACCTTGCTTAAATAACTCTTTAATATTTTTTACTCCTTATTTTTTCCAAGGTTGGCAATGCTCTGAGAGTTAGAGTTTCTTCTCTCCTATTACATTTTTTTGTGACTGTTTGAACGAAACTGTTCATAATAAAAGCAGCAACGCAAGTAACAAAAATTCAAGTGAGATTTTAACGAAGAGTTGAAACTTTTTAACTAATCAGTAAATACAAATTTTTCTCGTAATTCGTAAAGTGCAAACATTTTTATTTAATTGGATTTACAAAAGTAATGGGTCGATCGAAGCACTGCACGAAAGAAAAGCAAAACCTTATTAAAAAACTTCAATGTGAAGGTCTTCTAAGATCTTACCGTGAAATACAAGAAACTATCGAATGTTCTGCGAAAATGGTATGTAATGCACTAAAATGAGCCAATAAGGCTGAAACACGTGGATCCAAAAAGGAAAACAACTGAGCGTATTGACCGACAAATCATACAAATGGTAAAGAAAGACTCTCATATTAGCTCAAAAAACATAAAGGAGAAACTTCAAGTACCTTTAAGTGCGGTGACTATACGGCCGCCAGAAGTCCGAGAAATGTATCATTATTCAGCAAGAGACATGTCGCAAAAAGACTACAGTTCACTAAGGCAATTGGTCCCTAGAAAACTGGCGAAATGTTATATGGAGCGACGAAAGTAAAAATGTCCTTTATGGTTCCACAGATCGTCGACAATATGTGAGAATACCTACAAACACTACCCACGATCCAATGTACACAGTGAAGACTGTTAATCTTGGTGGTGCAAAATTAATGGTATGACCTTGCTTCTCCTATCATGGTTTGGGGTGATATATATCTCATAACGAGCATCAATTTGTGTATATTACAATACTTGAAGACATCATGCTACCGTATGCTGAGTATGACATGGGGGTCTCAACAAGACAACGACCGAACCTCACCGACATTCAACTCAAGCCAATAGGTAACTTAGTGGATAGCGCTGCTATTAATATGAACACAACTGAACATACTCGATAATTTTTGAATTACTTACCAGTGTCTTTCGTTATTTTTGTGTAGTATTTTTGTGTATTGCGAGTCTTTTGCAACTTTTATAGTCTTCCTTTGGTTGGATACCACTTTCAATCTACCTCTAATTTTTTAGTTTGACGTTTTATAAATGTTTCAGCTGTCAAAAAATGCCCTCTAGAGCCAGTCGTTATTAAGATTTCATTAAATCTTCCTTATTACATCGCTTAAATTCTATTTATTATTAATGCTTTAGAATTAGAACCACCCCAGATGAATTTTAGTTGATTTTGGCATATTTTATTATCATTTCTAGTAAATAGAGTTAATAATTCAAAATTAAAATTTTCAATAAATTTTCCCTCAAAATAAGAAATTGAATCCAAACGTCCTCATTTTAATATGCGAATTAACCTTTAGCTTTGTACAGCATTTTGATAAGGATGTGAGGCTAAAGTTTGACTAACGTTTTGATTAATTTCCAATTTTCTGAATAACATAATTTTCATGTTAACCGGAGGTTTCATAGAAAAATGTTTTCAACAAGTTTCTGCGATGGTCAGAACCAATAATCTCAGATTCTAAAATCTGCTCTGCAAGGCATACAAAGTTATTCTGTTGGAATCAAAACATTAGATTGTGTGCTAGTTAAAGCTACGGCCATTGCATTTCCTAATGCATATCGAGTTATGCCCGTTAAATTCAAGAATTCGGAAACGAAAGTTAAAAATTTTGTTGTCTTACACTGAAATTTGTGAAAAAAGATCCCAATATCTTTAGTTAAATTACCCGGGAGAACCCGAATTAGAAGAAAGCAGTTCTTGCAATTCTTTGCTGTATGTGTTATGACTGGTCTGGTTATTTTATCTCTTTTCCATGGTTTTAATTTATGAGCTTTGTTTTGTAGACTTTCTCTTTCTGTTTGCCTGACTTCGACATCACTGCACTTTCTACTCTACCTAATCCGAGTACAAGACTCAAATGTCTGACCCATGTTATTCAATATTTCAAAGTCTACTCCAAATCGACTCAAACCTTTCATTGAAAACGTAAGCTAATACCAATAAATAATCAATAGAAAATCGATTCGAAACTGAAACCTAAGTTCCTAATGTAATTTGATCGTACAAATTTTAATTTTATGTGTTAAAAATGAAAATGGAACCATCTGTCAAATCAACCAAAGAAAGTCAATTCAGTCGTGATATCGGTGTACAAAAAACAAATTTACATTGTACCGAGTTATTGACCTTATTTCTTTTAAATTTTTGTAATCTGACATTAAATCCAAATAATTTATGCTAACATGACGACACCTATATGCTAATTTAATATTCTGCATAAAATAAAATCTTAGTTTTTCTAACAAAACACTATGAATTTATAATTTTTTGATAAATCTTTTTAATTTGACAAAATTTTGCATTTCCAAGGTTATTTTGCTAAATTTCCAGCTAAATTGTGTGTAGGTGTGTGTCGCCTATAGTTAAACGCCAAATTAATTTTTTGATTTGTAATCAGCAACAACATAATTCTTGAAAGTATACACAGGCCTCAATGATTGATGAAATTCAGAATTGGTACATGGAATTCAAAGAAAATTTTGTTTTTTAATAAAATCAATTGAATTACTCAGATTACCATAAATGACTAAATAAATATTTACATACAAAGCATAAACCAGATTCCATGAACCATACGGGGCGCACAAATAATAATTCAATGTCGAGGTCAAAACGTCGGAATGAAAATGTAAATGATAAATTAGGATACAAAATTTGTTTTAAAGAAGTATAGAGTTACATGTATTTATTTGGGAATGGAATAATTGGGACAACAAAATTCTTGAGAACTTTGAATCAATATGCCAACTAGCATTATTAAGGTTGTGAGGATTGGAGAGATGATTTTAAAGAGATGCAAATTTTAAGCAGTGGTTCATATGATTAAAACAAGAACTTCGGTACATTTACCTATGGTGTGCAAGCTTGCAATAGCCTTTAAAACTCTGATTAATACTAACGTTCAGATATGAGTTTATTATAGTATTGTCCAGCTACTTATGGCACCCACTTTTAATATTGCAGATTGTTTTTAAAATTACCATTTAAAAACAACTTTAAAATCAAAACAGTTAACGCGCACAAAAAAAAAAAGAAAAATGTCGCATAAACACATTTCGTTTGTTAAAAACCACGAGTTTTTTAAATTTTCAGTTCCGTTATTTACTTAAGTAATAAACATTATAAAACCAGTATGTATGTTGATAAAAACATATAAAAGTAAAAATATTTATGTTGTAAAAATGCCATAAAATTTTTTAAGATGAAAACTGCAGCAACAGCAAAGAATCGAAGAGTCGATACGGTGCGTCTGCGTATGACAAATTTTACTGTCGTCTGCCTCTGTCACCATTTTGTTGAGAGGTGATAAAATGAACATAAAAGTAATTGGTCGTAGCATGAATTTGAAAATAAATAGAAATACGCTTTTGGGTGGAAAATAAATTTGGTTGTTAATTGAATGTATGTCAGATCATCAGATTTAATGATGTGAAACAAGTTGTTCACTGGAAAGTGTGTATTGGTCACTTAATTTTTTTTTTTATAAAAATGGATCACACGGATTATTTTTAAAATGTATACCGTTTTGTGGGGTTAGTGACTTTAGTTATAATCTATGTAGCATAGTTATGAATGAAGTATATAGAGGTTGGTCAAGAAATGACGGGAGTTTGTGGACCGAAACGACATATATTTTGTTTTATTTTGTTACTTTTACCTAATGAATTTTTTTTTATTTTTTTTTTTATTTCTAGGTTTCAATGTGCTGTACAAATTGCGAAAATTTGGTGGTCAATGTCGTGGTGACAAAATTATGGTAAGTCCAGTTTTATAATTACTCTAATCAAATAACTGGAATTTTATGGTACAATTTGTATAGTACAAATCGAGACCAGAGTTGCAATCTTTTGATTGAGGACGTTTGATTTTGATGTTTCTAAAAGAAGCAATAAAATGTTACCAGACACAGTTAATGTGGTTTTTAGTATCAAATTTAGCCAAAAGAAAATTTAAAAAAAAATTAAACATTATCCAACGGTTGGTTTACTAGCGAGAGGAAATATTACAAATTTTCTTTTCTAAAAGTAAATGGTTGCAAATAACCAAATCAAAATTTTAAAACTTTTAATTTTTGATGTTGTATTAAAGTAAGTAAAGGCTTAAATCAAAATTGTGCGACAGCTTTGAAAAGTTGCCTCGCCACTTAAAATAAAGTTTGATAATTTCTAATGGGATTTTCTAAAATTGGAAAAATTAAATTTTTCAGAAGTGTAGAAAATTAGGAACAGTGCAATAATTCTACGAAAGCATTTTAATATATTTATCCACTGGCTAGAAATATCTATTTATGTAGGTTGCAATTCTAATTGGGCATACACATTTTAGAATTGCATGCTTCCCAATTCTGCAATAGAGCGCATATTTTTAAACTTTTTGGAGAATTAAGAATAAAGAATTGAGCAGGTTCCAACTTTTAAAATGTCACAATTTTTGTTGTTAAAATAACATCTTGATATTAGCGTGGAGGCGGTGAGGAGAAAGGCGGTAGGTAGGAGCAAAGATGATCCCATAATAACAAGAGGCAAAAAAAAAAGCCCCCCCCCCTCCTCCCACCCCAATGTAATATATAGGATTCCTTTCCTAGTCTTTTTAATTTTTTGTACTGAATGACTCATCTCTAATATACTATGATCTTTGGGTTTATATTGACCAATTGTGATTTTACGGAAGGGGTCTCCAAATTTAAGAAAACTCGTGAAATGGAAATAATGGAAATTTTATAAAATGTAAATAGTTGGCGGTGACGTAAAACGCTCTGTGAGAAAAGTGTCGTTCGAGGAGTCGGATAGACCAAATTTTTGTTTTATTAGAGTAGACTAGCGGTGTTCAAGCCAAATGACTGTTTACGATATATTTCGTAAATTTTCGGGAAAAGGAACAAATAAGCAAAAAGGAGGCATTTGAACCCCTTCTAATGAAAAAATGTGACCTAGATATTCTACCCTATCGACCGCCAATCGTAATTTTAGGGGATTAAATGTTACGCCTTCTTTTCTTGCTTGTTGTAGAACTCTTGATAAATAGTGTGGTGGCACTGTGGCAGTATATGTGTTAACTTGTATCGAGGTGAGATAAAAGTAACTTTCTTTAGTCGAATACCATTGTATAGCTCTTGAAGAATGCAAAAATTTTAATTCTGTCAATTCAGTTATCAAATTCAACATTATAGCTCTCCCGTAAAAATTAACCATGATTTAGCTATGAAATTCATATAGACTTAAAGTGGTACTGTTGGAAAGGTATCCAAAGAAGCAATAAAATCTTAACACTTTTTTTTTCTTAATTATGGGCTTGAAGCGTGTACTTATAAAGGTCCTGAACAACCCAACAACTTTAGTTATTTCAAGCCCGGCTTATCACTGATGCATTTGTAGAGCCCATTTTTTACATTTAAATGTAACGGTGAGTCAGTGTAATTCCTGTATATTTTAATAAAAAATTGTTTATGTTTTGTTAAAATCATGTAGGCTTGAAGAAGGTAATAAATTTTGTCGTAAATATTAAGGATTCGTTTTATAGGCTGCTAAACCCGAATATTAGAAGAAATATTTAAATCCAGCCGTTAGGAAAATATAATGTTGATGTTCTTGTTTCTAAATCGTCGTTGCACAAGAAGAATCATCATTTCTGAGATATTTTCTGAAATGAGTATAGCTACTACTGGGCTAGTAATTGAGATATTTTTGAGTCGTGTCATTATTCTTGTACACCGAAGATATGGAAAAACGTTTTACTATATACTCCATCAGCCAATCAAATCACGAATATAGTTTTTTCTCGGTAGCATTTTGATTTTTACATATAAAGAGATTTATTTTATTTGAAGTTTCAATTCGGTTCCAAAAATTCTTATTTTCAAACAATAAAAGGCGATATGTATATAGAAATCATTTAAAGGCGAATTTAAAAGACACAGAATTTTTATAATTTGGTTTTAACTTGGGTACAAATTTAGGATGTTGAATAATGTAAGTAAAATTTGAACTTAAAAAATTCAAATTTCTATAAACTGTCTCAGTTTTCAAAATTCCTACCGGAATCCCATAGTTCTGAGCTTAATTAATAATTGCAATAAAATACATCGAAAAACATAATCTTAAAATTAGAACTACATTTTGCTAGAATAACCCAATATTTGAAAATTCAGAAATTCACACGTTTCTAACCTTTTTTCCAAATTTTGTGATATAAGATATGCGTCCTTAATCCATAAGGTCAGTATTAAAAATGTTTGCGGTTAAGTTACTATAAATGAAATTCGATCACACCATAAATTTCCCTTACTGTATATAAATCTATGGCAATTAAATTAAAGCCGCTAATATAAAATTTTAGGTATCATAATATACAAAAAACAAAAATAATGAATCAAATTTAATTTCAATTGACCTAATTCCAATAAAAATTAATTCCTATTCACCATTCATTTTCCCATATTTAATCCCACCAATCTATTTCGAAAATAAAATTTTACGGATTTATTTACACAATACATACAGGTACACGGGCTAAAAAAAAAAAAATAAAAAAATAATCCTCTAGCTCATGATTCGGCTTAAAATTCAGACGCAACATAATACTCAAAATTGTAAATATAACGATGGCCTCTGTTCATACATACATAAGTACGGTGTTGTATTTACGTTAGATATGTTGGCTACATCATATACTGGGGGCTACATGAGTATTATTTAGAACATTATTAAACGACCTATATAAAATTCACTTTCATTTCACAAACAACTCAAGAAAAAAAAAATTGTGTCGTATATATAATAACCCCATAGAAGAACCCCCACCACAAACACATCGTATAAAAAATTTTAAGAATATCACATAAAATAATAAAAATAAACGAGAATCGATGACCAAATCATGATTAGGTTCATCGAATTCTATAAGCAATAATTTTTTTCTCATTATTCCGTTTGGTTTACTTATGTACATATCTTGTGTGTTGTTTTTTTTTTCTTATTACGAATATCGATTGAGGTCAGAACCTCCTAACGAAAAGATTGAGAAAAATTTTATTATTCATCTCAAGAAAAGTGCAAAATCTTGATTATGTATATCCAATCAAATCGCAAATCAAATCTGTTACTTTATAGCTATATAGCACAGAGTGTGGCGATAGCCAGCAGCGTACATATTATAGTACAGACACATAACCCTAAAACTGTTATTTAGTTTTCATTTTCTAAAAAAAAAAGTCCTCGTTGAAATATCTTGATTAAAAGTGCTTTAAGCCAAGATTATATATTTTACTTGAAGGAGATTTCTAAAACAAAAAATTGTGATGTAACGAAAAAAAAAATCGAAAAACATGAAAGATGAGATTTACCCAATTTGTCGGCAGAACTTTAGGCTATTCAAAAACATAAAAACTTATTATAGATTTTTTTTTTTGGATCGTTGAGAACAAAATACATAAATATTTGTTATAAAGTTATGTCTTCTTATGTAATGTAAGCTCTTCGAAGAAAAATTATGTCTGTATTGTATTTGTTATTTTGCTTGCTAAATGTCACAATAATTCAAATCATTTTTTTTTGGTCTGGTTAAGATTTTGGGATTCATTTATGTACTTATACCGAAAGCTAATGTAATTCTATTACCGCTTTTAGATGGGCATATTATGTACCTAATTATTTATAACAAATTGTGTAATTTTTTATGAAAATGTCTTAATCAAGTGCGCACATACTAGCATAATATTGTGACCTAAACGTAATTTTGTATAAAGAATAAATTATTTCGTAATTTATGTATGTACAACAACAAGTACAATACAATCGAATACCTTGATGCGTCGATTTGATCATTTGAAAGGTGTGAATAGAAGTTATTTGTGTAATTCTTTTTATTGTACATATTTCATTATTATTAAAAATTTGATCATCATGAATAAAACCACATGCCTCGGTTGCACGTTTATTACTCACATAAATTTAATATGCGGTATTCAAAATAGTCAAATTATTAATTTTCAGAATTTGAAATTCATGATTTTAAACAGCCTTGATTCCTCATTACACATTGTTGCCACCAAAACGAGATCTAATGATTTCTCAGTATAACTATTCTGGACGTTCGACAAGAAGGGAAATTAAATGGATTTGCCATTTTTTGGGAAATCATTTTTTCGGCTAATTTCACCCCCACAGTTATTAAACCGAAAACATTTTGCATACCAAGTTCCTTTAGCTGCAGCTTTATATTTTTAGTGCAGTTTCAGCCAAATAATTTATCCCGTTACGCTAATCGGTTAAATTTTCGATTTTCCTATTGTTCTGTTTTCGCCTTGTCAATTACGGCTCAAATCACTGAATTGTGAGTATAACAAACCACCTCAATTTATCACAAATTAATTTATTTATTCAACACAAAAAATAACACATGGAGATTTTCCATTTTGTACACCTCGAAACACCCTAACCACGCTATTAGTTAACTTATTCTATTCTAACCTAGGTATCACTGGGCGGTTTCAGTTCCCGCAATATGTTTGGTTTTGAACATTTACTGATAGAAAAAATGACATTTGATTCATCACATTGCCATGAAATTTCTTACTTTTTATTCTTGCACAAAATTGGTACTTCTCTAGTCTGATATGGTTTCAGAATTACAAATATCTAAATATTTTAAAATTTTCCAATTCTAAAATTTATAAAATTCAACTCAACAACCAAAACTTCCAAAATTAGTAAAGAACCATTAATAGTTTTAAATTTCAGAAAATTTGCTATCTGAACATTAACAAAATTAAAATTATTCATAATTTTGGGGTTGTACAACAATTTTACATTCTATGACCATGTCCAAAACCTGTGATAAATATTTTTAGTACTAAATTTTGACATTTATTTGAAAAAACCGCATTCACCCAAATTATCATAGTTTAAATCCTATGATAATTTTTGACACATAAAAAATAGATTCATTGTGGAGTTGATGTATGTAGTCACCTTAGCGTTTTACTTCAAAGAAAAGGATTTTCCTCATTCCCTGTTATGAAGATGTATTTTTCAACTAGGACGTGATTTAATTCTCTTGTAGTAATTTTTTTTAATAGCTAATCATCGGAAAATGTTCAATGATGTAAGTGAATCATTCAATTTGTGATTTATATTGGTCGTGTACGAGTTTAAGTGGATTTCTGCGGATGTTTATATCTCTAATCTGCTTGTTCCGTATGCATTACATACACTTATTTTCACTCACAGTCCAATTTTTAAAAATATTATCTTTATTTGTAGCCCTCTGGAGCTAGCATTTCTTTCTTGACCAATTCCTAACAATTTAATAGCATGAATCTAAATTTTGGAATTTGTTCAACATTTCATTAATCGATCACATTTATATAAACATAAACAACCCTAATTATTCTTTAAATATAGAGCTACCTAGCCGCAATCTAATAGAGCCATGAAGCTTAATTTTGGGTATACGTCAATGATCAAAGAAATGATAATGAATGTGACAATGATCAAAAGATTACACAATTCGGGCAGCATAATAAATAATTGTGAATGTCGGGGAATATTTTCAAATAAATGTCAAATATTAGAACTAAAAAATATTTATCACAGGTTTCGGATACAGTCTACTATATATGTATGTAGGATTCAATACTAATCTTAATATCTACAACACAGATAAATAAAAAGAAACAAGAAAAAGTTTTCCAAAACGTTATAATAATACTTTATTTCTTTTAAAAACCACTCGGTTACGCCAATCTCCGTCTGCATCCAAAAACCGAATGACGTTTCTCTTGTAAACAATAAATATAATTTTCCCAATATTTGTTACAGTGTTCCTTCCGCAATATTTAGTGCATTGTTAGATTGAGTTGAGTTGGTACAAAAATCCAACATGTATATAGAATACTCATATGTGTGCAGGTTGTATTAGCGAATTTTATTAATACATCCAAATTCCCATACAATTTTTCTTCGTCACATTTACAATAGCTCTATTGTTCATAAGCTATTTTTTAATTACCAATTAAAGGAGGACAAAATCAATCTTCAGGTACCGATAAGAAATTCTCGACAGTTGGAAGACGAATTGGAGCAACTCAATGAAATAATTCACTATGCTGCATTGGCAAGCACTCCCATTTTACAAAATAAGAAGACGCTTAACATATCCTACCCAATGGAAGTTAGAGAGTTGGTAAGAGAAAAACGACGAGCTCGTAAAACCTGGCAAATTAATCGAACACCGGAGAACAAAATAATTCTTAACAATTTATGTAACAGCCTCAAATCCCTTCTTAAAGAAGTTAAAAATGAATCAATCAACAGATATCTAGTTAGCCTAACTGATGAAAAAAATTCTGATTACTCACTGTGGAAGGCGACGAAGGGACTCAAAAGACCCAAAATGCAAGTGCCTCCACTTAAAAAGGATGATGGAACCTGGGCAAGAGGCCACAAAGAGAAGGCTGATCTATTTGCGGAGTATCTCCAGGAAACCTTCAAACCACTACCAAGACAAACTGCCAATGAAAATATAATATCTATTCACAAGCTGGATGAGTTTGAAATTCGGCCAGTAACTCTCAAAGAATTAAAAGAAGAAGTGAAAAGTAACATGAATGTTAAAAAAGCCCCAGGGTATGATTTGATTACTTGCCAAATTATCAAAGCTCTACCTAACAAAGGATTTCGTAAGCTACTACACATAATCAATGCGAGCTTTCGGTTAAAATATGTTCCGAATCAATGGAAAGTAGCAGAAGTAATCATGATACCAAAACCTGATAAACCACCTAACGATAAAAAATCATACAGGCCAATTTCTCTGCTGCCAATTATGTCAAAACTCTTTGAAAAATTATTACTAAAGAGACTTAAACCAATAATTGAGAACCGACAACTAATTCCTCCACATCAATTTGGATTCAGAGAAAAGCATTCTACAATTGAACAGGTCCATAGAATCACCAACATAATTGAAAGAACGTTAGAACGTAAAAAAGTATGCTCAAGCATATTCCTGGACGTCGCGCAAGCATTCGATAAAGTCTGGCACAGTGGTCTGGAATACAAGCTGCATAGAGATCTACCGAGACAATTCTATGCCATACTAAGATCTTATTTATCCAATAGACACTTTCGAGTGAAATATGAGGATGAATACTCTGAGCTAAAGAAAATCTCTGCCGGTGTCCCGCAAGGGAGTGTCTTAGGACCAATCCTGTATTTACTATATACAAGGGACATACCAACCACAAATGAAGGAACCATAGCCACCTTTGCAGATGACACAGCAATTATGGCAGTTGGAAATAATGTCGCTGATGCAACGAGCAAACTCCAGAGGATGACCAATGCGGTTTGTAACTGGACAAAGCGTTGGCGAATCAAACTTAATGAGACAAAATCCACGCATATTAACTTTACTTATCAAAAGGCTTACCGCCTACCTATAGAAATTAACTCGCGACTCGTGTCATATGCAAATACAGCTAAATACCTTGGCATGACCCTCGATGCCAAGCTTAAGTGGAGAGAGCATGTCAAAAAGAAAAAAGAAGAACTTAACATAAAGTTCAGAAAAATGTATTGGCTCATAGGTAGAGGCTCTGAGCTTACAATTCACAATAAGCTGCTGCTATATCGGCAAATTTTGAAGCCGATATGGACCTACGGTATACAACTCTGGGGATGTACCAAGCAAACAAACGCCAAAATGATACAGACGTTTCAAAACAAGGTTCTTCGTAGCATCGTCGATGCTCCGTGGTACGCAAGAAATGAAGACCTTCACAGGGACCTACGGATGGAATACATCAAAGAGGAAATAAAAATGCATGCCGCAAAACACGAAATAAGGCTCCAGAAACATGGAAACCCCTATATTCGCCATATGATAGATAACCCTGTCGTTTAAAGAAGACTCCAAAGAACGAGGCCACTTGACCTAGTGAACTTACCAAACTAAAATTAGTAAATAGGTTTAATTGATTATGGGGCTAACCAGTGGGCTACACCCCAACAAACGTGAATTTTACTAGATATATAAAAATTTGTATTTGAAAGAAAAATTGCTAGATGAGCGCAGTCTCAGTCGTAATAAAATAAAATGAAAAAAAAAAAAATTAAAAAAATATCAAATTTACTCATTTTGCCATTAAAATTAATAGGTAAATTATATTCAACGTGGTTAAATGTAGCTTCCATAGTCTCAAAATCGTTGAAGCCCGTGTAATATTTTGTTTTCCTTACTTTGTTTTTAAGGTCAGCCAAGGTTAATTTGATTCTAGCCATCAAATTTATATTTTTTAATTGCTTGTTTTCTTCCATAAGCGCTATATTTTTTATTTTAAGTTGCTCGATTAGTAGAGACTGTTTATCTTCTTTCTCCATTTTCAAATAAAATTCTAAGGATATTTTAAATAATGTAAAACAATATTTGGAGTTAATTAGTTTTTATTATGTTACCTTCAGTTTGGCTAGCTTTTTCCTGAATCATGGTCCCATCGGTTTCGTTGTTTTCAAAGACATCAGTTTCAAGAGCCGGCGTCTGTTCAGCTATCTGTTCCTTATGTGCTACCCGACGTTTCATCCTTTCATATCTTGAACTGGTAATTTTTGAAGTTGACCTGTAACCTAATTGAATCGACGGTATCCAATCAGGGTTTAACACGTCTTTTGAGTTTGCACTTCTTCCAGATATAAAATGCTTCGAACACACCGTTGAATATTTTAAAGATTTCTTCTTCAAGTCTTTTCTATTGACCGCCTTCAACCAAGCGAGCTGTCGCTCCACAGCAAGGGGTTTCAATTTAGTATATTTCGCCGGAATCATAGGAAACCGATAAAATTTAATTCCGATGTCTCTCTCTGCTCTCATCGAACAATTAACCACACAACACTTTAATGGCATTTTTAATGTTATTTAATTAATTTGTATATTTTAATACAATTTAATTTATAAATATTTAAATTATAATATTACTATTAAATTTATTAAACGAAAATACATGAAACACATATATTGTTTGGCCTACAGCGCGTTTGACATCTAGAAAATAATCGAATTTGACGTTTGAGGAAACAGCTCTATAGGCATTATAAGTTTTTGAAACAAATGGTATATTATAGGAAATAAGGGTTTTTGCATATATATAACCACGGTTTTGAAGTCTGATGTTCTATGGGAATCCACAATTTTTGCAAATTAAACTCAGATTGAACAAATAGGAAACTTGGCCATTTTTCGTTTGGCATTTTTAACTAATATGTTTAAAAAATTGGAATTAAGGGTTTTTGTAACTCAGGGACACGTTGTCAGAAGTTTGATTTTGAAAATTTTTTATTCGAATTTATTTTCAATTTTGTTGTATATTATATAATTTTCCGGATTGGCTACAAAATCTCGGTGCTACAAAATCTCGGTTTTTATAAATTTTGGCTACCTAATTTTCAAAATTATATTTTTATTTTATTTTTCCACCCTCAAATTTTTATTTATTTTAGTTTTATTACACTTTTATTTTATTTTTACTTTTCCCACTATAACGAAGTTATATTGAGTAAGTATTGTAATCGCGAAAAAAATTATGTTCCTGATTTTCACATTTCTCGAAGAATTAGGTTACGAGGATCCCAAATATTTAGATCAGAAAAATATCATGTCCGTCCTTCTGTCCTTCCACTTCCATACTTCCGTCCTTCCAGTCGCACATTTTTATTATTTTTGTTTTGCCTCCCATTCACACAAATATTTTAGTAATAAGCAGTTTGTGTTAACTTTTAGATCCATTCGAGTATAGAATAGAGTGGTTTGCAGTGGCAGAGAAAACTGCCAAACTGATTTTCTCAAAAACGGGACCGACTATTTTTTTGTTATGTTGGTGATAAATTTGATAATTCATCATCTACTTGTTCACAAACTTTGAAATCGATTAAAGCATTGCGTGGGGGTCATTTTGACAAAAACAAGAAATATAAATTTGTTTATCTGTTTACCCAGGTAATGTCGAACTTTCCAAAGAAATATTTTTCTAAGCTAACACACTTTGCAAATTCTAGCAATTGTTCCCTAGGTGACTTCAAGGTAAAATGAATAGATTACCGTGTAATATGGAATTTAAATTTCTAAATTTACCTAAAATACTTTGCTGGTTATAAATAATATCGTCAACATTTAAAAAAAATGGAGGTGTGGCCAACACACGACTTTCTTTTACGAACAGCGAATTTTGAAAAACTTTTATAATTCAAATTTCCCGCAAACTTAATTAAGATTGTTTTTATTATTTCATGTTTTCTGTAAATTGTATATTTTTGAAATATTTGCAAAATAAATTTTCTGTTTTACGGAATCTGGGAGCTGGGAACTGGGATCCCAAAATTTATGTAAAAAGTTTAAACATGAAGTTGCAGTTTGATTGCTTAACTTAAACCATTTGGACTACAAATTGACAGTCATATGTATATACCAACAGACACCACTTCAAAACTCAATTTTTTGAACTCATTAGTACACACGTAAAAGAAATAAAAGGTGATATTTATGAATTTAAATTTTTTCTTTTAATTTTTTGGAATTTGTATTAGTGATTTTTTGTAAATCTTATACTTTTTAAAATATGTGCAAAACACATTTTCGGGCCGAGAGTGGCCACTTCCGGTTGACCGATTTGGCAATTTAACATACATGTAGGCTAAATATTTTTATAACATACAGTACGTCACTGAAGTGTGCAAATTAATTATAATTAGCATAATTGGGCTAATACACACAATAATTAAAATGACAAATGCAAGAACTGCTGTAACTCCCTGTAAAAAGTGTGGGGGGGGGGGGGGCAGGAGTTGCGAAATATTTTTTGCAATTATAAAACGATATATATATTTAAGTATTACAAACCCTAATAAGTCGTTAAAAAAGTTAAGAAACATGAAAAAATGATCCACATTCAATTATGTAATATTTGCATTAAAAACCGGAAGTATGTCACTGTAGCGTGCAAATTAATTATAATTAGCATAATTAGGCTATATATACACATATATTTATGTGTTGGCAAAACAATATTTTATTTTTTTTTTATAAAATTTTTAAATTTTTTTTAAATTTTTTTTTTAATTTTTAATTTTAATTTTTTTAATTTTTAATTTGTTTATTTTTATTTTTTTTTGATTTTTGGAAACATTTCGTATTAGTAATTTTTTGTAAACCTTATACTTTTTAAGATATTTGCAAAACAAATTTTCTGGCCCAAAGGAGTGGCCACTTCCGGTGGACCGATTTGAAGTAAAATTCACTGGGACCTCCCAATTTATCCAAAAAGCTTAAATCTGAAGTTTCAGTTCGATTGGTTAAGCCATCTGGGCTGTAGAGAGGACACAGACTGACAGACAGACGGACAGACAGACGGACAGACAGACGGACAGACAGACGGACTGACAGACAGACATCATTTCGAAACCCACTTTTTCGGACTCAGGGGACCTCAAAACAGATAAATCTTCAATAATCTCAAGGTCGAAAATTTTCATGATTACTATACTTTATTTTACTTACGTAAAAGAAAGTAATAATTATATCTAGTGAGCTTTTAAATTTAGCAAGATATTCCCGTTTCTATGACATTGACATTTCTGTGACGTTTTATTGACATTTTATAACATTTTAATGATTGAAATTTCAACGACATGTTGATCGATATACATTATTTGTGAATTGTTTAGCGAGCAACTTCATCCTGTTAAATTTTGTTGCATCGTAAAAATTCACTCTCATCAGGTTTTCATAACGCGCCTAAAGAAGTATAACTTCAAAAAAATGGTTGGGCCCTTGAGGATCGTCATAAAACAGTTTAGACTGGACATTTTTTTTTTTTTTTTTTTTTTTTCAACATAATAAATTAATTAATGTTTTACGGATTCACTTTCGAATTTAAATTTTAACAACATCATATTTAATTAATTCATATCAAACTTTGAAATAAGGCTATTTCTAATTTGAAATTAATAATTTCAATAAATGTCACTCTTGTAAATTAAAAGAATGCGGAAGCAAATTTTATAAGCTTAACCCAAATACGCAGGGAAATTTTCGCAAATATTTCTTGAAGCTACTCCAAACCCAACAGTAACTCCTTCAAAATATTAATTTGCGCAAATATTTCTTGAAGCTACTCCAAACCCAACAGTAACTCCTTCAAAATATTTAAAGTTATTGTTCATAATTCAAAAAAAAATATTTTGTTACAATAAAGGTTACACTCTTATAACCTTTATTTAGTTAGCTGATTTTCTTGAATTATTATTAATAAGAAAAACTCATACATACCGTATACTTAACTACATTCCATCGAGTTGAATTGTTGTTGAACACAAATACTTTGTGTTTTACATGATAGTGAAACTTAACCATTTATTGTGTATGTATATAGAGTTAGAAAAATATTTTCAGGTGGAAAAATCAAATTATGTTTACAAAATGAGATTTGAGCGAGAAAAGTACAAATGTTTCTTATAAATTCACAGCTTCGGGCTAAATTGAATTAATTCGTTTCTACAACATGTATGTATGTACAACACAGAAAACTTTCACTCATTCAATCTTTTTGTATATAAAATCTCTCGCTTTTTATACAGCCGTTTAAGACATATCCATTAATGCATCGATTTCAATATAATAATAGCTAATTTAGAGACACATTCTTATGACCAATAAATAAGATTGGCATTTTTATACATCATCTTTTATTTGTATAAAGAAAGTTTAAAATCCAGTCTCACGATTTTCTATATACTAAAACAACCGTTGTAAACCGACCATCTTCTCTATATACGGCTTGATGATATTTTGCCTAATCATATAATACCCATTATACCCCGCGTCATATAAAGCAGTATACATATTTGGGTTATCGCTATAATTAACCGAATTATTATGAAATTATGGCAAAGTTTTTTTTTTTCTGTTTTTGATCCTCTATGTTGACCGGTAGTTGGAGTATACGGGAGACAAGATAATTAGGCGGAAGGTTGCTAATTGTTAGTATCTGTATAGAATCACAATAAACAGTTTCGACATTGATGCGATGATTAAATCTGCGTGTTTTGTAATTTATATGTATTTATTTTTAAAATTTCAAGGTAGTTAATTATCGATTTGAAAGATTTACCGGAAGAGAAGAAATAAATTAATTTATTTTATTCATCATCACGTAACTAAATGCGCGGGAATTTTTTTTTAATCAATCAACGTATTTTTCAATGTTAATTTAAAGTCGGACTGGTGCTTTGTTAAATTTTGGACGAACAATAACAAATGGCAAATTCAATTACAGTTTTTTTTAATTAATACATAAAAAGTCCTCATTAATCGGTTTTTTGAAGCATTATTCAATGCATTAGCTCACCAACGGATTGTTGCAATGTGAGTGGCCACATTTTTTTATGGGTAGCTGGGGATCCTTTCTAACCCAAAAATATAACAACACCTGAACATGTAGATTCTAGACATTAGGTGACCTATGAGAGATGTATGTTCGGTTCCTATACAGCTGCGTGCAAAAGTTTTGGGGCATCCTATTTTTCAGGCATATTGCATTGAAATACGGCGGTGGGGAAAAATAAAGGGGTAATTACAACATGTTTTTACTTATGTTTCAAAATAATTAATTATATACATAGATATTGTTCTTTTATATTATAATGTTCATCACATTTTATTTAATGTGTGTGCATAGTATTGGGTAAAAGTACTTTGTTTCCATACTCTTAGGATACGGTAACTGTGGAACATCGACGAGGCAAGGACGCTATTTGTTGTGAGATCCGTTCTTCGGAAAATGAAAAAAAAAAGAAAAAAAACAATGAAGCTGCTTCCATTAGGCAGAAAAACCTCTTAAATTGTTTTAAACAATTTCCACCTCATGCATAAACATTCTATTTTGAGCAGTAGCTTATCTATAAAAAGAGGATACTTTAGGCTTTCCAAATCTGTACTTGGTATTCCATAATTTAGGGTTGGGCTCTGATGACAAATTTTCAAATATTACCAAAACGATCGAATATATGGAAAATCATGATACTAAACTTTGCTAAATAACACAAATCTCAGAGATTGGCTCGCATAGTCACTATATAGAATAGAAAGAGGATACTTTAGGCTTCCCAAATCTGTACTTGGTATTCCATAATTTAGAGTTGGGCTCGAAAGCTTTAGAGAGAGAACTTAAAATGCTAATTGGCCGCAAATGGGATAGCTCTGAAGAATTACTGATCTTTGGGATGCGGATTATTTTACTTAGCTTCCACTGACCTGGATAAGAAAAGGACGTGAGAATAAAATTGGAGATACGTAACAAGTATTTTGAGACGAAAGGGAAACTCTCTTAACGAATTTTAAATTGACGTTATCCAGACGTTATGCCCGAGTTCAAACTAGAGTAAAATAACTGTTGACATCATTGTCTCCATTGACTACAGCTCTATTACGAGCCTGCTTATAATTTAATGAGACTGACTATTAGGATACTTTTTCCATAAACGATATTTATTAGCTCTAATACTTATAGCATTCGAAACTTTCTGAGACAACCACGGCGGAGATTTCGCTTTGAAAGTAACCTTTTTAAGCGGAACGCAACTATCAAAGATCAAACTAATATACGAGTTGAAAAATTCCCAAGGAGCCGAGTTACAAACTAAGTAATGGCGGGAATTATCTATACCAGCAAAATCTCTAAAGCTAAAACTGTTAGGTTTAGGTGAAGAGTAACAATTCACAGAAAAAACTAAAAGATCATAATGGGACCTCATACCGACAGACAACTGATTGAAAAAACAAATAGAGTTATTAGTAAAAGAGATGATATGTTCAATAAGGGAATAAGAGGCACCGCTAGTGGTTGGACAACAAAACGTTATCGCCACAGTTTTGTGTACCGATAAATTAAAACTATTTAAAAGATTCAAATAATCCCGAGGGAAGCCGGAATTTTGAAGTATATCGAAATTAAAGTTACCTGATATATACATTTCATCGAATCTACAAGGGTTTTTTTAAATTGGGCATACGATCTCTTACTACTTTTTGGAGGGTTATAGATGACACCGAATAAGATTTTACAACCATTTATGAAAACATTGCCAAATAAAATCTCTAAATTCGATACTAACAATTCTGAAATATGTAGAAGAAGGTGCAGTAACTAATCTAGCCTTAATGTGATCAATCACCTACAAACATACATAAACCACCATAATTAAGGGGAGGTAGGTACCGTCCTATCTTTCCTAAATATGTATATTAAAACCTTTTATGGCAAAAATTGAATTAAGGATATTTGGGTTTAGAAAGATGTCAGAGAAACAAATATGTCGACTAAAGCGCCATTAAAAAGTGCAGAACCTCGTCAATATTTTGGACTAGACTTTGGACGATTTAACTTACTGCATTGAATAATGACCTATCAACTAACATAGATTTCATGACTAAGTAGATTGGGATTGTTAAGCGACATAACCAAACTAAAAATCAAAACTTAGCGTAAACATGACGTGAGCGTGATTGATTCGCAATACTTACAAATAAAATCAAGAAACGCTTCATCCAGCTCCAAAATGAACTTCAATACTCAATCACTGGAAATCTAAAACGAGAAGAAACAAAAAACGATCCAAAGTAACAAATGCCAAGAAAAAGTAAACAAAGGAAGAATAATTAATTGTAGAGTCCCAATTTATGCCCCAAAAATCGAATATTATCTTTGAAGAAAATCTTTTACAAGACGTGAAGCATGTTTGGGGTCGTTGTCGTGTTGAAAAATCCAACCACACGGCATTTTTTTCAATGCAAATGGGAGCATAAGCATATGGTCTTTCAATATAGAAAATGCTCCCAGACTTAAATATTCCTCCACCATGTTTTACGGAAGGAATTTGATACCTTATGCTGAATCTTGCACCTGTTGGACGTACTTCCGACCATCACTTCCGAATAATTAAAATTTGCATTCATCGGAAAAAACACTTTTCGCCAATCTGGCCTTTTAATTCTTTTTACTGTTGAGTGGTTTCTACACACCAATACGTCCAATCAGTCCTACAGCCTTCAGGCGTCGAGATACCGTACTCCGGCTAATGTCGGCATAATTTTCACCACGTAATTCTCTCGAAATGCCTGCTGCAGTTTTTCTTGGATCTACAGCGAAGGCAATATATGTATATAGGGACAAACTATAATTAGAAATTTGTGTGAAAAGTTTTGTAATATTATTATTGCAAATTAGGTCGAATTTTTTATAAATGGCTAATATATTTTTTGTAGGTTATAATTATAAAATGCCAAGGGGAAGCAACTAACCATGGCGGAGCGGGCAAAATCGATGCTTTTATGAAAATGGCTTGACATTATGTGATATTGCTGGCAGAATATGTAAAAGTAAAACCCTTGTGCATAATTACGTAACATTTCGAGACAAATATGGCATTAAAAAGCGTTGTGGTCGTAAATCAACGATAACTGATCGTGACAAACGAGAGATTAAACTACTTGCAATAAATGATTCAATATCTCCTGCACAGATAGAGCAGTATCTTCAACTTCCAATTATAAAGAGGCGTATTCGGCAAATTTTGCAAGAAACGGAACATCTGAAATATATGAAACGAGATGCTCGTCCGCGACTTTTACCAAGGCATAAAATCGCTCGATTGAGATTTGCAGAGGTTCACCAATTTTGGGATGAGGAGTGGCATAATATCATCTTTAGCTGACGGTCCTGATGGTTGGCAATGGTATTGGAGGGATACACGTCAGAACAGGCTTACTCGTCAATCACGAAATTTTGGGGGTGGCTCGCTGATGGTATGGGAAGCATTATGTTACACAGGACGTGCTCCAATTTGTTTCGTATCAACTAAAACGAATGCTGCCAAGTACGCGTAAATATTTTGAAAGAGGGTTTAGTTGAATTTGCGGATAATACACTGGGTTAAAATTGGATATTCCACCAAGAAAATGCTGCAATCATTGTTAGAAGAACCCAACTACAGAAATCCATTGTCAATTAATGGAAAAATATTGATCAAAGTTTGCTGCAAAACCATATCAACTCGATGCCTCGTTGTCTCCAACAAGTAATTATAAAAGCATGAGGTAATACTGGTTATTAGGTTAACAATAAGGTGCTGATATAATACTAATTAGCAAAATGTCCTTATAAATATTGCCTTCAGAAATTTTTTTTTTTTTTTTTTAAAGACGGTAGTTCCCTCGACATACGGGATTTAGTAGAAGGCCACGTCAGTCACTGATTTCCGACGCAAACGATAAATTTGCTGTATCTTTCAAAAGCTTAGCCTACCAGGAGCAGAACCTGAAAATTACTTGAGTAAGTTCGATTATCGTGGCGATTAACGTGTTAAAAATTTGAAATGATTAACGAGTTTAAGAAATAAATATTTTATCATTTTAGTCAAAAAAATAGTGTGGCCAAAATCTTTTGCACGCCATTGTAGTAAGTTCATACGAATTTTGATTTTAAATAATTTATCAATCTGGCCCACATATCGTACCTAAGTAGTCACATATTCTTATGCGTAGCCAAGGATATTTTCTAACCAACACATATAAGAACATCTGAAAATTTGGACGATATGTGACCTAGGACAGGAATATTCGGTCCATATACGTAAGTTCACACGAAATTTGATTTAAAAAAATTTGCCAATCTGTCCCAAAGGTTGTACCCAAGTGACCACATTTTTTTATGGATAGTTGGGGATCCTCTCTATAACCAAAATATATAACTAATTCCAAAATTCTGAACACAGAAATTAGGGCTTTCCTAGAGTTTTTGATTTAGTGAATATAATTCGCTAGATCAGTACGTTCTTACCTCATACTTAATGTATGAAGTGAGAATTGTATTTTTCTAGTTTGGTCGTAGCTACCTGAAGAGTAGATCGAACTTTTGTATGTGCGAACTTTTCAGTACGAAACCAAACTAATACAGAGAAAACTCACGGAGGGTTCCCATTTTTTTTCAGAGTTGATACACTTTGTAAGACTCTTGGGTTAAAATACGAGGGGATTTTGATATTTCTACTTTTTTGGAAGATATATTATAAATGATTTTAACAAGTCGAAAAATGTTGTGAATGCCATTATTCAATTTTTATGACAAATGTTTAATTTTAGGATAAACTTCACACCCGTTTTTATTTTAGTAAAATCTTCATCGTAGCGCATACCTCAATGATGTATTTAATAAAGTAAAATTTAGCAAAGACCGATTAAGCTTGCTTAAATATTTTTTTTCTTTGGCGCATTTATCGAGTTTTATAAATCCATAAAATGTCTGTCTGCGCCTATCTTTAATTAACACGAAAATATTTTATCCTGTATGAAATGGTCGAATTTCAAAGTTCAAGATTTATTGTTGATAAAGAGAAGTTAAGGTCTACAAAATAATTAAGAGTAGTTCATAGTTGTGTTGCCTCCAAATTATCTAACCCGCGCATTGTCATAAATTATTCTACAACAATAAAAGCGACCTCGACATTTCGGAACCCGCGTATCAACTCTTCCTATTAATGCATTTTTTAGGTAGTTATTCTGAATTAATTTATTACATGTATTTCTCGTTACAAGGTTCAAACTATCATTGTTAAACCACTTTATATAGCAATTGTCCAAATACAAACAAAAGAAACAAATTGTTTAATTAGTTTTAGAGAAGATTTATTAATTTGTCTATTGTACTAATGAAACCGAATTAAGAACTCCCTTACATATTATATATAATATGCTGTCTTGTTATGGTCTAATCGGTTAACAAGTATAATTTCCCACCTATTGTCTGTCGTCTGCTGCCGCGACTCAAAATATTTTGTAAACAAACTTTGTGTGTGTTTGTGTAACCCACCGTACATACATATACATTCAGCCAATTATGCATTCAGTATTTTGCACATGGCGCGCCATTGTAAACAATAATCGTGGTTGGTGTGGAACTTTACTATAAATATTGTAAAAACGACGAACTTAACGTAAATTTAAATATCATGAGAAATTTAACTTTGAATTGTTGTTATTGTTGTCTTATGTATTTCATTTCATGATTATGATTCATCAAAAATTTATTAGTCATGATTATAAATGAATGGTATTAGTTTGCTCTACAAGTAAACCGATACACACGTATATAATGTACAATAGTATTCTGCTGTTGTTTTCATCTTAATCAACAGGTTATTGTTTGTCTGTAACAGCCATCACAAAACTAAGAAAGTAAAAAACGTGTCTTTTTAAGCATTTTTTTATTTTTGAAGAATAACACGAAGACGTCAATGTTTTCTGTGTACTCGGGGATCGAGGAAAATAAAAACGTGCACGCACTTACATTGGAAAACAAAAAGTGATAGTAAATAAATTTACATAGAAATTAGGTAAACCAAAAAATGTAAATTGTTTTGTGAAAAGATGTTAAAGTGCAAAAAGGTCAGTCGGTACTCTAGCGTCGTGCAACTTTCACTAAATAAATCTTTTATAAAAAAATTCAAATATACTTTATTGATTATTTCTCGATAAAATTAAGAAATCATCATCTTTAATACACCATCATCTTAATTTATGTGTTAAAGCATATTTCCGTTTTTATCTTTCCTTTTTTTTTTTTTGAGTGTGACAGGGTATTTGTGTGTGTGTGTGTATATGTTTGGTTAGGAACATCAGACGATTTATTATATTTTAACAAAGCATAAACAAACAGAAAATATTCTTATATGTAGTCTTTGTAGTACGTTTTGGAATATTCAGACGAACACCTGTTCTATCGTTTATATTTGATAGGAAGTGATTATAATATGTATGGGAACGTAGTAAATACACAGGTTAATAACATCGAGGATGTGCCAGACAATTGTTTGCTTATGTTATGTGTTATTTGGTTCCCATCGATTTTGGATTTTATGAAGTCCGTTGTTATTTGGAAATATTTGTATAGCCTACAAACTACAAATATGATTAAATTACACGACCAAATGAAAGAACATCTTTAGCCCGAATTATGAGAGCCGCCCGATTTGAAATAAATTTGAATACCATTCTGAAGACGATAAAGTGACATTGGATTAGACTGGTAAAAGCCGCAGAGAATGCAAAAATTTAAATAAAATCACGTATGGCACTAATTTTAGATCGTTATCAAATAAAACAAAATGGGGTCGATTCAATGTAAACCTTCTATTTTTCTTTTCTTCTATTCTGCTATTATTTCTAAGAAAACTCGATGGATTTAAAAAAAGAATCGATGCTAATTTATGGATTGTTCGAAAATCGAATCTAGTTGCCGTAGAAATAACAGCAGAATAGAAAAAAAGAAAAATAGAAGGTTTACATTGAATCGGGCCCATTAAATCAAATTCATACCTTCTGTTCTAAGAAATTGCAATATTTAAATGTTAGCGAAATGTTAATCACAAATACGTCATCATTACAGCAATTTGGCCCTTCAATACAAACAAAATGTCAACTTTGAAGAGATGTCAACTGGATCAGCGATAACTCAGTTAATTTTACGAACACAGTGAACATTTCAGACAAATTTGGGCGAATGATTGGCGAATTGTCGTACGTTACTGGATCAGTCATTGATGAAGAATTGGCAAATAAACTGCATTTAGATGAACTGTCGAGTGAACATATCAGCTGTACGTACCCAATAATAATGGTGTTAGTAGAGGTTTAGTCGAAATTGGATCCAGATTTGCCGGAGAATAACCCTACCGAAGATTCTTTTAACAACACACCAGTTCACCCTATGTTTAGTCGTTATTCGAGAATCCAGTTATTGATTGGTGTCTTTGTTAATTCAATAAAAGATGACCGGATGGAACTTGGTAATCAAGTGTTTGCATTAAAAATCAGGTTTGAAAGAATATCAAGAGCTTGACCCTATGTCTTCACTAATACCTAGCGATACGAGTGGTGGGCAATATTTATCATATTACCTGCCACCCAGTTGTCAAATTAAGTAGCATGACTACAAAGGATCGCACCATATTCGACGATTCATACAAAACGCTGAATCAGATAGACCATACCAATAGATTTTATGGCGGGGCCCCATTTCTTGCAAATGGATGGTTGAAGGAGTTAGGTCTACAGTATTTGTACGAGTTTCCAGAAGCAGCCAAGGCAAAAATGAGTGACTTCTTTAACGGTGATTTGTTGTCAGGAAGCAGATAGAATAGACAATCTGAACAGGCTAAAGTTGCAAATCACTTAAATTTTA